>JAMPIT010000884.1:13595000-14193609 GCA_026261815.1 Monarcha castaneiventris obscurior
AATGTGCTTTTAATTAATTTAATCTAAGTTCAAGGGTCCAGGCTACTCATCTATACAGCTCATCTACTCATCTACACGAAGTTGCTTGTCACAATAAACATCCATAATTTCAAGTATTTGGTATTATGCAGCTGAGATTGCTGTAAGGATGGGCAGAAGGATAGGAAGCTACTTACACTGAAAATCCAAATTTACAAGAGTTTTTTGTTATTGTTTGCGGGGGAGGAAGGGCTGTTTGTGACTTTTTAGTAGCTCATCCACATATGCAATGCTATTGTGATATTTCAGAGGCAATATTTTCAACATTGGCTTACAAACTCCACAGAGGTCTTTGAGGCTTTAAACTCATTTTATAATTTAATACATTAGAAATGTTTGCTCTCTACTTTTTCACAAACCCACTACATTTGGTAAATGTGGACCAAATACCTTCTTGTCCCAAAATATCAACTAAGCCTGAATATTTAAGCATGCAAATCTTTTATCTATTAAAGACAACCAACTTCAACATAAAAATAAATTTGGCTGTGGTATGTTAAACCTTTTTGCAGAGCTGTGTTTAAAGTTCATCTAGAGAAAATATTTTCCCTACCTAGGCTTGCTTTGATTTCACAAGCTTCCTGTAGCCATATATTGAAGCATGCATAATTAACATATGGAAGGTCTCAGAACATATTACCACATATTCTAAATATAATCAGTCATTGTGTATGATGTCATCTGAAACTAATTCAGGCCCCTCACAGCAAGCCCACACTTTGAGCTCACACCATACTGGCCATGTGTGTCCAATCTGTCCCTGTCTCCTGCCTCCCTCTCCAAAGGCTTACGGGTGCCTCAGTGTCACCTCCCGTGCCACCCTCCCTGCCCAGGGCACGCAGCCCAGGTCCCCCAGGGACCTCCTCCATCAGTGTCTGCTATCCATGCTGCCCGTAGGAATGGGAACAGTTCAGATACAGCATCACATCCATCAGAGAAACACGCACCTCCTCGAGCTGACAATAGGATCTTTCTTCTCCTGCCCTTGTTACCTTCCTGTCCGTAACACACAGCTCTGGGTTTTTGTATTACTTTAGATCAGAGACCAGGCTCAGTTGGGCCAGAATCCACAGACTGAATTCTTGGCTTCCTTCTGACCACAGGCACAGATTACCTTGAACAAAACCAGCTTAATGATTATGGCACCATTCTCAGTTATTTCCTTTGCTACCAATTCTGCTGGTATTAATAGCAGTTGGTGAGTACTTGACACTTCTAAAAAGCAATTGTCCTTATTAAGTAAATAAATATTGAGTGAGGAACTTATCTTTGGAGCCTCATTTTTGTAAATCTTGGCCTTTCTCTGGCTGCTTTTGTTTTTCAAGCTAAATGAAGTACAAGCATTATCCCACTGTTAATATCTACACCACTGAACGCCAGCATCAACAGATTCCACTGACAAGCTGTGTTTGGGTTTCCCCCCTCCTTCTATCAAATATGCCAGTGCTTTAAAAATGTCCTCAAGTAATTGGAATTACTCATTCAAAATAGAATTGCTATAAACTTCCCTCCATGTCGCAGATAATTAGTTCTGGGCATCTTGTCCATTATGCCTTTGGGCGTTTTCGGCAGATGCCACCTAAAATTCCAGAAAATGTGCTTTTCAGTGAAGAATCACAGCAAAGAGTCATGCCAGGAGCAGTAACAAGCCTGCTGACAGCTTCACAACTCTCTGTCATTCAAAGCAGCCCCATGTTTTTTCAGCAGTTTTTTATCTGATTACACTTCCCACAAATAAGAGCTTTGGAGAACACAGCCTTGATAAACAAAACCCACACCCCATTTAACAACATGTGAAATAAATGTTACCCTCTCTCGAAAGCTTTTCCCTCTCACTCTCAAAAATTTTATGCTGTTATAAATGAACAATAGTTTTACTACAGCAGCATTTTTTAAAAATTTCTTACCTCTTCCAATTGCAGCAGGCAGCAATAAATGGAACACAAGAGCAGCTTTTTGCTTCTTATGCATGGAAGGATATTAAGTTTTAAAGCTTTTTGGCACAACCAGATAAGGCTGAGCATGACTTAAAATAAATTAACTGTTACCCAGTTGAAGGTAACCCTCTTGTAATAGTGGCTGTAGGAGCTATATTATTTTATGTCATCACAACAACCACTGAAAATAAACTGTAGCCATAACTAACTTTTGTGATGTTGCATTCTGACAGTGCCAAGGTTAAAAAAAAAAAATCACATATTTTATATCATATATAAAGTATCAGCTGTTCAGAGATGCCAGCAAAGGTTAGGGCTCCATCCTGCTAGGTGCCTTGTACACACCAAGACACAGATTTTATCCCACCCAAGTTACACTCTGAAGTTACATAAGAGAAATTTTTTGAAAAAGAACACATAACTGTGATTTTACAGACAAGAAAAAGTGATGTATGGGATCAGCAATTACAATCAGCATCTTTAAACCTGGATGATGAGGCACAATTATCTGTATCTGGACATCAACAAAACTTTGGGAAATCCACCACCCTTTACTCATCTAAAAATGAATCTAGGTGCCACTGAAAAAAATTCTTTCAGTTACTATCTCAGTTACTAGTACACTGAGTTAATATCTCAGTGTACTAGATTTTGTCTGGGGTTGGAAGAGGGATGCTGGCAACATTTTGTGCTTGTGACACAAGCGCAAAGTCATTTCTGCTCCCTACAGTGAGTTTATTAGGGGTTTTTGTGCTCAGACAAAGGCTCCTTAGCCTTTTACTAACAGCTCTTAAAACTCCTTTGCTTTGCTGTTCACAACTTCTATTCAGCATGAGTGGATGGAAAATACATTGATTTAGAATTTACAGTGTTGGCAGGAAACAAATCTATATTTTATTGCTCTAATCCATTCTAGACTACATTGGAAGCAACCTAATCTACCTTTCACCTGCAAATCCTAACCCAGAGACTCCCACAGCAGCCAAGAATGCTTAAAAGGGGCCCTCTAACAAGATAGTATTTTTGTTAGACAGCAACTTGTTATCATGAAGAGGTTGTTGTTCCCCAGGAGCAGTAGTGTTAATGGAAAATGTGAAAAACTCCTCTACTGGTCTGTGTGGGGATCATACGTCCCCTGCAACAGATCAAATGGAAAAATCCCTCCAACCCTCCAAAACAACCCCAAGCACACACATGTAAGTTTAAAAAGCCAAATTTCAGACAAGCCTGACCTGGAAAAAAAATTCAAACACAAAAACCAAACAAAGAACCCTTGAAATAGAAATGCAGATCAGGCAGAAGATACAACTCTAAAGATGAGGCAAAAGCAGAACCATAAAGACATAGGGAATCCTTTACTATTAAGAAATTTTACTGAGTCTGAACATTGCCAATCTCTAAAAAAATTGAATTAATAAAAATAAAAAGGTGAAGAAGCACAGAAAGAAAATTAGGCCACTCTTAAAAAGAGTATCCAGATTAGTTATATCTAGTAAAGCATTTCTTATGTTATGGGAAGCCATAATGGAGAGCTAGCAGAGTGTTCTCATGGAATACTGTCAAAACTATTCTACTAATAATGTTTATAACATGCAATTAGTCATGAAGTCAAGGAGACACACAATATATAGTCCCAAACCACAACACACTGTCTGGAACAAAATGTCAGATGGAGAGATTGGTAAGATTCAGGACTGGCTTTAAAGACTCATCTTGGCAACCCTGAATACAACTGGCAAGAGGGAAGCACAGAAGGAAGGCCACTATTGTTCTAGTTTATTGAACTTTTAGCACTGATGCTTGAAATGTCTCAGAAGAGGATTACAAGAATAGCAAGAGGAAAGGAAAAAGGCCCAGTTTATTGCAGCTCAAGGATTTTTCCATATAAGGCAGAAAGAGGTATAAGAGAATGGGATGGTGTTGCCACCAAAGATATGAAAAGGAGTGACAAACTTTTGAGCCAAAGTGACAAAAAAACAAGGTGGAAGTGGAGGAATAGCTGTTTAAACTTGATATTAAGTTTGGAAGGAAAGCCTGCAGCTTGTTGAGGGACATGGAGCTTGGCACAGTCCAACTGGGATCAATTTCGACAGTTCCTGAACCTACAAAACACTCCTGAACAACTCTGTAATCGTACTCCCCTGCCTCAGCTTACTCTACAGCTGTCCAGGCACACAGTGCTCACTGGAAATCTTGGCAGAGGGCTTTTGTTGGGAGCCACGGAAGGGAAATGAAAACTGACTCAGAAATTCTTTTTTCTTTTCTTTTTTTTTTTTTATATTTGTTATTTTGGATTCAGGTTCAGTGAGAAGAGCAACAAGCAGAAATCAAGTTTCAAGGCAACAACCTGAAATGGGGAGAAAATACAACACAGCTTCCAAAGAAACTATATCAACAACCTTTCCATTTCATATATTTGGATGAATTTCACTGAGAGCTGGAGCAGGAAGGCATTCTTCAAAAGCCTTAACCCAATTCTCTCCAAATTTGGTCAAAAAGGTTCTTTTCAAAGGGAAAAAAAATTAAAAGGAAGTAGAAAAAAAAACCCCCAGAAACTCAATTACCACCACCACACATTTCAAAGTCAGCTATCTAGGCTGCATGTTTAGTTTTTCATTTTGCAGCACAGTGGTATTTACACTATCAAAGCCAGAATCAACAGTGGTTGTTGTTGGTTGTTTTTTTCTCCTCTTCCTCCCTCCCCTGAAAAAAGGGACTGGTCAAGGCTATACTAGTCAAAGTCTGCAATACACTGTGGATCAATTCTCCAAAGGCAAAAAGAAAGGGATGAGGGGCACTGGAGGAAACAGTGAAAAATGTGAAACTGTGAAAGATAAACCCCAGAAGACAAGGCTGTGGTGCAGCCAGAACAGCCAGATGCTGCTGCAAACAGTGCCTGTGCAAAGAGCTCCATCTCCAGAGTCACAAGCGATGCTCATGTCCAGGAGCACTCCACATGGATAGGGCAGGGAAGGTCGTGCTTCTCCCAAGGGGTAGCAATCCACAGCACACATCTAAGGCAGCTCAGCACAGCAGGATCCTGTCACCACGGGATGAGGATTCAGAATATAGCTATGCTGTCTTATCTAGCAAGTCTCCTTTCTGGCTGACAGAGCTGCCCTTCAGGGTCTCCAAAGACGCAAGTCCCAGGCTTCTTTGATTTGCAAAACTGTAAACGCTTGCTCTAATCTCAGCTTGTTTGAAAAATAAGCATACTTCTATCCCTGGTCTATCCTCTATCTTTCAAAATAATCTTGACAACACATACTGCTTGATAGAGTTGAAAGTGTCATAAATGTTTTTTTACAATCGAGTTATTTTCACAGTCAGGACAAACAACTACTCAGAGCTGACCTCAGACATCTCTCCCGAGTTTTTTAAAGGATCTCTGTTCATTTCAGCCGTGAAGAATAGCTCTGCCCTGGCTGCCAGGGCCAACAGCAATTGCTCACAGCTGTAACAACTCCAGTGTGCGAGCAGTGTGAAAGCAAACCACTAATTCCAGGCCAGGGCCGTGGACTGAAAGCAGGGCATAGAGGGAACCTTGCAGGAGTCTCATTCCTCTGAAGAAAGTACTAATAACTTAACTAGGCCCATCAGGAGCCAAAGAAAAGGAAGCACAAATCACAACTCCTGCTGCTGCTGCTGCTTCTTTCCCTGTCTCCAAATCATGGGCAAATCCCTCATATTCTGCAGACAACAGCACTCCTGTCTGGAGCATTCCCAAGGAGTCTGCATGGTCAGCTATGCTGGAACTCAGAAACAACTTCTGTTTAAAACTGTGGATGCCAGTAGAATGAAAAGAAAAATCATCTCTAACAAAATCTCTTTTATCTCTTTGGCTTTTCTGCTAATCAGCATTCAAGCACTGGCATTGCTGCTTCTAAGAGCCTCAGTCCTTCATAGCCAGGACTACTATGGGAAGCAATGAGTAACAGGATTATTAACAGGGTGATAATGAACAAATACCAAAGGCTCTAATGAACTGGAGAGTAAAGCACATGCAGAGGAACTCATAAAGAAAACAACTGGATGCCCAGCAAGTGCTTCAATTTCCCACTTTTCAAAGCTGAGCTTTAAAATTTGACCCTGCTCCAGATTATGTGGATCTACCAAAATTCAGTCAATTTCTTGAATTAATCGGAACATTAAATATTATTGCCTTTTCCTTGTTTCTGAATGTTAATGCCACCTAGATTAGCAGACTTATGTGGAAAGCAGGTTAATTTTTTTAAGTGCAAACCCACCTTGCTCTTACAGGGATGTACCATATAGAGGAGCCCTGACTTTCAGCACCAGCACACCCACTGAGGGAACAGGTCACGTGTGAAAGGGCACAAATTATGAGAACAGCTAAAAGACCACCTCAGGCAGGTGTTTCTCTACAGGAGGTATATTTTCCTCCATAACATCTTGCAGCTATTGCAGTTACAGGATTCTTCCAGAAAATGATTTTACTAATCCATCAAACCCCTTCCATTTACCTCTGTAACACCAGTAGAGCAAAAACAATCCTCTGAATCAACCAGCCCACTCACATCCCACCAATGCAGAGAACTTAGCTCTCTGCCTCCAAGTAGCGAATCATTTGTTCCATAACCCAAACTCCACGCTTGCATTGCTTACAGTAAATCAGTTTTAATATTTACCTATTTGACCACTGTGATTACATTATCCCTACGTGCTCTTATCTACAGTGACAGTCTGCCAGAGCTCTTTTTGTCTGTAGCTACTGTTCTTATTTTATTTACATTATGGGAGAACTGAAGAGCTGCTGTAATAGGTTCACATTATGCCAGACCCAGCAAAGAACAATAAAAACAGCCCCTGTCCTAAAGATTTCCCAGGTCAAAGTAATTTGCACAATCCTTTCTTTGGGTTTAATTTCTGCCATTGATGAAACACATTTATTTTATCCTTTTCAGATACTCAAATTTTTGTGTATAGTTTTCTTTTCCTCTAGAAATGTACCTTTTGTGAATTGACCACACTAAGGCCCTGTATCCCCTTTCTTCGAAATTCTCAGAAATATCTAAAATTAAATTCTCTAAACCATTGGGCTGATTAGGATGAGACAGGAGGTCTCCTTAGCTCAGTAACTGGTAACAGCAATCAAAGCACATTCTTCATAAAGGATGGAAAACTTTAATCTCATCCCTTTAAATCTGTTAATGGTTTTAAAATTTCCCCAGGTATTATCATTACTTTTGTACTGGTCAGAGAATGCCAGTCGTGATTGTATTTCCACTCTTGAATGGTATTCTTGAGAAGGAATGAGCAAGATGGAGGAGTTTTTGCCAGGAGATTTAGTGGTGGGACAAGGGGCAATGGCTTTAAACTGACAGAGAGTCGGTTTAGATTGAGTATTAGGAAGAAATTCTTCCCTGTGAGGGTGGTGAGGCCCTGGCACAGGTTTGCCAGAGCAGCTGTGGCTGCCCCATCCATGGAAGTGTCCAAGGCCAGGTTGGACAGGGCTTGGAGCAACCTGGGATAGTGGAAGATGTCCCTGCCCATGGCAGGGGGATGGAACTAAATGGTCTTCAAGGTCCTTTTCAACCCAAGCATTCTGTGATTCTATGATTCATTCTGTAATTCTGTGAACTTCTGGAACAGCACAGAACTCTTATTAGACCTGCAGTCGAACAACAGCTAATTTGCTATAAAATGAGAACCAAGAGACCAGGTACAAAATTTTCTCGTTGTTCTGAAAGACATTATTTGGTAAGGCATGTGATGCCACCAATTAGTTTGTAATTGCCAGCAGAGCAAAATACCAGAACTGTCTGTCTCATACTAGAGAAATTCCAGCCTTACTTTCCTAGGATTCTCAGAATTCAGTACGTACAACAATTATGATGTACAAAAGAAAAGGAACTCATCTCCCACACAGCACATGGGGTCACACCTCTTCTCTTTCAAGTGGTCCTGTTCCAGGGAACCCTCAAAGATCCTTGATGACTCAGTCTTTAAGAGTGTCTGAAAAATTCCTACCAATTAAAAGAAATATGCCTGGATACTGAGATATCTTGGAGCAGAATGCAGAAGGGACCCTGGCAAAGTGAAGGGCTGTCTTCTCAGTTCTTGTTTATTAGTTACTTGCATTATTATGCTATTATCCACCTGCATGACTAATTAATCCATAAGGAAGGGAGAAGAAAACTTCACAGACCAGCCAAGGTTTTTAAGAGACACTTATGTATGAGCAAGCTCTCCACGTGGTTCAGAGATCCTGAATTAGAAGGCTGTTCAGATGAGTCTTCCCTCTCAAGCACTGAGTCACTAAAGAAGGGGAACTGATGGGATTGGAACAGTAAAGCGGACACTTCACATCTTTCAGGTACATAAACCAGAACAAGGATGAAACGTAGGGAACGTGACTGACGTCATCACCCAGAATCTGAAAGAGCAAATGGCATAAAACACCGGCAATCACGGATGTGTCTGCAGTCCCTTGGCTTCTTTGAAAGCACCAGGAATGAAAGACAAAACTCTGCACTTTAAAAGAACCTCCATCAAAGGTCCAAACACAGATGATGACTAACTTCCTCCTGTGAAGAGAATCTTAAAAAGAAACCAGAAAAAGAGAGAGAAAAAACAGCCAAAGACCTTGCAATACCTAGCTGTGTAGATTTATCTGACCTTTATAAAAGCAAAGATCAATAGGTCTGACAGAACTTCATGGAAATGAAGGCAAAATCTTCCTCAGATCTCAAGAACAGTAGAATGGAAAAATAGTGCAAAATTATCCCAGTGTTGCCAGCAAACCTACCACCTGTGGGAAGCCTCATCCAAAGCACAGGGTGCCTTTTGTGGTTCTGCCATGTTAAACCTGTGAGTCTTAGTGGCTGGTGATGTGTTTAGCATCACACTAAAATATGCTCCTTGTCACAAGTTTTCTGTTGTTTTGGTTTGGTTTTCTGAGGAATCCTGACACAGAAGCCCTGCAGAACTTGCCTGAGAGCATGTTATGATGTAGGAAGCATCACACACACCATTGATGAAGACAACCTCAGACAGATGTCCTCAATTGTTACATTGATCACTCAGAGGATTTCAAAATGCTAAACTCAGGATGGCATCCATAAAAAGTCATTGTATATGTTGGAGTGCCAGCTATGTTTAGTGTAACCTAGAGACACATAAGGCAGGGAGATGACTTGATTGGAGCTGTAGGGAGTTCGGCAGCCTTTCAGGAGTTACACAGGTAGGCTTTCTAATGAAAACAGAATCACGGAATTACCAGGTTGGAAGAAACCTTCAAGATCATCGAGTCCAACCTCTGCCCTAACACCTTAACTAAACTAAACCATGGCACTGAGTGCCACATCCAATCTCTTTTTAAACATGTCCAGGGATGGTGATTCCACCACCTCCTCAGGTAAACCATTCCAATACTTTATCACTCTTTCTGTAAAAAAGTTTCTCCTAATATCCAACCTATATTTCCCTTGGCGCAACTTAAGACTGTGTCCTCTTGTTCTGTCAGTTGTTGCCCGGAAAAAGAGACCAACCCCCACCTCACTACAACCACCTTTCAAGAAGTTGTAGAGAGTGATAAGGTCACCTCTGAGTCTCCTTTTCTCCAGGCCAAACAACCCCAGCTCCCTCAGCCGTTCCTCATAGGGCTTGTGCTCCAAGCCCCTCACCAGCCTTGTCGCCCTCCTCTGGACACGCTCAAGTGTCTCCACGTCCTTCCTGAACTGAGGGCCCAGAACTGGACACAGCACTCAAGGTGCGGCCTCACCAGTGCCGAGTATAGGGGAAGAATGACTTCCCTGCTCCTGCTGGCCACACTACTCCTGATACAGGCCAGGATGCCATTGGCCTTTTTGGCCACGTGGGCACACTGCTGGTTCATGTTGGGGCGGCTGTCAACGAGTACTCCCAAGTCTCTTTCTGCCTGGGCACTCTCCAGCCACTCTGTCCCCAGCCTATAGCGTTGCAGGGGGTTGTTGCGGCCAAAATGCAGGACTCGGCACTTGGACTGGTTAAACTTCATCCTATTGGACTCAGCCCATCTATTCAACCATTCCAGGTCTCTCTGCAGAGCCCTCCTACCCTCCAACAGATAGACACACGCTCCCAGCTTAGTGTCATCCGCAAATTTACTAATGAAAGACTCAATGCCCTCATCCATGTCATCAAGAAAAATATTAAACAGAACTGGTCCCAGCACAGATACCTGAGGGACACCGCTAGTGACTGGCCGCCAGCTGGATGTAGCACCGTTCACCACCACTCTCTGGGCCCGGCCATCCAGCCAGTTCTTAACCCAGCAAAGAGTGCACCTGTCCAAGCCGTGGGCTGCCAGCTTTTCCAGGAGTATGCTGTGGGAAACAGTGTCAAAGGCTTTGCTGAGGTCTAAATAGACAACATCTACAGCCTTTCCTGCATCTACCAGGTGGGTTACCTGGTCATAAAAGGAGATCAGGTTGGTCAAACATGACCTACCCCTCCTAAACCCATGCTGGCTGGGTCTGATCCCCTGTCTATCCTATAGGTGCTGTGTAATAGCACTCAATATAAACTGTTCCATGACTTTCCCTGGTACCGAGGTCAGGCTAACAGGCCTGTAGTTACCAGGATCCTCCTTCTTACCCTTTTTGTGAATGGGTGTCACATTGGCCAGCTTCCAGTCATCTGGAACCTCACCAGTGAGCCAGGACTGCTGGTAGATGATGGAGAGTGGCTTTGCAAGCTCATCTGCCAGCTCCCTCATCACCCTGGGATGGATCCCATCCGGTCCCATAGATTTATGGATATCCAGGCAGCTCAGCAGTTCCCTGACTGCCTCCTCTTGGATAACAGGGGGACTGTTCTGCTCCCTGATATTACCTACCAACCTAGGAAGACAGTTGTCCTGAGCACCATGTGTCTTTTCAGTAAAGACTGAGGCAAAGAAGTCATTAAGCACCTCTACTTTCTTCTCATCTGCAGTTACTAAATTCCCTTCCGCATCCAATAGACAACAAAGGTCGGTCCTGCCCTTCCTTTTTTCATTAATATATTTGTAAAAGCATTTTTTATAGTCCTTTACAAGGGTTGCCAAATTGAGCTCAAACTGAGCTTTGGCCTCCCTAATTTTTTTCCTACATGCCCTAGCAGCCTCCTTAAATACTTTCTGAGAGACCTGACCCTCCTTCCAAAGATGATATATCCTCTTTTTGTTCCTAAGTTCCTTTAAAACCTCATTGTCCACCCAGGATGGGCATTTACCTCGCCCCCTCATCTTTCGTCACACTGGAACAGTCTGTTCCTGTGCCCTCAAGATCTCTCTTTTGAAGTATGCCCACCCTTCCTGTACTCCTTTGTTTTTAAGGGCTGCTTCCCAAGGAACTCTCTGGATAAGTCTCCTAAATAGGTTAAAGTCGGCCCTCCTGAAGTCCAATGTAAAAGCCTTATTGATGTTCCCCCTCCTTTCACCAATTATTGAAAACTCTGTAATTCCATGGTCACTATGCCCCAGTCTTCCTCCAACCACCGCATCTCCCACCAGCCCGTCTCTATTTGTCAACAACAAATCTAGTGTAGCCCCTCCCATGGTGGGCTCACTCACCAGCTGCAATAGAAAATTGTCCTCCACCCACTCCAAGAACTTCCTGGACTGCCTCTGTTCTGCTGTATTGAGTTCCCAGCAGATGTCCGGTAGGTTAAAGTCACGTACAAGAACAAGGGTTGGTGACCCTGAAACATTCTCTAGCTGCTTATAGAATAAGTTGTCCACTTCTTCATCCTGGTTGGGCGGTCTGTAACAGACTCCTAGTAGGATATCAGCCTTGTTGGCCTTCCCTTTAATCTTTACCCATAGGCATTCAACTTCATCATCATTAGTTTCAATGTCCGTAGCATCAAAAACCTCCCTAATGTAAAGGGCCACCCCTCCACCTCTTCTCCCTTTCCTGTCTCTTCTGAAGAGCTTGTAGCCATCCAGTGCAGTGCTCCAGCTATGTGAGTCATCCCACCACATTTCCGTGATGGCAACTACGTCATAGCTTTGCTGTTGTACCATGGCTTCCAGCTCCTCTTGTTTGTTACCCATGCTGCGTGCATTAGTATACATGCACTTCAGCTGGGCTACTGATTTCACCCCTAACTCAGGCTTACCATCCTTGGGACTGTTTCCAGAGAGCCCAGCTGTATCCCCTTCCCCCTTCGAACCTAGTTTAAAGCCCTTTCAATGAGTTCAGCCAGTTCATGAGCTAAAAACCTTCTGCCCTTAACAGAGAGATGGAGCCCATCTGGTTCTAGCAGACCAGGTGCTGTAAAAGTTTCCCCATGATCAAAAAACCCAAAATTCTGCTGATGGCACCAACCCTTGAGCCACTTATTGATAATGTGGGCTCTCCTATTTCTTTTGTCATTTTTCTCTGCCACCAAGAGGACTGAGCAGAACACTACCTGAGCTCCTGCCCTATTCACCACTTGATGCCAGTACCCTAAAGTCCCTTTTAACTGCCTTGATGCTCCTCCTCTCAATCTCTTCACTGCCAGCCTGGAGTATCAGCAGTGGGTAGTAATCAGAGGGCCGAATCAGCCCAGGTAGTCTGTCAGCGATATCCCATACCCGGGCCCCAGGGAGGCAGCAGATCTCCCTGTGGGATGGGTCCGGTCGACATATGGGGCCCTCTGTTCCCCTAAGAAGGGAGTCACCCACTACCACTATCCTTCTTTTCTTTTTAAAGTTAGAGGTGGTGATCCACCTGACAGGTGAATCACCACTGGGAGGATCACTGGACAGATCATTCTCCTCTGTGTTCTCTAGCTGATCTTTGAGATCCAGGGCCTCATACCTATTCCGAAGTGGCACTTGGGTAGGTGAGGGGGGTAGGGAGGAATTTCTACCACCTCCTCGAGTGGGGACCCATTTCCACTCCCCTTCATCTGCCAGGTGTCCTCCTATTGTCTGACAGGGAGAGGCATAGGAGTCCTCTGACTCCTGGTGAGCCTCTCTCAAGGATGGAAGGGTAGAGCTCCACCAGTCTATTTCCCTTTCACTTTCCCTAATACTCCTTAGTCTTTCTACCTCCTCCCTAAGCTCAGCCACCAGTGAAAGCAGATCGTTCACCTGGTCGCACCACAAGCATGCTTCTGCAACGTCCCCTGGTGCCGCCGATAGGCTCAAACACTCCGCACAGGAATGGGTCTGGACAGACACATCCTTTTTGGAGGGCTCTATTTGGCTACATACACTTGTAGCATTCCCAGGTTTTGATCGTGTAAAGACCATTACTTCCAAAGCACAACAACTAACAACTGAAAGCCCCACCAGCAGTACCCTGCAGCCCTGCCTGCTTGTCCTGCCTGCGCGAACTGCCGCGCAAACTGCCCTGCCGCGCCCCTAGAGACGTGCCACGCTCCTGTTTGCCTGCTCCTGTTCGCCCGCTCCGGGTCGCCGCGCTCCCTAGGGACGCTTTAAATCGCCCCACTGCTCTCCCGCGCAAGCCCCGCCCGGGTGACTCAGCAGAAGAAGAATGAGAAGAAAACGTTGTCACATAATCCACCTCTACCATTTTTAAAAATGCAGGATAAACACTTTCATACCAAATGCCTCAAGGATGTCTTTTCCCCACAGAGTGCATTAAGGGTGGATCTACTTGATTCTCTCAAGCACTGCAGTCAGCCACAGGAGCAAAAAAACATGTTAAAAAAAGCTTTTGCAGGAGCTTGATGTCTCCTGTCTGCTTTTTTTGGACATGGTGAAGGTCTATACAGGTGTATGCCAGATGGGCATGGTTACACTGCTTGTGTTGACAAGCACAATATTTCCAAGAGTTTTCTTGTTTTTCTTGGACACCCTTCTAGAGAATGCCTAAGATTTCTGCCATGTACTTCATTAAATTCTGGAAAATTTTAAACTTCCCTGGAGAAGCCAGGAGAAGATGAGAATATTGCAGCTGGGACTGGATGTTGCGCTGCTGGAGTTTGAGGTTTTTCTCTGTTCTGTCAGATAGCTGGGGTTGGAGAAACAGAGTTGCGTGAGAAGATTTAATGCACCCTTTGAAAGTGAAGAGCTGTTCTTTGGAAGCAGTGGGCATAGCTGGCTTTGGGGGCTAACAGGGAGCAGTGCAGCTGAGGGGTGAGAGGAGATGGCAACTCAGCCAGGACCAGAAACACAAGAAACTGCCTGAAGGAATACACAGGAAGTGGGACAAGTCCCTGTGCAGGTCTTGCTGCAACCTCTGGGCTCTTTTCTGGAAGCTGGGCTGCAGGGAAAGAAGACTCTGGCAAAAGGAAAGCCAAAAGGTGCATCCACAAGCAGGAGAGCAATAATTCTTTTTGTGATGTGTTGGGACCACCACCTTGAGGTTAATTCTCTATGATTCAAAAGCCCTTTTGTCCCAGTTTTGCACTGCCTTGCTGGTTTATTTCTAGGCATCTCCAGACACATAAATGAAGGTACCTAGCAAGGTATTAAATTCAACTTTCCTTATCCTTCTTGGTCTAGGTTTGGTGGCAGATTTCCCGAGTAACATCCATTCCAGCCTTTGCAGCTGGCTCCACTTCCCAGACATCTAGCACTTGTTTGAGAGTCCTTTGTATGTCGTATTCTGTAAAAAATATATGCAAAACTAAATGTAGAGGCAAACAATTTGAATAAAAAATAAAACCCCAGAGCCCTGGACCAGCGTTAAGACTGATTTACTGTAGAGGAAAGTGCCAGGAAGGAAGGTACTGTATGTGCTGCCTTGGTCATCAACACAGGCAAGCCAGGCAAGAGCTTGTTCCTTGTAGCAGGAAAAAAGCCTGTCCATGCAGTGACCCTTCTGTCCCTTCCCATACCTGACAGAAGCCACCCGTGTCTATAACACACAACTGTTTATGCTCCAAACTGGCATTGTCACAGATGGAAGATGAGCATCATTTGCCTGCGATCATCACTCAGCTAAAGAGAACTGAGGCCTCGCTGGCAGAAGTGAGGATCCTTAACCAGAAAACTGAAGTTATTTTAAAAGTTCTCTTCATAGTCCACCAAAATTTCTAGCAAAATTTCATCCTTGTCTCTCAGCAAGGCACTGAGAATGTTTACAGATGAGCAGCGTTGTTCTATACATGAATCAAGTGGTTTATTTAAACCACAGAGAAAATCTACTTACACATTTAATCTTCAGTTCCCAGGATATCAGAGATGCATGGAACAGAATTTAGCTCTCATTGAGGTTTTGCGTATATATTTTAAAAGACCTATCAAGAATCTCTGTAAATGTAGACAACTATGTGTTTCCCAACTTTAAAATTATCAGTGTATTTGATATTACTGTCCATAAAGAAGTAATCACCAAGTTTGCCCATACTGAGCCTTTCTTCTAGTGTCCCAGAGAGTATTTCATCCACTTTCTGATTAGTACCTCTGAATGGATTCTAGGGTCCTTGGTCTCTTTCGCATAATTTGGCAATTATTCAGTTTCTTAAGACTTTAAAAGTAGATACTCTTTCTCAACAGTTTTCCAACCTCTTCTCTTAAACATTTCTTCCAACCAAAGGAGCTGTTGATGGTTGCTGAATCCCTGCATTTCTTAGAAATTTATTGTAGCAATTCGCAGTTTTTAGATCTCCTTATGCACTTTTAAAAGACCTGCAACTTTCAAATACATTTATTAAAATGGAACACTGACGGCACAGTGATTCACTTTAAACTGCAGATTTCCCAAAAACAAATCTTAAGCTGCCAAATCCAGCCCTGCCTTAGCCAGCCTCTGATGTTTTCACGAGGATATGACTGCCAAGATATGTAAATTGAGTAATTTTATTCTGTCTTTGTCTTCTAGAGTGCAGATTCTGATTTCTCATTAAATTTATTTGTAGGGCTCTCCTCTGGAAACAAAAAGAAGAAAATAAAAAAAAACCATGACCAACTCCCTCTTTTTTAGATGGTTCCCTTGTGTTTATTTGTTCCTGACTGAACTGTCACATCTAAGAGATTCATAAACTACATGCAATTATTCCAGTATCTCGTTATCAAAGCACGTAATGACTCAGAGTATATCTGCAGGTTTCCTCATAATGAAGTCATTAACAATGCTATTTACTAGAGGTGAGAGAATTCATTTAAGCTGGATGCTGACATCTACAATGGATCAATTGTTGAAGTAGATAATTGAGACTAGCATCAGACCTTTGTGCTATTTTTCTCGGCACATCATCCTGCACAATGTTCCTCAGTGGATTGTGGTAGAAGTTTCTGAAGAAAACCTGCAAGTGTATGACTGGCTTTCCTCTCCCTTCCGTTTGATGGCTGCTTTGATGCTTGCGCAGGGATTCTTACAGAAGAAATTTATGCAATTTATGCTCTTCCAGGCTGAAATTTCTTCTTTGGAAGGTTGTGCAACATCACAGGAGTATTTGCCATGGTTCACTTTGGTAAGTTGGAGGTAACACCTGCTTAACCACAGACTCCTCCTGGTCCCTCACTTCTCCTAAGTACGTGATTTTATCACATACTTTGTCTTGAGATGCTCCTGTCCTTTACAGTTACCTGGTCTTCAGCTACAGCTTTCTCACATGCATAAGCTCTGTTTGTCTTGACATGGTGTTGGACTCTTGCCACCCCCTTTGTCCGTGTCCTGGAGAAACAACACACAGGCAGCACCACCTGAATGCTTTGCTTTCCACTGCTTGACATTCCTCCTCTGCATCCAAACCTTTCCTTGCTCACCCCTGGCAAACATTCCAACTCACACAGCCTCCAGAGAGGGGGATTTTTCCAGAGGTATGACAGAAATACCGCTGTCTCCAGCAGCAGTTTCACCTTCAGAGCTGGTTTGTTCATGTGCTTCCTCCCAGCTCATGTTCCATGGTGTGTTATTGTAGCAGCACAAACTCACCACAATGTCACTGGAACAGCACAACCCACTAGAGACCCAGCCAGGGACTTTGCCTCACAGCAGCAGCTTGTAAGAACAGCTCAGAGGGAGTTTGACAATTCTGCTTTTACGCCCTCAGGCAGGGCAGACACCTACAAGGCTTAGACAGCTTGCACACTCAATGCACCTGCACTCCAAGTCATCTCCCTATCTCAAAGAAAACTCAAATGCTGCCATTTCTTTTGTAGTTTCTACCTCCTCTCCAAAAGGAGAGCATTTTCCCCCCCTCTCTTCTCTTTAAGATCCATGCTCCATCAAGGTTTTTCCTTTCTGTTAAGAAAAGAAATTTTTCTAATACTATTTCTATTGAAGTTGATTGGGTAAAATTACCCAGACTCCCACAAGTCATTTGGAAAGCTAAACAGTGTGTTGACAAAATATAGAAATTGAACTTGAACATTCCCTACCCATACAATGTTAAGATATCTGCGAATAACATTCTTGCATTGCTTTATTAACAAAATAACCAAGCTACCAATATTTTTATCTTTACAGCATATTAATTTTATCCCTTGTAAGTCTCATGAAAAATTAACATATCTGGTATTTTCCTTGTTGTCTTAGACAAAATATCTGACCCTCCCAAGATTTTGCATCTTCAAGTAGCTTGTACAACATTCAGCCACATCTTAGTGCCTTCTCCAAAAGCTCTTTGAAAAATCACGTAACATTTTCAGAGCACAGAAGTGACATGGAAAGCTAAGCCTTATTTTCAGAAATGGCTGGAGCATTCTGAGGCTGCTGGAAGACAGCAGTTCTTATTCACCTTAATAGCTTAAGCACGTTTGCAATGTTCCTGTGCTCAATACCTCGTGCCAGACAAGAGTTTTATCTCTGTCAAGTTGTAATTGCTCATTGCTTTATGAATGTCATTGCAATTACTACATTCACTCTGCATTTTAACCTCCACAGTGAATTGAGAGACACAGCTTCTGCTGAAAACTGACTGTGGTTTGACAATATCTGTCAATTCTAATGCCCTTCTTGTGCATTTCTCATGCTTGGAAGAAGACAACCAGATGAGAATCACTCAAGCCAACATTTAAGTCTCCTCCTCTGGATCTACAAGCATTTAAAGTCCTGCTGTTGATTTGAATAACTTTCTGCTGAGAAATTGGGTAAGTCTGGGTCAGGGAGTGGCAAGACATTGGCAGAGGTGAGACAAAGCTTATTTTCAAGAAATGACTGCTTTTGAGAGCACCAGCACAGACCACCAGCAGAGCCCACATGACAAGGACAGCTGCCAGGCACAAGGATGCTGAACCAAGCCTCTGGGATGAGGTCAGGCAGGGGCAGAGCATTCAGGTCCATTTCTTGTTTTCCAAAGGGCTGTTGGGATCTCTAAAGCTTTCCAGGCTACTGTCAAAAAATTCATTTTGCTAATCCCACTGTCTTGCTCTCCAACCCCATCATTCCTAAGGATTTTTCTGTGGTGAAAGGATAGCAAGAGCATCACATTTACTCCAGAACCGGTAGTTTTCCGCACTGGAGTCCACAGTCCAAGAAAAGGACCAGGCATATGGTCAGCCAGGAGTCCTTCTACCAGTGAAGCACATTCTGGGGAAAGAGAAGAGGAGAGGGAAGTATTGCACAGGTTCATCTTCAGCAGATTCACATGGCATTTAAACAGCTTCTGCAAACGGGCCAGGTTAAAACAGTTCCCGGAGTCTACCTAAGACAGACCAGAATTCTTCTTTGTTCTTATGTGGTCCAGGAGACAGAACTCAAAGCCTGTGATTTATCAAAGCCAGGGTTTATCAGGGTCTTTGTGACTTGGCCTGGCCTGTCAAGCTTGATGTACATTCTGGATTTTTTTTCTAATTTTCTTTGATCTTGGGCTGCCTGGAATTTTCTTTTAATTTTTTTTTTCTCTATCTTATTACATGACCATTCTATAATTGAGCTCACTGGGGAGTGAGGTTTTTCCAGGAACTGCTGCACAGGGGTGTAAATTCTCAGTGCACTTGTCATCTCTGTTGCTGGTACAGATTAACACTAGAAAGCCAAGTGGCACAAGGTCCCTCAAAGCTGTTCTGCTTTACACCTGTTCATATAGGCACGTGGCATTATCACTGCTCCTGCCTCACACTTTGATTTAGAATCTGAGGGTGAATATTTACACTCACTCAGAAAAAGCAGAAGTATGTATTCTTTTTTTTACCCAGAAGTGCACAGCCTCATCTCTCACTGTGACACTGCCTTCTATTACTTGCTCTGCACTCACATTTTACCATCTGCCCACTGCTAACCTATGTCTAACCTGTGCATCATCACCATTCCCTCAGCTGAAAAATATAAAAGATTTGCTTGAATTCATTTAATTAGGAGCTGCACCATTCGGGAAGCTGTACCAAAAATAACTTGATTTATGAGCTGGCAGTTTAAGTAGCCCCTTAGCAGCACATAAGAACTGCTGCTGATGCAAGATGTCCCCATTGATTCAGGGCCATCCAGGTAGCTCCATTTCACATGCATCAGAGTGGCAACTCACGTTTGAGGAATAAATCTGAAACACAGTTTTATGGGAAAAATCCATTCAAGAGATACAGAAAAAATTTACTGTCAAATCTCTGTCTGGAAAAAACCCTACTCCCACATCCACAGTTTTATTACCATTTTTGCATTAAATGCCAAGCAATGGTAGGAAAGTAAATATCTTCATTCTATACTCTTTGTACTTACTTTTCCCTGTTGATATACTAAATTATGGGATAGTTGGAATATATTATCTCTACTTCACTGTTTTAAACACAACTTAGTGAACTGGTAGCTGTTTCCAGGACATCCCCTGCAGTGTGCTTTAAGATGCAAGAGAGTCATGAACAACTTTTGCTCCTCATTTTCAGATGGTGCTTACTCAACACGTTCCTTTGTCTTGATGAAAAACAAAAGGGACCTGTCGCTGTTCTTACCGCGGCCAAGTAGAGAAACGACACAAAGTCCAGGCTCAGGGATAAATGGAAGCACTTTAATGAATTCTCAGAATACTTTTATATGTTAGTTTGCAAAGTGTATTAAGTGGCATAAGGTGATCGGTTTTGCCATCCACCCCCTAAGCGAATTGGTCAAGTTCTAAGACACCCATCTCTGAATGTTTTTCTAGTTAGAACCATAACAATTCTGCCAAACAACCCGCAGGTGCAAGAAGTTTACAATACTGTAATCTACTTTAAAGTAATCTGCATGGGAAAGACAGAACTCTCACAAACTACTGCAGAGAGCTGAAGAAATTCTCTGCTGAGGCTTTTTCAGTATCCATAGGGACCCACGGACATTGCGGGGTGGTGACACAAAGAGCACAGGATGAAATTCCACTTTCGCTCTGGTGATTCCTTGACCATTAAATCCGTTGGGGTTACACTTAATAAAATGCATCAGGAAGAGTAAAGCACTGTAATCCCATGTTCCCACACCTTTGAAAAAAGGTGCACACCTTCCCCGTGCACATCACTGTTTTCCAAGGGTAGCAGCAGGGTCCCTGGAGATGTGGGGTTACTAATATGGGAAAGGAATGGGCAGGTATGGAAAGACTTATTTTCATGCCTGCTTAGGCTCAAGGCTGGGGCAGAAACCTTCTGCCCCTGCCATACCTCTAAGCAGGGGTGGGAAGAATCCAGCCATAGAAAGCACATTGTAACAGTTCACTCAGGAACAAGATGAGATTCCAAAAGCTCCAGCACAACCCTGGAGGGCCACAAGCCACTCTAAATGAATTAGATCATTTTTAAAAGTCTAAATAAAAAAACCCAAACGGTAATGACACATTTATAGGCAAGCTGTAGCCTAGAATATCTGAAAGCAGAAAGACATAAATTTTGGGATGGGGACTTTTATACTTGTAAAAGTGGAAATAGTAGCATCCGTATGCCCAGTGGGCAATAAAACACATTATGGAGCAAGGCACCAAGAGGCTACAGTGACTTGGCTAATCAGGGAAAGAAAGAAATGAATGAAAAGGTCACTAGGTATGAATAGAAACATGTGAGCACTCTGAGGGTTTTATAAATTGTTAAATAAACAGGGATGCTGGAAGAATGGATACTAGAGAAAATAGGGGCAGAGAAATAGAGAGCAGTAGGAAAAAGAAAATATAGTGACTGAGTAATTCTCTTTACACATAAAAGTCTGGAGGCAGGGCAAGGGGGTGTTGTATAGCTTTAAACTCACATAAAATTAAGCATCAATTCTGTGCTTCTTGTAGCTGGGCCAGCAGCAAACACATCTGAGGGAGCTGAGCCCGCGTGACTGGGCCACGCACGTGTGCTGTGCTGAGGGGAGATGTCATGTAGAGCACAGATAATTCATCTGATGTGGCATTTGCTCGGGTAACCATGCAATTTTCTGTGAACAGCAAACTAAGGAACCGTGCAAAATCCATAGTTCATTGCTCTCTTCTTCCCTGAGGTTGAATCAACTTCTTTTTTTTTTTTTTAACGCAGTATTTAGCTCTTTGATCCATTCATATTTCTCCCTCTCTTTTTTTAGCTCGTCTCCCATTTATGAATTTGTACCGTGTATGAATGCTCTCTGCAATTCATTCATACATTCTGCATTCGTGGGGATGCAGAAAGGACAGGCATATTTATGGATAACACAGAGCCAACAGCATGCCAGAGAAGAAGATGGCCTTAAGTCCTTTAAGGAATGCAGGCAGCCTTTCAGAAAAGCTTCCTGGGTGAGGGCTGCCATCCTGTAATTCATCAAGGAAAGCATTACAGGCAGAATAGAATCCACAGTTCCAGTCTAACCAGTTGTGCAATCTCAGTCCCTGGTTTTGGGCATGAAACTGATGTTCCCTGAGTGGTGTCTTTTTGTCCCACATGCTGGCCATGCTGCATCGCACGTGCTCTCTCCCACCTCTCACTTTGGGATTCTCTGTGCTGGACACAGGTTTCCAGCCCTCCTTCCAGGAGTAGATGGGTTAGAGATTTATGATGAGTTGTGCTGGTTTTTTCCCTACAAGCAGGATGTTATTCAATGAGTTTAAGACTGAAATTAAGACTTAAAAAATCTTGATTGTTGGCTGGACAAATTTAAGATTTCATAACAGCGTGGTGCTGCTTTTCAATTGCTTTTCACGTCATAGCACACTCTTGCTTATGGTTTTAAGTGCATAGTCACAAAACACAGAATGAGGCAGATTAACACTTGGATTTATGAAGTTTTCCTGACTTGAATGCCATTTTGTTCCTTATTTAAATATATACATACAGAGGCCTCTGGAGCTTTTAAAGGATATTATCTATGACCACACACATACAGAGATGTTTGAATTGAGTGTTTTTAAATGTTTGCTTACCAGGTGGTCTTATTTTCTCTCTCCCAAGGAAAAAGGCACATGTACATACAAAATTGTCTCACATAATTTATAATGAAGTTGGTTGTTTTGTTGGTTTTTTAATGTTAGGAATTAGCTCACATGCTCACTCGTTATGCAAAAAAAAAGGTGTGCACATGTCAAAGATTTCCAAGATGAGTATCCTATAGGAAAACATTGCATCTGGGAAGCAGCAGGAAAGAAAACAGACCAGACATCTGTTTGGTTTACTCTTTTTTTTTTTTTTTTCCAGTGCAGCAGTTATGCATTTGGCTAAATTACTTTGACTCTCAAAACAAGAGCTCTGCATCTGTACAGTAATTTACTGAATTCTAACTTGTTATCAGGGAAGGGCTGAACGGAATGGTATTCATAAAAACAGTGATCCACTGCTGGAGGGGCTTGGAGCAATGTAGTCCAGAGGAAGGTGTCCCTGCCCTTGGCAGGGGGCTGGAACTGGATAATCTTTATGGTCCCTTCCAACCCAAACCATTCTGTGATTTTAAGTCCTGCACATGAAACGTGACACTGTAGATCTATAGGATGTTCCAACAGGATATCTCTGGGCAATTTCCCCCAGAGATACTTTAGTGAAAAATCACTGATCAGGAGCATTATTGTAGAGCAGTTAAAAACAAGTCAGTGATCTCAGTGAGCAGTTCTGAGCAAAGCTGTGTAGAAAACCTTACACAAGAGCTACATAACCACACAATCTGAATGCTGGCAGACTGGAGAGTGTTTCACACACAGCAAAATGTGCTGGAATTCCACTTGCAGTGGAGTAACTCCACAGACTTCTACTCATTTTAGACCCTGTATGACCCAAGTGCATTTGGAAGTGGTGCCCCCATACTGCAGCAATTCCAAGCCCTGATGGTGATTATACCAGGACACACATTCTGTGAAATCCCAGTTGAAATCAAGTGGATCAGAGCTAGGAAAAGTCAGATCTCTCTGTTCTCATCTGCAAGGGCAAAGCCATTATTTGCAGAGGGCACACAAAATTCAGTTCGAAAACATGAATAATTTGTGTGCCACTAGGACTTTGGAATTTTGCAGCCACACTGATGAAATAAAAAGCAATTTGGCTTTGCACAGGACAGACCCTCAAGCATAGATAGGCTTCTGCTGTAACAAAAACTTCCTGTCTCTAGAACTTGATTTTGTTTGCTCTCTTACTCTAGCTACTGACTGGATGCCTTGACAACACAACAAACCTTTATTTCATTTTGAAGGTTTAGCATGTCATATAACAACAACCAGATCACTCCCCCTGATGAAAGAACAAAATTGCTTAGAAGAAAAATCCTGTTTCTGTTGTTTGGCACCAATTATTCACCACATGAATTACTCTGGAAAGCCTTTTAGCTCAAAAACCAGAATTTCATCAGTATCTGTGAAATTATTCCACAGGTATCAATTAGTTGTCTTGAGATACAAGTTGAACTAGTGATTTCCTCCCCCAGTGAAGCCCAGAAACTTTTTGTCCTGACATTCATGAAAAGTAACCTACACTTAAGATGGAATGAAAGACAGGAAAACAAGGCAGACAACATGAAACTAGGCCATCGAGATCAGTGGGGACTGAAGAGGAAAAGCCTGCAGAATCAACCTGGATTGAAAACCTCAAGATTCTCATTAGGTGGAGAGTAACAGCTATGTCCAACTGTTTTAAACATGGAACTCAGCAGAAATATGCACCTTTTTTACATTTAGTCAAATAAGCAGAAGGTTATGTACTCTCCATGCTACAGCTCCGATAAAAAAACCAAACACCTCCTTTCTGGTATCTTTAAAAGAAAATTTTAAAAAACCCCAACACCTAAGGCTCCACTTCAAAAGCTTTTTGCTAGCAGATCCTAGATTCTGTGGGGAAATCTCTAGAAGCAATTAAGATGTAGTGAAATGCATGAACATCAAAGTTCCATCTGGGCAAATTTTGTTAAAGGAGTGGGATCCTAAATTGCCCACACATTATTGCTGTACCCATTAATATTGTATTTGCAACATGTAGTATAAAATGATTCACAGATGTTTTAATAATTGGTTTACAAGCCTATATAACAAACTATGTTCCTATAAACTTGTAAGATATGCTAGATAACTCCTTTTTATTGTTTTATAAATGAAAGATTAACAGCAACTCTGATCTTTAATTTCTACATGCTAATAATAAAACTACTAAAACTATGATAGCTTTAGAAACCATGATTCCAAATAAAATCTAAGACTGAACTCCGGAGTTTGGGTTTCTATTTCCCAAATTCTAAGAATGAACTTTTTCCCCCATGTTGTCTGATACAAGCAGATTTTTCCGGCCTTCAAACAAGGCAGTCTGAGGGCTTAGAGGGGAAGAGATGGATTAAATGTTGACTGAAACACTTAAAGGCCTTCAGGAAGAAACACAAATGCCAGGTGCTAACCTAAGGTTCCAAAAGCCTGTAACCAGTATACAATAAAATTGAATTATTTCAAAGTCTCCTACCCTTTGACAGATGTTGCAATCATGTTGTTTCATTTTTCTGTTTTCAACACTCACATACTTGTCCTTTGGACATTCCTCATATTAAGCTCATGCTTCTATCTGTTGTTTGCAACAAGTCTCTAAGGCAACCGTGGGGTTGGGCAAATAGTTTCACTTTGTGCAAGATAATAGGTAATTCAAAACATCTATTTTTTTCAACGCAAATTTAAGTCATCTACACATCAAACACTGCAGCTGGTTAAGGGTCCAAGAAAAACCAATCAATGCAGCCAGTTAGACAATAACAACTCAATCCCAAAGTGCTGTGGCTCCCATTAACTTGCAGGGTCAGGGCTGAAATTCAGGGGCGTGTAAAGCACAGCCTGCTGCCAAACATCCACCCGCTGCAACCACAGGGTGAGGAAAAGACTGATTAACAGGGGGATTTACTGCCAGAGAATACACAGATCACGTAGCTTCGCTCAAGGTGAAACTCGCTTCAGTCCAAAGAGTTCTTCTGGCACCTACAAGCACAGCAGGTGCTTCTCATCCAGATCCAAGAGGGTCTGAGCCAGAGGAGAGACCACTCAAATAAAGCACATGATAATGAGCAACTATCATCCCCACTGGTCTAAAGCGAGGCCCTGTTTTCCCCTCAAATACAAGTCAAAAAGCAAGGGCTTTATCCTGCTAGGACATGGGCACTCCTCAGGTTCCCGTAAGACACAGACAAGGCCTGAGACATGTCAAGCCCTGAGCTTGGCACAATGAGGTTAATTCCCCAACATGCAAAAGGGATCTGTCTGCTGTCCTTTCGGATGCAGGGAAACAGAGGAAATGACACTGATAAAACTCAACTGTCTGAACACTTATTTGCCACGAGAAGAGCAGCTCTACTCCAGCATTTCCAGTTATTCTACAGTTGCTGAAAGATCAGAAAGCAGAATTAGACTAAGGGTCTCAGAAACTTAACAAATGCACCCTTACAAGGTTTAGGTATTTAGGACCCTGCAGAGAGACCTGAAACAAGCAACACAGAGCTGGGCCAAGCTCAGAAGGCTGAAAGCAGGAATGTGCTACCAGGGCTGTGGCCAGCACCCATCTCCTCATGCAGCACCTTGAGGACTCCAAGGGGTGCTGGTGGCACCACCCAGCCCAGAGCATCTACCAGAGATTCCAGGCCTGGAACCCATCCACAGGGTTTAGGTTTATAGTCCTAGCAAAGCTTTCTGCTTACCACCTCCATTGGTGCCCAAACTTCAGTGAACACACTGCTTTATGCAGCCAGAATGTCCCCAGCCAACACTGCTGCCCCAAGCTCCTGTGCACAAGATTATGTGAAGAAAAGGGATACTTTATTTTAAAAAAAAAAAAAAAAAAAAAATTCAAATTGATTGACACATTTTGCTTGGACAAAGGGGATGTTTGCTCTGCCTCACACCCTGTAGGCCCCGGTACTCACCCACAGTTCTGCAGGCAGTTTTCCTCCATAATCCACACTCACAGCAGTGCCTGGAGTACAACCACACCACACGTTGCTGTTCTGGAACAGAACTGCCTAGATCAGTGCCCCTTCAAAGCTTTGCACGTGCTCTTGGACAGCTCAGGACTTGATCCTGCAAGCACCTCACCCGCCAAACAAGACCCCCACTGGAACTGGCTTACATCCCAGACTAAGGAGGATCAGGCCCTTGAGATTTTCTTCCATTTCAGCATTTCCCTGCCTTCTGTGTACTCAGGTGTTACCAATTTCTAACTCAGCTGGTGACTACGCTTAAAGCTAAGACAGTGATCCCAGAAATATCTGAGAAATAGGATAACAGCAGCTTTGCAAGCCAGTTGCAACAATGTAAGTGGACCCCATAAAAGATACTATTGTCTCTGAACTCCAGTAGTCTGAAATCAAAATATGTGATGCCCCAAGTGTTTGCAGAGTAAAGAAAGGTCACTTAGCTGACCAGCAATAACACTGAGGGATCAGCCAGCATAGATCTCACCACTGATGTTTGTCCCTCTCATAGGGGAAGCCCAGAATCTGTTGAAAACTCTTGTCCATCATGTGGTGAACATGTCCTACTCTGTCTCCTCCTCCCACGAAGGAGGCACCAAGGGTGCACCCTGACTCTTCTTTTCTTGAACTTCACAGTGCTTGGAAGTCCAAGAGCAGAGGCAAGTTCTGGGTTTTGGCAGAAAATTCTCAAACCACCACCATTTACTACAAGGTAGCTTGCTCCTCCTTCAGTGAGAAGCCCAGACCCCACAGGTCCCTCAGAGTCAGGGGGACCTTGCACAGTTAAATGCAGGTGGGAGGTGCAATAATCTGGATGAATTATATGATCCAGCAGCACAGATTCCTTATTCCCACGGAGATGCTCAATGTATCATTCTGTACATCTGATATCAGCCCCTCACAGAAGTACACCAAGAACACCATCCAAGTCTGACCGAGGGAGTTTCACAAACCACCAAGAACACTAAGTTCCCAAAATATTTGGACAGAGTCCAGTGAGAGCAGACATCATTTCAGAGGCTGCATACCAGAACCTGCTGAGGAACTGTACTTCAGCTGTGTTACACAAGAGACCACAGAAGTACTCGAGAGCTCAGACAGTCCACAAGCTTTCCAGCTGGTGGCCTGTAATGCTCTGGAAGACATTATGGTCACAAAAGCCAACTCCATTTTGGACATCAGCACTGTTGAGGTGTCACATTCAGTGGCATGATTTAGTGCCACAAAGAACACCAGGTTGTGCTTATACCATTGTATTAACGAGACAGTTTGGAAGAGAATAATCAGAATAAATCCGAGCTCTACTACTATTTACAAATCCTGAAGTCTGAAAAGCAGATGGATTAGTAAGAAAAGACCAGATTGTTACAGTCACAGCTGATAGCACTACTTTAGATAATGATTGTAATGGGAATAAATCATTGCTAGCCGATTTTCTTTTGGTTCCCATTGTGCAATTCCCTCACACCATAGAACAAACATTAGATTTTGTAGATTCCTGAGGATATTTCTAAACCATGGGCTCAGCAGGGTGGTTCCTTTTGCTCAGGTCTGGACAAATTCTCACCGACTCTTAAAGAGTCAAGGTCTGAGTGGGCATTATTTCCTCCCCACACACTGGTTTTCTTTCAGGAAGATATCTGGTGAATTAACAGAGAAGGAGCTGTGTCAGGCGAGAGAATTGTCTTCTCAATTTATACTGCACCTGAGAAACAAGCAGGTGAGAACACAAAGTCATCTTATTTAGTTCCACACTGCTAAGCACCTGCTCTGTAGATGCAGATAGACACTTACATAACAATAATTTTGCTCTCTGGTAAGTCTTAGCTGTGCCATTGTAAAATAGATGCATTTCCTGCAAGCTCAGAGTTAAAAAAACAGCCCTGAGGATACGTGACATGAAATCGCCCCTTCACCTGTACCTTCAGTCAGATATTCACATGTATAAATTTAAATATATTTGTGCATGTATGTATATAATCTCCTTCTGCAGAATCTCCCTCTGAAATGAAGCAAAACAGCCAGTTTTGAAAACAACAATGTTAAAAAGCAGTGAGAAAGGAACCAGACTCCTCCAGAGCATGGGAAAAGAGGGTAGTTGGGTACAAATACTGCATCTTCCCATGGGAAGGAGAACAGGTCATGTTTCCAAATCAGTTCTGGCCCGGGCTGCTCACACATCCCACATTGAACATACTGCCTTTGGAAAGGGACAGTGTAACTGGGAGCAGGCAGAAGAGAAAGGATGAGTAGCCATTCCTCCACTGGAAAGTGAGAGGTAAAATACTTTATTACATATCCTCCTGGGGGCCAACAGCTGACAGCACAGAGGCAACGCTTTGAGCGCTGCCCTCATGTTACTCAACGAGGGAAGCATCTCACCCATCACACTGGTAAGGTCTCTGTTCCTAAGCACAGTGCTCCTCCACCTTCAACTTTCTTCCTTTACAACCCTTTCCCTATAACCCTAGATGCCATCAGGGGACTATTTTGGGTGACAAAACTCAGGTGTCATGAAATTCTAGACATCATAGCCTGACCCATGTGGGTTCCAGCCATTGCCACAGAAGGAGCAAAGTCTCCCACAGGATCTGCACCACCTTTATGCAAGTACCCTACAGCTTAGAAAATGGCAGTATTTAGGTAGGTGGTTGCTCCCCAGATGACTGCTGTGCCACAGTTGGAGTCATTATTCATTGTAGCTTTTCTGCAATTATTTACCTTTTCTCTAGACACTGCAGCAGCATGAACAGGAACACATGACGCTCTTCTTGGAGCAGAGAATGAATGTACAAACTTCTTGCTAGCCTGGGAGGTGGTGCATAATGAATGTAGTGATTTGGTTGGTACCTCACTCTCTGTACCCATGTTTCTCTGGAGTACTTGAAAAGTTAAAAAAAAATTTAAAACAACAAAATCAATTAAAAAATTCATAAGAAGTTTGAGGATGAAACAAACAGCAGCACAGGAGAGACTCTCCAGTTTGTTGTCAAGAGTGCTGGGGTCAAAAATAAAGCTCACAAATCCTGAACAGAAGCAGAGGGAGACAAATGCACTCCAAAGGAGGTCAATATTCAGAAGACCACAATACAACACTACTGCAGTTGGGGCTTCTGCACACCTACAGTAATTTCTACTTGAATAACTTTTTCTCTTGAAAAGCCTCTTTTGTGCATCTGAAGAATGGAATTATTGGCATGCCCTGTTAGAATGAAACAGAGGTTTCACTGTCATGGAGCTGCTTTAAAAAAACCTAATTCCTAGACTGAAAGAAAAACAACTTTTTCTTTGTTTGTCACAGTTGGATCAAGAGCAACCGAAGCTCTTGGGCTTGCATCTGCTATAGCTGGGGTGAATTGAAATAAACTTCCTATTCCACAGAGCTCTGGCAATGTCCTGGGAACTATACTCGCCTCCAAAGCTATAAATAAATAAATAAATAAATAAAAGCAGCAAGCCCAGACCTCCCACACCATCTTATTTGACATAATAGTCCACACTTGGGTGGCCCAATTTGTAAACCGGCCTTATTTTTGTGACAGTAGAAAACACTAAATCATGCTCATGAAAAATAGATATAGTTCCCAAAAAGAGAGGGAAAAAAAACAGAACATGAGCAAGAGTGAAAGCAAGTGAAGTACTTAAGAAGGAAGGAGCTGAATGAAAGAAAACATTTAAATTTAAACTTGCTTTGGGCAAATGGGGCATACCCCATGGCACTTTGATTCTTTTTGGCACTTTCCCCTTCTATGTTTTGAAACATCCAAGCCTACAGAAATATTGGCCCAGACATTCTCCTGCTCCCCACTAGAGAATCTCAATTACTCCGGATTTGCAAGTGTCAAACACCTGGCATACTCTGGAAAAGCAAGGCAGAATTCCGTCAGACCCCTTCCTTCTCCTGCTGACACGTTCCAGAGAAACGGCTGCTGCTGAGGGGAGGTGCCAAAGGCTGCAGTGATGCCCCTCCTCAGGCTCAGGCTGCAGGCAGTGCTCCCACATTTCATTACCACCATTGTTTGAACGAGGGCCTGTGGTTCTCCCTGGAATAACCTACACCTGCAACAGGACAGAACAATATCAGAGCATCCCCAACACATGGAGAAACAAACATTCACACCTAAAGAACTTTGCCTGTGATTCCATGCAATTCTTTTTGGAATCTGTATCATGCTCTTGACAAAGCCTAGAACACAGGCAGAGTCCCAAACACTCAGTTCTCTGCTGATGTCTCACACATAACTGGTGATACATTTAAAGATTAATAAATCATACACTGCTTTAGGATCAAAATTGGTAACATCCTTCTTTTCAGTCTACTTACGAAGCTCCCTGGAGCACATTTACCACTGCAGGGCTGGAGGCTCACCTCCCACTACCACAGTGCACAACTAAAACCTAAAACATCATAGAACAAAACCTAACCTCAGAGCATTGCAGAAAATGGGTTAAGTTACTCAGACAAAACAGGAACAACAGATTTAATGTTCACAACTCGACTTGCAAATTAAGCTGGATTTACAAGAGCAGCCCTTAGGGTTACATAGAGCTTATCTCTCACATTAACTCAGGTGAGACTAAATGCCATGAGCCTGCCAATTACACCTTGTCCCCTGTAACCCTGGCCTGGAAGCAACCCTGTCTACTTGTCATTACAACTGCTTTCAGCTGCTTAAACTTATCATCATCCACCAGAGAGATAAATCTGGTGGATCTCACTTCCACCTCCCCTTCCACAGGTGCATTTCCCTGCCTTGCACACCCACGCAATCCTGTGAATATCCTGCTCTTCCACAGCTGCTGGCCTATCCAAAGGCCTCATTTCAGATTAGGTGCCCATGAAAAAAGCCTTTCCTCCACAAAAATTTCCCCCAAAACCCCTGGTTACAATCATATCAGCTGCAATTAATAAAATTACATCATTCAAAAGCTTACATAAAACATCACTAATGAGGCTGCACAGAAAAAAATGATAAAAATCAAACTTCTGGTACTCCACCAGAAAAATAAGCACTTTCTATCCAAGACATCACATCATGCCATCTTCTCAATTTAAAAGCATTAATCTTGCTTCTTTTTACAGAACAATGGCTTTACACTTTGGCATGGAAAATAGAGAAATCAGGGAAAACATGGACTCTAACCAGTAAGGATAACGCCTAGGGATGGGGTTGAGCAGTCCAACACACAACTGCAGCTTGTGGCTCTCTGAAAGCAACTCAGCAGACAGATGGAAAAGCAAAACTCCAATAAACAAGGTTTTCACAGCAAGAGGCTTCACAACAAATTAGGCAGCTGTGAACTACCAATCCTGAGAGTGCCATGTTACACCGTTACCTTTAATTTGATCATATTTAGGAACAGACCTGTTCCAAGAGCACCCAGTAGTATGTAAGATGTCTATGCTAAACTACAGTCTCATAAAAAACTCCAAACCAAAATCAAAAACACAAATTAAAAAAACCCCAAACAAACCCACAGCCCCTAAGAACTATGAAAAGTCAAACATACAAGATTTGGTTTTCCTTTGTAGCACAGCTGACTCTCCTGCAGTGTGAAATTCTCAACTGTATTTTTTTATATTTCTCATTGATTTTCTGAATTTGTCCATATTATGACATACATAGGTTGCTGCTATCAACCAAAAGGCTGAAAAGATAAGCAGAGCATGTGTGTTCTGCATAGATAATGGATACATGTTTAGTATTATAGGTAAATAAATACAGAATATACAGAATGTCCTGTCCTCTATTCTAACAACCATATTCTATTACACAGTGAAGCTTAAGAGACCCAAACTCACCTTTATTTGTTAGCAGTTTTAAGGATTTATGGCTGTTTTGGAAATCCCAGTAGTATACAGCACATCTGATATTCAATTAAATAACACATAGTGTCACTTCACTGGGGGGATGATGCAACCCATCTACGTGAAAACACTCTCCTCAGTTTAGCTCTTGACTTCAAAGACGTTGATGTGACATCTAACTACATCCAGTCTCATGTTGTGTCCTTTACAGGTGCTGTTCTGCCCTAGCTCCTCATATTTTGTCTGCACTAAAAGGAGCAGTCAGAGCTTGATGCTTGCCATAAGGTGAGGTGCACAAAATTCAAGCCAGCTGTATGAAATCACTGCAGCAGGATTAGTGTGCCTGCATCTTCCAAACACACTTATCCTGTGCCTCCTCCTAAGAAGCTCGACACAAAGAAAAGTTCTGTGTTGTGCTTTCAGTGCAATCAATAAGGCAAGTATCACTCGGAGGGAGGGACAGACATTTCTCACAGAGCAGCATGCTGAAGTGTAGCTTCTCTTTTGCAGCCTGGTTTCAAACCTTATTTGACCTTGTGGTTTGCTGTTATACTACAGGCAGATGCAATTTCCAGTGCCTCATATTTTATTGCTGTGTTACAACCAGGAGCAGCCTGCTGGTCATTACTACATGTACTCTTACTCATGCATGAGAGCCTGCTGTCTCTCATTTACACACACACTCCAGGCTAAGCCTAGTTAATCTATCACTATCTCAGGGCTGGAAAACAAGGCCTGAGCTGAAAAAATCTTACAAAATTTTTCCTTTCACGTAATCATCTCAAAGGCAGCTGCCTGATAAAACAGGCTTAGCACAGTGAATACTTTGTTAATTTAGAAATACTAGTACAGCTAACTCAAGCATCAGCCCTAGACATGCTGTACTCTCTGCTGCTAAAACAGGACTTTCCGATAACTTGTGTTTACTGAAGGACTTGCTTAATGCATCAGCCCCTGGATTTCTCATGGAACCTTGCTAATAATAGTGAACAGGTCCAGAAGACTGGAGTCATTTGGGGTCGTTTATCTAAGAGCATTAAACAGACCAGGAATGCAGCAAAAGCAGTGATCGTGCCAGAACCCAGAAGTTCATACAGAGGTAACTACAAGTCCCCTGACTAGTAGGACAAACGAGAGGCAGAAGGAGGCATTAACAGCAGGACAAGTTGCCTTTTTAATGTGGTTTGTGGGCACGTTTCTCCCCCAGTGATAGTGAGGGGGAACTTCTTCAGTGATGAATAAATCAAAGAGATTACTTTAGGTTCTAGACCTTTACTGTTTCCTCCTTTAACTCTAAAAGTGTTTTCTTTTTTAAAAATCTACACATCCAACTGAAACCTCCAATAAATGGTGTAATACATTAGAACTATAAGCTGACTTTACACTGAGAAAACCACAGCCTGTCTGCATAACAGGCACAAAGGGATCTTTGTCCCAGCCACTTTCCAGGCTGGTGTCACATCCTTTCTCAGACACACCAGGCTGAAGAAAAGCCCTAGCCCTGTGCCACTGCAGAAAATTGGCTACAAGGAATTCACATCTTGCAACAGTGTAAGATTATGAGAAAGTTCATTTTTTCAGACCCAGATGCACTGACAAAAGAGGTCCATCTTCAGAGACTACCCTTGGAACAAATTCAGCACAGAACACCCCAGATGATTACACATTAATTCTCTCAGGTAGGATTAGGTTAACCTGCACAGTTAAGATAGTTGGTCTCATGTACACAGCCGATACATTTTATATCTCTGTCTTGGAAAAAGCCTTAAGTTTCTCTAGTCACTTCTTGATAAAACTCATTAGAACAGTGAACAAAATGTACCCTTTTCTTTGTGGAAGACTTAAGATAAAAGGGATTTTCTTTCCTCAAAACATTTTAGAAAATAAAGGGGGAAAAGCTGTGTATGCTAATCAATAGAAATAAAAAAATACCAGATGTAGACCATCAAAACAATATCAAAGTGTTGGGTCTCAATTTATTTTTTATATAGATTTCTGAAGTCAATTGTGCATCAAATCACACATGACAGTTCTGCGGCATTTCAGCACCTGTTAAGTGTGTGTGGCTACTTTTTTGTAACAATTTTTAAAAGCAGCAGGGAGCCTTTCTGATTGCTATAGTGTAACAGTTGTGCTGGAATGCAACAGAAGCTTGGAAACACATTTTTATATTCAGTGTTAATCAGCAGAAATAAAGTTTCAAGCAGTTATGGATATGAAGACGGTTTTAAGAAGAGTATTTTTTTCACTCCTCCCTTCTCCCCGTTCTTACTTTGTGATGGTAATCTCAGGACCAAATTCCATCAATTTTGGCAAACATGTCATGCTTAGGTGAGGTGTCCCTGTGATTGCCAGAACCAGGAAAAGGCAAAAACCCACTGCCAGTAAGTTTATTAAACCATGCAGTAACAGAACCCAGGTCTTCTGCCTCCAAACCCCTTGTGGTCACTGGTGTCTTGGGAAGTTACAGCACAGCCGGGCCCAGGAGAAAGGGAGTCTGAGGAAACATGGAGGGCTGCAGAGCAAAAATGGAAAAATGTGGGGTTGATGTTGAATCGTGACAACCCATGAAGAAGAAATTTCTGGACACCAACACAGGGTGCATAGGAAATGTTTTTTCTGTTCTACCAACATCCCAGATTTGTACTGAAAAGCCTCCGGAAAGGGCTGATGTTTAAGCACTGGAAATCTAAGGAAGGTCAGAACAGAAGTAAGCTGGCAATGCCAGGGCATCTTTCATGCTTTTTCCCTGTGAACCATTTGTTCCTTTCCTGCCCCTTTTCTGTTAAAAAAACCCCAAACAAACCACCAAAAAAGCCCCAAACCAAAAGCAAACCAGCACAGCTTTTGTGGTATGACCACAAAAAAGCCCCCAAACTGAAGCCAATCGATCTTCAAAGGAGGAAAGAGGAAGAAAGTGCACACAAGAACAGAAGGGTATGTTGACTTTTGGATTTATACTTTTAAAATATACAATCACTCAAAACACACATCATCTGTCCCACTGACAGCTAAAACTTTGTCCCTTGTTATAAAAGAAACTGATGAAGTGCAGATGGCAGCTTGTGTACTGAGCTGGCTGCTTCATAAACTGTAATTATGGTGGATATGAAATGGATCACCTCATCCATCTGGAATAAAAATGGGATTATCACTTGGCAATTTTTTTTTCTTTATAGGACTGCAAAATATCTTGCCTGCCGCTACTCTTTGGCACGGCTGGAGTTTAACAATGAAATATAAAAGAATGCAGAGGCTAGGTTATCTTTTATTTACAGAAGTGATAAATTAACCACTGGAAAGATAAAACCTGCCCAAGAAACCATTTCTCCTCACTGACCTCATGCTTAGGCACTGCTTGGAATGAAATCAGCTTTGGAAAAAGTTATCCATAATTGAAAACAAATGGTGACCATGCACAAAAAAGATACACCAATAACTGACTTGTAATTTCAAGTTTCCTAAGCTCCATGAAAGCCTGAACCTTTCCTAAGTACACAGCCAGAATCTAGTGACACACTCGCTACCACTTGCCAAATTACTGTCATGTGTACAGCACACATCAACCAGTGGATTTGTTTGTTAAAAGGAAAAAGCAATAGGAAAAAATGCACTCCTTTTGGCTGTGCAAACTACAAAAAAAAAAAAAAAAAAAACAAAAACAAAAACAAAAACAAAAATCTCACTACAAAGACAACAGTACATCCTATGAAACACACAAAGGACCATGGAATACACATTATTATTACTCAAATCACCCCTTACATGAGCTAACCTTTGGCTTTGTGCTACACAGGCAACCTGTGACTTTGTTACTCAGCACTTGTGTACTCACACTCAGGAGGCACTTCAGGGATGAACCTGAAGTTATAAAACTAAAAGTTTTATACTACCCAAGTTATAAAACTAAAAACCTAAAGACTATTTGGTGATGCCAGTGCTGTTGGGGGCAGGGAGGAAATCCACACGGAGAGTAAATGCACCTTTCACTTAGACAAAGTTGCTGATGAGAAAGCTTTAGATAAAAAAAAATCCAACTTGCACCAATGATTAAAAACATGACAATCTGATTTCTTCTGCAACTTCTGATGAGCACCTTGCTAATACCAAAAAACTCTCAAAACCACACCGATCACTTGAAAACAACTTATTTTGGACAAATGTGGAAAAAAAAAATTATCACTGTGAAAAATCCCCCAGAACATCTCCAGTTCAGTTTTCAACTGTGACTCATTTACCCCTATCCCATTATTATTTCTAGGTTCATAATCATCCCTTGCTTTTCACATGATGGCAGAACAAGCAAATAAATTCTGTACTTCTGCTTTGGCAGTGTTTTGCGCCCATTCTGGATGACTGCTGAGTTGAACAACAACACTGAATTTGGCTCAACAAATTCTTACATAGATGAAGTTTGCACCGCCCCCCCCCCCCCCAACACATGTTCACTCCCCATCAAGTCAAGAACTGGACCTGGAGGCAGAGAAAAGAGGCTGTGTAAGAAACCTCCCTCTTACTCCCTTCTCCTTGCAAGTCCTTGCCATAGCAATAGTAAGATTTAAGTCCAGATTGAGGGGTTGCCTTTGTATCGCACCTACCTACCATTAACCACATGTATTTTTAGCCTTCAGTGAACTGATCTCTACCTGAAACTGCAAAGAGCCCAAGTCTAAGCATGAGCACACCAGAAACTTGGCAATGGCATTACTGGAATCCCTAGAAAGCCACAGAGAGGGTGGTGAGAATCTGGCCACCTTCCCGGCAACCAGCACCAACCAGAGGTTTGGGATGAGAGAAGGCTCAGGGTCTGCAGTTCCTGGGTTAGGTGTGGGGCACGTCTTACCCACTGCTGTGCCCTTCCTCATGTAGCCATGCAAGATAGTTTTTGAGGTGTCAGCTTGAATTTCAGGCTTTAAGCACAAGCAAGAGAGACCCTGCACATCACAGAATCATGGAATAGATAGGGTTGGAAAAGCTAAGACCCAGCTGTTAAGCCAGCAATGCCTTGTTCATCACTAAACCATGTCCCCAGGTAATACATGCCTGTTTTGTTGAACACTTCCAGGGATGGTGACCTACCCACTTCCCTGGGCATGTCAGCAGCTCCCTGTTCCCTGCATCATCCTGCACCACTCATGCAGCGATGCAAACCAATTCCCTTTCTTACTGGGAACAGACTCACGCCCCACCATCTTTCATTCACTGAAGGATAGAGGTTATGGAGGTCACTGCTACAAAACAGCAGATGCACAGCCAAGTTTTGGGGCATCAAAAGCCATTAGGGACCTCACACCACTCAAGAAATACAGAAGAAAGCAAACCAAGTAACACCACTTTTTTGGAAAAAGGGGTTTCTTCAGAGTTCTACAAATACTTCTGAACAATTCTAAGGGCAAGTGCAGCTGTGAGTTTTGGAAGTTTGCTTTAATCCTGCTTTGTACATGGTTACCCGTTTTATGGACAAAAAATTCATTTTCCTGTGAAAGGGTTACTCAGACACAGAAGAAACCATGGTTCTGTTTCCAGCAGCATTTTTCATGAAGTGGACAGTACTCTGAAAAGCTTTGCAATTTACAGGAACATAAAGGTTGTTTGGTTTGGGTCTGTTTGGTCTTAGTTCATGCTGGAATTGCCCAGTTTTTCATTTCAGGAGGGAAAAAACCCCAAACACCAATAATCTGATTACCTGAACAATTACATGTGATACACAACCTACTTCAACAAAAAATACAGAATTCCTGTCATGCCCCTTTAGGAAAATGATCAGGCAGTCAAAAGTGAAATCCTGGGCATCACTGGCAAAGAAAAGGTAATTAGAGAAGAAAGTGCCCAAGCACCATGATCACCCAGCCACATTTTACAAATGTGATAATGTTCAATCTTTTCAGTACTTGGGTAACAAAATACTCAAGGATTTTCAGTCTTAGGGGTCAGTTTTATTAAAAGATAAGGCAGTTTCTCTCTCCTCTGCAACATCTGAGAGGCACCAGAAAAGCAGTGAGGAGAGCTGTAGGTAACTTAATATGCAACTGCATCCTGTATCTACCAGCCAAACTGCACACAAGGAGGCTGGTTTAGAAAAGCAACTAAACACCAGCAGCAGTCTCAGCCCCAAGTGATATATTAATTTCTGCACAGTTTACTGTGGTAGGCTGCTGCCACCTTTTGGTTACAGACTATGGTGAAATTAGATTTGATCCTACAACACACACACAATGGAAATGTACTGTGATGTGTGGGACCAGAGCACCTGGGAGAACAGTGGGGTGGGACAGGAACATCATTTGTACTTTCTGTAAACTGCACAGTGTGTGGCTGCATGTCTTGATATTTACTTGATATTTACTGTCTTCCAGATTTAAATATCTTTGAATCCTCTACTGCTGAAGCCAGCTCCCATTGGAATGCATGTAACAGTTACTAAATGATGAAATACCTTCGAAGACTAAAATTAACAAATATTTTAGCCAAGAAGAAAAAGGAAGGAGGGGTCCCAAGGAGATAAATACATCAGTAACTACTATGAGCAGTTTGTACAGCTTGTTTTAATTACCCAGATGGGGCATCAGCCAAGGTAAGCTTTTGTTTGCACCTTTTCTCCACAGCAATTCACTTCTGAACAAGAAGAAATGCAGTTTAATTTAAGGCAGATACCACCTTTTACCCACAAAGCAGCTCTTTGAAATTTTTAGAACATACATGCAACATTTATCTGCATCTGCCCATTTGAAAAGCTATTTGTAACTAGTCAATGAGATGTAAAACACACAAAGAACTACCACCACCACCATGGATTTGACCTATAGAGCCTATGTTACATCTCCAGCAGTGAATCCATACAGCTCAACCCATGAGGAAAGCCTTTCCACACTCTGAGCTCTGACTGTAACATAAATTTTCAGTTTCCAAATCAATGGCAAACTCTCAACAACTCTAGAGGGAACAGCTACAACAAAACTAACAGATGAGCACAGGATTATTAAAAAAATCTGCAGATCTATGATCCTCCTTTAAGGCCACCTCTGTTAAGGCCATACAACCCCATCAAACATTACTTGAATGAGGCAGCACAGGTGCCTGGCCAGTGAGGACACGGAATTCATGGATGACTGCACAGCACAATGAAAAGGCAGCAACACCACATGATAGCTCCAAGCACAGAGGCAGAGGAAAAATTTTAATAAGTAATTACACATGAACTTGCTCACTGTCAGCAGAATGTCTCCTGACATCCTTTTCTGCCTTCCTACCTCCTCACTTGTGTAAAAAGAAAGAATCCAGCTGCAGGCAACTGCTAATTAAATACTTGGGCTTTCAGCTACAGTTGCTGTATGCACACATCTGCTCTGCAAGAAACAGTTTTAAGTGTAATTGACTTATTTTCCATGCTCTAGGACAGAATATTTATGACATGAAGAATGAAAAAGCAAGCAAGGTCCAAGCCCCTGCCTCATATTCACTAGAAAGTAAAAGCTGCAAAGTGTTTAAAATTAAAACTGTTTAAAATGCTTTTATTGCTTAGGGGCTGTCTTTAATCTCACATTCCAAGGCTTTGCTCCCAAAACAATACATTCACGAATTTTTTGGCCTTGAAATTATGTAAATCCAAACATATATTTCAGTGCCTAGACATGTTGAAGTGGCTCACGTTGAGCATTTTGGTTTAAATGAATCATGAGCAACATGATGTTCCATTCCCCCTGATTTCACAATCCAGGTTTCAGACAACAGATTTGAACAGAGGTAGGCAAGTCAAATATCCATAACGACGTCCTCCTAAACACAAGGCACTGGTCAGACTCCGTATGTCTGTGCAAATCCCACTGAGCCACATGAGCTTAGAAACGACGAGGATGAAGCAAGCCAAAACACATGACTGAGCAATGACATTGAAAAAAGGAGATCCCAGAGTCTGGATGGGGGCATTAAACTTCTCATACTATGTTCTGGTTTCGGCTGGGATGGAGTTCATTTTCTTCCTAGTAGCTGGTACAGTGCTGTTTTGGATTTAGGATGACAAATGTGCTGGTATCACACTGATCTTTTACTTTTTGCTGAGCAGAGCTTACCCTAAGTCAAGGACTTGCCAGCTTCTCATGGTGCCCTACCAGGGAGTGGGCTGGGGGTGCCCACGACAGAATCGGGGCAGCTGAACCAATGGACCAAAGGCATACTCTTTTATCATTTCACAGAGTCTCCAAGCTCATAATTTTCTCAGTCTCACCCTTGATTAGTCAGAAGGGCTACTGACCGTCTCAGATCAGAGGTAGCTCTTCACAGTAAATCTATGTGGGGATCTCTCATCCTCCACTGAGGCTACAAACACAGGCAAAATACCAAGACGAAAGGATATTAAAATCTGACTATTCTTTTGAACAGCATCCAACAGACAGGACTCAAATCTCCAGTACACAAGCCAAGCCAAGGGGATGTTATCAGCAATTATCTCTCATTTGGGATGAAATAAACAGATTTATCATATTACTTAGTATTTGTTACTTTATTACCGAGGAGGATTTACAAAAGTTCAAAGGGCCAGTTTTAGAAATAGGAAAAACAAATAATGTAGCATCAATCACAGCATATTAATTTTCACAAACAACTGCAGGACTTGAATTTATCAGTAACTGGCTGACAACCAACAGCCCAAACAGCCCACTTTTTGTATGCAATCAACACAACTTCATTCTCTTTACTCTTAGAGCTACATTTCCTTACGCCACTCTAAGTTACATTCTGACATCGGTCACATCCCGGTTTTAACTCTTCTCTAGGTAAGAATTAGAGATTAGTGCATGGATGTATGTGGGAGAGAAGGGGAAATGAGAAACTTGATGCACAGCTGGCAGCAAAACAGCACTGGACCAAAACAACAGGCTAGACCAGAATACTACTTTTGACTTAAAATACAGGAAAATAGAAACTAAAAATATTAAGCATAGAGCCTTAGAAGAGATCTCTAGGTCACTGTTCCTTCCAGTCGAGAGCTGAGCACAGTATTATGAACTCCCAACCTTCTAACAGCCACCAAACTCACAAGCAGCAACTCCTTCCTCCCTTCTAATTCCAAGGCTGCACCCAAGATAACATCAACTACAGGGCTGAGTCACTCCAGGGGCTCCAACAGGACAGCTCAGCACCAGGAGCCTTGTGAGTGACAGCACGTGACTCCCAATTCTGCCATCACCCCTGAAAAGAACAGGAAGCTGCTATATATCAGAATTGGTATCTATTTTTATATCAGAATCAGTATCTATTTTTAAATAATTTCAGAAATTAGAAATTAAACTACTTCGAAGTTGCAATACAAGTTTTTGTGTTGCTCAAAACAGTAGTGCAGGTGCTGCTTATCTCCCCATCCCCCAAAACGTAATACAGAACTTTTATCAAAAGTTGATTCAACAGAGTTTACCAGAATATTCTTTGCTTGGAATAAACAAACACCAATAGCTGAAAGAAGCCACAGATTCAGCTGCTTTTTTAAAAGCCAACTTTCCTTCTATATGATTTTCTTCTGTTGTACTTGTCATACATTAATATGACAAGAGGAATACTTAGGATAGGTTCATTTACAAATTTAAAATGTCAAGGCAAGAAAGCATTAAGTGAGAATAAATCATCAATTTCAGACTGAAGTATTAAACAAGACCAGCTTTCTGCACTAATTAATTCATACACGCTACTGAAAAGCTGAAGGGAACAGAAATCAACCAGAATTTCTATTTTTAAAAACAATGCATGTTTGAACACAATTCACCTGTTTGTTCCCAAATGAAGCTAGTCCAGAATTAATGTGCAATTCATATTGAAATGACTGATATAATTACTTCAAGGACTACAGAAGAAAAATACAGTGCAACCTATTGCACAATTTGGCCAAAATCTGAAAGACCCACAGTAATTTGAGAAAACTACATGCAAAGTAAGTATAAGAAAAATACTGATCTGTTTCTGGCTCTGTGTTTAATAAAGAAATTATTAAGGCGCTTTAGCAAATAGAGTAAGATCTAGTTTCAATCAGCTGTGTGCTATGCCCAAATGCCAGCAAGTTTTCCCAGACAAGAATTTCCATCCACTTAAGCAACAGGCAGAGCTTCGACCCCAAAACACCATCCCTCACTCAAAAATCCTGTTATTCCATTTTAGAAAATGGCAAAATTCAAACCAATACATTCCAAAAGAATGTGATTTTGAACACAATTATTTGTGTGCACTGCAACTCCTGAAAAGTGTGACTTTCAAGGAGCTGATCTTTCTCTACAAAGAAAATAAACACTCAAGCTGGGAGAGAATGCAATCTGTAAATGTCTGGAAAACCTAATATTAAAAAAATGTCCTTGAGAAAGACAGGGAGAAACCTTTTAATGTTACATCCCAAACATCCCAAAACAAAGCACATGGAATTACTTAAAAAGGGAGAGGCCAATTATTTCATAAACACTTTTCAAAAGTAAGGATAAGATTATTTTCAGAACAAAGTGATCAGCACCCCCCAGCACACTGTGCCAGTTCCATGAACCTGGTATTCCAACGAAAGTGAAATCTACCCAGGGGCACACACAAAAACTGCAGCAGAGCTTTAGAGAACAGGACTGGCATTTGAAACAAAACACCACCAATTCCAAAATTTGTAGAATACAAATAACTTTCAAGCATAAATAGTTTTAGCAATTCACTTTGATAACTTCAAGGTAAAAACCAGCCAGAAGTCCACGTATCTTGTGACTATTATGGAAAGCTTAATTAACTCCAAGGTATCCATTTCTTCACAGATGTTTGTTATCTACACTGATTTTTCCTTCCAAAGCAGAAACTCTACCATGAGAACACCAGGTAATAGTTTTCTCAAACCCAGGAAAAGTCACATTTTACATGAACACCACGTGACTTGAATCCATTAATTCCCCATTCTGTAAAGGTGTGTGTTACAACTTACAGAGGAAACAGTCATTTTTATATTTGTTTTTGAAAACTTCATTGAAAACGTACAATTTTGAAGCTTATGAGGTTTGTTTGCTTTGTTTTATTAGAAAAAATACTCAGGCAAGGTCTACAATCATCTGTCAATTGTAAATGACTTACAAGAAACTCATGAAGCAATAAAATTAAAAAAATACAAATACAAACTATATCTGAAACACTTCTATTTGGCAATTTTATAACAAATTCAAAAAAAAAGAAACAAAGATTACGGATTACTTTATAGGTACAGAAAAAGCAGTAGGTGAAGTGCTCAAGCAAAAAAATTAAAAACCAAAACACTGCATTTTTTCCAAAAATAAAGTCACGTCACTACAGATTTTATGAATAATACCCTTATTAAACAACCATTCCAGAACATCTTATATTAGTGGTGCTTTTAATCTGCACTTCATACATTGATAAGATTATTTTTTTGTGTATATAAGTAACATTTTTAACCCACTGGAGCTAAGCAAGACTCGTGTCAGTACCAATGCAGAATGCATTTGTATTACATTAGGATACGCTCACTTCTGCAACCAAAGGGTTACTTTAAGTCTTAATCTATTTAATAAAAATTTAGTGTAAAAACTGCTGGTTATTAGTTTCACTGTAGTAAATTCCTCCCCAATAAGGAGGACTAACTCTGCAGTTTGACTGCATATATCCATACAAATTTTACATATTAGTTCCTTCCTACAGTAAGGAAAAAACTAATTCTGTGTTTACTATTAGAAAGGAGCGCCATGAATTAATTATGGGTACTATTCATCCCTCTAAGATTTCTGGGAAGGATGTTCAATGTATTTTTGTTCTTACAACAGATACTAACAGTAGTATATAGTCCCTTAGGTATGTAAATGAAGGTTTTTTTACTGTTAAGGAAGGTGCTTTTTTTAAACAATTCTTCTGGCAGCACTAGTGAATTACAATATCCTTCAATATTATTTCTACCGTAATATATACATTTTAACTTTCATGCCTCTAGAAAAACATCTACAGTACATTTCATAATATAAAAATATATTACAAATCTGCTGAAATATTTACAAGCAATGTCCTATTATCTATATGCAACATTTTTGTCTCCATACAAAGACTAACAGGTTAGACGCATCTCTATTTGTCAGTTAAAAAAAATCCACGGCTTCTTGCTTATTAAGCAAGAAAATGATTTTACTTTCCTTTTCAAAGCCAACTTTGGTGCATAAAGGATTGAATTTCTAGATTTTTTTTTTAAAAATACCATTTTCTTTACATCTAGAAAACATTAGGCCAAATAAAGCATACTTTACAAGTGAAGGGGGATCCTAGAGGGTCAAAAAAGCAAAATAAATCACCAGTAACACTGACTGCTTACATTGAGGTTTTTCCAAACCTGTCCATTGATACGGATCACATCAAAGCAGATCTGATTAACACACTACACTACTCCTGCAAAGGGGGTCAGACAGACTGCAACACTCTTAACATCTTGAGACCGTACTATATGTATTCAGAGTTGACTGGAAAAGACAAGCATTCCATCAACATTTGTTTCAACATCATAATCCAACATATTTTAGGGATCTGCAAAAGGACACAAGATTACAAATGACAAATGATTACTATCCACCATACTCAAAGGGCAACAGGATAATCCCTTGGTAGCTGTTCTATTGTCTGGCATGAGTTAGATTTAGTTAACATTGACAGGAAGCCCAATAGCTTGTTAACAGTTCTCCTGGGAATTGGGAGTAAATGGTGATGGTTACTTTTTCTTTTCATCAAATATAGACTACTGTATTCACTAAAGAAAAAAGCAGCTTAAAGAAGCAAGCATGCAAAGCCTTTTAGTTGTTCCACTAAGTTGCCAGAAGAGTGTTTGCTCAGTCTCCCACTGTACCATTCCATGAAAATGTGGATATACAGTAATATATTAATATATTCCACGGAAGCATCAACTTCATTCACAGAATGTTTACACTAAGCATAAATATTTCTCTAACACAAAAAAAAGGGAAAAAAAGGAAAAAAAAAGAAAAGAAAAAAGAAAAAAAAAGATAAAAAGAAAAAAAAAGATGGGATTTGACTAATGTGCAACTTTATTTCTAAATCCATTGTCAGTGACTAAGACTGCAGGTGTCCCCACTTGCTTGGTTTTTACCTCTTCAACCTCTTCTGGGGCATTGTTCTGTAAAAGAAGATGGTACAGCTTTACATTAAGGCCCTGTGATGTATATATACAGCAGTCATCTGAATATAAAATGAAATAATGACTATACAAAATCTACTTTCATTTGATTAAAACCAAGAGCCGTTTCAGATGATCTCACAGAAGTGCACATTTCAGGTAATTATTTCAAACTTTCTATTAAAGCATGACATTTTAGCACGACATTAATAGCTGCTACCAAATTTCTTTAACTACCTTTTCCTCTTGCAAAGTTTTGTTTTTTAAATTTGTATCATTAAGCTCCCTCAGCTGGTCCCAAAAGCTCATATCAATCACAGACTGATCCATACTGCTAAAAATAGAGTACAACATTACATGTGGGGACCTTAATTTTATTTGGGAGAGATAGAAAGGTTTGCTAATTTTTCTCCGAGGACTTAATCCCAGAGATCATTAAATGTATATTTTAAAAGGTTATTTTTTCTTTTCAAAGCAAACTAACCTACCAAGCTCGGCAAAGGTAATCAATATAAAATTATTAACACCTCAATTAGATGATAAAAATCACTGTGTTAAGCAGCTTAAAACACAATCCAATTTCACTGTAACATTTTTATGATTTTACAATTAATATCAATGATTCATAGACTAAGGTACGTATTGAAAACACATTTACAAAGATAGCAAATACAATAGGATTTGTTTTCATATTGTAAAGCAAGTTTTCATTAATTGGATTAGTGAAATACACTGAATATTAAAGGTGAACTGAAAGGCTTATTGCATTGAAAGACCTCAGATTAGTGTTTTATTTACTCCTTGAGACTCTTGGTCACTGGATATTAAGGAAGAAACATCGGAACACTGAACTTCTGTTATGATAATCTTTCTTTCCACAATCAATTTTCATGTATTTTTAATATAATCACATCTCCATGGATGTTCAAAATTTCAGAATGAATTAAGCATTTCAGATTACCTTTAAAAACTGTACACACATAACTGTGGGTACTGACAATCATGGGAGAGCAGTAACAAAGGGGTGGGGGGAGAATCAGGAAATTATTAGAAACCAGATGGATTAGAAGCCAATCTGAGGGCCTAAAACCAGAAATGTGAAAGTAGCTTAAGGACAAGTAACATGGATTGTTCCCTTTTGTCCCCCTATAAAGAATCTTGTAATAAAAAAATACCAGTACTTGAATACAAGTACAAATTTCAAGGTAATACTGCATGTATTACAGCTGAATATAATATGGAAAGATAAATTTGGACTTTAAAAAAATTGGTATACAAACCAGTATGTGATCTTAACAGAAGTGATCTTTCAGGATTCCACTGTATGTACCTCCTTTACTAGAATTTCTGTACACCAAGCACAAAAAAGTAAAATACACTTGGTAAATACACACATTCCCCATTTCTCAGCAACTAGAGTTTAGTTCAAGAAGTAATTCTGAAATAACTTAAGACCTCAGAACTTAACTCCTGGACGTTTACAGTACCAAGGCTCCCTGATCTGGTGTATAATACATTAGCAATCCTGATTTTCCAACGTCAAAAAGTTAAGTGAGGCTTAAGATTACATTCAAGTAAAGAAAGTTTCGAAGTTAAGAAGTTACCTGTATATGTTTGGGTCCAGAAGCAAGGCAGTATCTTTTGGTAGTTTTGATAAATGAACTACTTTAGTTTTTAACTGATGTCGCTCACTTTCATTTACCCACACATCAGGCAGACTATGAATAAATAAATAAAATAAAAATATTCAAAAAAGATCAACTGTTTTTCTTACCATAAAATTATGTGGTAAACTAGTAAACTAGTACATATGAAGCAAATTTCACATTTCCCTGGTTAAAAAGCATCTTCACTGGAGTGAGGAAAGGCAGCCAATCTTTACACATTATACTTCAAATTTTTTCAGGTTGTCAGTTTGAAAAAGACACTGAACAGAATTTAGATCACTCCGGAAGTATATTCCAAGTGTACAATGATGATGGCACTACATTCTCCACTGTAACAACTTAATGTGAAAAATTAACAGAACAGAAAACCAGCCAGACCTTTGAAAAGAACTTATTTTACTGGGTATAAAATTATTTGATTCTCTTCAATTAAAGGCCAGAGTATACTGCAAGCGCTGAGCTTTAAGTTACACTGATTTCCTTGCTCCAAGCTCAAAGGTTTCAGCAGCAAAATGCTCCAACTTTGCTGAAGTTAATTGTTTGATTATCTTCTTCCGTGGGTTTTTGGTGGGGTTTTTAAAATTTTCTACATGTCCTAGAAACCAAAGAGTAACTTCAGGTTGGGGGAAGAGTTTACATTGTAATTAAGGTGTCTAACTCTTTGACACAGGTTTCAAATTGAGAAGTCCAACACTCAAAACTAAATAACTGCTCTTTCTCTGATCAAAGTCAAATGTACTTTCACAGACTTTTGCAAATTATTTTGCTAAATCTGTATTTTGCAGATTTCAATTTGTATGAAAGTTAGCTGCAACTCAAATTCAAATTTTTGGTTAAGCTATTCATAACATGAAATGAAATCAAGAACCTCTAACCTAGCAGGAAAAGGAGTTTCTCCACTTAAACTTTACAGATGAAGGTGGAAGAAAAAAAGAAAAAACAAGAGGGCAGAGGGGGAGGGAGAACAACCCAGCAGGCAATCCATTTATTCACTAAGTCTTATGGAACATGAAAGGTGGAAAAATATCATAGAAGTTTTTTAAATAAAGCTGAAAATCAATTTTGGGACAACCACCATTGGGAAGACATTTTCAGTAGCAACTACATGCTCAAGATGCAAACAGCAAATAAGAAAACTTTTCACAGGCAGAGACTACTTGAAATATACAGAAAGACAACAACTCTGTAAGCTGATTTACTGGCACCAAAAATAAATTCCTGCTCTTAAATAAAAACAAAATCAATGAAACAGCCCCCACCCTCCCAACCAACTAAAAGTTATTTCCCTCTTGTAGAAGAAACAACTTAAAGACTTGTATATACTTTTCCTGAAAAATACCCTAAACATCTGGATAACCTGGAGAACCTGTAACAGTTTCTCAAGAGGACTCAGAATAGAAGTTAAATCATTACTCCCAGCACTATCTGGAAGGCTGATGAACAGCTCAGTGGAGTGGAAAGGAATCACCACGAGTGCATTCCACTTTCTGAAGAGTGAGTACCCTGACAGTGTAAGACACACTGACGGCAGGTGCCAGGACACCTTGGCATTTCCTCTGCTTAAATGCAATAATCAAGGTGAACTGAATACTCAGTAACTGAAAACTACATCATTTAGTGCATGAAATACACTCTGTCTAACCTATCTAACCGAACCAAGGTGCAACAAACAGCAATATAAAACACATTATTCCTCTGACCTGACCAATCGAATCTAAATTCCACTGGGAATGTCTTAACATTACTGAACAAACTGTCTTCTCCAATGCAGGGATTCTAATACGGAATTCATCTGTGTGAGCAAAAAACTCTTTTGACTCTGGATTAAAAAAAAATTACTCTTTTATTTATTTTTCATGTTCCCAGTGTTACATACTTCTTAATGCTTATCTTAAAATAAAACTGTCTTTAACCGTAAGTTTTTAAAAAGAGTAACTTCAGATGCTGTTATATATAGTACTACCATCTGTCCGAAAAGGAATCAAAAACTGCCCATTTTATAAGAATATTTTAGCTTTTGTCTCTCAAGATTAATTGAAACTTGTGACAAAATGCCTTAAAAGTACAGATGCAAATTTAACTGAACTGGTATTAGAGCCCAAAGGCTTGAAAGTGAAGGTAAAAAATCAATAAACTCATTGTTTATTAATTTCTGAACTTCTAAATTACTTTTTGAAAAGCATTTTTAAAAGATTAACTCAAATATTCAAAGGCACAAAATAATTTAGTAACACTTCATTGATCCCACTGTAAATCCTTCCCCATTTAAAACATATCACTAGCAATATACTCACATGTCCTCTGGCGTCCAATGAAGCAAGAGTTTTATTTTGCCAGAATCTTCTTTTCTTTTAGCTATTACCTATAATAATCACAAAATCATAATTAAAATCAAATTCCAGATTTGCTGCTCAAAAGTTGCTGTTCATGTCCAACTAGGCAGTCATAGAAAGCAAACAGTTATACTCCTTGAATGTTGTGTGTCTGCAATAAATATGCTCTGAAGACTTAAAACCGTTTTGCAAAGAACTTAAGTCCCTTTAAGTTTTTAAGTGAAAAACAATTCAAGCCAGAGGATGTATACTTAATACAGCTTTATTTGGAAATATTCTTACTATACTATCTACATTTCATGCACTGTCCCAGAAACAAAATGGAAATTCAAAGGAAATGTGCATCAAAGTTGTCTCAAATCAGACATGGAGTTTTGCTGACCTCTTCTGGAAAAAGAAAACAACTTCACACTGCAAATTGGCAGGCATCTCCCTGCTTTCATTTACTGTATTACAAAGTTTCAATATATCAAAACAACGTAACTAGTTAAAATACACATGGCCACTGAAGTGAAATGCCCAAAAAAGCTAAAATCAGAAAACAGTTTAGTGTTCAAATATTTTAGAGAATTAATTCAAGCCATTTCAAAGGTTGGGGGTGGCATGAGAAGGTAACCTATAAGTTACATTTTTTATTCAGTGTAATATCTGTTCCTTGGGTTAACTAGATGTGCCTGGCTTTTTCCATCTAACAATTCAGAGAATACAAAGAATTTGACTCAATAAAAAAAAGCAAACAGAAAAAAAAAATCATAATCAGGTCAAAGGTGTATTCTGGATGGCAAGCACATGTCTTCAAAAAGGTTTTAGTAATGACTGCATTCTAAATCTCTCCATATCTACAAAGAAAAGGATGTGTTAAAAAAAGTATATATAAATTAAAGGATATGCCTTTCCAGAAGAGATGAAAGGCATCTACGCTGACTGCTTAGAAAGTCTTTATATTAGAATATCTGTCCTGAAAGATACTGCATTGTGCTGGCATTTTTCTTATGCTGCATAAAACAATAAAGCCACATCATTTATGTCTGTTATCAGACAGCAAGGCAATTTCATCTTCCTATTTTCCACCGTTCAAATAAATGTCTCTGATAATTACACATTTTTTCTTCATCTGAAGGTGGACCACATGAATGTATTATGCCATTTAGCCAGTCACCATTCAAATCCTGCATCCTCTCATCCTAATGCTCATAAGTGATGCAAAATGAGTGTTTGCATCTGAGGTATCATTAGCTCAGTGTAACAGTGCACCATCCACAAAACTGCTCCTAGCCTACCTTTTCTTCTTAAAGCTGATTTTAGGCTGACTCTCATCAACAAAGCTGATGTCCAGCACACGCCAGCACACCAAAATACAGCAGCCAAGTGCAGCATGGGGCTGGAATCCTAGAGCAGCTCTCCCACTGGTACAACCTCTCCCACAACTGAGGTCTAAGCAATTTCAGATCTAATCAACCTCCTACCATCTCGAGTGACGCATGCACGGATGAGCTAAAAGGATCTTCACCACTTCCTTCAAGTTAATTTGAAGCAGTTTTAGAGTAGATTCCTCCCTCTAATTCCACCTCGTTATGAATTATTCCAATAGCCAGAGCTGTACTTCCACAACTGAGCAGACTGCCTGGATAACCTTTCAGATTAAGGCAAGCTGTGAACTCAAAGAGAATCGGATTTTCTCACAGCATTGTAAAATCCACGTTGGCCAGGAAAACTAGAATGAGATTTAAATACAGTAACAGCTAAACCACCTGCAATCTCCACTTGCAGCTGGTGCTCAAAGCACATAAAGTTCAGCAGAAATCATTTGGAAAAGATTTCCAATACAGACCCACAGGTATTTAGAACAATCATCAGTCTTGCAGAACAAGGTGAAATAAGTTTCATGCATACAAAATAATCTTTTATTTATGGAAAGAGACTGATAGCTCAAGAGTTTGAACCCCATACTAAAATTAAGCTGTAGCTGAACACGTCAGTCAGCACTCCTTGTTTGGACTATTCTACCAATTTAAAACCATCCCTTCCCATTTTGTCCCGTCTCCTACTTCTTTTCTTCAGCCAAGTCTCCACCTTTTACATGCCCTCACCTCCAAATATGCTTAAGAAAACCTGAGGTTATACAACTTTTTAAACTTCTGATCCTTCTACCCCAATTCAGTACTATATCCCTGCTTTGAGCTCTTCTAAATGAATACTGACATGTCTTTCCTATGCAAGTTCCCCACTTGGTTCTTGCCCCCTTCTAGCAATTCACGGATATTTTGATGGTTAAGATTTTAAAAATAAAAAATAGGAACAGGAATACATTTATTTAGGATTATATCTTTTTAACTGGAGAAAAAAAGGGGAAAAACACATATTTCAGATCAGCATCTCTAAATATTCAATTATACACCCAAAGTATTTCTTGTGATAAATCAGCACTGTCACTCATGACCATGGAAATGCTACCAGAACTGCACTCTTATTTAGAAGAAAGAGCCACTTTTTCTCCTGCAACACAAAGTTGCTGTTAGATATTCCCCAAGTGGATCAGACAGGAAATGTTGCAGTCCATTCAATCTGTGAGCTAGAACAACTACCACCAATACATCTTAGAAGTTCATTTACTAATAGTGGACAAGACAACAATATAAAATAGCCATTCTTGTTTATTTCTGATTAAATATCTACAGCAGGAAGAGGAAAACAGAAATCTTTCTGAAAGATTAGATTTTTCAGACACAAAGGTAAACAAAGAGAATGCATCATATATATACTTACAGTACTATGAAATACAACACTGTGGCCTTTTCCTAAACTTTCTATATGTGCTGAGAGGTTAAAGCAGATGGCTCGATGTCTTATAGCATCCAGTGTTTGTGCATCAAAGAAGTCATGAGGTCTTGCTGGAAAAAAAGGAAAAGAGATCCTTAGTGATCAACACATTCAAAGCATTCAAACACATTCAAGCATGTAAATAGGTCTGAAGTGTCATTAGTAAATCATTTATCATTGTCAGTAGCACTACCTTGTCAGAGAGCTGCAAACATTCATTTCACTGAGAGGGAGAAATTATTCCAAGAGAAGCTCAATCCAAGTTTTGTCAAAACATACTCCCTGTGGATAAAACAGCTATTTCCAAAAGTGTGACTATGTTCACCCATTTAAGTTTCAATAATTCTGAATAGTCAGGTGAAAAATTCCACACTATTACACATTTCTTTCTGTGCACATGTTCTTTGGCTATTAGTAAACATTTTCTAGCCAGGAAGCCCCAACTGTATCACATATTACCTTTTAATTTATAATGAGTAAAGCACAACTAACATCCATCTGAGATTTTATAGACAGTCTGAAACCAGCAGGCATTATAAAGACCTTTTGCTTTTAGAAAACAACTTTTACAGTTAAGTATTTCTTGAACAGTAAAAAGATTATTGAATTTTGATTCAAGGCATAAAAGAAGGTCCACCAATTCTACACTAAAAGTACTGAAACTAAAAAATAACATTTACATGGTATTAGAAATATTTCACAATAAAGTTTTAAAATATACCATATAAAACTGTAACACCATTACATTAGCAAAAAAGTCTGAAGGAGAATATTCACATTTTTAAGCCTTACTTGAGAGTAGTAATTTATGAAATAACACACTGAAATTAAAACTAAGAATAGGAATTGATATTACATTATCAACTATGTATTACCCTGAAATCTGCACAGTGATTCAAAGTTCTGCTGTCCTCATTTAAAACCGCTTCTATATTCCTGTATCCATTATTTGAAAATGAACTACAAATGCCACTTAAAGCTAGCATTTGCTACACTCCTGGGGCTGATTGTTGGTAAGCATTCATCTGTACATTCTGTTCTGTCCCTGCTCCATCTCAGTTGGACACTGCCAATTAGGCAATCATCTCACTGCAGTGTTTTCTCGCTCTAAGTGGCAATGTAGGACCACAGCTCATGCTGCAGGTGGTCAGTGATGCAAACCTATAAATATTTGATAAATAAATATGAGGGATGAAAGGAGGGAGCATGGAAAGAAGGCGAGAAAAAACAACCCCAAATTTTTGCTTTCAGTTTCATACAGCAAATTTCTCAAGGATTTACAGGGGAAAACATTCAGCAAACTCAAGAAGAAAGGGTGCAATTTTTCAGAAGTGTGTGAATAATTTTATTTATTCTTTACTAGGTGTAAGTGTTGTATTTTCTGTGCATCTTTACTCTGAAAATGATTCTGAGGAACTGAATTTAAGCATCTTCCTTCCTGCTTAATAATACAAGTTCCAAGTACATATCAATCCCTTAAGTCAAATAAATTAACGTTATCATACCAGTAACCAAATGAAAATCCAAGCCCTACTTAACTAACAGAGTCTTACTGTAAATTTCATGCACAGTAAGCTTCCTTATCTCTCTTATATTCCTCCTGTGAACTCGATTATCATGCTCGTTAATAACTACAGTGTCACCTTTGCAGTGAAAAAGCAAGGGACAATATTGTATTCAAGGCAGCTTCAGAATAGCAATACTGTGACCTATTTTAGAGGTACATGCTTTCAATATATTTGGCTCTAAATGCCACTCTACATGAACGAAGGAACACGTAAAAGGCTATCCAGAAGAGAAAGCAAGCCACGGACTCTAATCCTGAATTATTCTACATCAAAATATCTAAGACAAATAAGATCTCTACAGCACCATGAATGTAACCAGTTAAAAGGGTGCCTGCCACCAGTAAAACAAGCTCTTATGTTAAAAGGCTGATTTTCAAACTTATAAGAACATGCATTGTTTGCAGACAGGACAAAAGAAAACACTTTAAAATGGCAAGATGTCAAAAACCCAATTAAGTAACAGTAAAAATTCTCTTTATAGTTCAAGTTAGAAGATTGTACTCTCATCACCCATAGCCACAGTAATGTCTCCTTTTTCATTATGCATTCTCTCACAGAAGGGTGTTAGCCTTCAGATATGGAGGAAACAAATGTATAAATTTGCTGTACTTAAACTATTAAGAATTTATACGTGAGAATTTATACGCTTCAGTAACAGCAATCAATTGTCAAAAAAAAGTTAGTAGTCCATTTACACCTTTATAAAAAGCCAGGGTCTAATAAAACCATGAGGCAGAAAGAACATGCTGACAACATTTTTTTCCAGAGATAAATTGTTTTGTGGTGCAAAACTGCCAGTTTTTGTCAAATTATTATCTGCAAGTGATTTAAACAGATTGTCCACTATCAAATGGCATTTTGTTCTACATCCACATCATTAAGTCCTTGTAACCCTACTTGTAGAGAACCTGGTACATGTGTTAAACACCTCTCCTTTTGGGCTCTTAAAAATACCTAAATATAAGTCCAGGTTCTTAGCTTTATATACTCTTGACTGAAAATGCTTAATGATGTTAATTGTGTTACTTTGGCTTCTTAGATAAGGGTTTTGCCTTCCCCCATTCTTCTTGTAAAGACAAAACCCACAAACTTGCACACTTCTTTCTTTAACTAAAACTAAGCTAAGAGACAGAAAGACAAGCAAAACTGTATCAGCCCTTTGTCACGTTCACTTCACCAACAATAATCCACACAAAGTTTGAAAGGAAAACTGCCCATACTTAGCATTTTCAGAAAATGCCATCAACTTTGGATACATTTCTGGGTCACATACCCTCTGGAGAAATACATTACAGTAGTCAGTTCCCAACTCAGTGAGAGATGATTTCTGCCTTAAGGCAAAAGTCTACAGCCAGCATTGCATTTGTCTCAAGAGGCAAGAAGATAAGAAATTGCTCAAGCAGCTGTCATTTTTCTTCCTGTGCAACACTTGATCAAGACAGCAGACCATTCAAATACTACAGTCTGATTTTTAACATTCCCACAATATTTATTATTTACACTTTTTGCCATAAATTCATTCATCAATTCTGCAGCAAATTCTTATTACAACTGCAACATCTTAGCAGGTGATTTGAAGTGTTAATTATGAAGCTCTGATTTGACATTTATAAGTCAAATAATATAATATGATGTTTATCAATTACTAATAAAATGCCAACCTGAAAAACTACTTCTGCATATAGTGGGGGGTGAAAATGAATTAAGATGCATTAAATCAGCCACCTAACAAAATCAATATGGAGAAGCAAGCTAAGCTGCAAGTCAGGTAATACTGTAATTGCCTGGCTCTGTGGGGACCTGTGTGCCCCCACAGGTGCCTGGGCAGGTTCAGTATTCAGTCAGTGACAAAGAGTCAGGAAGGGTATTTGCTTGCATTCCGGCAGGAGGATTTATTGCATCTTCACTGTCCAAGGGTGTAGAGGCAAACACGAACAGTATGGCTAACTCAGGGCTTTTCCCAGGGCCGGGGGAAAGGCGGGACCAGGGAGTGGGGACCAGTGGGAGAGCTCTGGGGGAGTGACCAGGCTGACTGACAACTGCGGAATTCAAATTGGGACAGGTCATCCCAAAGAGCAATGCACCCCCCGGGGGGAGCCCCTCTGATCACCCCAACACAAAATACGTTCACTGGCCACCACACTCAGGAATCTCTGAAAATGAAAATTTTGAAGTGACCAGTCTTAGACAACTATATTTTGAGTAACACAGTCAACAAATCGCAGTAATCCTTTAGGAACCTGCAATTATCTCAAGCTGTCTCTCTCATTACATCTAAGACGCAAAAAGATACTGCAAAGTGAGCCCATAACCACTCACTGATCAGCCTTCCCTTCTTGAACCTTCTCAATTACACAGATTTCCAGAGTGAAAAAGAAAGCTCTTTGAAAATCAAATTCTGAAAAGGACAGAAACAATTTTCTAATTTCTTTAAAAGCTGGATCAAAATTAGAGGAATTCTTGAAATCTCTGCTTTTAAGAAGTGTTTCACAACACAATTTGCTCATATCTATTTTAAGAACACCCAGGCATACCCAGCGGCTCAGGAAACTTTTCAGAATTTCAGGGGATACTGTAACTTCCCAGGACATGCTTGTCTGCATGCAAGGCAGAAACATGACCACTGCTTCATAAATTTCCATAAAGTTCCTTAAAACACAGGTGAGGTATTAAGAATAAATCACAATCATGTGATAAAGAGTAATCACCTAAGACCACTAGCATGTGAATCCATTGTCACAGTATCATTTGAATAACTGGGAACTGTATTTCTTCACAGGAAGAGAAAGATGGACATAGTTACAAGTTCTGCCACAGAAAAGCTCTGGAGAAATAAGACTGTGGACAGTACAATGTCCAGTGGTTCATAAGAAAAAGGTATCTTGTGCTACTTTCCAATACTGTAAGACAGATTTTGCACCACAAGTAAAAATTCATGTGGTTTTTTTCTTCAGCCATTGACTAACCAGCAGAAAAAAAATGTAAATTTTTTTTTTTCCATGTCTCTAAAATGCAGGTGTCACAGTAACACTTTAAAACTAGCAAATGGTCAGTTTGGTACTGGAGAGTTGCATCCAAAGTAATTATAAACCAAAGTGACGTATTTTAACAATTGCCTAATCTTTCCTTACTATTCCTTTAGATTAGAATCTCTACAGAAAGTTGACATTTAATTAGTCTAATGCTAGGACAACCCAGGAATCAAACTACCAGATCCAAATAGATTAGAAGAGGTACTAGGTAAGTGATTATTTCTTGCTGGAGGAAACAGTTTTCACTTTAAATGACAAATCACACCTCTCAGCACATTGGTTCATATAAAATTAATGAACATCAACTATGTGGAGACAGATTAAAAAAACATAGCAAGTCAATTCTGCCCAAAATTAGATCTTGGTTATGCTCATAAAACTGTCATTAACATAATGAAATGTTGTGCTCAAAAAAGAGCTTATATAACATGCATTTATCTCTAATTTATATGAATCTGCAATGTCTGTCAGAACTTAGATCTCATCAGCACTAAGCAGAACACTTTCCAACAGTAATATAGCCAGTAAACAAAAAGCAACTCTGAAATGAAAAGCTTCTTTCAGTTGGCAACTCCAATTGTTGCTCACGGGAAATGGATCTTTTCTCCTTAACCCACACAGATTTTGCCCTGAAAAGGAACACACACAGAATCTGGAGTTGTCTTCTTCCCATCACAAGGAATGCCAACCCTACCAGAATCAAATATGCAGAGAAACCACCAGAGTGACGAGGAACTTTCAATCTAAGACAAACCTTTCAAGAACTTCTGCGAAATACTTACGTAGTGATCGTCGTCTCTTGTTCTTTAATTTTCTTCTTTTATTCATTCCAGCTTTAGATGGAGATTCCTCTTTGGCCTTTGGCTGGCTGGCAACTTTTGAAGAGTTCTGCTGGCTGAAGTGTGTGGGCACATGACGGGCAAGTCCTCCCTGAGATGCAAAGCTGGCATTGCACCCACCAACTACACACTAGTGAGAAAAAACAGAACAACTGGATCAGCGGCTGTATGGCACAGGAGCTTCAGAGACCTTGCTTTAACTTCTCTGGCTCAGCTTCCAACACACTAAAGCAAAACCAAATTCTTAACAACCATGCAATTCTTAAAAAGAAAAACAAAAACATATTCTGAAATAAATTTGTTTGACGTTTTTAACTCTCAATAATTATTTCATGATATGATGTTTTTTAAGCCATACTATATTTTAAACTGTATAGCATAAAATTAATCTCAAACAATACACTGGCAAACTTTCCACAGAAAACAGAGGCTTCTGAAGAACTTTCCTCTTCATAGACCAACGTTCCCTTGCCTTTCAAAACACTGCACTGTTACCGTTTCTCAACACCTCTCCAATGTTCTGGATTTGGTAACATTCTCTAACATCCTCCTTTCTTGTGACGAGGCAGAAGTAACAAATACATCCTTACCCACATTAAATTTGAAACAGCTTAATGCTCTTTGTGAATGCTGTAAGAAGTCAGTGAACAGCTGCGTTACAGTTCTGTCTAAAATTAACTTCAGTAAAGTTGTAGTAACAATTATTTATGCATTTATTTTGGGATGCTACTATTACTTCAGGAGCATTTGAGGAAGTTCTCATTTAAAGGAAATGTCCTCTCTCAACAGAAAAATAAGATCCAACAATAATCAAGCAGAAACACACAAACTGAATGGTAGCAGCAACTAAGCTTGTACTGGCTATAATTACTGATATTTTTCTAAGCATCTGGTTCATATTTACAAATATTCATATTCATTTGCAAAATAAGTATTTAAAATACACCACTGGAGAGCAAAGCACAACCCTTTTCTATTGTGCTCTGAGCTTACAAAGATAATAAAAACGTGATTTTAGGATATGCATTTCATCACTGGCTGCAATTAGTTGTGTATCTGTATGATTGATTTTTCTTCTGATCCAGACAATAGCAATAGGACAAATGAGTGGATCAAAAAAAACAGATAGCAAAAAACTAGTGTAAACCATTGGAAAGTTCTCCTCCTTCCACATCTGTTTGGCTCCTTCCTCTCCTTCCCCTGCTTCTCAGCTCTTTCACCTGCCTCTCTTCCTAACACTCCCTTCACAGCAAACTAATGAGCAGCTCCAACAGGAGTTTGGGAATAAGCAATGCTGCTGCAACCATGTACATAGTGCTAAGTCATTTGAAGGCTAAGGATGAATTTTCAAGCTTAGAGTAACCTGCCCCAAACCTGCACATTTGATTTGAAGACAAGAAAATAGCTTTAGAACTCCACGTCCCACTTCTTGCCCCTAAACCCCATCTGTGTTGCCTTCTAATGGTGGTTGCAGAACTGAAAAGTCTGTTTCTGCCTCAGACTTAGCAAATGGTTTTCCATGATCAGTAGTAAAATATAGTGTCCATGAACAGAAAAAAACTGTGCTTTCCCCAATAGCTTAATACTTGCTCTAGGACTAAAAACATGTACACAGATTTCAAGACAGTAAAAGGCAAAAAATGAAAGGATGTTTTTCACCTTTTTTTGGTGTGTTGAGGTTTTTTAACGGGAAGTATTCTTAAAAGGGAGTTAGGGAAAGTTTTTTAAGTATTGAGCTAACTCAAACATAAAATTCCCTGACAAAAAGCTTGAGGAACCTTCTGACTGTATTTGTTCCTCCCTGTCTCCACCACTAATAGCATCTTAAGAATTGCGAAGATTTCTACCAAAATCCCCCTTAAGCCTTTTTACCTTGACCCGTAATTTCCCATGTTCAAACAATAGCAATATTGTTAACTTACACTGTAGTGACCCACAAAGGAAGAAATCCCAGCACATCTGTGAATCCCAACACACTCTGGATGCTGATCTCGTTTACACTATGGTAACTCCAACACAATTTTCATTACTTTAAATTAACACTGAACATTAAAATTTACACTTCCAGAATCACAGGATGGTTTGGGTTGGAAGGGCCCTTTAAAAGTCATTCAGTTCCAAGCCTGCTACTGTGGGGAAGGCCAGCATGTACTAAATTAGATTGCTAAGCCCCATCAACCTGACCTTGGACCAAAATCACTTATTTATATTAAAGATGATTTAACTCACAATCAACAGACATGTGTACAATGCATGTGTGAAGTAGTTCAGTCATTTTTTGCTCTCCCTTTTTTTTGTCCCTGAAATAGCTGTCTTGCCCATAACAGCAGCTTCATGAAACTAAGACACAAAATCTAAATTTAGGATTAACTTTCACCAATGTGCTCCTGACTTCAGATTCCAGCTTTTTCTGATCATACAAACACTGACAGGGAAAAAAAAACCAAAAACAAAAAAAGCTCAAAAAAAGCCCATATCCTGAAATTCAGTCACACTGAGAAATTAAAATTTTAGTTTTACCAATGCCTGCTAGAGGTCAAAAATAACCTTAAGCCTTGATACAGCGCATGCATTACCATATTCCAAGTATCAAAATAATATTATCAATATAGTATCAAAAAGGCACTACCTTCTGGAAAAATGCACAAACTTTGTGTCAGGCACTTTTCTAAAACTTTACAAAATGTAACTGTATTTCTTGTCAGATGGGAAACATTGTTTTATGACAAACTACAGGTTGATTCACGATGTCATAACTTTTTTCTTGTCATGAACAGAGCAAATAATCACAGATATTCTACGTGGATCATCTACAGAAGCTAACTTTCCTTGCTCTACCCAATATTTACTTTCAAAGTCCCCAAACCAACATCCTTAGTATCTCCAACATGCAACTACAAATTGTCTTTTTCCAGAAAGCGTATTAGTAGTCTACAGCCACAGTACAAAATATTTGCAGAAATTATTACATTCAGATTTTGTGTACTTTGAGACTACCTGATCATGTCTTCAAATAATCAACAGCTGATAGATCAAAGATGACAGAGAATGCCTTTGCAGTAGACAGGAAATAGTAGAAGAGGAGAATGAAAAAATCTTACCTGTTTGTTCTTTTTTTTCTCTAAAATAATATATCCAGCAATCCGTTACTAATGGGTAAAGTCTCTTCTCTCCAAAGATAAAGGAGCAGTTCAGGCTGTCACTTCAGGATCTCTGGACGGTAAGTCACACCAAATCAGCTTCCCACCAGATAATTATATAGCTCTAGAGGGCTTCTAATAAATCAAACTCAACTATTATGCACAACTTTAAACCAATCTTTTCATTTTTCCCCCAAAACCTAAATCTCAAAATTTTGCATTCAATTTGAAATACAACAGATTGGGTCCGGATTGGTGGATATGTTACTTCAAGAGAAAGTAAGTAAACATGTAAGAAGTTTAATTTCTCCAGTGTACCCATACCCACCATTATTAATGGGCAGTAATGACCAGTGACTTTAACAAACAGGATATAAAAGTATCCAGCAATACAGTTTTTTGTTCTAAATTCAAAATAACCAAATCTCCTATTTGGGTTATTCAATATGTAATTTTTTCTAGTAAATCTAACAGTAATAGTTTAGACATCTGGATAAACTTTCTTAGTGTTTCAGCATCTGAGTGTTCAGGCAGAGTGCCTTTACATTTTACATCTGCAATGCTCTGATGGATAGAAGACATTCTGCCAAGAGAGCAACAGACATGAATTCCCAAGGAAGACTGAAGCTGCTTGCTTGTGTTTTCTGCATTTCACCAAGCATTACTCTGCTGAGAGTTGTATCAAATGCAGTCACCCCTCCACGAATTCTGGAAGCTACAGGTAGCACCAAACTTCATTTTTATGACTACTTTCTTCTCCCATTTTAAGGAGAAGCCCGAAACCTGTGTACTACCATTCACTGTCACTGAAAGCATCTACCCCACAGGAGCAAACCTTGCATGACTCCTCTTAAACATGAAGAGCATATCCACTGGAATCCATGTGTGAAAGCAGCTGCCAGCATTCCCATATGCATCCTTACAGAATCATTTAGGTTGGAGGAGACCTTTGAGATCATCAACCCCAATCCTAATGCTATATGCAATTATTTTGCACAAAATCTCCCCCTATTTCGTGCTCATCACTCATTTGTCCTTTCATTGTCTCAGTATCTTAAGAGTTAATTTGATGTGTCTTCAAGTAGCTTTCAGTGCCAAGTAATACCTGATTAATTTATTCTTGCCCCTGCACACCAGAAACCATACTGGAAAACGCAGGTTGTCACAACTCCTGTAACTATTCCAATACTTGTAACAGCCAAGTTTAGGAGTAGAAAGATGGAATATCTTCATTCACTTCTTTTCAACTTGCCAAAGACAGTTTGTTGAAACCAGGATGTTTTCTAACTCAGCAGATTATTCCTCTACATGCTGTCTAAAAGGTCTGAAAGCCAAGTTGCTGAACCCTCAACAGGACCACCCTTGCATGCTGATGATACTCCACAAAATGCCATCAGTTTCTAAAAGGCTGCAAAATTACGTAGTAAGAGATCTAAAAAAGAATAATGTTGAGGGTTTTCTCTCAACTCTGTCTGTAAAATCATACACAAAGATGAACATACTAAATGTCTTTGGAGAGAATACCTGTATTCAATGAATGTCTACAATGACAAAAAAAATATTAAAAGTACTGGCTAAAACCAGACTGTAAAGGAGATGGCTCAGAGATGAGCTGGATGTACACTACCAAGAAACTGCCCCACAGAAAAAAGGAGCTAGCATAACAAAGGTCTCAAAAACAGGTATCCATAAGGAAATTTACCTTTTCTGTGACACAGGTACTGCAATATTGATGAAGAGAGGGACACACTAAGCCACGCAACCAGGGAAAAAGCAGGACAAACTTATGAAAATATGAACCATTCTGCCTTTGCAATCTAGAAGTGGGTTCATTTCTGTGACAAATGAACTGCACAGTCACATGGCTGATAGGAATGAATGGAAAGGGCAGGTAAAACCCACAAAGACCTTTCAATAGGAAAGCACAACAACTCATTTAGAGCTGAATGGAGCTTTTAGTCAAAGGACAACTTCATGTGTATCACAAAAAGGGATAATTAAACCCAAAATGTGCAACTACATAAAATGAGTCAATTTGCAACCAAAAGGGGGACTGGACAGGGATATATCCTTCAATGCAACAGAGAGTTATGTTTGAGACAGTCCCCAATGCTTTTCCATTTAAGAAAACACATTTCTCTCTTATTTTCACTAGAAATGTAAGAATATATTAATCTGTGATAACTTATTACTCTCTTCTGGTCACTACATGATTAGAGTGTTCTTTTACCTTTACAAAAATAAGATTTCCATGCTTTTAGTTGTCATTTTCCTAGCTAATATTCTTTGCTTTTCTTTAAAACATCCTAAATAGCAGTTCTTCAGACAACAGCATAGAGCTGTACTATTTCCATTACTACCTCTTACAGCTTTCCTCAAAAATCCCAACATTATTTTTTAACTAAAACACTGAATGACTATTTTCTGCAAGTTTTCTAAAATGACAGATTGCTTCCTTTTATGCTAGGACTCAAGTATATTCTCATGAGGCAACTGAAGTTTCATTTACAATTTAGGTTTTGGGAGATATTTTTGTCTGCAGTAATTATCAAAAACAAGAGGTCTTTAAACCAACTCTGACTTCGAAAAAATCTGGAAGGTGAGCAATTAAGATTTATGAGAGAAGCTAAATTCACCAAATGGACACATTGGCTCCATTTTTGACTGACTGCCACAAAACAATTAATAAAAGGCTGTTCTTGGACTGGTCAAGACTAATATTCAACACTTCAAGTGTTTTTTTATCAGAGCAGATTTCTAAAGTTAGCATAAAAAAAGAAGCAGCAAATGAAGAAAAGGAGCCAGTTAATTAATAGACTGCCATCACAGACACTCACGTACTTGGCTACCTCATGTGAGCCCTGAAGCCTATTTCAGCATAAATGACAGGGGAACAAAAGATGTTACAAAATTCTACTCAGACCACAATTATCCTCCATTCAAAGCTCCCAGGAACTGATTGAGAAATACAGGGGTAAAAAACAAACAGAGGGGCTCAAGACAACAGTAGGAAAAAATGCTGCAGTGACACACATTGAGCCAGGATGATTAACTACTGCAACCCTCGAATGTTTTGTTCTCTCCCTCAGTATGAGCAGAAAGCACAGAAAATCAGCTGGTGGAACAGCAGATATTGAACACAAGATGATTATTATCATAAACAATTGTTGACAATTTTAGGGCTCTAGCTGTAATCAGCCTAGCCAAAAAAAAGTAGGATACCAACTGGAACTGCCTTTGCTAGGTAACCCTGACAGACTCAAAAGTACTACTGGTGTTTCTGAGCTATGCCCACCTCTTCAACCCAACGTCTCTAAAATTGAGTTTCTTTGATCTAGACCAAATAAGAATACAGATTAAACTATTAAAAGACTTTCATCTAAGAACAAAGCTTGCCATTATACTTTGAGGTAGACAAAATATTTAATTTCAAAATAGAGAAAACCTAAGGTACAAGTTTCCTCTGGTAACTGGTGGTTGCTTTCTTTACTACTACTGTTATTATTATTTTTTTTATTATTAATCAGGATTAGGTATTTATTATTAATCAGATTAGGATTTAAGATTAGATCAGTTCCTGGAACAACCATATCTGCAAACTTGCTGGGATCTACGATCCTTATGCTATCCTTCCAAGAGCATGCTAAACTCATTCCTTTGAGCACAGGGTATGATAACCTCAAAACCATTTTCCTGTGGTTACTTATTCTGTGAGTCAGAAATTTTCACTCTAAACTACACAGTTTGGAAAAAAAATCGGTTTATTAAAAAAAAAATCTTTTTCACGTGCAATGAAATGCACTATTTTTACTTTCTTGGTTTTGAGTTTAATTTAGTTTTGTTTTCTGTCATATCTACTAATAAAACCTATACAGAAAATGTAACCATGGAAAGACACCACTGTAACAGAAAAGTATTTTTAGTAATAAAGCTGCCTTAAAATACAATTTTTAGAAAGTGGAAGATACTACCTGAGGAGAAAGAGAAGTGAAGGAAGACAGGGACTCAAACTTGGTGGGGCTGGGGGGTGGGGGAGAAGGAGGCATAAAATGCTACCTAAACTTCAAAAAAAAACCCCCAAACCCTATTTCATTTCCATAACCTACATGGAACAACTTCAGTCTAAAGTAGTGTGGGTGGGACTTACCATCAAGTGATCCAGGACTGACAGCTATGAACTGCCCCAACTGTATCCATAAGAGGATGAAGCAACTCATTAATAACGGATTGGTGGATATGGGAATGATAAACACTACTATACCTAGAATTGCAGGTACAGATTAAGGGGAGAAAGAAAGAGAAAGTTAGAAAATACTGTGCAGGTAATACAGTCTGCTCAATGGTCCTGCATTCCTGACTTCTTTTTTTCAGAGAAGTGAACCATAAATAGTCACTGACAGTGTTTCTACTAAATTTAACAAAAGCAGCTCTTACTCAAGCGCAGAATGTGCGCCATCAGCCATGATCCAAAATTTAATGTGCAAGTGTAAAGCATGAGAGAAAATATCTCACTGTTACACTGTAAACAGCTGAACTGGAAAATGCACAAACCCCCTGAACTTCAGCACTCTTCAGTTTTACACTCCCTGCTATTTATGAATTAAAAGAAACAGGGATAGAGAAGCAACAACAGTTTCTTCACCTGCTTTCATAAAAGAACAGGACCTTTGGGCACTATTACTGCAAAGAAGAAGGCTCAGCTCACTTTTTAAGAAATCCTCCTGTGATGGTATTTTTCAACTGACATATTGCATTAGGAAAAATAAAAGGGAATTTTTCTAAAAATAAGAGATGATGTATGTTACAATGAACCTTACCTTGAAAGGTTTGTCCCCACTGTGTGTCAGCATGTGCCTCTGCAACCAACTTTGACTTGTTGAAGGTGTATTATATACTTTGCAACCTTTCCACAAGCAAACAAACACCTAATAGAGTAAAAACGTGGTAAGTTTACACAAGTCAGAGAAAACTGTAAATAAAAAAATTACATTAGCAAAGAAGACTGTTTTCACAACATTTTAAAGAATTCTGAATAATAACCACTTATTTTGAAACACACTTCTCAAATCGCACCAAGGAAAAATAATTACAACCCCAAGTATTCAATAAAAATAGGCCACTGGAATAAAACATCAACACACAGATGCTCCTGCAGATAAACACAATCAAGAGCAACAGGATCTGCTGTATTTGGGTTTGCACTCAGTATCTGTATCCACCAGATATGGAGACAGATCATTTTTAAATGATAAATTTGCATTTTCTGGGTAGTAGTTATAGAAATAAAATTATTTACTTGCATAAGCAATTAATTTTATTCCTTGAGCATGAAAAAGTAAAAAATCTTAATTGCAATGCAGTTGTTCATATATTGGAGTTTTGTATTCTGAAATACCAGATACCTCTAGTTAGGGCCTTATATTCAATTCCCGATGAATCTCATAGGATTCAAAATCTATGGGTGTTTTGTGATTCCAGTGTACAGAACAATCACGTGCACAATAGTGCATTAAGGCGAGCAGAACTTACTCATGCTGCTTTTCTCTCTCCTCTCATTGTGTTTATCTGTAACTGAGGGAATAAAAAAGCTCAATGAACTTGCCTTTCATTAGAATTTCCTCAACAGGTCTGTGTGCGAAGGGAGGTAAAGCCCTAATTTGTCACAGCAAAATAAAGTTCCCAGGAACAGCACTGTCCTTAATACAGGTTCTCAGAAATGCAGGAAACTAATTGGATTTGAGTTTCTTGTTCTCTTTTGGAGAATAAAACCCCTCAGCCTTCAAAAGATTGTATTTTCAAAATGAAAAAGCAGCCACAGGAGTTCTATGCTCTTGCTGTATAATAGATACATAACCCAGCCTTATCAGACAAAGCTGGAAACCCCTCAGTGCCTGTGTGACTGATCCAGACCTACTGACACACGGCCCAAGACCCTAAACCTTCAGGGTCTGCCACTCCTCAGTTCTGAGATCCCCTCAAAGCCACAGAACTCTGCAACAGCTCCATAAGTGTCCCAGCATTTCCATCAGCAACTGCAGATTGCAGGGCACTTAGCAAAGATGTGTTACTGTGAAGTTACAGACAGTGGAAATACAAGGGCTTGGGTTTGCAACCACCCACCAGAAGTCCAGGCAAGGCTTCTTGGGAATCCCTGTCAAAAAGCTGAACCCAAAATATTTCTGAAATAACATCTTTCAGAAGCAAAACTGTTTTGTCAAAAAGTTTCCCAGGCTCTTCATGGATGTATCTGGTTTGGACTGGAGCCATGACCTCGGTATTAGCTGGAAAAAATACATTTTACCATGCAAGGAGGTTTATCCTGTTCCCTTCCATTCCCAATAAGCAACTATTAACCCGCACTTTTCTTCAAATTTAGAGTCATTGCAGTTAAGTAACATCTGAAATCGCATCAAAAGCACAACACAATATCCAAGACACCTCACCGGCAGGTGGCAGACAAATCCCTGAAACAAACCCGCCAGGATCCATCCCCCTTCCACAGCACCACGCTGGAAATTCTCAAAAACTAAACTAACTCCAGTAGAGGGATTCAGACGTGTGAAATGAAAGCAACAGTACTTGTGCTTTCAGACACAGATACTTTCAGCAACAGATACTTTGTGCTTCCAACAACCTCCTCTTTCAAATATACAAATACAGACCAACATTTTCTAAATAAAAATATTCACAAATCACGTCACATGAAATGTAAGTGACAAGAAATACAGAAAAAACCCCCTAAACCTAAACTTGCAAAATCTTCCAGCCCCTTTTTAAGAAATGTAAAGGCGACATGGATGGGGTAACAAAGATCCAAACACACCTAATTCATTTCATTGTTTCACCCAGGTTTCATGTAACACTTTATACACCTGTGGACAGAACTCAGAAATCATCTCATGGATGGCTAAAAAGCCACTACACTGGATGGATGATTCTGCTAAGATACTGGACTGAAAAAAGCTATCAAATATGAAGCTGAAAAGTTCAATCATGCCAAAAAATATTAGCTAAATACAGCCAGAGTCACAGCTGTCTCAGTGACACATTTACATAATAAATTATTTAAAGTAATGCAAATTAGCCTTTTATTTAAGTTTCTCATTCATTGAAGATTACAGCGTAACATTTTTCTTCTGAAGAAGTGATAGGACAAAAAGTCAAAAGATAACAACTATTCTACTTCAAGAACTGATATTATCTCTCCCAGAAATTGAAGAGCTGCAACCTACAGCGCCTAAAGCAGGCAGATTACTTGTGCTGGATGTAAAGGTAGTTTACATGATATATTCCAGGCATCAGAGGTAATTTGGGAGCTTGAACATAGCAGGTAGTTAAGTACAGAGTTGAAATTACTCTACTGGAAGATGTTTTTAAACATTAAAATTGAGACCAATTATCATTTGACCAGGGATTAAACTGGAATTTACATGCTTATATATGCAACTCAATTAAAAAAAAAAATTAGATGCAATTATACAGAAGGTAAACTTGCCATCAGTATTACACAGAGAGCTTTTTTGTTAAGACTTTGTACTCTTCAGTCAGTCTTACATCTTCCCTATTATATATTCTGGATATATTTTACCTGTAGTGAGACTCCACTGGTAACAGTAATTAAGATGTGACTTCATCTGTGTTCACATGCAGGAACACGTACACTAAGAGTTTTAAGAAAATGAATTCCAAGTGTAAGCACTTAAAGATACACCAACAGCTTCAGGATGTTGAGAAATCAACTCACTATCAAAACCCTGGCAGTCTCAAGTAATTTACTAAAAAGAACTGACTACATTCTTAAAGTGAGGCCACTAACTCTGCTGCCACGAGCTACAAAAATTGGTATTTTGAAACAGAAAATTTGCTACTGTTATTCAAGAGCAAAATATTGGCAAGTAAGAAAGTGGGAAAACCCAGAAGTAACACCAACCCCTCCTCGCTGACCATCCACATGTATGGAGCGAATGTGATCCGCCAAGTCCGGGCTGGAGCTGAAGCAGGCGTGGCAGTGATCCCAACAACAGTTATAGGCAATGCTTTTGGCAGAGGAGGCAGGAACTCCCTGTCCATTCATCATGACTGGAGTGGAACGTCCACTGGAAATTGTGCTGTCTACATCCATGATAGTGCTGCTTATGCTGCAAGACAAAAAAACCCCAAAACTAAATCAAAGTTTGTATTTGTTGCATGTTAACAGAGCAAATAAAAACTGGAGCTCTTTCGCTTCAGATATATTTAGACAGGTTGAAAAGAAAATCTTACACAAATTTACTATTTATTGTGGTTCATCACTTTATTAGTAAGTGTACAGTTAGTAAACAGCTACTATTATTCAACAGCATAACTTCTGGACACTGGGAACAAAAGGGAGGAATGGAAAATCCTCAATATACTGAGCCCAGCATCCCCTGCCAACACTAGAGACTTGAAAAGAATATAGCAATTCAATTCCACATAAGGTTTAAGGTACTCCCACACGGCCCCAGCATAGTGTCCATCATGTGCATGGTCTAAACTAAGGCTTTTTGTCTTCATTTTTCAAAACGTTTCCAAAGAAGCCAGAATCAGCAGAGGAAATCTGTGGCCAGCAGGGGTCACTTTCATCGGCCTTTCTGCTCTGTACCTTGGCAGATACAGAGACAAGCATCAAATGGATCAGAAAAAACTTGCAGAGAGTATGCTCTTTCCATATTTAAGCAGAAAGTATGGAGATGGATGCTCTTCCTCATTAAATTGCTACTGATACACCTTTTTTTTATCTTGTTAACCTGCTCAGTTGCCTTAAGGGGCTTTATGTTTTTCTCTTCCACAAAGCCACAGCACTACAGAACAGCTCATCTTTGACAGAACCTCAAAAGACCAGGTGGTCAAATCTGCTTAAACAGAAACGAGTGAGATCAGATTGCCTGTGGTCTTGTCCAGTGGAGTGGTTAATGGGTGTGTTCAAAGGCTGGGACTTCTGCTACCTTTCTGAACAATTTTCTCAATGGCTGACTAACCTTGCTGTGGGGGAGGGGGAAAGTTTCCCAACATCTCATCAGAATTTCCAGTGTTGCAACTTCTGTCTCTTGTCTCTCATCCTTGGCAGCTGTGGGTTGAGATGACTCTGCCTCCTCCATTGTTAAACCTCCGTATCAGATCACTGAACACAGAAAAACCCTGCCCTCCTCATCCCAAAACTGAAGAACACACACACGCAGCTTCTCTGTGCACTGCATTTGCTTCAGCACCCTAACCACCTTGGAGAGCCTCCACCAGATCCTCTCCAGTATGTGTGTAACTGGGGTATGTTCAACCATTCTGCCTTTAAGGTACAGGTGCTGTTCCTTATTTTTACCATCACTGTTTACATGCCCTCTGTTCTATTACACACTGAGATGAATGAAAAACAACACCATTAGTCAGTATCTGAAGATACAACGAGCATGTTTGCTCTTCTGCTGTTAAAGTCTCCACCAGTAATTTCTCACATTATCTGTATCTTTTTTAATTACTACTGTGCTAGCAGGTTTTTTCTGTGATGGATTTTAAAATAATCCCAGATATTTGCTTTGTGTAGATTTTCCATTCTCACCCACCATGTAGATTCACTGCATTTATCAATAAAAAGTGACTTTCCTTAGTCTAAATAACAGATTACCTTTAGCAATGCCCCCAGTTAAGCCTTAGTTTTAACTAACCTGAGTGACTTGGTTTCATGAGCAAACTCTTATCTCAAGATATGCCAGCAACGTAACATATCCCAAGCACACATCCCTTAAAATCTTCTTCCAACTCATTTGCCTCCACCTGTTATTAAAACTGACCAAGTATTCTTAGGCCTTTGTCTTCCAAGTTTTAGAGACCTTTTCAACAGCTTTCTGCTTTAATGAAGGTGTATCAAACACACACTTCCTAAATGCTACACAAACATCACATGCCTTTCTTCCACCCCGCTCCCAATTTCAAACAAGGTCTATCAATTTAGAAGGCACAGCTCCTACCCATGGAAGTCATACAGGCTATTTGCTGCTACACAACTTATTTCCAAGTGTCCGTTATTTTTATTTTCTTCCCTCTTCTACACCCTGAATACAGAGAGCTTTCCACGATCCCTCCCTATGTCTCCCTTTCCTCCCCAGCAATCTTGATTCCTTTTATGACAACCTCCCAATCTGTCACTAGCAAGTAAAAAAAAATTCCACTGGCCCTGAGCTGAAGCTCCCAGCCCCAACAGCATTAACAGCCACTAACTACACGTACTGTAACAGCATTTTAGGATCCCTGCAGGAAATTGTTAGAAGCTTTACATGCAAAACCTGTTGCAAGTAATCCTAATTTTTCCACTGTGCCAGGCTCACAATAGAAGCAATTACGGGAGTGACATCTCCTCCTTCCTCAACTGATACCTAGGCCAAAAATTATCCCCAAAAATGAAGTCTGCAAAACTGCCCTGTGAAAGCAAAATTTACCAAGAGTATGATAGGAAATTGAATAATTAATTATAGTTAATCGTGCCACTGCCCCGCCTCCCCCTCAGTTTAAGCTATCCACACACAGTTTTCTCACAATCACATTTGTAAGTATGTTTGGACACAGAATGGCACAAAGCCCAACCACTTCTGCCACAGACAGTGCTGTTACACGGATCAGTGGTCCCGACAGGAAGCTGCTTAGCCAAGGATGGCAAAGCACTGCACACACAGCGCTCGTGCAACAGCTGCCTCACACCAACTCAGGTCGATAAATAACCCTGCCCTTCTCACAGCTGACAGCTACCAAAGGAAACTGCTTCCCAAATACTTTCAGGAGGAGTTCAAGCTTCAAAGCTATTTACTGTCAGTACAAGTTTCTACACCCACAGACAGCATTAGGTCCATTCTCATACACCCCACAAACAGTACAAGCAAACCTCTGACTGAGAGGACGTGCGGTGCTGGTGACCACAGGGCAGAGTATGAGGGGTATTCAACACAGTTCCTTGGCTTTACAGTCTGCTTTTAAGTGGGAAAGCAATGAGAAAACATAACCCTGAACAAGTTCTGTGAAAGCATTTTGGGGCAGGGGAGAAGTGCACCCTCACACAGGTGTGTGTGTATGTTATGTGTGGTTTCTCTGTTTCACAGGCATGAAATCTGCTTAATTCCTCTAAGAAGAGATAAAAAAACCCCTGAAAATGATCAACCCAAAGCATGGGAGTTTAGTTCACATTGCAAGTACAGTGCAACATACCTTGACACAAAATCACAGGTCTCTAATTTTACAGCCTAAGCAATGCAAATGCTTTGGCTTTGAGGTTTTTTATAAGCTATCCTACCTTGTTTTGGAAAAAAAATACATAAAAGTCAACTGATCCCAGCAAAAGCTATCGTGACAAGTAGGGTTATTAATGACATAAGAAACCAATAACACTTGGCAAGCTAATTTAGCTATTATTGTTTAAATGTTTGCTGGGTTTGGGTTTAATAGCCTAAGTGTTTGCTAAGGGCTAACAGATTAACACGGTATCAAAATCTTCTATCAGAGGAACTGGAATAAAAAAAGGCTGCCCACAGCACTTAAACCATGTAGTAGCATACAGAATTTGGAAATTGAGAATGAAGTGCTACACTGGACTATGATTCTATAAGCTATTCAAAATCCTGTCTAAAAATGGGAAAAAATATAACTCTAATCCAGTTGAGCAGTAACAGATCGGTATTTAAGACAAAATGCCCTCCTTCCTTCTAGTCTGAAGAACTTTGACTAGGACATTAAAGAGCACAGACAAATATTGCTGTAACAGAACCTATTAGAGAAATAACTCAACTGTCTATAAACCAAAATGACCAGGAGTCACACAGCAAGAGATCACTGGTTTTGGATGGACTTTCTTGATAGATTCTTGGAAGAGTCTAATGCAAGAAACTCAGTGCCCTGAGTTTTCCTTTCCTAGTAACAATCTGTTAAATAAAAAAGTAACATACATTTTTTATTTCCTCTTCTGTACCTCCAGAACCAGTGTATTTCAGATGATCAGGTGCCTCCCAGTACTAAGAAATCTAGAATTAGTTTCTGTCTCACTTAGCAAGTTCTGTCCCTCACTAAAGACATAAAGGCTGCAAAAAAAATCTGTGAAAGACCAGTGCCCAGTACAGCTCAAGTGTGTGCAGTTTTCTCTTGTCTTTCATACACTGAGAAAATATCAGGAAGCTTTTCAGAGAATAGTCTGTAGTATATGTAACATCAAAGACACTGACTTGGGCGGTCTCTTGACCTGCCCATTTCGAGATGAAGCAGAAAGATAAGTTTTACAGTCAGAGCTGTGGCTGCTGCTAAGTCTGTGAAGACTTAACTGCAACACTGTGTCTGTTGGAGCTACCAATTCATGCACTTTGTTTCTCAGAATTTCAAAAAGGGCATGGGGACAGGTCACACAAGCAAATAAGGTATGTGCTAACACGCAGCCCAAGAAGGGCTGGACTACAGACAAAGTGTCTGTGTATCCTTCAGTCTGTGAATGGGGATTTTCAATCCAATACGACTTTCTATGTGCTTGGGATGATCTGAGAGACGGAAAGGTTCCTTAACAAAGGGAAGGTAGTAATGGAAATTGCATCCTTCTGCTTTCTTACCCGAAATCCACAAAGCCTACAAGTGGGAAAGTAATAATGTGCATAGGAGGAGAAAACAAAGTAAGAAAAACACAGACATTCTGGTGATAGAACAAAAACATTGAAACAGATTTTTAGCTAGCTAAGTTAAAGCAAGTTTTTCTGCCTTTTGCTAAGTCCCTTTCTGGCAGGCAGGAGATCTGTTCAAAGCCTGCCTGCCACTAACAAAGCAGAATGACACGAGCAGAACTGAAGCGCTTGTGGCATTCCCCTCTTGCCAGTGACAGACAGGTCTGGGTTTGCTCCCAAGCTGTAGGCAGGCTCCAGCTCCATTGTAATGGATCTATAGACCATGGCCTGATGAAGAACATTAGACATTAGAGTTTCAGAGAGTTCAGCTCCGGGGTCATCCCAAACAATAGAGCATCAAAAACAGTCACTGCTGGAGAGAGCCTGCATACACAATAGCAGTTTTTAAGAAGCACCATTCAAAAGACTGACTAATTACTAAAATTTAGAACTGTTACAGCAAGCACACCATAGTCTTCTAGCTTATGTTGTCCCTATTTTCATCCGAATCGAGCACCTGAATCAACTTGACATAAAAATGACAGGTCTAGAGGCAAGAACTGAATGCCTTTCTGAAATGCCTCACTAAACCCACACCTCATTTCACCAAGTCTGCAAACACTGGCAGTGTCTGCCAAGTGCAGCAAGGTAGAACTGAAAACACACACTCTTCTCAGAGGGGTCAGACATTTTTTTCTCCTCCTACAAGTTTTCCCTCTATCAAGAGATCAACAGCTTTGAAATGATACCGACATTTAAAATGTGTTCATTAAGCAAAACCATGCAAGCTTAAATAGGGGAATCATTACCTCAGAGGCATTGTTTCAGGTCTTATTTTTACCTGTACTTATTTTACCTGTGGCTAGAAATAATACAATCTTCATTATCAAGAAGATTAAGGTATTTTTAGCAGCACTTTCATGTTAAAAGGTTAGTACCTGCACAATCAAATGCGTCTAGCTGGTTAAATTTAGTTCAAACTCTAATTTAAAAACATGAAACAAAAAATAATACCAAAAAACTTGTAAGAAGCTGCCAGTCATTTTCACTTCATAGAAAACAAAAAGCATTTTTTCAAGCACTTTAAATTCTGGATTATTCTTTTCCTTTAAAGATCTGAGCAAAATTAAGCCACTGTTGCAGTTGTGTAAATATGGATATTTTCTATAAGGAAGAAAAGGAAATCCAACTTATTCACAATTTAAAATGTACAAATTTTAAACTACATATTTTACATCTGGGCATTAATTTTTGTGTACATTTACTGTTACATAAAACTCTGTACATTTAGTGTTACATAAAACATTTTGTGTACATAAAACTATGAGACTAATATTTAACACATTAAACAAAATGGTATATTACATATTACTCCTGACACACACTTGGCTCTCCAAGGAGATTGTTTTCCTCACTACTGCAAGTAATACCTCCTATTGAATTTAATGAATGAAATGCCCAAAATTTATTCTTTCCCTGATTTTGTTCATCTTTCAGAACAACACAGAATAAGAGTCTAGAAGGAATATCACCAAAAACCCTGAAAGAATAGCAACATAATTTCATTTTTAGTTTCCGCAAAGTCCCATTAGCAACCGTCCACTTGAAGCGAGAGCAGAGCCAGGCACTGAACACATGCACAAAAGCCCAATCAATTTGCTATTATACTTTTAATGTCTGCTAAACATACTCCCTGTAGACCTTAACTGAAGTAACCTTCCCTCAGGCAAAATTCAGCCCTAACAGATGGGCCTTATACCGTGCCCTCGAGGGTCAACAAGCAGCCCTTCAGTCTGATCAACAGGAGCTCATTTCAGGGTTAGAGCACCTCCACCGAGAGCGCCCAGCTCCCAGTGCCCAGATGTTCAGTTCAGGAGGTAACCAAAGGACCCAGCTGAATTCAGCTAACACCGAACGATCCTGACAGATCCTACACAGAAAAGCCTCATCTTGGAAAGCATCAAATTAAAAACGAACAGCAATTTCAGCGAACGCACACTGCAGGGTCGCTGAAACCAACACTGCTGAGCAGCCATCAAGCTGCACGCTGCACTACTCCAAGTTTCGAGAACAGTTTATTCTGAAATACACAGTGATAATCCAGCCATAAAACATCAAATCAGCAGAATACCTCCGAAAGCAAATGCTACAAACCTTACTGGAAGTAAGTAAACAGGTTAAGGATTAAAAAAACAAACAAACACAAGTACATAGCCTGCTAGGTTCTTTCCCTTTTACTAGTCAGTGAAATACTCTGCTATTTCCCCTTACAGTTGCAGCTACATTGGTCTGATCCATGAGCGAAGCTTAAGAAAGAAAACTGAACTGTTACAGTCAGAAATAACAACCTCAGAGTAATGGGAACACTGTGAATGACAGTCAGTCACATCTCACAGCAACTTCAAGAGTTAAAACCTAGAAATCAACAGAAAATCTTTTACCACCTGGAAGACTAAATCACAACTAGGTACTAATCCCAAAAGAAAACAAACAGCACCAGCTGCAATCATCCAATTACAAACAGCAAGTCAAAACAGAAACATTGAAAGAAAATAATAATGACATGCTTAGTGACATCCCCCAGCACCTCATTGTTTTCATTTCACTAGGAAAACTCGAGATAAATAAAAACTTCACAATTTTCCCCATTACTCCCATTACTGTCCAAGATACAAGGTGGAAAACAGTGGTGTACAGCTCTGGCCAATGGACAAGTTCCACAAAAACAACAGCTTCTGAACACCACCAAATTCAAAGCAATGTGAGCTCACTACTTCCTAATGCAATCAAAGATCAAGCGAAGATAAATCCTCTTGAAACAAAACTCAAAAATTATCAAACCCTCAGCTCCCATCATTCAGAGGAAGCTCTTCCACTGGTCCTGTTTTATAATATCTCCATCAGTTCCAAACATGGGAGCCCTGGATACAACAGATTAGTAACAGAAATTGTTCTACTGGCTCCTAAACAAAAGCAGAGGAAGAAAAAATTCCTATGTTTTTGTACTAAGGTTTAATTTTTGCTGACATTCAACGAGTATTAAGAAAACTTTAAGGCCAACCTCTTTCTGAAGTTACAGTCCGAACATCTGCAGGGGGGTACCAGCATGCAATAAAATGCAGGGCTCAAGACAACTCTACACGGGTGGCCAAGGAGATTTCAGTTAATCTTTTTGTTTTATGTTCTCCAAATGATCGCGCCAATTTAAAAGATTAAAACAGGTCCTAAGAAAAACAGAGCTCACAAAACATACACAGTCTCCACAAGTCAGCAACAGAACAGAAAAGTTTGAGATTTGCCTAATATTTTTTTGTTCCTCTGCCTATCTTTGGTAAATTTGGTATTTTATGATGCATCTGGATTGGTAACGGATAAACTCCTCCTACTAAATTTCAGTAATTTATCAATTTAATTCCCCAAACCAAACACCTGTGCTTCACAAGCAAAACAGTTTGTATTATTTTAATGGATGTAGTTTGATTGTGGCATGAGGATACCATTATGCTTTAGAGCTGTTACAGTTTCTTTTCATCAAACCAGTAACCAACCCAGACAGAAGCTTCAAAGGAGAAAGAAAGCAACTTCAGCTACCTGCATATCTAAGGGGTTTTTTTGCTGAGAAAACTATTTGTCTTTACTTTAAATAGAAAGTATCCAAAATAATTTCATAACTGGTAATGATCAGCTTCTAAGTTCAGGAAAACCTACCACCAGTAAGAAAAAAAATAGTGCATGTGGATAAACCACCATGAAAAAAAAAAGGCAAAACGAAAAGAGAATGCAGAACACTAAATGGCTGCCAAAAAGCAAAATTACTCATGTGGCAACAAGAAATCAGAATACCTGGATCAAAAAAAATAAGCCAGGACTACATGAAGCGAAAGTCCACCACTGTGTTTTGAAGGCAGCACCTTCTGTTCACATCTGCTCTTGCACATTACATCCACCAGGACCCCCACAGCAGACAGCACAACTGTCTCCACAGCTCTTCCGAGGCAAGGAAGGCAAAACAGAATAGGCAAAAATAAGTAAAAGCATCATTAAGGCAACATAAAGAAAAAAATACCATTTCCAGGACTGCACGATTGAAGAATGCACCCACTCACCTGGAAGCACTTGTGCTTCTGAATCACTTAAGCATTTTTCTGGAAATCATACCTATCAAATCTATGCTTTACACTGATTAAGTTACTCTAACAAAATCTTCTCAACATCAACAAGACCCACAAAGTGTTCATAAATCAATCTTAAAAACAAGACTGCAGAATGCTTTATTGAATAGATGTATTGTTATAAAACCACTAAGAAAGCAACACGGTGGAAAATAAAATAGGGGAAAGAATTTTATATGGCGTGGCAAGTGCTAACATTAAAAACTTGTTTTTAAATTCTTTTTGAAGCAGCAGCTTATTTTAGAGTAAAGCTACGTCTAGATAAGGTATAAATACCTAGAGAAGGGAACAACACTGCAAACACTTCAGCCTGAAAAGATAAATCCAGGGAAGATAGGAAAGCTCTTTGAGATAGAGAAATCGAAGGAACTTAAAATAACAAACATGCACAGGAAACAAAACAAGACTGAGAAAGTGTGTTATGATTCACCACCTCTAGAGCTGTTTCCACTCTCCTGGATCACTTACTTTGATTATTTAGATTATTAGCCCTAGAATATTCGGGCTCATAACACTTGCATAAAACAAACCCAGGTTATCACAGGATTTGTAGCATACAGAGCAACTGGAACACAATGAGGAAACTTGGAATCCCAAAATATCCGAGGAGCAGTGCAAAAACAGAGCAGGTTAAACATACGTGCCTTGCGATATGACAGCACAAAGACAACATTCTGCAAAAGGATTACACAAATCAAGAAACTGTACTCGATTCTGCCTTAAAGATACAAATAAAACTGCCTTTCATTTCTGGGAACCATGTTATCTTCAACTTGATAATCTCCCTGAAAAGTTGGAGAACAGCAACAAGTGGTTCACAATTTTCAGCCTTTACTGATAAAAGAGTGTGTTTACTAGCACATCTTAGGAGAAGCAGAGAAGAAAAACACTCACTAAAGAACCAGAAATAATTTTGTTTTTTAACAGCGCTTCCCATTCTGAGAACCATAACCACTATGAAGTTGTCTGATCAGCACTGGAAGGTAACAGCCTTCAGGTGTGGTGTCAACGAAATTTCATCTGCTGTAGGTATTACCCTCCCATTCTCCCAACCTCAGGATACCTCCCCTCACCCCGGAGCACAAAACACAGAAAACAAGAGGAAGACAAAATGACCAAAGAAAGATGCAAACTCACAGAGGAGAAATAAAAAATCCTTACAGTTTTCGTTATCATCATGTTAAATTTAACTTAATACAGAAAAAAATACACAGCCAGAATAGCATTGTATGAACTATCAGCCTTGCCTATTTCTACCTCAGTGAATACTTACTTGCTCCTTCAAGTATTAACCCGGCATCAAAAGCAAAGAAACCAGCAAAGTAAAACTCCACTAACTGGCTTAATTCATAAGAGAAAGTCATAAATTAAGGTTTGACTCCTGTTCTGCTGGACACTGAATTAACTTCTACTTGTACCAATTGTCTAAGCTGTAATTTAGCATTCAAGTCAGCCTAAGGAAGTCTACTTAAAGACATGCCAAAAGGAGTTTTATTTCAAAGGAAAAAAAATATTTCCACTTCTCTGTTTGCATATATTGAAAATATTTTCTTTGCACTTTTAAGATTTTTTTTTTCATTTGGAATCTAAGTCATTACTACAGCACAATAAACTAAAATGATCAAAATAAGAACTTTACTGCAATTTTACAGGGGAGCTAATAATTTATACAAAATGCTACATGGAATGACATTAATTGTAAGTGGACATCAGTTATTCCTGATTCTTGTTTAGGCATATTTAATAAATTATAATACCACTGTATGAGCCAACAGTAAGTTTTTTACAAGTCTCAACTCAAACAACCAAGGTACAGTTTTCTCCCTCTGACATTACACAAGCTGTTTAAATTACAGCATTCCTCTATGGTGCATCAGGATGACAACAAGACTTTCAAGATCATAACAAATCTTTTGCTTTTCTCTATCAAATATCTTGGCATATACCTTAAGTAACCTCCACCAAAGAAAGGAAGTATCCATTAAACATTAGCAACAGAAGTTCAGCAAAATTGATTTAAGAATGTAAATTCTAGTATAGAGAAGAAAATTAGATATGGGAAAAGAAATCCCAGGTCTTGCTTGCTTTTGCATTTTACCATTCTTAAGGGGGGGAAAAATAGTACTTCAGCACCTCAAGAGGCTTCGAAATTTTTCCCCAATTCTTTGTTGGTTTTGAATGCTGCAAAACCACAACTGTAATCACTGTCTTAGCATATCACAAACCCAGTGATAAACAGCAAGCATAACATGGAATATTTGTATTTCTTTTCCTAAACCACATATTTTTTGAACACGTTCATATTTAAATGAACAACCCCAGACAGAATGCATATAAAGTTATAAAAAAGAATCAGCTACATGGATGGATAACCAAAGAAATCTCTACCTCAGGGAATCTTACAAAATTACCACTTTGTATTTTTGCAAGTCATGCCATCATGTTTTTTTAATAGCAACTGGGAGACTGGATAAAACTCACTGTTGATACAAAGAAGTTCCTTCCCCTCTTCTATTCCTGTCTCCTCCACAACTTAACTGAAGATTACATTCCCACCTGTTTCAAGGACTCCCTGCAATTACTTGGCTACTTTACAGCAGAGACCAATTTTTCACTTTCTTAGGGTTAAGTTCTCTTTTTTCCCCTCAGGCTATTAGACATATCTCGTTCCCTATTGTCCCAGAAGTTTTCTGTGTGTATCGCACATCATCCCCTTGCCAGAAACCTCTATTCCTGTCTCAAAAGCTCCATCTGCTTTTCATCTCCCTTCTATGCCATGCACCACTTTCCCAGCCAACAACAGACTGCTCTACAACCACCCCAAGGCAATGGGTTCTAGGTGTATTTCCATACTGCTGCCTTCCATGCCAGCTCTCCATGCTGCTCACTCCCCCTCCGTTCTTCCTCAGCTAGGCAGAGTTTTTAAAAAAATATGTAAATAGATGAAAGGTACTAGAAGAGTGTGGAAAGAACTGAGCAAGAGTGGTATGGCAGAACATTTCCACTGCATCATCTAATCAAAGTTAGTTTTTTTTGTGACCAGCTCCAGAAATGTGTGAAGTCACATCTCTGCCAAACGGCTGTTCAGGCTGCACCTAACACCCTGGTTAACTTCACTGGAAAGTGAAACAGGGAGAGGAGAAAGAAAAAGGGAAAAAAAACCAAAAACCAAGACAGTTTTTTTCCACTACAGCCTAGGAAATTCCCTGAAAAAACCCACCTATCAAACCCTGTATTTAGAAGTTACCAGACTTGATGATGTCACAAACTTACAAAAAATGTACACAGACCGGTGTGGATGTACAAGTCCAACATAAAAGCAAAACTATTTCTGTCTTACACTGAATAGGAAAATGTTTTTCTCAAATTCTATGAAGTATATTTACATCTTACTACAATAACTATAACAGCTCATTATACCAAGCTCTTTCATCTAGTTCACAAAAAGACCTCATGTTAACCACTCAATTATACCAACCAACAGCTTTAGTAATAAAGATACTCACCATACAAAATATCTGGGCTGTTTTGTCTTCCCATCAAAAGCTATTTTCTCCCGTGCCAGAAAGGCCTGAACATAACCATTACAGAAACAAGGGGTTTATTTTGCAATTTGAAAGCAAATAACTACAGCAACAATAAATGCAGCTAGAAATACTGCAAATACAATTTTCAGCAGAATTTCTGAAACTCGGGTAAACTTCTGTATAGCTCACTGTGACATGGCAATATTACACACATTCTAAAAAAATTTTAACGACTTAACCACCTTGCCATAAGCACTAATGAATGATTCTTCACTTCCTGCATAGGAACAAGTGAGACTGCAGCTAAGAGAGGCCTGAAGCACTTTTTAATCTGGTCACATGGATCCATGAAACACACCTATTAGTACCACATGTCCTCTGGATTGTATTTCAAATTTACTGTTCTGCCTTCATAAATGTCACTCATACAACTCATGTGCCACTGCCAAGTCAATCTTGAAAGCTCAAGAGTTTCAAAAAGAGATAAAAGAGTTTAAAAGCTAGATAAAATAAAGACTATAATTAAAACGAATATTTTTAAATCAGCATACATCTTAAAGGTTGACAAGGCCTTCATTTTACATGAGATTTAAAAAAACTCAGACTAGAGCCTGGAATTTTCATGTCTAAACCTCTTATCTTTCAACCCATTAGTTCCACACTGTCATTTCACTCAGTAAAATGAAAAAACTTCACAATCTGAGGCACCAAAAAGTTTACTACTGAAAAACTTACTTGAAATGTGTTTTAAAAACTGCTCATCTATTAAATAGGAACAGAATAATACCATTCCTACAAGTATTTTGAAAGTCTTACGTGGTTAAGAACTCAAATTGTCATTGAGTATTATTGAGTATTCCTTGAGTCAGGGCCTCTCAGTAACTGATTTGGTGAATAACAAAAAACATGAAAGGTGATCCCCCTACCAAAAAAAAACCCCAAGCAAAAACAAAACAAAAAACCCAAAACAAAAAACCAAAAGCATTACAAGTTACATGAAATTTGCCTGTGAATAAGATGGACATTAATTAGTGCTCTGCCTAAGGGAAAGATTACTACATAGGTCCAAATACAACCTGTTACTCTTGGCCTACCAGCACATCAATCAGCACTCGAAGATCACTCAGCAAAACAGCTGATCCTGCAGCTTAAATGTACCTTTGCCATGCTCCTTGCCTAGTCAGGAGGAGGAGGGAGCAAAGAATAAACTGCTAAGAAGGGTAAAGATAATGTAAGAACAGTAAACCAGGGCTAACTTACAGATGACAGTATGAAGACACAAGGCAAATTCACAAGGGTGAACAAAAAAACTCTTCACACAAATTTACTACTCAAATTTCTGCTCAATGACTTCTTAAAACTGCAAGACCTACTACTGCTTTCTAAATCAAACAAAATCTGATGATGAAACTATTTCAGATTTAAATATACTTCCATAATAAGTGTTCCAGTAAACAATATTTAAATTATTTCAGTAAACTAAGTGTTTGTAAGAAAATATCATAATTCAGCAATAACAGCACCAGTGAGCTGCAGATGCATCTCCACCGCACCCAGCTCAGCTGTTTTATACCCAAACCCATGCATTTGCTTAGGCCCAGCTTCAATGTTTATAGTTAACCACTATTTCTTTCTTTTCAAGTCCTGTCAAATGTTTCTCAGCATTGCAGCAAGACTAGCAGCTCCAGAGGACTCTGGAGGAACACATCCATCCTTTCAGCACAGGTCTCAAGTTAGGGAAAGGCACAAGAAAATGAGCAGCATTCACGTGCTGATAATAGTCTTTGTTCTAACTGTAAATCCAGAGGATCACTAGGCTTGAATGCAGACTATTATTACTCAGCCAGCTGATCTGAGCCTGCTCACAAAGTGGTAGACAAACTCCTGCATAGTAGTGGGAACTTAGCACAACTCCCAGGGAAAAAACGGAACTACTACAGATCAACGAGATACCTGTCAGTCCTAGAGATATCGCACCAAACTCTCCTGCTGAGCTGAAAATGCCACCTGGTTATTTATCCTAGGCTTCAGTCTGGGGTTTGGTTTTTCCTTTCTGGGTTTTTTGGGAGGGAAGATGAGCATGTTGTAACTAAGTACAAAGTCTATCCGTGTGCATGAAAATGGAGGGTTAAAACTCACCCTAAATTTCAGGGCATTGACAGTCACCTCTACATATATTTCTTGTGTTGTTATAAATACTTACAAACTTCCTACAAATTATTTATTCTATCAGCAGATACTCTCAAAATGCAATAAAATGTTAAAAATAGAAGTTGCTGAACAGCAGCTCTATTTTGACCACACGCAAAATTTTCCCCTTCATCTGTTTCATTTCTATTTGATATCTCTAAAGGAAAAATCAGAGATAACACAATGTGGAGAATGATAAAGTACATACACAGGGAAATGGGAATTTGATCACTCCTGGAATTCAGGCCCTCTTACCACACCCTTTTATTCATTCAAATTTTCTAAAGAGGAAGCAAGAAAAAAAATCCCAAGCCCAGGGGCATGATCTGAATGTTACCAAACCTGCTGACAGCAGGAGAGTCTTTACCAAGTACACTCTTCCACCAACTTCCTCTGGCTAAACCCAGAGACTGTAAAGTCAAGCCTATTGGTTCCATCTCTTCCCTTTCCTCTCTCTTCCCTCCCCAGGGAATCTTACTTTACAACACACTGAGAGTCAGACACCGAGTTCCTCAGGACTTCGGAGACACAGGGAGTTAGCAAAGGTCATGAACTACTGTACAATACACTGTTCCATATAGAACAACACTTAATAGATAAAATACCGCTCTCTTATAGTCACAGAACTTACAGTTGAATTCAGAGGTGACCAAATCAATGAATGATTAAGTCTTTCAGGATTTCAATATCATTGTATACCTGTACCTCCACCCTTAAGTCTAAACTGTTTCCAGCTCTTCCCTGGCATTTCACCATTCCAACTCACGTACTCTAACTCTTCAGCACATCCCCTACCTTTTGCCACACTCTGCTTGACTGCCTGATCATCTGAAAGGCACAGGATTATGTTGTGGCTGCCTTCCAAACAGCAGCAAACATTTGGAACACAATGTCAAGCAAGCAATTTGCTGGACTACATGTGACAAAAATAATAAAGCATTCTAACATGCTGCAGCAAAGACTACACAGCAAGTGAAATTTTCCATCACCAGGAATAACAAATGGCACTCTTGGTAGCACTGCTCGTCTCCTACCAACTCAACAAGCGGCCCTGGAATTACAGCACAAAATGCTCTCTCAGCACCCCAGGTTTTCATCCAGGCAGGTCAAGATAAAACTTAGCAAAGATTAAAAACAAGGCACAGTCCTTATTTAAACCACTAAACACAAAGAGTCCCACTCCTGCAAGAGTCTGTACTGGTGGTACAGGGAAGGAGCAAGGATCCACACACGTGGATTTAACCATGTACAGCAAGAGGACCAGGAGAACAATGACAGAGAAAGAAAGTAGCAACCAGCTCTGGAGTGCATGGGGAAGGCAAAATGACGCTACTTCCAGAAAACCCCTGCAAGTTATTTCTGTTATTTCCTCAACCCAGACACGCACTTGGATAAGATCAGGATTAGATTTAGACTTTCATTCCATGAAAAACAAGAAACTGTTATCTTAAAGCTCCTTTATATACCTGGTGTTTTTGCAGAAGTCCACTCCCATATTTAGTCAATTTCACATAAAATCTCAACTTTCAAAAAAAAACAGAAAACAAACAAAACCTACAAACAAACCCCAACATCCACACCCCCCTTCCACTTGCATAATTTTAGAAGAAAGAAAATGTGACTTCTGTAAATCTCAAAAGTCTGATGGAAACCAAAGACCTACATTTTTTTCCGTCTTCTTAAGACTTTTAGGCCAATTACATGGTTTTGGGGAACTGACTCTCAAGGGGTTGCTGGGCTTGTTTTAATCTTTGACGTTAGGTCTAGTCATGCCCCATTTTCATTCTGATACATGGGTATTAGTATAGTTACTACGACTTTGGTCTAACATATATTCAAAGTACATTTCTGGACCAAACCACCCAATTCTCCACACTAAAAAGTAAAACTGTCTTAAGAAAATACAAACAAAATTCTAATTGTTATTTAAGTGTAACTCTAGCAGGAAAGTCTGATACTTTTTCTGCTAAACATATAGAAAAATTGCACAAGTTTCTTAATTTGAAAGGACTAATTAGTAAGGGGCATATAGCACTTTCACGCTGTTTTTGTCCTTTTGCCATCCTATTTTCAGTTTTTCAAGTAAACTGTTGCATACAACATCCAAGAGAGCTACTACATAAGCCACGTTCTTTGAAATGCTTGACTTAGTAGGCTGAAACAGACCTAAATGGTAGAATTCAACCATGTGTGAGAAGAATTCCGTTGTGCCTTTCCACCAGAATCGAGCTAGACTCTTGGTAAAATGAATTGTGCAGCTTTAACACACAAAAGCTCAAGAACTCATCTTTACAGATTCTGTAATTCCAATTACAGAACTCATTCAAAGACGACTCTGAGCCTCCAGACACCGAGCCTCACTTCACACTGTGCATGATTATTGCTTGTGCACACGTAATGCAGGAAAGGCTGGTCTCCTTTTTATTTTAGTAAACTCGATTTTTTTCCCCTCATGTTTTGAGAGGTTTTCACTCGGTTTCCTCCCTCTAGAGCAGAGACCCTGTTGCGGGCGCAGGTAAAATCGCATCCATAGATGCATTTCCCACCCCGAAGCTTTAGTACACCCCATCTGCGCGTTGGCGCAAGACAGAACCCCGAAGAACCCCGAAAGCACCATGTGAGAAAAACCCGCAGCTTCCGAGGAAAGAGGCCCCCGGAGGATGAGGCAGCGCCCGGCGGGGCCGGCTCGGGGCTCGCAAGGATCGGCGATGGCCAGGGCCGGGGAGCGCCCCCTCCTCCCCAGCCAGGGCCGGGCTGCCGGGGGCCCGAGGAGCAGGGGCGGGGGCCCGGCACAAGTTGGCCGGAGAAACCTGTGGCTGCCGTGACACCCCCATGGCCGGAGCGGGGCGGCGCCCGGGGAGCGGGGGCTGCCGAGGCGGGGAGGCGGCCGGACAGCGCCCCCGGGACGCGCCGCTCTGCCCGGGGAAGGGCGCCGGACACTGACCTGTCCTCCGAGTCCATGCGGCTCAGGGGCTCCCCGTCCGAGGACATCTCCAGGCTGCCCCGCCGGCCCCCCGACGTGGCGCTGCCGCAGCTGCTGCCGCCGCCCGTGCCGGGGCCGGTGCCGTATCCCTCGTCGCCGCCGCTGGACACGCTGCTGGAGCTGCTGCCGCCGCCGCCGCCGCCGCGGCCCGGCTCGTCCTCCTGGCTGCCCCGGGGGCCCTTGGGCTCCTCCTTGGCGTCGGCCTCGCTGCCGCCGCCGGGGCTCGGCGAGCGGGTCTCGTCGCTGCAGCAGCCGCTGCTCGTGCTGCTGCTGCTGCTGCCCACCAGGCTGCTCTCCTCCTCCTCGCCGCCCTCCTCCTCCTCCTCCTCCTCCTCTTCCTCCTCCTCCTCCTCGTCCTCGTCCTCCCCGTCCCCGGCCTGGCTGGCGCTCTCCGGGCTCGGCTCCGACATGCTCTCCGCCTCGCCGTTCAGCAGCAGCAGCGGCTCCGGCTCCGCCGCGGCCGAGGACGAAGGCGGCGGCGGTGGCGGCGATGACGAGGATCCAGCCCCACCGGCGGCCGCCACCTCCGCCGCGGCCGCCACCTCCGCCTCCTCCTCCTCCTCGGCGGGCGCCGCCTGCCCGGGAAGGCGCCGCTGGGGCTCCGCCATGTCGCTGCAGCGAGCGGCCGCCATGGCGCCTGCGAGTCGCTGCCGCGCGCGCGGGGCCGGCCGCGGGCGTGCGCACGGCGGGGGCGTGCGTGTGCGCGCGGCCCGTGCGCGCCCGCGGGGCCGGTGCGCGCTCCCGCCGCCCCCCTTCCTCCTTCGCCCTCCTCGCGCACCCGCAGCACCGGGGAGGGGCGGGGCGGGGCGGGGCCCGGCTCGTGCCGCCGCCGCCGCACGCGCTACGGAGCGCGCCCGGGGACAAACAACGCGGGGAGGGCGGGGCGGCGGCTGCCACCGCCCCCGGCGCGAAGGGGCGGCGGGATCCCGGCTTGAGTCTCCCGGGGATCCCACCGCGAATTCCCCAGCGACCCCAGCTGAAATCTCCAGGGATCTCGCCTTGAATGTCCCAGGGATCCCGGCTGCAGTCTCCCGGGAATCCCGGCTCGAACCCCCCGGGGGTGGGTCCCTGTTTGAATCCCCTGGGCATCCCGGCGCCCCGCTGGAATCGCGCCATCCCACGCCCCGGGAGTTGCGGGGAGTGCCGCGGGACGTGCCGGGAGCTGGGAACGGAGCGCTCCCGGTTCCCCCGCCTCGCTCCAGGACAAATCCCGGCGGCGCCCGTGTCCCACAGCGGGGCATCGGCATTCCCGGCCGGCGCTGCCGGGAGCGGCGTGGCTCGGGCGGAGGGAGGGGCAGCGGCACCGGGAGGGCTCCCGGGGCACCAGGCACTGCGGGTCCGGGCAGCCCCGGAGCCCCCGTGCCTCTCCCGGGCGGAGCGCCCGGGAGAGGGAGAGCCGCGGCCCCTCGGGAGCGGCTGCAGGGTCCCGCTGTGGAGCCGAGGAATTGCCACAGCACGGGCACGGCCGAGGCAGAAAGGAGGCAGGGAAAGGCTTCCAGCGCCACCGACAAAAAGGAGTGAGAAAAGCGGCCGCGCTATGCGGGAAGAGGCTTCCTGGCTCCCGGGGAAAAGCTGTGTGACCTAAGGGGACTGTGAAATATCACAGAATGGCTTGGATTGGAAGGAACCTTCTCGTTCCAAACCCCGGCCATGGGCAGGGACACCTTCCCCTAGACCAGGTTGCTCCGAGCCCCATCCAACCTGGCCTTGGACACTTCCAGGGATGGGGCAGCCACAGCTTCCCTGGGCAACCTGTGCCAGGGCCTCACCACCCTCACAGGGAAGAATTTCTTCCTAATACCCATTCTAAACCTATGGATGTGTAGCAGGGGAAAGGTGAAATCTCAGCAGGATGCCTGTCAATCACATAGAAGCCTTCAGAACAGAGTTTGAAAATTAAGGTCATTTAATGATAATGTAAAATGGGATAAAGTTTACTATAAAGTATATAGGATGGGGATTTGCAGTAGAACAGGAAGATGGGTATAATCTGAACACAGAGATAAAATCAGGTAGTTTGACAAATTATTAGAGAGATGAGTAGGGAAATTGAAAGCATAAAATGGTTTTCCATGTGAATTTTAAATGTCTTACATCTGTCAGTCTCTACCCAATGCTTACAGAGCTTGCCACATTTAAAACAAAAATCATGAAGCCCTGGTAGTTTAGTTTAAAAACAAACTACAAAACACAGAACCACAACTCAGTCCAGAAAAACATTGCACCTTCTGCACATGAGGAAGAACATCACCAATTCAAGTTACAGCAGGCATATCTGGCATGTCCACAGAGATCCTGGATTCCAGGAGAAGTTAACCGCGTAGGATTAAAATCTGGAGAAGGTGCTCCTAAAACCCGCATTTGCACAGCTGGAGATGGCTCCCAGCCCATCAACAGATGTAGTTGTGAGCAGCAACAAGAAGAAACTGTGGTGTAGCAGCATCAAAACAGAGCCACAGCACTGAAGCAACAGGGGGTTGGAGAAGAGGGACTCAACATTGGATTAATCTTTGAAAACAAACCAATAACATATTTAGCCTGCAGAGGAGCATAAGCAAATTTTGGAAATCAACAACAATGAAAAAGTGATGATAGTTCCTCAGATTTCTAGAAGCCAGCCTCAGCTAGAAAGCGGAAATGCTAAGAATGCTTTAAAAAAATCCAGAGGGAAAAAAAGACAAGAACAGCTGCAATGCTGTTTCTCATCTGTGCAAGATGTGCATTGCAGGTCTCCTAACTCCACCAAACCCTGAGCTTCTGTACTCTGTTCTGCCTTTCCTCCTGGTAACAGTGTGTGCTGTGCGTTGCTCTCCACTGAGGAAGGCGTGGGGTTCCCGGGTGGCTGTAGCAGTCGCTGGTCTAATCAAACACTAGTGTGATGTTCGAAAAACAACCCACCCTTTGATTCAGTCCAGAAACGGCAGTAGCTGAAATAATTCCCATGTCTCTATTACCCAGTGATGCCCTTCTGCAGTTCTGTGTTGTAGCAGGGGGCAGAATCAGAGAGATATTGAGTCATGAGAAACCAAAAATATATGAAGGACTTGAGTAAAAGTCACCTTTCACAAACGATGGATATGAGATAAAGGGGAGAAAAGTTACCACAAAAAGCTCTATGTACCCTAATGTAAATTGTCCTGATCGGCTCCGTTGTGTGCTCAAGGCAATCAGTGCTTTTTCCCCCAGGTCTCTCTGGGTTTCTTGAGGTGGTGTGAACGCAAAGGCTCCTTGTGTTTGGCACTGATTCGACCTCCCACTTTCCACTCTCCTAAGCAGGGTGGTAGAGACGCCAGCTCATTAGGTAATTTGTGTATTCAAAGAGGGTCAGGGAAGGAAACCTCGGGACGTTTCTGTTGCCTAATGGAAATCACTTGGCATTTAAGCAAGCGCTCAGTACCAAAGGGGTCACTACTGCAGCAGGCAGTCATCAAAGAAAAACTCTGTGATAATCTCTTGGTGTCCTGCTCTCAGGTTTTCAAACGCACAAAATTCTGCGCCCAGGCTCGGCACTTGACTGCTGTAATAAAGTCCTAATCAAGTGCAAGCAGCAATGATTATTGCTCACTGAGCTTCCTCTGTAAAAACCCACACAGCTTTCAGAAGCTCGATTTCCTTTTTGTCCGAGGTTTTTTGACGTTTCAAACCTCTTGAAAGAGGAGATCTGTCAGAGAACAGGTGATTCTACAACTTGCAAAAGCATCTAAATCATTTACATTTGAATGGTCTGATAAAAGCTCAAAGGAGGAGACTCCTGTTAGGAAATCCTTTGGAGAAGAAACACATCATTCACTTGGGCTTTGCCGGTGGATGTTACTCTGTCGTTCACACAAAGGGTTTCTGATATGCTCAGTCTAGCTTGGAATGATCACCTTACAACGATGCTTTAAAGCTCAAACATTTGTGTTGAGGAGTCAACCAAGCACAAAATAATAAAATTTTAAAACAGCCAGTAGATAAACCAGGACGCTGTTCACAGGCAAAAATTCCAAGCAGGACCATTAGTGCAAGAACAAACAACTTGTAGACACAGCAGAGCAGGGAGAAGAAATTAAGATTTTATTCTCTTACCTCAGGAACACCAAGGTGCAGGGCATTCACACTGAAAGCAGGATCAGTAGCAAGTAACACTCCGAAGAAGCAGTTTCTTCTTTTCTTGATTCACAACAATTTTGCTGTTTTGTGGGGTTTTCTTGAAGGGCACTTAGGTGAGATCACCCGAAGATTTTATATGTGTAAGGCAGGTTTCTTGAGGTTTTTTCCCTAACCTTGGTCAGCATTATAGTACTATGGTGTACAGTATGCAAGCAAAACACTTCAAAACAGCAAGAAAGGCCTAGAAAGAAAGAAAAATTAAATAGGCCTGAGGCACAGGAAAGGTGACATCCAGTCTTACACTTACTAGGACACCAGGGGAGAACCTGTAAAGCCAAGCATTTGGTCACTGAGCTCCCTTCTCCAACCCCTGCCTCCTCATGCATGTCTCAAGCAGTGCAGGAAATTCCTGCTGCCTGCACCTCATGACTCACCTTGCTCAGAATTCTGCCTGCTCAGCAGCCTCTGGAAACTGCACCCTTCCCTTCTTTCTGCCCCACCCTTCCCCATCCAAATTCAAGGTCTGGTGGAAAAGGCTGCGATCTCTCATGGCTTCAAGTGAGCAGCCAGCGCTGGATTCTCACCCTTCCCTTCAGACTGTGCTGAAATTGCCTCATGATGCAATTCTGACCCCACCCTCTCCCGCAGCACCCAGTTAATTCTCCCTTTAAACTCAGCTTCCATGTTCTGCTCTTTTTAAAGCTGCCTTTAATCGTTGCCTGTACTGTCTGCTTAGAAACCATGACTGTAAGAAACTACAAGCCATGCTTAGGTTGGGCCAACCAGAAGAAGGCTGCAGGGAATGCATGTTGGAAAAGGGTCCCTCTTCTCTCCACTGGAGTGCTGAGCCCTCTCTGGGGTTGTAACTGGTTGTGCAAAACGCTTTGCAGCAAAATGAATTCTTGATACTGCTTGAGACCTTCTTCCCCCTCTGCCCTGCCCCTGCTTTGTGTCACGCTGATCTGCTGCCTCTTCTCTGGTGCCAGCACAGCTGTCCCTGAAATTCCTGCCATGAGCTAGACCAGGGAACTGCTTTTAGTGGTAACTAGGAGGAAAAAAAATAAAATGGCATTCTGTTCCTGTTAGGTCATGAAACTTCAGAAAGCTTCAGACAGCTCAGTCAGATGCAGCACTCTGGGGATGGGGAAAAGAGGAGCAGAAAAATGAACAACTTGCTAAGGTGACACAAAGGACCAGGAGTTACTTCAGGAATGGAAAACCCCATTCTGTCATTCTGGAGCTCATCCAAAAGCACATCCTTACATTCATTTTATTTGCATTTGTGGTAAACTGGTGCCAGCCCAGTGGAGACAAGGGCATCTCTGCTTTAAGCCATGTATAAACACAATGTTCCCATGTTCCATAGATATTCTGATGTAATTGAAAGGAATCACGTACTGTACAAGTAGGTGAAACCTCTAAAATGCATGCAAATTGATGCTCAATTTGTTGTCAAATCATACTGAAGGAAAACAGAAAATGCAAAATAATAAAGCGTGAAAATTTCTTGTAAGTGAGAGATAAAAAGCTGTGAGTTCAAGGCATTAGGAGGCCTTGTAATATGGTTCATTGGTGTGCTCTACAGGTTGTTGCAAAAACTGAAATATAAGCACAGAATTTCAAGTAGGTACTATTCAGCTGTGAAAATCTATTAGTTATAGATACCACCGAGAATGAACTCAGAATTTGCTTCAGAAACAAAAGCTACTCACAGTAGCTGTTTTGTGCTGGTAGAGCTGAATATTAATCCTGTCACCCCATGTTTCTCAAATGTGGCTTCCAGGGACTTGCATAAGTATATGCTGAAACTGCATTGTGCTTTTCTTTGAAACTATTGGGAAAGTTTTTCAAATGCCACATTGGAAAATTTAAGTAACTGATGCAGTATATCATATGAACAGGTAAAACAGTAAAATATGCAGGACTGTACAAGCAAATAGAGCATCTTTTCTCTGTCATCAGTATTGTCAATATTTTTATCTATGACAAAAAAACCTACATAAATTATCAGAAATACTTTCTTTTCCTCCCAAAGTATCCTAAACCTCCTTGTGTACATTTTTCTTTTTGGCACAGTTTGCTCTTTTTCAGTAAAAGGCAGCCAGAATTCCTAAGTCTCAGAAGAATCAACATCCTTAAATGCTGTAATTTAGATTCATTTTAGGCAGAGATAATTAAAATATTTGCTTCCAGATTATAGAGTCTTTACATGCTGTTAATTTGGGGAATTGGTTTTTTCAACGTTCTTACGCAAAACAGAGCTGGATTCCAGCTTTAAATGAAGGTGTGTGCCTGAGCACAAGTAGAGGGTTTGTCACCAGTATGTCCTTTAATTTTCTGCAGGTCATTTGCTGCAGAACCTCACAGTAAAACCAGGGGAGGTCATCCCAGCTGAGAGGGTGATACTGCACAAGCCCACTAGGCAGTAAATCCCCTTTTTCCCCCTAAAAATATAGATGTGAAGTCAGGAGCAGAGGCTTTTCTGCATACGTGGAAAGTTCTTTCCAAAAACCATAAAAGTAATCAAGATCTTGCATGTTGCAAAACCGGTGTATAACAATTAAAACCAAACAGAAACGCATAATTAATTGAATGCTAATTAAATACAAATCACAGCTTGGAAGGAGTACAAGTTTACAGCAGCTTTTCTGCATTCTAGGATTACTTTGAAAATCCCCTTCTTCAACTTGTGGTCATAAGTTGAATATGGGTTTTCCATAGAACGGTTTTAGGTTTCTTTAAATTAATGTTTCATAAAATTTAAATGAAAATCCCCTCGCAGAAATCTAGTTATAAAGTTTGTGCGCTTTTTTTTTTCTTGAAAGAATCTCTTGTCTTTCCAAGATCAAGCTCTTGTGAACACATGTCCTTCCTACCACAGTTCTCAGCTTCCCAGAACATGCTGTGGTGGGCCCAGCAAGGGGCCCTGAAGATAATTAAGGGAGTGGAGTTTGTCAGATGAGAAGAGGCTGAGGGAGCTGGGACTGTTCAGCCCCGAAAGTGAAGGCTCAGGGGAATCTTATCAAGGTATAAATATCTGAGAGGGGAAGTAAAAAAATGGAGCCAGACTTAGTGGTATCTGCTAAGGGCAAGAGTCAATGGTCAAAAACTGAGATGCAGAAAATTAATCCTATTTAAACATAAGAAGAAACTTTTTCACTTTCAAGCAGTGGAAAAGGTTGTCCAGAGAGGTTGTGACATCGCTGTTCGTGAAGATATTCAAACCACACCTGGACACAGTCCTGAGCAGCCTGTTCCTGCTGTTGCTGCTTGAAGCAGGGGGCCTGGACTCCATGATGTCCTGAGGTGCCTTCCAACCTTAACTCTTCTCCGATTCTCTAAAATTGAGATATTATTTCCATGTTACACAGAGACACAGGCACTGCTAAATCTGCAAAACCAGTAAGTATTTTTCTGGGTTCCCAAATGTCGGGTAACCATATACCCTGACTTTGCCCCAGCCTGACCTGGGGATGAAAATCATATTCACACCACTCCTGCCTCGCACCGGGCTTTGTAAAGATGGGAAGGGAGTCCTGGTTGGGAGCCACAGCAGCTGAGCTGAGCTGAGCTGCGTGACTGGGACCAAGCACGGAGTCCCTGCAGGCAGGTTTGGATGCAGCCTGAAAGACTGATGGCTCCATTCAGAATTCCCACGATAGCCCAGATAACAAATGTAGGGTCCTGCTACATCCCGTGAGATTAGAAATGACAAGCAAGTGAGATTACGTGTTTTCCATGATTGCCAGATCTTGGCATGCTAGAGACTTTAGGGAGAGAGGTTATCCTTAAGAGAGGCATTTATCACACACTCTGGCCAGCCTTGGGCAAGATACTGTCTTGGAGAAGGTGTCAAAGTCCAGATTTCCCAAAACCATAACAGCTGGACAATTCATCTTCTCTCCCCACTGCTCTGCCTATGTTTCAAGAAAAATTGAGGTCATGGGAAGTTTATCAAACAGCTAGAGAGATACAGAATTAGTTTATTTAAATAGAATTTAATATTTGGTAGGCTTGAGCACAAGCAAACACACACATTTCAGAAAAGTTCAGATTTGCATCCAAAGACTTGAATTGCCATTATTAGAGCATTCACTGAACAGCAGAAGCCATACTCAAATTAATCAAAACTAATTTAACAATTACAAAACCAGCAGGATGACTTCATTGTCATTTGCCACTAATGACAAATGTTTATTACAGATAGTGTATTTGTCTTCTGAGCTATTAAAACACTGTTTGCTATTCACAACTCCTCAAACCTTTCCTGTAAGATGAAGGATCCATCATGTTCATGGAAAATAAGCCAAGCTTGTAGAAGTACAACACCCCTCCTTATTCTCAATCAATCAAATCTGAGGGAGAGAGGGAGACTGATGAGAACAACCTACTTTTCTGTGCATGGCATTCACTGAATGTGAAAAGGGGTTTCAGCAGGACCGAGAAAGTAGCTGTTGTCATGACAGCACTGGGAAGCCCAGGGACTGAAAAGATCTTCATCAGCTCACTGCAGCAATTCTGTGCCAAAGGAACTGTGCTGCCTGTCTGCATGCTGACAACAGAGCCAGGGGAATGCCTGCTTGTCAAACCTCTGCGGTTTTACTCTGCAAACTTCCCCACTCTTGGCCTCTGAAGCTGGAATATAGCTGCAACCTGGCAAAAATGGATCTCTCCTGCCCCCCTCCTCCCCCTTCAATACTCCCCACACCTTCTGTTTCTCTCTCTGGTTTAACAAGGGCAGCACCCAGCCTTTTTGCACTCCCTTTTGCCACAAAACATGCCATGCTGAAGGCAGCAGTAATCTGTAAAACAACCTGATCAAATACCAGCACATTCTGCAGTCCAACTCCATTGATGTAATGGCTGCCACTCCTGTATCCTCAGTGTGAGGCACCAGCATGTCTGTGTGCTCTGGTGTTTGCCTGGCAGCTCTGGGGCAAGAGGCTGAGGATTTCTGTGGCAGGATCTGCTCCTTGGGGTCATACCCTTGACAAGGATGGAGTGTTACCTGGTCAGCTCTGGCCACTCCAACCCAAGTAAATGCATTGTCTTTCACACTGAGTTAGGCAGCCTGCTGTCTGTGCCAACTGTGCCCCCTGTAATCACCACAAGCACCAGTGTTGGGAGAACTACGAGACTCTTCCATTCCCAGTGAAGTTTTATTTTACAGAAATGACTAAAAAATTATTGCTGCATAGGTGAGATCCTCGTAATTTAGACAAGGAAAGAGGAAGTAAGGTCTTCTTGGCTGTGCACACATTGATTGGGTTCTGATGCCATTTATTTGAAGCAGTGGGAAATGAGAACACTTGGAAACTTGCATTATGCCCCCACTGGTTATCACTGATGGAATGAAAACCGAGATTGAGTGCTTTACACCCGATCTTGCAACAGCCACCTCTATTGCAAACTAAATGACCAGAGATGTGTGCTCTCAGATGAATTTTACAAGCTTTGTCTGAAACTTCGGCATCTCTGGTACTGATTGCAAAATTCCCATTGACCTCAGCGGGGCCAGACTATCAAACTCAGCCTGAGAGCTGGGGAACTGAGGAGTTTTGAGGAACTCACAGCAAATCCTGATATCCTGATATTAATTATGGCTGCTAGGAGGTGGGGACTTGGCCCCTACCACACAGGAGAGCATAAGGTGCACTGTGACCCCTATGTGAATGATGTGACTCATCATTCAGAATTTCAATAGTTCAGAGGCTCACTCTCTCAGGAAGCCTGGAATACGTGGCAGAATTGGGAGATGTAGATCCTAAATGAGCTCAATGCCCTGATGATGTGCCCTATGGATGCACTGCGTGTCTTCTAATAGGCATAACAGCGATTCCACTCTCCTGAATTCTATTCCCAGCTCAGTTGCTCCCAGATTCTCCAAACAACTGACTGCATAGGGGTGGGCAAAGCATTTAGCATGTTGTTACGCAGCAATTTATGCGTGGTTAGGATATGCGTGAGAGAGTCTCTTTCCCAGGACTGCTCTGAGGTGTAGTTGTTTGTCTTTGAAGCCTTCCAGTGAAAACTGCTGTAAAACCCACACATGGAGTGTTCTCAACAGGGATGGGCCTGACTTTTAATGACATGTATGCTTTTGAGTCTAGCCAGTCTTTTAAAACTGCTTTTTTTTTTCAGTCAAGGTGAACATTATGTGCTTAATGATTTTTGCCTAGTGACACAGGCAATCTGTGTTCAAGAAACAAATACTATCCAGTACTATTTCTAGGCAGATCAGTGCCCCAAAACAACCTACTATAGTACTGAAGTTATAGCAGGAAAAGGAGCACTATACATTCTTAGCAAGCTGTTGCTATAGAGGCCTCCTGTCAGCAGCAGTTTGGCTTTATATTGCATTTAACTGGATAATTTATCAGAACCATCATCTTTGCAGTTGCATTTCTGTCTGGGTTTGGCAATGCTAAGTATTTGTTTCGTCTTGGTGAAAAGTGGATTTGGCTATTTAAAGCCTGGAAAACATAGGAAACTCTTTAGAGCAAGGTGAAAAAGAGCTGATTTTAAATGTGGTGAATCTTACAATCCATGCCTACATGTCTTCATATAAAACTGGGGACTCTTAAATTGAGGAAACTATTTGATTTAGGTTGTGCTAGTGCATAAGAGGTACAACAAAGAGAGATGCATTATAGAAGTGTAACTCAGGCACTGAAAGCATTAAGGTATCAGCTCTGTAGAGAGCAATGACCTACTTCTGCCTTGTTTCTTCCAAGGAAAATCCTTTGGCACCACTTCAGGCCATGGTTTCTGTTCTCCCTGCTATCTCAAGGACCTGATCTTACACAAAAGTGCCTCAGACACGTTCACATCCTTGTTTCTCAAGCCCAAGTTTCATGTAGAGAGGAAGCAAAGCAGCCAATTTAAAATGGGACTTTACAGAAAAAAATTTACATTCTCCTCACCATCCTCAAGAAAACATAAATTAAGTTCTGGACCAATGTCCATGAACCACTTGTCTTTCAGATTTTTTATACCAGTACAATTTTGGAGGTCTTTCGCATATTAATACAGTCAGATTTTGGGACTTTATTCTATTGCAGAAAGTGGTCTCAGTCCACCACCTGTGCTGTTCTATGGTAACTTCTTATGACATATTGCATGCATATTCATTTCCATGACATGCAACATATTCTCATCAGCTTATGTTCTGTAACTCAGTTTATATCATGCTTAACAAAGTATGACACAATAAATGCTGGTTTAAAAACCATATAAATATTGAAACATGAAGCATTTGAAAGTTACTCCCCTTCTCCCTTATCTAATTATACTATTAATAAGCAACATGCAGAATTTTGTCTGAGATGTAGGAACCACAAGAGATCAGATTCTCGCACAAATTCTCTCCTATATCATAATGTGTGCAGTGTGAGTGTGTTTAAATCATGCAATCTGTCCACCTGAAATCAAAAGGGCTGTCCCCATCTGGGCTCAGAGCTGCTGCATCAACACAAATTCTGTTGCCCTGGTTATGCCCAGCTGCAGGTTAGGCCAAGAACACGTTTTCTCTGTTTTGCAGTAATTTGTGTTGTAGTTCCAGTGTAATATGATTGTCCCCTTTTTAATTGTTGCTGTGCACCATTAAGCAGCAATACCACGACACTTAAAAGTCACTTTGTCTTTCCATTTGGTGAAGCAACCCCATTTTTTGGGCAAAAGAAGGCTGCAGCCTTGCAAAGAAACCAGTTCATGCAAAGCAGTATTAAGAATTTCTTTCATTTAGGTTAAAGGATCAAGTCCTTAACGTTTGAAAATACACAATAAACACACAACACTGCATCGAGTAGGAAGGTTAATAAAAATACAGCCTGGCATTAACATTAAAAAGGCCCTAAATTTTTTCTTCACAGGTAATTAGTTCACACAATGAAATAATCTCCTTTCTTATCCTGGAAACACATGCATAAAACAGCTCAGATAACATCATTTACATACAGGCTGCTGCATCCGCATGTTAATGTCTGGCAGTGAAAAGTTCAGACAAGTTTGTAATCCCCGATTTCCTGCGCGTGCTCAGCACCCAGATTCCCAGGAGGAAGAGAAAGGGATACTAAATATTACTGAGATGACAGGTCAGCTGCAGTCCGCCGCATCTGGACAGCTGCGCAGTTACAGAGTTTCTCAGACCACGGGGTCTTTGACTGTCCTGGACATTTTTTTAAACTCATCTTGGTTTGTTTCTTTTGTCAGTCACTTCTGGCCATGGCCATCATCCTAAGCCTATTGTGCTGCCGCCACTTGCTTTGTCCGCCTTGCTCCATCGCGTGGTATTGGGAGCAATCTGCATTCCCATTTAAAGCACTATCATGTCACCCATCAGCGATCGCCCGCTTTCATCCCTGAAAACTCCCACACAATGGCAACCACGCCGTGAGGACAAAGGGCCAGGCAGAGAGGGAAGAGGAGGGAAGCTGCAGTGGGAAGGCAGCAGCAGCAGCTGCAGCCGGGCTAACTTTGTTCTCATTCTGCCTGAGCACTTGAACTTGCACTGGTAACATCCGTGCCCTTCATCTCCTGCTTCCCCATTACACAACCTATCTGCCCAGGGCAGACACTGCAAGGAAGCCTGGCTGCTTCTGCATCAAGGCCAACAGGTAATAGCAGTGTTTTTCCAGCCCGAGCCAGCGAGTCCGTGCCTACCCCCAGCTGCAGGAGAAAGGGAGTGCTGCGGGGCTGCGGGAGGGAAAGCCTCCTCTTGCAGGAATAGCGATCGCCAGCAGCACTTTCCAAAACACAAAATCCAGCTTGCTGGGCACCCTTAAAATCAACAGCTCCTCAGCAGCTGTTGGAGGAGGCAATCCGTTCAACTGAACAGAAATCTGGTTTGCTGCACTCAAAGACGCAGATACAGCACGCAAGGGTTTGGGAATTGCCTAGGGAGTCTGCAGTGCTAAAGCTTTAACTAGGATTCGCTCCTGTACACTGTCATCTTCTTAACAGTTTGGAGCTGTCAGCTGTAGAGATCCCAGACTTCACAGACCGCCTATGATTAATTGCCTGAAAATGTTGCAAAAGTTAGGGATTCTGTTCACAGGTGAAATAACTGCAGTGCTCCAGCCTGGAACCCGCCAGCCAGGGAAGGATGGATGGGAATCCATGTGGAGCACTTCTGTGAAATAGGCATTGCTCAAAGCAAGGCTTTAGAGTCCCACCTTTTACAAACATGACCCAGCTGTGCTCCTTGGGGTCCACGAGATTTTAATGAGGCAAAAATGATCAAAATGTCATGACCTCTGTTCTTGTCCTAAAATCTGGATGATGGAAATGAAGTGGAGCTTAGCTAGGTTATATTTAGCTGACCACACAGAATGGAATAGCTTTAAGATAATGAAATAAAAGTTTAAAAATAAAAGCTGTGAGGTCACAGTAGTTATCCCCCCAATACTCCAAAGGGCCAGCTTATATAAGCAAGTATGATTTTCCCAATTTTTTAGTTCCTCTTCACTAAGGCAATCTCCTAAATGGCTGAGGCTGGTTCATTAATTTGTAGCTACTACCTTGTAAACAGTGATCAGGATTTCACACATTTTCCAGGCACTTTATCTTTATTAAAAATATTTATTATTTGTAGGCACAATATACTAGAAACAGTAATTACAAAATATTATGGGTCTGTTGGTATAGGCTAAGAAAACAGCCAGGAATGTTATTCAAAGGTGATTTTGGATTCCAGGCAATTTCCCTGCTCACAAAATGACACTTTCAGCTAGACCTGACTCCTACAAGCTGGCTTCTGTGCAGTAGCAGCCCTTGCATGTGCAAACCCTCTGAGACAGTCTCCAGGTAGTCAAAAACCAAACACAAAATAGCAACAGTCACCAGCATCAGAAAACATTCACCAGAAAGTTCAGCTGTCTTTTTTCCCCTCTGTCTAGATGTGACCATTTCAGTGTATAAAAAGAGTAAGCCCAACAGCCATTAACAGCTGCTTCCTAGACTGGTGGATGAGCATACTAAAAAAAAAAAAAAAAAAAGAAAAAAAAAAGAAATAAAAAATCATTCCTCTTTAAAGCTAAAACATTTGAAACAGCCTCCGTGTTCTTGCTGACTTCGGAATTTACCAAGAAGAAAGTTGCACAGTATGAAGCAGTCAACTACATGTGTAATCAGTGTCAAGACTCGCCAGAAATTCATATTGTAAAGAGGTGATTTATGAGTTGAGTTGCTGAATTTTGGAGCCTTTTTTCCCCATCAATTGAAATGTACTGTCAATTAATGACAATTTTCTCAAATAAATTCTTACAAATTTGTACCTACTAATTATTTGGTTTCTAGTAACGTGACTATTACTTAGATTTTTTTTTTTTTTCTAAATAGAATCCATTGCTGAAAATAAGGGGGATTTGGATGCAAGTTACTTTGAAATGTTGGGTGTCTCTCATGATACGCTTTCACTCAATCTTTCAGGATGATAAGCACCTGCAGATTTTCACCACTCCAAGCAAGAAACTGATTGCTTGGATTCAGCTGCTCATGTAGGGACAGACAGCTGGGGTGTGGATAAGGCACTTTTTCTCCATGTAAGGAATGCAGAATATTTTGCACACTGGGTTCTAATGAGTTTAAAGACACAGAAGAGAGTCCGGGACAGTACCAGTCACTTCACAGTGACACTGGAAAATGACCAGATGACAGCAGATGAGGATGAGGTATTTTCCTCAAAGTTTTCATTGACCAAACCTCGAGGATGTAAGTAAATCTTGCTTGTTCTACATATAAAGTTAAACATGCAGAGTCTGCTTTTTTATCTTTTTTTTTTTTTTTTTTTTTTTAACAGTAGTCATTTCACCTTCAAAAGAGCAAGAGGGTGTTTCCATTTTTAGTCTGAAATACTTTGAAGTATTCCCGTTCCACAGAACAGGGATCTGGATAGAATTTGACAGAAAGAAGAAATTAATTCCTTATTTTTGATTTGGTTTCAGTAATAAAGAAATTAATGATCCCACATCTGGTTTTGTCCAGATATACTCTACAGCAGTCGACTAGAAACAGCACCATTTGCTTATAGCTTTACTTTTATCCCAAACAGAGCCTAATCCAGCCTAAATAAGTGTTCTTAAACACATCCCTAGCCAGACTGCCACATGAGGCAATTAGCAACCTCTGTGCTGATGTCACTTACCCAGAGCTGCAATTAAGAGTTGCTTGCAGTTTTACCACAGCAGCCAGATAATATTTAGACAGACCTTAAAAACATTTTCTTTGGCATACCACAGAATGAAGCAACACCACAAAAAAAGAAGTACCAAAACCTTCATTCCACAAGTAACATTTTGTCTTGGTTTGAGAATGCTGACACATCTGGAACAGCTGGGTAACAAGTTGTGCGTGTCAAGTTCAGAGAGCAGCTGCTTTTAGCCTTCATTTTGGGTCAGGCATTTGTTTGCAGCCACCAGTATATTCCATTTTATTTTGTAGCAGCTTCTTCAGTGTTCCCATATGGACAAGCCAAACAGCTCCTAGGATATACCAGCAAGTATATTTTAGAAGAAATGAAGGCCAGATGTTGCTTTGTTATCTGCACGTGCATCCTTAAAAAAGTTAGATTAAGTTGTTTCAGATATATTATTAATGCCAGGTACAGGCAATTTGTTTATCGGCCATTTAAATGTCAACTTTCTAAAGGATGGAAAATAACATTTTAACTTAGGATTCAAATTGAAGTAAGATTAAACTACCCTAGAATAACTTCAGAAAATAATTATACCACAATGCAGGATCACAGGGACAAAACAGTATTGTGCAGAAAAGATACGATAAGCCATTTCTGAGATTTGAATGAGTGCTACTTATGGTTTATTAGAAAAGGAAAAATAAAACCCCTCTGCCTTATCTTTAAAATGTAATGAAAAGTTTGAGGTAAGACTTATCCAACACCATCACTGATTAAAGGCCTTCTATTCTGCTCCTTTACTCAACCAGGATACAACTTAAGTCACCAGTCTAAGTCCTACAGAATGTAATAAACCTAAGACTGACAGTGTAACTCATTAATGTTTTTCATGTATGCACTGCTGGTACATCTAGTGGATCCAACGGGGTGGGTAAGAATTCTGTCACAGACTGTCCAATTAATGTGATTTAGACAGAAATGTGTAAATTTTTTTCTGATTTCCTGAAAATAGAACCTTGTTGGATTCATTGTATGACACGTATTTCTGAGGAAATGTGAACCTAAGACTACTTTTTCCACCTCAGCAATAACACAAACAAGGTTTGGGTTTCAGCTGCCTGGTGAGGTCTTTCCCTTTGAGCCAGTCCACAACATACAAGAACTGCCAAGACACCAACTATAACTTTTTGAGTAATGTCACTTTATTAAGGGACTTAAAAGAATCACATTCTCTAGTAGCCTTGGAACAATGCAAATGGTGAACAAAAGACAAAAATAGATGTAATTGGTTCTGAAAAGCATGAACATCTGTAGAGAATGTGTTGCATTATTCCTAAGGACTCCTGCTTTCGAAAAAAAGCATGTTTCATATATACAAGTGTCAGTGCAATAGCCAATAAAGCAATCAGTCAGAAATATAAAAATATCCTAGATACAAACTTAAAATAGATGTTTGAAGGCTGACCATATCAGTATTCTGATATTTCTATATCTCAGGAGTATGATCACTGGGATGAGTTTTTGATGAGGTAAGAAACATTAGATGCTCTGTGATAACACAAAGCCATACATTTATTATTTTTTTTCATAAGACAAAAAATAGAGCACCCAATGAAACTCCAAGTCTTTGCAGTAAGTGCCCACAGGAAGTGAAATTATAGTCTATGATCATTACTACATTTCTGCATCATTCACCTTTGCTGTCTTTGCCAACAGTTCTATCAGCAAAACTTGCTCATTCTCCCTCCCCTTGCCCAGCTCCTTTATAAACTGCACGTTCCTCGCAGATACACCAAACCAACAACTGCTTTAGACACAGACGACATCTATAAATGTCAAAAAATCACTTAGTCATTCTTCCCTTTATTGGTTGCAGTTCTTTTCTTGGCAGCAAGGGCAGAAGGAGATTGCAAAACTTGACAGCAAACAGCTCTCTCTAGAAGGGTTAGGGAGAGAACAGGGTGTGTCCTATTTGCTTTGCCTCAGGTGTTCCAGTGATGCCACTGAACTTAAGCCTTGGCTGGTTGAGCAATAAAAATCACATTCCTCTTCTTTCCTCTGTCTTTTGGATGGGAGGATGCACTCATTTGGGGCTGCTGTTCCAAAACAAGAGGGCGATGTGGTAACTTTTCAGCTGGATGCTGTCTGCCTGCATCACCATCTTTCCTTCAGCCACCTCATTCACTGTGACCCTCCAGGCTCTGCTGCCGAATTCTGATCCCTATTTTTTCACTTTTCAGAGAGAATGGCAGAACAGCAGGTAGCCAGACAACATACTCTGTGTCTTTGTGGCAAAGGGCACCAGGAAGGACTGGCAGCAGAGCTGGGAGTGCCAGAAGAATCCAACAAACACAAACTCCTACTTGGGGAGAGCGGCAATGGTAAAGTCATTCCAAACTGTGTGACAGTATCAGGCACTCCTCTATGCAAAAGCACAATGAATTATATAGTCTCTAGAACAGCAATATTAACTTGATCAGGATATGATTTGTATGATAAAAAAAGCACAACAGGAGCTGGCAGCTGCCTTCCTGTGAAACTTGCCTTACCACTTATGGCACACACATGCACTGAAGCACACAGCAGTTGCCTGAACCTGCAAAAGATTCCTTAGCTTTACATCCTAGATTCAAAAGCTTTCCCTGAAATATTTTCATTTCTCATCATTCTTTTCTAAACCTCTTTTGTCTCAGGTAAATTCAGGCAGCTGTGTGGGATGGAACAGCGAAGCTGGTAACGTCTGTAGCGTGATAACACTTGGCAAATTATTTCAGGTTTTCTTTCAGTTTCTGGAAGATGCTATGCAGATGCCAAAGCCTCCAGGAATCATCACACTTCTCTCCTTAACCCCACTGAACTTGGCAATCAGCGTTTGCAAATATTGAATTACTGCTCACCACACCCCACTAAGACAGGTTATTACCTCCCGTGTAAACAGGCAGGGAACGGAGGCACAGAATGACTAAGTGATTATTCCAGTATCACAACACAAGTCTGGGAGAGCCAGGAGCTGAACCTGTATTTCTTGCATCTCAGTCTCAGGTTGTCTGTTTTGTTCTGTGTTGCAGCCTTAATTCTTTCCCGAAGAGGAAGACTGGGATCTCTTAAGAGTCTGTCACTGCTACTCTGGTTGACAGGCGATGTTGCCAATGGGATAGGAATTGTTGCATTCCCCACATCAAAAGGTGGAACACAATGTGACATCTGTTTGCTGGAAGAAATACTAACCATACAAGTCCTTAAGAACATCAACATTTATTTAATATGATATAAAAGAAATGGGATATGAACATTCGTATTTGAACAATAATAAGTGGCTTCTTATACTTACATCGTATGTGCTCATTGTATAATATATACACAATGAACATAATTACATTTGTACACAAACTAAGTACTGGATTGAAAACCTGCTTATTGCTGTACACACCCTAACCCCATGAAGGAAAAGCCCAGTACCTCAAAATACCTACACTCCATTTTAGTCAAGAAAAAGTAACCACTAACATTAATGTCTATGTTGACAGAAGTGTGGCAGTAACTGCTGACATTGCAACCTGACCAAGAAATCATTACAGCAGAAACAGGACATCTTTTACTAAGCAATAATAAAAATGGCACATTTTAAATATATCTATATGTATATATATATAAAAATTTTACAAATAAATTGTTAAAACAATAAATTGTAATGTTTAAAAAGTGTAAAACAAGGTTTAGTGGTGATATGTAAAATTAACCGGGTTATGCATCTAAAAGAAGCAAAAAAAGTAAACTTATATGATCGATAATTAACAGAACAGTAAACTCCGAAGAACAGCAAATAAAGTTCTGACTGTAGGCTGCACATTAAAAAGAGCCTTTATTTTATGTGCACAGAAATCGTAGCAGCAAGCTGGTATCAGGAGAACAATCTGAAGGTTGTTGAGTGTACACGTGGGCCATTTAAAGCTCTCTTGGAATAAACATTTTCCAGGAAGTGATAAAACGATGCTCTGTGGCCAAAAGCATCAGAACTATGAATTTCATAGATTTAAAATATACTGTACAATATCTTCTCATATTTTCATAGGTCAGGTCCATACATCTCAGGCATGAATTGTTTCAACAGAAGCCGTTAGTGCTGAAAGACAGACACAGATTAAGTTACTCTATTTTAGCAACAGAATATTGTCTAAAGAACTCAGGGGATTAAACACAGCAAAGGATTCCTGCCCTCATCCTAGCAATATAAGTGTAGAACATAATAAAGTATCTTAGAAATCAGTTGTTTCCAAAACCTGTTTTCCTGATGAATAATACTGCTGTCAAGATATTTCAACAGCAAGAAGCAAAACCAAGGTTTTTTTTCCAATTTACACCACTTTGAATGAAAGTCTGTTTACTTGAAGAGTTTTATCCTGTTACACATGATCACCTCCAAATGCTCTTCACCTAAAACCAGTAATAATAACAAAGGTCCTAACTGGTCTTAGAAAGGACAGGCACATTTTGAAGAGGGATGCAGAACTGTTGAGCTGCTATACTGTACTGGCAGTGTAGTTCAAGTGCTCCACCCAGAGCTTGCTGTGTTTTGGTTAATTGCTGCAAGGACTTCTATAAATAGTTTTTAACAGCTCATTGGTAAACATGTTCCTGAGCTTTGAATCCAGGTGCTGTATAAAATTTCCTTATGCCTCCATTACTCAGTGAAAATGCAATGCTTAAAATTGAACAGCGTTAGTGGTACACACAGAGATTTGTCTCTGCAAAATAAGGGGTGTGACAAGAAAGGAGCCTTGTGTTAAGGGGTTTCTCCTTAGTCCTACAATATCCTGTGCCACCAATTTCCTATGGCAAATCCCCCGGCATCGTGCCAAGAGTATCATTTTTCTAATTGACTGTAAAAGCCAAATATAGGTATTACCTCTTCATTCCCTGAAATCTACTATATATTTTCCAGATGCTGCCTGAATAATTTGGTTGCATATGAACAGGCTGATCCTAGAGCTTGGAAGTTCCCTTTGCCATATAAGACTTCTTGAAAATGAGGGATGCTGAATTCCTGTACATTAAAAGATGTGCCAGAATCTCTCAGCAAAGCCCTGGAATACTGGAACCACAGCCCCAGAAGGGAAAGGGCAGTAAATACTGCAGGCAAGCACTATGCTTCATCCATCTCCTCTGTATGCTAAGCCCAGCTCATGGCATGAATTTGTTTCGGAACTCCAAGGAAACAATCAACAGAAGCATCAAATGCAGTGATGTGGAGTGCACACACACATAGTTAAGAGCTTTTCCCAACTCAATCCAAACACTAAGCAGCCACAAGGGCTGTGTTTGAAGTTCTGGGATCCTTTCTCCATCATGGTGAGGCATGTGCAAGCAGAGCATGAGACTGACAAGTGCCATCCCAGACGGACCATTCTGTCACAGGAAATTAAAGCCTCTTTTGGGGCTGTAGAGGGCAGAATTGTCCTGAGCACAGAAATGCCCCACTGCAGTGCTGGCTGTGGGGATTCACCTCGCCAGGGGGGCAAGCCTTGGGCTTTAAGGGACAGGGCAGATCACTAAATGAGTGCCTTCCCTTGCCCTATTTATTTCTATTTTATTTAGCATAAACCCTAAAGAAAACGGATTTGCCGATGTGCTCATTTGAGCTGAAAGCAGCTCAATGCGATTGGTGATACATTCCTGGTTGCTCCCTGCTTCCTGGCAGGTGCCCTGGGCCTATGGACAGAATCCAGCAGTGCAGTTTCACTTTCACTACTGACCCACAACTCAGCCAGTGGGGCAATGTTTGTCCTATTTAAAAAGGAGATGCATGACAAATGTGTGTATATTGACACAGTGAACCTGAAAAGCATTAACACAAATCAGTATTTCCAGAAGAAAAGTCCCAGTCATTTTTTAAAAATAGTTCTATAATAAAAATTTTGAATAAAAGTACAAAAATTCAAGCTGAATCTAATCACGCCAGACCACACCCATCAGGAAGGCAGGAGCAGTGTGAAGATGACATTTTCTACTTTCTCTATTTTCTACTTTCTCAAAAGGAAAAAGTACTAAAATAATTTTCCTTTCTTTTCTTTTAAACAGTTTTTTTTTTTTTAAAGTTTCTTGCCCTCAGTTCATATACAAAAGGTCTCTGTGATGACTAATAAGTCTAATTTTGCTAAGATGAAACCTTGGTGATTGAGATTGGGACAGCAAATAAAAAAAAAAGCATTTTCAGATGTCCTCATGCTAAATGACTGAAAATGCCTCAATGTTAAATTGTTCTTGATTTTAAAGGTTTCTTAAGTTACGTTAGTTATGGCATTTAACATTGCCATTGAAACAAAGCTCATTCTTTTGGTAGAAAGCTTATTTAAACAGATACTTCCTGACAACAAAGAAATGTGGATTGATTTAAATGCTGGTAAAGTGCTGAAGTAATCACACTGATATCCTACTAATTTTCTTAAATACTTGCCTGAACAAACACATACTTTATATTTTCATTGCCATTCATGAAGTGGGTAACACCACAGGTAGGAACATGTAAATCTAGCCTAACTCATGCTCTCTAACTTGATTCCTAGAAGCAATCACCCACTATGACAGGAAAGAGCAGCTATGTAGGGTTTTCTCTATAGAAAGGAAAAAAAAAAGCTTTTCAATTGTTGTTTCTATGTCTTAAGCCATAAATTCTTCAGGCCATTAGCCCATTCCCTCCTGTGCATCACTAAGTCTGAGCTCTGGCTGCCTACTTTGCCCATCACCATGACTGAAGCATCAAGACTCATTTGCACCTGTGCAGAGATGCTCATGCCTTAACTCCCTGCTTTGTAACAGCTTAGGCCTCTCATGTAATTCCAAGGGCTATTACCCTGCCAGTTGTGGAGAACATGCTTGATAAACCAATTAGCCCTTTCTCTTTGTAGCTGGATGGAGAATGCACTCCTTGAAAGCAAATCAATACAGGGACTTGTTTGTTTTCTGGCTAATTTATATTCAACACTGCAGGTAACTCTGTCTGGCTGAGTATCGGCTACAGATGCTTCTCACAAAAATAACAGAATTCAAATACCTGGAATAATATTAGGAACAGGAGGGGTGGGAAAAAAAGAACGTACTTCTCTGTAACTATACACACATGAAATGTGATCCTTCTGTGAGCTGTGTCTGTGTGGATGGAGCTGGTGACAAGGACGATTCTGGTGAAGAAGGCAAACTTTTCACTGCGAGTCATACAGCAAAATAAATAAGAGTACAAGTTACAGAAGCTGGAATAAAGATAAGCTTGAAAATCACCATTTTAAGCCATGGTAAACATAAGCAGCAACAAATGAAAGCTACACAAGTAAAGACTCAAAATCTGATCAGCACAAAAAGCACAACTTCAATGGAGAGCATAGCTGATCCTTAATCAGGCTTTAGAAATAAATAGTAGAACAGCAAACACATGAATGCTGGTGTTTTATGTTGCCAAGAGAGGGAAAAATAAGTAAAATTTAAGTGGTTGGGATAGGCCCAGACCCACCTTCATATCCCAGCTCAGATTAACTCAGCTTTTTCATTCTGCTGAGCAGTACAAAATGTACATACAAGTTCTGGTTTTGATTATCAAGTCACAGAAAGGATTGCTGACTGCACTACAAAGGTCCAGATCACCTTTTATATCCATAAGCTGAACCATTTGGCTTACTTAACCATTCCCATCAGCAAATATCCTAATAATGCCTTGAATTCTATCTTCTCCCTTCCTCCTCCCCTACTCACTCCCCCTTTTTTTCCTTCTTTGCATACAGATTTGCTTTATTCCAGTCTTCTCTTCTTGCAAAATAGACCCCCACCAGTCACTGTACCAGACAAGCAGTGTTTTCTGTTTCTTCATCTTTCTTACTCCTCAAAACATGACCAAACTGGGGTCTTTTACTTGCTAGTTAAAATACTGGAAACTCTCAATGATTCCACAATCTTGGGCATATCTAAGGCCACTCAGCAGCAGGGAGCAATGGTAAAAAATGTATCTATATCCAGGACTGAGATGAAAAAGGAAGCATTTGCTCCAACCAACAGTCAACAACAGTATGACTCAATTTCTGGCAATAGTTATTTAAATCCCTGAATTAGCAGCTATAAAAGCTATATTAAAACTTCAGAAAAATAGAATTTCTGTAGCTGTCCACTGGGAAACTATTTTTCTCTATGTTATAAAACTGTACACTTCACATGTAGACTAGCTCAGCACTTCCAATTCAGAAGGGTTTCAGAGCATCAAAAGACACAATCAAAATGAAATAAAGTTTTACATATGTACTGTGTAAGTTGTGCTTCAGTCAAACTCTTTTCCATACCTGCTGCTGCCTGATTTCCTTTTGAAGACTGTGCTGCTAATTCAAATGAAGACACAATCCCTTCTTGTTCTTGAACACTAAGTATTTCACTTTCTTCTGAGCTGGTTTTGGGTTTGTGGTTTGCAACTGTGGTCACACTCTGCAAGCTGCTTAAGAAAAGCACAGCGTTTAGAACTCACTCTGACTTAATTTCAGGTGTTAACCACTAAGTATAGGAGCTATAATTTAATTTTCACCCGTTAATAGAAAAAAGTTGCAACTTGCAAGTCTGGGTAGCATAAATTAAGCAGGCATTTTGAAACCCTTCTACTTTGTATAGTTACACTTTTAAAAAGGCACCTGGAATTTAATTCCTTTCCTTTATATATTCCTGCAGTTTCCTGTTGCTGAAGGGTCCTGTGACAAAGTTATGACCTAATGTGAGAACTCACTTAGGACTTGCAGTGCAACTTATACTAAAGTTATGAATCCTTAGAGAGAAATATCCAAGGTATAATATCCCTCTAATCCTGCAATGCTGCAAAGTAGTGAGGTAAAAATTAAATCACGAGATGTAGAGTAAGATGGTTAGTTTGCTCCTAAGTATCAGCAATAAAGAGCACGCTATGGAAGCACTGGCTGAAGCCTCCACAATAAACTGATACAAAGCTTGAACTAACATTGTTAAACACATTTTGGAGGCCAAAACAAGGATTATGAATGAATTCTGTTTATAACTGGGACAACACTTGGAAATAAACATTGCTTCACCCACCAATTCATCACCTCTTACTGAACCCCTGCAGCAGTTAAGCCTCTCACTAGATTTCCCTATACGTAAACCACTCAAAACCCTATAAATATACCTTGTCAGTATTTATGGCAGTTGCTTGGTCCCTTCAGCTAATAAATACAACATGCAAGTTTAAAATAGCCTCTGAACATCTTGTTTGATTTTTACCTTATATCACCATCATGTGTTTCGTCCAATTTATTTTTCTTTTCTGCTTTCTCTTCATTACTCACTTCTTTTGAGTCAGATACAACATGTGCATCTGATAAAAGATCATCAGTTTTTGACAGCTATAAAAAAATTGAAATAATGAAACAAAAGGCTGTAACACACACTAAGTGGCAGATAAGAAATACAGTACCAGGAAACAGTTTTATTAACAGACAAATTTTGCCATCATGTATACTTAGTAACTCAGAATTACATAACTTAAGAAATTTTTATCAATACCATGCAGGTTAATAGAGTTATCCTAAAACTTATACCAGAGCCCATGGGCAGGGCTTGACTTAATAACTTCCAGAACTTATGTGAACTCTTTGGATTGCAGCCTGCCTGTCTTTTCATGCTATCCCTCTCTTCATGATGCCAACTGAGATTCCAGATACTGCAGTACTTTGTTGATAAGACTGAATGCTGCTCTTAAAGGTCTGATTACCTATGATCAATTTGAGTGTATTACATAATTTTCCTTTTGAAATATTCGCATATTTAACAAAGCAACAGTTAATGATAACTTCTCAGTAAGGAAGTGCTTTTAATGGATAACAAATTACTTATTTGATTTTATACCATTCTCCATCAGATATATATTTAAAAAACTAAATATGAAACAGGAAAACAAAAGGAAAAATAAGTGAGGAAAAGGAAAAGCAAAAAATTATTAACTGAGGAATATGGATATAGAAGAAGAAAAAACCTCTACACAATACTTTAAAAAATATTAAACTATAAGCAGGATGTGATTATGTAGAAGCAACTCTAGTAATCCATTCTCCACAGTCAGTCTGGTTTTGCTGAGTGTTAAGGGCACTTTAGTACCAGAAACACCAAGGTAATTCCCTTCCAGGCGAGTTTCAAACCATTTCAAGGCAGAAATCAAACCAGTGACAAATATCTAAAAGTACAGGTACTGCCTACTTCCATGTATAATTTGTTGTGCCAGCTTTATTCTGCTTTCTATAAACTATTTGATGCCTTATAGCCAACCAACAAAAATTCAGGGACATTAAATGGCTGACAAAAATTACACTGGGGTAGCCTAAGCAATGAATATGTCAATGATTATTATTTAAAGACCATATACAAGAAAATTCAATGTAATTTTGTGATTCTCTATGGAATACTGTCTATCCAACAAGAAGTCTTTATCTTCCAAGCAAAGGAACTGGCTCATTTTCCCATACTCTGGTGTGTGTGCCTCACAATACTTTTTCACTGCAAGACGAGCTGACGAACAGTTAAATAAGGAATAGTTCTGTACCTCTTTAGTAAAACTTGAATTGTGTTCTTGTTCTCCATCATTTTTCAGCCGTGCTATTTCTTCTCCAGGACTTCCATTATTTTGTTTCAAATTATTTTCTCTACTGGTGCTCTCTAACTCCTTCATGTTACTTGATACTGTATCATCCTTCTTCCGATTCTGTGGAACAAAATTGGTACATGGACATATTGTTACAAAAGTTATCAGAGTCTCAGTTCTGAGCCTTGTGCTGTCCTCTGACTGTGACTGAAAAAAAATACTTGAAAAAACCTTAAGCATACATTGCAATAAGGAAAATGGAAATTGTTAAGGACTTGGAATTTTCTCATTTTTGTACCTTTCAAAACAGTTCAGCCTATCTAACATTTCTTTGTCCGTAAGATTATTGTACTTTCTGCCCCCCACTTCCTCTTCAGCATTTCAATGTCACCCTTATCTTCTGAAATTTCATTCATATTTAGCTCAGTCACACACCAGCTTAGCAGCATTCTTACTTGCATTCATAAGCACTGCTCTTTTTATAAAATAGCTTTTTCTGGTTTAAGAAAAAAAATCGATAAAAATCTGCTCTCAGCTCAAAATTCACAGTGCACCTGCATGCACTTCCTCCAATTATCTTGGGTATCCTCCAAGCCTGTGGTGTGAAATGATTTAATAGAGGACAACATAGTATCTGATAATGGCAGAGGATATTAATTACTTCTTAAAAAAAAAATATCCATTGCACAGACAATAAGGTGATATAAAAATTGTGAGGAAGGATGGTAGAGGTGACTTAAGATTGTGAACTGTGAACATTCTATTGGCAGAGCAGCAAACCGACCCAAAGGGAGGCTCATCTAAGAACTGGAGCTGAGAAAAATAGGAGCCATGGAAGCAGTAAATCTTGAGGCTGAATTCCTGTGATCTAACACGTGCACTCTGTTAAGAGGAAATTCCAAGTAAGTCAGTTCATAAATCAATGTCTTTGCTCTCCTGAATTAGAGTATGCACCCCTTATCATATGCTTGTCCCAACAACAATTGCGAAGCAACTTCCTTTTGTATTATGGTAATCACTTCAAAATTACACAGCAGGCCATTTATAAAATCCTTTTCCCCCTCCAATTCTTAAATAACCAAACCACAGTTGAAAAGACTTCCAGCAGTTAATGCCATTGCACCATTTTTCTAAAAATCAATAGACATAGAAACCGTGCTTTTAGAAATAGAAGCTATTACTCAGCATAATACCTCATCCTGGGGCTTTTAGCCAAATAGCACTCTGGAAGAATTTAAGTTGTGATAGAAAAAGTGACTTTGTAACATGGACTATTAGCTAAATATTCAATTCAGAGATCTTCTCATTTAACTCTATAAATTTCTTATCATCTCCAGAGCCCTGATTTCACAGAGAAAACTGAGGAACATGGTGAAATGAACAGAATTATTTTGAGTTCTGGCACAGATTTGGCCCATTCCCCCATTCTGCTGCCCTGTGCTGGCTACCCAGGTATGACACTGGACTGCAGCTTCCTCACCTTGAGGTACGAAAAAATACCACAAGGAAGAGATGCTTAAACACCTCTGTAGAAACAACTGAAAGAAACATCTGCAAAGCTTTGCTTTGCACGACCTCTTCTTGAGAAAGGCAGAGTTAATCACAGAAGTATTTGTAGGAACTCCCTTCATATATAGCATTCCTGATGTCAGCCCAAATACAGATGCTCTATCGCAAAGGCAAAACTGGAATTCAGAGTCTTCTGGGGATGCAAAGTTCTTGAAGAGAAATTAAGTTTTGTATAGCTCTGTAGCAGCTTATCATGATGAGAGGGAAAAAAAGAACTCAAAATGCAAACCTAAAACACCTTTGGAAATATCTGATTTCCTGACACTGCAATATATTTAATCTGCTTTTGGAAAACCAGATGTTTAAGTGCCTGCAAAACAAAAAAAGAAGGCATTTCCATAGCAGCGGAAAAGCAAGTACTAAAAAAAAGTCAGTAGTAAAGTGTGGTCTGAAGAAAAAACAATTCCAGAAGATTAAAAAACCCGAAGAAACCAAAACCAACCAAAAAATCAACTCCATTAAGCTACTGGAAAAGAAAACTAATTACTGATATTAGAAAGTAGTAGGCTGCTTAATGTCTGCTATCCTATATCTGGGTTTGGTTCAGCTTTTTGGGGTTTGTTTGTGGGCTTTTTAGATATATATTCAGAAAATTATTTCCTGGTTAATGACAAGCAGTTGTATCTTCCTCTTCTCTCCCCATCCTTTGCCCTTGACTAAACTTATTAGGCAAATAAACAAGTTTAAGAATGAGTGAAAAAAAAAGTGTGGGTTCTGTTTTAATGTATTTAATGTATGGGCTCAAACACCACAGCAGAAGAGCACCACTTAGGAGCTCTGATCATAAATAGACATTCCTACCTAAAAATGTTACAGATGTTTGAATACATTCATGGCAGAAAAATCAGCATCCACTTCATTTCAGCAGAAGCTCAGTCATGATTCTTCCTGATCCTATTTTTAGTCACAAACCTTGCAATTTCGTGTTGTTTGCTAAATTTGACCCAAACACCCCACCCTGTTAAAAAATATCACAGTGCATAATCAAATGGATATGGATTTGAACTGTTTGTTTTCCAAAAAGGCAAAGAAGTTGCTTCTGTCATTAGGTATAAGCATGGAGGTTGTCCTTTTGTGTCTGTGACTCTACAGTCAGCTTCAAACAAACTCCTTTGTTTTTTAACTGGACACATCAAAGCATGTGATCACTGTGGGACCCACCTGTGCCACTTTGAATGGATTATCCCTGACATAGGACAAGCTCTGGGAAGGAGACTGGTCTGAAACACCAATAATATTGAGTCCTTTCCTCTTCTCTCTCAGACAAGCTTGTTGGTGTCTCTTGATTCTTTCCATCTGTTCCTCTACAGTCATTCGAGGCCGTGAGCCTTCTGCAAGGCACAGCTGCTCCACTGCACTCCTTGGTCTTTCCTTAAATGGAAGAAAAAATATATATATATGTGTTTCAAAAAAAACCAAGGTTCCAAACTGGTAACTTACCAGAAGAGATCACCGAATGATTTAGTAAGGAGCAGAAAAATAGTGGGCAAATAGACTTCCTATGTATGTGAAAAAAAATAGTACAAGAACCAATTATCAATGAACACTGAAATTCAAAATAAAAGGAAGGAATAATTTGCTCTTCTGAACAGTAACATTACCATCACCAATGATAAACGTTAAGAGAATGGGTAGATGCTCTCTCAAAGCCACCCTCTCAGGCTGAAACAATTTACCAGAGATTATACAACTGGCAAACACAAGATATTTGACTGAGACACAAACATAATTGAAATTTAATGAGCCAGGACATTTATACCAGTTGATCTAATAGTAATTCCTGCCTTTTTATTTCAAGAAAAACTACAGCTGGGCATCATTTAACTGCAAGTGCAGGCTGAAACTAAATGAATTTATTACCACTTAAAAATCTGTAATCCTAAGCATTACATTTTCCCAAAATAACACCTATTTACCTACTCTGTTCTTGAAATTTACTGGTTTTCAGACAGATTTATACTTTTCATGACAGAAAAATCGACTTCAGGCTAATCAGCTGCATTCAGGACATTTCCAGTAACTGATTTCACTTAAGAAAAGTGGTATTCTTTCTCCAGTCAACATCCTGTGAGCTTCTTTCTCCTCTCCCAGTCTTCTTACAACTTCTCCTCTACTACTGGTGCTGTAAGTATGGCAAAAGTTTTCCTCTCTTTTGCACGAACTCCATGTAAATGTGTCTTTAACCCAGACACTACAGATCAGTCTAATCTAACATTTCAGGTTTATTACTTGCATGCTGCTTATTACATCCTTATTTTTTGGCTGCTTTAGCTATTTCCCAAATCATTTTAGTGATGAAATAAATAAAAGCCTGTGTTTATTATAAAGGGGCTGTTAAATTGCCAAATACAGGCCTTTCAAAGATACTTCATATGCTTTCAACTCAAGCCTGAACTTCAGCAGATCAGTAGATTTATCCTTTACCATTTAGTTCTTGCCCAGTTTGAGTGTCTCCATGCAGTTTAACATACACAACATTTATAATTTTATCATTCTGTCTATAGCTGTCTCCATTAATCTGGTATATAAAGCTTTCATAACACAGATTTTTATTTCTTTCTTTTCTTTTGTTAAAGAAAATTAAGGTAACTTCAACTTTTTAAGTAACTACCAAACTTCAGAATGAACACATCCAATACTCAAAGGTTATTTTAAAGTACCGTTCTTAGATCTATCTTCTTATTCTTCCTCAAAGTGACATAGGATGCTATTGTTGAAGACTCTGGCATTGGGGATTTGGTTCTGGGTGGTACAACTCCCACAGGGAAATGTGAGCCTGCAAAACAGCAAAGCAACACACTAAGTGCTGTGCAAAACACTGCCAAAACTGTTGATTTGTCTTCTAGAAAACACATGTTTTCAGCCTTGGGAATTCTTCTTCAAAGGGCAGATTCAGAAAGTGGAGAGGCCAGAGGTACTGAGAATTGATGGGTGAAGATACCATAGGTCCAGCCAGCTCTTGGATGGCCTCATTTGTGTGCACACACCCATGCTCAGGTCTGTGTGTGAATGAAATCACCCCTGAGCCTGGTCAGCTGCTGAGTGAAAACAGGAGCTGAGGATATTCTGCTATAAAGCAACAGTCTGGGTCTCCTTTAGACAATAAAAAGGATAAAACACAGCAGAATTCCATTTTCTTTTTGTGTCACCTTTATGTACTACACAGGTCATAAATATTCCTCTGGTCTCATATTTGACATGGTCCCATTTCTCTTTAAATGCTGATATTTGAAAAGAGAGGGAATGGCTGGCATGAGAAGTGTTCAGTACTCTAAAGTGCACAACCACCAGAAAAACATTTTTAAATTTCCTCCAAAATTATTAATTTTTAGAACCACCCTCAATAAGAAACCACCATCATTTAACTATGACTTCTTAAAAACAGCAAGGAAGAAAAAACTCAGAGATAAGCTGCCTTTAAGTTTCTTTCCTTATCAGCTTAAAAACTGAAGACAGAATGGCATAAAACTGTTTGCTGTGCCAGCATAGAGCTGTAATGGCACACACACCATAACAGAACTTAAACAATCAGAAATGGTCACATTTTTCTCCTGCGTGGGGACTGTTACTATGAGTGAATGCCCAGAACAAGAAATGTCTGTAGGCAATGTCATAGGAAATTCCTATGCTCAAATGATAGAACACAGCTATGATAAACAACAGGCCAAAGGGGATTTTACAATATACAAAGCCCCTCACTGCTTGCTACCACTGCAGCTATTCTGTCCCACACCCCTAAATATTATTTATCTTAGAGGAATTTGTACTATTGCTTTCCCTGACTGAGGACTGTTTTTCTACAAATGGACGTAATAAAATAATTTCTGTCTTTGAGACAGAAAGCAGATTGGGGTGCTAGAAGTGTTGGGTTGCTCTATATAGTCAGTGTAGACTTTCTTATTTTGTCTTGATCATTACTTTACCTCTTGACATAAATTACCACAAATAATCAGAAACATCACAGGTCAATAAAACGTAGGCATGTTGTCAGACAGACAAGTTTCTCAATTTAGGTCACTGATGATTAGCAAATCTCAGGATAAACCTTCCATTTTTCGCCACCAAATTAACAGAAATTTAATTATGTGCCTTAACATTTTATCTCAGCAAATACCCCAGAGAATCTGAATTGACAAATTGTGTGGTAAGTGCAAGCTTAATTATATCACAGTGTCATTCACACAGTTTATACCCAAACTGTATGCTAACCTTAGTTTTAAAAACCTCTATGACCATTCTGATGAAGACAATATCTTTGTATAATTATGATTCTTGGTAAAACTCCTCTACTGTTGAACCAGCCTGCTCTGCAAATGCTTCATCGAAGTACCAAAACAGACTGCAGTGATCCTGCTGGCACTGGGAACACCAATCCTTAGAGTAAAAAAATAGCTAAGTTTAGGTACTTTTTCTCCAAGCTCTTAATATGGTTTTTGGGAGGCGCTAAAGCTGAGCATTTTCCTGAAGTCACCTTTAACAAACTATTCTGTGTGTTTTAACAAACAGAATTGAGAAGCACTTCCTGGTAAAAGACTCTACCAAGCAATTAGTAGCTTTTATGGGGGCTAGATGAAGAGAAGAATCTAAAGCATTTAGCAATTGCAAAGACCTTTATTGTCTGTACACTCCAAGGTCATGATCATTATTCCTATTATATCAGAGGACAGAAGGCAATTCAACAATTACAAGATTAAAAAAAAGAAAAAGACATTGTTTCCCTGCCTTATGAGAGCTTGAAAATTCTGTGGTGCTGCCTTTTTGGACGTTCCAGTGACATAACATCGGGAGCTTGATTCAAAAACTGAGTAATTGTTCAAGGGCAAGAACATAAAATAGGTAATTGTTCAAGGGAATGGTGTGTGGGGAATGTGAGTGATGTGATTAGACATGGTGTCAATAAGGATTTCAGGGTTGTTGGTGAGTGTAATGTTTGATTTTTCTGCGGTGTAATTGACTGAAATTTCTCTCGTCATATAATTAAATCATTATTTTATTGTGGAAGCTGTTCCATCAAACTGAGAAATGGACAGGCTACAAAGGCACGAATCGTGAGGCAGCTCCTGTAACACAGCTAAGCTCTGCATTCCTTGTGAGAAAGCTGAAAGGTTGTAAACACTGTGCCTGGGGACAAACCTTTAGCAGAAGATTCTGATTCTGAAATTGGCTCTGTTTTTTCTTCACCATTAGACTCATCCACTTCTGCTACTGTAGTTAACTCCGGCTCGCTCTTATAAAGCCTATAATCAGGACCCTGAGGAACACCAAGGTGTGAGGTGAATAAACAGGCAGTTTGGTACAAGTATTTATGTCTTAAGACCCAAACCAATTACTTTGTGATAACTCTGCTCTCACTTAAAGACAGAGTTCCATTGTTCAAGTGCTATGGCAGAAGTATCTTTTGGTAGTTATTTTGAGTAACAATGCTTGCAGATGATCAGAAATTACGGGAAAAAATTGCCATAAAAAGGCAGAGTTGTGGGGTTTTTTAAATTATCCTCTAGAAACAAATTGGTAAAAGCTTCAAAAACTGAGGCCAGAGTTTTTTAAAGAACAAGTGAGGAGAAGAATCTAATTTTATGAAATTTAAGTCTTAAGACATTTTATATATGCACAGAACATATGACAGGAAAATGTGAAGAGCGAATGATGCAGCTATAAACAAAACTGAATAAAAGTAAAACCGTAACACAAAAGTAGCCAGATGAGTAAACAGAAATGGTGACTGTGCAAAGGAGGGAGGATGCTTCAAGAACAACGTGGCAGTTGAAGCCACTTACACAGTAAGATCCATTTCTCTGATATCCTTGAACTTGGTACATCTTCTTTTCTTCTGTCAGATGTACTGGGCCCCTGCTATAACAGAGCAAGGAGCTGCTATCACTGGGCAGAGGGGGGATTATGGGAGGATGCTCTGTAAAGTCATAGGACCGAGGGAGTGGAGGACGAGGTGGGACTACTTCCTCTTCCTAAAGATTGTAGAATAGTCACCTTATTTAGACGTGCGCACCTGGTACAATTATTTATAACTTAAAAAGACAAATATATTACCATGGCTACAGCAGCTATAGATTTTGCAATTAAAGGGACAATGTCACATTTGACAAAAAAAGAAATTCTAACACCTGCACTTCCTATTGGACATGCACAAACTCTTTAAATCGTCCTTTTAAAAATTAAATCCATTATCTTTCCAAAGATTTTTACATAAATTAAGCTTTTAGAAAGTTCTGTAAGCCAGATTTATATTGCATACAGTTTAGATGACCATGACAATGTCCCTTTAAAACGGTAACTTCTAGCCAGATTTTCAGAGGAATAGAACATTTGGGAGCTCCCACAGTTTCAGCTCTTCTTGTGGGTGCTCTGGCCATCTGAGAACCAGGCTCAATATCTGAATAAACATATAAAGCGATGTATTTCTTCCCATGAAAAGTGTGGTGGGTAGAAAGCATATCCATAAATCAGGGTTTATATTTCTATGGTAAGAGCCTAGGGAGAGGAAAAGGTAAGAAATGGAAAAGAGAAACATACCAGTGAGAATATAGAGACACAGTACAAATGAAAGTGTTAGAATTACTAGTGGAGGTATCAGTCTTTAAAACTAGTTCATAACGCAGTGTTTTTACAGAAACATACTGAATACATCCTTCAGACATGCTTAAAATATTCAAGATAATGCTGGTTTTTTATCATAGCCACATAACAACGTCCATAATGCTAAAATAGTAAATATGCTAAAACCATACCTCATTTTTATATTTTATAGAAGAAAATGTCCTTGATACCATGATGCCTGTTTGGGGAAAGGGGGAAAGGTAGAGGGAAAAAAAAAGAGAAAAATTGTTTTCAATAAACAGCTTTTAAAAAAAGAATTACAACCTGTTGCTATCAAACAAATACACGAAACATCAACTTAAAGTAGTATTTGCTTCGTTCTTTTCTCCGTCATTGTGCCATTTTTCCAAACATTCAAAAGCAACAGTGGAGCTTGTACTTTAAAAATTTTGTATGATCCAATTTCATTTCGTATGAGACAAAACAGGCTTACCTGCTTCTGAAGAGCTTCTTTGCTGTTTATGTTTAAGTAAACCCTCCATGACATCCTGAATTCTCCACAGTTCCTTCTGAATCTGAGCACGCTGTATCCCTGCTGACTCAGTCTGTCAGTAAATAAACATATATGGCCAGCACATTAGAATACACTGCAAGTGGAAAAAAGGGGAAAACCTTTTTCTGTCTTTAGACTGCACTGCATATCCTTTCACAGTGAAGGAAAATAAAATGCAGTAATGACAGACCCTCTCCCATAAAACATCCAAATATTGTCCGGAACAAGAAGTATAAGATTAATTAATTTCACAATGCCTCAGTCAATTTGAGAGCAATCTACTTATTCAAACTTCATTTAAAGAACAGAATTTCATCTACTGTCTCCAAAGAAAATCCAGGCAGACTTTGCACAGGAGACCCACACACAACCATAGAAAAGGAACCCTCAGCTCCAGCCCCAAAACAGGTGGAGGTGAACACAGTGTTTGCATGCTGGCATACAAACCTATTTACATTCATGGCCAGGCACGCTGTGGACCAATCGAGGCAAGTTTTCCAGATTTTGGGCTTCCTCGGAATCTGATTAAAGCTGCATAGAAAATCAACCCCTGGAGCAAAGAACCTGCGGTGCAAACCACACCCAAATAATCTGCCTATCCCAAATAATCTGTGCACACCTCCATGTCAATGTCTCTGTGTGTGTGTGTCAAAGAGAGCTCTCCTCAGGAATCCAGCACCAACACTGTCCAGTCCTGCACAGCGACTACTAAAATACACAGCAGAACCCTGTGTTTGTAAGGCCTGAAGCAACATCTCCAGCATTTTCTGTAATAATTTCTTTTGATAGAATGATTTAATTTTAAAACATTCAGTTAAATGGAAGGATTTGTGTGAAGATTTATTATGACTGTCAAAACAACTAGAGAAAGCCACCCTGCTCATTGAAACAAAAAAAAACGAACCTTCCAGACAAAGGAAAACCAGTGTTATAACTTAAAAAAAAAAAAAGGAAAAACTGAAGACTTCTTCAGAACTTACAAGGTAGAAAAAAGAAATTAAAAGTTTGTAGGTTAGTTCACCATTTGTCCCCCTTTTTTCATTTGTATAGTTTTGAAACTCATAGAAAGTCAGAGTGCACTGAGTGTACTTTAAGACCTTTGCCACACCTGAATTTCTCCAAGCCGATCAAGTTGCTCCTGCATATGGTTCCTTGTTACAGTTACATCATATTCCAATTTATCATATTCTCTCCAAGCTCTTTCCAGTTCCTAAGTATATAAAAAATGTAAAGAATTACAGATGTACATTCTATCAAAAAAAAAAAATAAATTCTTTTTCTAGTGGCATGAAACTTCAGGAAGTAACACATAAATAGATATCAGCAATAAATAAATACGTAATTTAGAGAATGCAATGTTTAAGCAGCTTTTTGATTTTCTAATGATACTGAATGAAATTCAAACAAAACAGCATTTTGTCTTTTCACCAACAAAAAAGATAGGCAAGGGCAAATTCTTCAGAATACGCCTTTATAGTCAGCAGGCATGTGGATCTTAAGCTGTCTTTCCAGCGAGGCAGAAAAGCCACAAAAATGGATGCAAATTTGTCTCTTTTATCACCCAGAATACACATGTGTGAGTGCACAGCATGTGTGTGCACAGGCAATGCATTATGCAAGGGAAATGTAACTCATCCAGCGCTGCCTGCGAGGCTGCCAGGGAGTGCCCCAGGCCTGCGAACACACCGCTATTTTACATATGTGCAACTGCAAACACCAGAAGGAAAAGGTGAAAAAAAAAAAATTATTCTTCTTTGAGGTCAGCCCCACCATCTCACTTCTGCAGCCTACATCAAGCAATTTACTCATTTAGAATAAATTAAAAAGTTAATGAGGGGAAGTGTATCTTGAGGATTTCCTTTTCCCTGGTTCCCTTTTCCGTGTCCAACCAATTCCTTCTACAAGACAGTCTAACATTGAGTTAGACAACCAGTATTTCAGGGCTGACATCATACCAGTTTTACCACAGCTACCCCCTGGGATCTGACACTGAAATACCTTTTTGGATATATTCGTAAGTAGGCAAAAATGAGTCTTTGTCATTTCAGCATAGAAACCACCACAAAGAGGAAAAGGACAGTAAACAGCAATTCCTTCCTTTCCCCTTTTTTTTTTTTAAAGACTTAGAAGTGCATAATTTGGAAAATCTTTTAAATATAATGGGCCACTATTAAGAGAGACTATGGCAGTCCTAGAGCTGCTTTTGCTTAAAATTAGTCCAGTAAAGTTTGTGCTTGATGCTATTTTGCCATCGCATGAGATAGTTTATTTTCATTATTTACTTCTTCTGTTATCAATTTTTCAAATTATAAAGATGATAATTACTACACCAATGAAGTCTGTACGCACCCCTTCCTGGTCAAAAAAAAAAAAAAAAAAAAAAAAATTAGAGAAAGACCACTCGATGAATGCACTGAAAAGATCCCTTTCCATCCACCTTTGACAAAAACACAAGCAAGTAAAAGACAACTGAGTTTTTGTTGGGATGCAGTACAAAAATAAGCAAAACCAATTCAATTAAGAATATGAACATAATAATTTCACACTTCATTAAGTTTTGCTGGAAAGAACGTGGTACTTACTGCAGTGGCTCGGGATACTTCCCGACAAGTGCTGAGCAGTCCGTTCTGCAAGTCATCTCTCTGTAAGACTACATTTTGTATGGCTGCTGGGTTATCTGCATTCATTTCTATCTCCTGACTTGCTGATAGCAAAGCTTGCTCAAGCGTGTACTATTGTAATAAAAAGAATTATTTTTAATGTTCTGCATCATTGGGCTGATTTTCGTTTTATTTCAGCTATCAATGTTCTGATAATAAGCATGTAAAATAACATCCACTTTAGGTAATAAATACAATTGTCCTACTTTCTCCTTGTGTAGCTGTTGAAGCTTCTCCTCCAGTGCTTGCACAACTTTATCCTGTTCACATAAACGGCTAAGCTTAGCCTAGTATAGAACAGAAAATTAACACAATTAGCATTTTGTTATTTACATCTTCAGTAATCAAAATCTAACTTCTTCAAATCATTACACAAATCTGTATAAAATGTTATTAAAACAAGAATTCTAAAATTATGAAGGCATTAGTCTTGCATTTTCAAGTTACTTAAGAAACCCTCTTAACTATGAAGTGATATTACAAGTTGAAATAGCATGGCTCAAAACATGTAATTTATGATTCTACAGCTAAATCTTTACAACTTAATAATAGGTATTAGATTCCATTTTAATTTACATATTGCTTAGTATTATAAAGACAATTTTATACATTCCCAGTCTGTCCCATGGTTTTTCAGATCATTTTATCAGATAGCTAAAATTTCAGACAAAAATGTAATATTTCCTGCAAGTCAGAGGCTTATTACAGAGACATGTCCCTCAATTTCATGATGCAATTTCTGTTGGCAATCACCTGTATGAAGTGGGTTTCAAACCCAAAAGCCAAGAGGAAAATCATTATCAAAATCAAGAGACAAACACCAACATTTACAGGGAAGAAGGAAAACAAATGACTTACATCAATGTCCAGCTCTTCAGTTCTATATTTGTATAGTGTACCCCTACATTCTTCTTGTGTTAACTATAAGGAAGAATAATATTGCCATAAAACAACTTAGTTGGACTGTGAAAATGAAAACTACTGTTCAGCTTAAAGAGTTTTAACACAGAAATCAGCTTTTTCTTGAAAGGTAAAGCTACCACATTGAACAATAAATATTTAGCCAATATACACTAATGAAGGTAAATAAATGGAATGTCAAGCAGACTGCCAGTAGAGTTGCATTAAAATAACAGGCTGTTTCTAATGCAAACTGGAGTTTTAAAGATGTACAACTCAATTGAACATGGATTATGTAGGAAGATGAAATTGCCAGAGTACATCCAAATAATGATGTATCATTGTGTCTAAATTTTGTTATACGAATTCTAAATACAGGGCCTCATTCTAGTCTGAATTAACCATTCTAGGCCCACTAAGGTGAGGTGTTTCACAAGCAGCATGATCTGATGTGAATCTGAAACCAGAGCAGAATGACCTAAGTTTACAACATACATGTAAATATCTTGTTATAGATACTAAGATCCACTAAGATCCACCACTTTTCATATGGAGTTCCTACTTTTCATAGGCTTTCCTCCCCTCCAACAAAGCATTTCCAGAAATGCCACAAATGGCAGCTCTTCTATTTTATCTTTGGACCTAGGCAAACTTGTCTCCTTGTGCTAGTAAGGATGCAAAGTACCTCAAACTACTTTCATACAGCTCCCCACACTAAGTTCTTAACTTTTTCAATCTGTTACTGACCAGTAACAGGATTTTAAAGTATTTTACAAGAAAAAAGGCAGCTCCCCATTTTAGAGTGAACTGTCACACACAGTAACTACTTAATACCCTATATAGCAAGTATGGACTTAACACTACCAACCTTCACGTTCTATTTAATTAAAAACATTGTGTGTACAGAGCCCCAACAGAGATGCTTTCCTTCCATGTGTCTGTCATAATTAGGTTATTGTGACTTTAAAGTACAAGAAAGACTACTGAAACACAGGTCTGTGTTAAGGGGAACTTATAAATAAAAGGACTAGGGAAGGGTTAATGAGACAAGCATTCCAAACATAAAATAAATCTTCGACACACTAAAGTGTTTCATTTCACGATACTATGCCCACATACCTCATGCAAATGTACCTGGTGACAATTTAGAAGTATGTATAGTGTATTAAAAACACACAGTAACCTTCTTTGAAATGGACATTTCATGAAAATGAATGTTGGAATATGAAAAAAGCCACAGCACTTTTGCACCTCATGAATGTCACACAAATTAAGATATCTATTTAAACTCCCACTATTGTAGAGTTGTGTTGTTTTACTGTTCATTTTATCACAATGAGAGAAAAATGAGGAATGGAAATATTTAAATAAAACTCATAAACATGGCCAAATGTCTTTAACTTACAGAGGAAACCTAGTTATATTTCACAACAGAAAGGTTTTACAGAAGAAAGATTATCCCCTATTAGAAAAATACACCTTTCCAAGTCACTGCTCAGCATTTTATGTGGCTTAGCTGGAAAAATATACTGCTTTTTCAAGCCAGTATTTCTTATACTTTTTGAAAAAGAGAAACCTTTATTTTTCTGGCATTTCAACCTTAATTATAGCTGAGTTTAAAACAGTTTGCCAATTCAGCATCCCTACTCCTGCGTACCTCCTGAAAGGAACACGTCTTAAGTATTCAGAAAAGGAAAACAGATTCTCAAAGAACACTATAGCCATGCTAATTCTTCTTATTAAAATCCTATCACACTTTTCAAATTGCTACCAGCTTCTTGCTTTGGTCAGCAGTACCAGTTCCCCACAACAGGCACTGCGGGAGAGCCACTTCATTTTAACATTTCCACTGCAACATCTTACACAGACTTAGCACAAAACCTCCCCAAATGATATGAATAAGTTAATCCATCTCTGACAGAACAGCAGCTCTGCTTCTCACGGCACATCAATAACTGCGCTCAAGGCAAGAAGCGCGGAATGCTATCGCATCCTGCTGGAATGACAAGGGGAACTGCAGCAGACAAAACGCAATTACACATTGCAGGCAGGGTTAACAACCTCATAACCCTGGAAAACGCATTATAAGAGCTCCAATGACCAAGTTATCAAAATGTACTTTATGTCATGTTCCACAAACGCCTCTCTTGCCAAATCGTTCCTACAAAGCCTTTGCCAGGATTGTAATTCCAGAGCAAGAGTGCCATCTACTGAAGCAGTGACAGGAGCTGCTACTGGCTTCCCTTTCCCTCGACATTTGCCTATTCAAACACACCAAATCCATTCCTCTTAACACGGGGAATCACACCAAAAACCTCGCAGGCGTTAGAGAGCAGCACCCTGGGACCTACGAACAGGACTTACCACTTCTGAAAGGCAAACTGCACATGCAGAGTTTGGCCAAACGTGTACCTTGCATGTGAAAAAGTAACATGACCTTAACTGAACCTCCCTCTTAGGTTAGAAATCTTTTTTCATCAACTGTACAGTCCCCACCTCTGTCACACACCAGTACCAGATGATTCCCAGACAGGGAGAGATCCCCCATGATGGACACCATAAGATGTTGCTGAGACACAAGTGGTTAAAGCTATTTAAGTAGCTGGTATTAAAAACAATTAAGTGACAGCATCATTTAATTACTTTGTAAGCTCTTTTCAGATTCCACTAACTGTTTTGATTCAATAAAAATACAGGACATTTCACACCCCAAAACCACGCTATGCACCTCTGCAGGATACTGCACTTAGGAGATTAAACCAGGACAATCTAGGACATTTTGTTGTTGAGCACAAGAATAAAATAAAGACTTCCAAGAAGCCTTTTACTTTTTAAAATACTTCTTGCTATCAGGAAGCAGGGCAAAGGGCATTTAGCCCCATTAAGCAAGGGTCTCCTTCAATTTTGAATTCTGTGACATAAAACACTTCAAATGCAAATTGAAAAGACAAGATTTTTAGCTTGAACACAATCCTCTTGTGTTCGTAACAAAACCTGAAAGCTCTCAAAATCTAACATGCATAACAGTTTAAATGTATGAGCTCCTATAACAATAAGCCATAAGCAAGACCCCCCTATCCTTTTAGGAACAAAACACTTAAGGGCTATTTTTCTATGTTTTTAATTTATTAAGAACAATTATCCATGGCAAGACCTGGATGTTAGCTTGTTGCATGCAGGTTTTAATTTCTCCTCCTCAAGAGAACTCACATGTAAGAGGAATCAAGGAAAATTTTGCTTTTTAAAGTCAGCCTGTACTGCTTTAAAGAAAAAGATGAGTTGGAGAACAAGATTAACATTCCTCATCCAGTATTAGAAAGAAGCAAAAAACCCCAAACCAAGGCAGACATGGGTCTAGTCCGTAAAAATCCTTTTTTTCTTGTCTGTACATATGGAATAATTTCCCTGGCTTGTACTTGTGAATTTACAGCATAGTCTGCAGAGTAGACTGATGTAAGTCAAAGACAGTAAGTTAAGTAACTCTGAAGATGTAACAAATCACCAACTAAAGTGTCTTACAAAAAACACATTTGAAATAGTAGATGTTTTTGCTATTTTACTAAAGAACCATTAATCATTACAAGCAGGAAGCAAGACAAATTAAATACGAGCTTTTCTTGCTTTCCTTTGCTTAACTCTAAATGAGCTCAGACTTAAAACTGAACTGAATAAACTGAAGCTGAGAAAGATCCTTTTCTTTATCCACAGGAATGGTTGCAGTCATCACAAACTATTTTAGCATCCTGACAACAGAACAAGTTTCAGTCACTTGCACAGAGGCTTCTCCCAATTATCTACATCTCTTTAAAACCGCAGCAGGAAAGATGGCTGTTAAACCAATTTATTTTATTTGAATAAAACATTATACGTTGTTTAGGTTTAAATAAGTTGCTAGAATTTTAAACAGGTCAGTTTTGCATTACAGAAGTTTAGAAGACTATTTAGGCAGTGAAATATTGAGTGTATTTTTAGCCTATCCTCAAAGTCAGTTAATGCAACATCTCATACAGGAAACTTTATCCATGAAAGCAGAAGATGTTGTTACTCTTCAGCTAAGGCAGCTTCTGCTGAAGCCTTCCAACATGTCACAAACACTGTGACCTGAAGAGACCACATGTCTAATAGCAACAGGTTATTCAGTCCTCATGACCTGTTAGAGTCACTGTTTCTCTGACAAGAATGTCAAAAAAGGTGTTCATTCCGTGTCAGACAGGAAGCAGCAGACGTGCCTGCAAGGTGAAGGCAGCTACTGCAGCTGACAGCAGAGCTCCGTCAGGGCAGCGCTTGGGAATTTACTGGTATCCCCAAGGACAGGAGCAGATCAGCCCAGCTACACCTCTAGACATTAAATATGTCTATTTAATATTAGAAGCTCAGGTTAGTTTCCCCTGACACATCTAAAACAATCCCTGCTCATTATACACCTATTGATTTGTCTTACACATTCTATCACACAAAATTGACTTGCTTTAAAAAAATCCTAGCAGTCAGGCTGCTTTAAAAAAATTACAAAAACCCCCCGAAATTTCATTTAGGGCTTGAGGACACCTTACTTCTCTCATTCCTCCTTCAGGTTCCATGTTAAAGCTCCTGTTTTGCACGTAGAAGCACAAATTGGATGGCCATGAAATCAGCCACTCACAACCCAACTTCCTTTGAAACGCTGAGATTTTTTTGGCAACATTTCTGGACTGGAAGTAAACTTACGTTGTGGACTTCAAAGAAAATGAAACATGCAAATAGGCTGCAGCATTTTTTAGAAACACGGCAACAATAAACATCTGTTTTACGTGGCAGAACATCTCCTTTTCTTCAAACTGTGCAACCTTTATGCGTAATTTTGGCTCACAAGGGCATAAATGTAAATGCAAGGGATCTGGCCAGATACTCCCTTGTGAGAACAACACCTTCACTGTAGTTGAGGCAAGAAACTCCTTAAACATCCCCTGCCTGACAGGGGCTATTCAGTTTGGCCCCAGCACCCGTAAGACACCGCGGTGCCAACGGATAGGGATTGGCCATGCTCATAAGTTAATGCAGGTCTCAACTCACAGACAATATTTCCATTCACATTTCCGATTCTTCTTCCATCTTACCATTGCCAACCAGCACTACTGGTAAGTACTCTGTAAGTGTGCACAGTAAAGTCTGCTGTGACTTTATGAACAGACACTGCCTTCTGGATTTACAGGCCCCAGATCAAAGTAATTTTGATCCTTGCTTTCTTCAAGTGGCTAAAGGCTTGGTAGGTGCAAACAAAAACTTGTAAATCCACTTCCTAGAACAAAACAAAATTGCCAGAAATGACCAGGTAAACACCACTCACATGCTTTTGTAGTGGTCAAAAGAAAGAAGCACCTTTGAACACTAATTGCAGAGAATCATGCTAAGACAAATGTTGGAAGCTTATTGGAAGTTTCATGAATTTACTGGACACCTGCATAAAGCACCAACTAATTAAATCGTCTAGACAGAAAAAGTTATTCAAAAGTGTACATTTAATACTGAACAACAAAAACGCAGCGAAAGCCATGCTAACGATATTGCAGCATTTTAGGAAGCATGGATGACTTGTGGGTTTCCAAAGCAAAGAAGAGAAACACCAATGTTATGAATAAGTCTGAGGAACAACCAAAACTGTCACTAAGGAAAATTTTCGCAGATGATAAAGCAATTTCATTCACTATCCAAGACCTTACTTGCTGGTACAGTTGCGGTCTTAGCGCCGAGTTCTCAATCATAGTGTGAACCATGGTGATTAAAGGTTCATTCTCTTTCATCTATTTCAAATCAGGAGGAGCATACAGCAAACATCAGTTTACAGCATGGCTAGATTTGAAAGACGACACTGTAAAATATAGCCTCTACTTTAATTCTTTCTAATAATGCAGTAGATTACATTTTAACCCATGCTTTTTTATATATTCCATCATTCAGTAATATCAACATCTGAAAAGTTTAATAATATCAAACAAATATATCAAAAATAACGTAAATGCTCAAAAACCAATGTAATATTTATTCACCAACACTCTCCCTTTTTAAAAATAAAAACCGCTTAAAATAAGTTTGGCTTTGCATGATATTGAAATGAAAAGGATTATTGGATTTTGCAGCAGAAACACTCAAACCTTTACCAGAAAACCTTTTAAATTATAGATTTAGTAACTCTGTGTACATTAAAAAGATATAAGCTTTCCCAGCCCGTGAATAGAGTTATGTTCATGTATCACAAAATGCCTTTATATACTGCACAGATTCATATCCTTTGGAACTTTGAATCATTGCCTGTTGCATTTATCCCTCCCCACGCACAAGCGCGAAACTATTTTGGATCTGACAGGACATTTTCTATAGGGATCAGAATTTATTGTTAGGCATGCAAATGTCAAAATCAGGTATTTTATTACACATTTCATATATTTAGGGTTTCAGAAAAGTGTGCAACACAGGAAAAAGTATGGCATTTTGGTTTTAAAAAGGAGACTTTCCTAACAATAAGGGGAAAATTATAACAGGTGGTTTTCTTCTCCAAAAGAAACTGAAAAGTCATGTAATGCACAATCCTCCTCCTATTTTTGCCAGGAACTTTAGCAATACCTGTTTCAGGTATGGTTACACAAAGTGTGTGAAGGAGAATTTATGACCTTTCACTTTGCATTTACGTGTGCAAATATAGATATATATATATACAGGCACTCTCCATGAATTTACATACCAAGGTTTTCTTTCATAGATGGAAATGCAACAGAATGACTTTTTGATGTCTTCTAGTATTTCTTGCCCCAAATTATTTAGGAAAAACCTAACTTGTACATTTGGAGCAGTATTTTTTTCATCTCACAGTAAAAAAACCCCCTCTTGTTATAGATAGAGGACCTTTTTGTTGTTGTTGTTGTTTTTTACCCACTGCAGTCTGATCAGCTGGTAAGTTAATCAGCCAATAAAAGGTACCTTAAGAAGCTTATGATGCTCTGTTTGTTCAAGGCAGAAAAAACCCCTACACAAGCAACCCCTAGCATTTACTCCATCATCTCCAGTACACATCAACAGAAAACCAGAACTGACACAAGAAGTTGTTCTCCCTCTACATTAAAATGTTCTCCAGAGAGTGGGTGCACTCCAGAGAGTGGTGATACCAACAGAGATCTCAGTAAGAAGAGCAACAATAAGGTCCAAAGCCAAGCAATCAAACTACAGCCAACTGATACATTTATCAAAGAAAAATTTCTCTGAGGCTCTAATATTTCATTAGGAGCAATCAGGTTTGTATGCATTTTTATTATCAGGATTTCAACAGCTTCATACCCTCTAGCTAATACCTTTCTGCAATATTTCAAATTTTTCTTTTCTGACCAATAACAGACAATGCCAGAATTAATTTCTGTTGAACTGTTCAAAGATTGTTTAAATCCAGATTAGAAAACAAGCAAAGTGTATTTGCTCAAAAGACATTCTGAAGTAATGTTTTGTCCTCTAGAAGCTCCAACTTTGATTTACAGGAGTTCTTCCAATATTTTTACTATCACTGATGCTTAATCATGTTTATCTAACCCTGTCTACAAAGGCCAGTTATATCCAGAAAAGTCAGAGTTCCTTAAGCCCCTATGGAACAAAGATCAAAACCCAGGCAATTGGTAAAGCAATGCCAATCAAAATGCCTTTGGAGCAGTCAAATACAAGTGTTTTTCTCCTTTGGGATCAATGTTTCAAAAAAACCCCTGACATTTAAGTATTGAGTAGTTAGGATCTTGAGGGAGCATCTGTGTGTCACAAACCTTCTCAAGGCTGAAGCTAGTGCACAAATAACTCAGAGTAACATGGGACACAGGCAGGTCCCATGCTCTAAAAGGTGACAAGGATACCTATTTTGTGGTCTTCAAGCATTATCATAAGGCCACTCTCAAACTGAAGCTGGACACTATTCACATTGAATAAACAGCTCAAGGAAAAATATTGGCTTGCTCATAACAGAGCCAAGCCTTGGTTTTCACTCATTTAAGAAAAAAAAGTTGTACAATAAAGGACAGATTTTAGACCCTTCATGTAACACTAAAAGTATAGATTTAATTAGAGAAATCACAAAAACTGGAATTAGTATCTCCATAAGCAAACCAAGGTTTCAACTGCCACACAGCAACAAGCCCAAATAAAATTAATCAGTCTTGGTTTTATCACTTCCTACTTCAAGTAAAAAACTTTCTCTGCAGAAGAGATGTTTCATCTTTGCTTTTTTTTGTACTGATGCAGTGTAAAAAAGCAGATAAAGCCCCCACCTCCTTGACATGTGAACTCCGTGAACAGCTACTTTATTTCTGAGTGGGTATTTCATGTTTTAAACTGGAAAGCCAAGCTATCAACAGCTTTTCTCTTCCCCACTTCCCCTAGATTCCACGTTTGGTAACACCCCACACAGATGACACTGCAGTCTGCTCTAGCGAGGTGGCAGCAATCAGCTGGGACAGTGGCTGCCTACCAGGACAGGCAATCTCCCTGCTGAGGGGACACTGTGTGTTTTGGGTGACAGAAGGCTCAGATTAGCCATTTTATCCATTTCCTCTCAAACTCCCTGAGGGTAAAAGCGGTGGCAATAGGACCTGACCAAGCTTTTCCCCCACCTTCCCTCTGCTCTTTAATCCTCTGTCCAAGAAAGAAAGGAGGAAGCACTTCTCCTTCCTCCTTCCTGACTTTCTACAGTAATTCTGTCTCAATTTCACCCTGGAGTCCCTGTCTTTGAGCATTCCTTCTTCCTCTGAGGAAGAGAAAAAAAGAAAGGGCTGGGTCAGCTACTTTACATTTTCCAGATAACCTGAAAAATACAAATAAAAGTAGTATCCTGTAAGGTGCTAACAGAGAACTTTAGGCTGAAACATCAGACACCATGTCAGCTCCATCCAAACCTCCTTGTACTATTTCAGCCTTCCTTAATTTACTACTTGTTTCCAGAGCCACTTTCAGCATCTCAGAAAAAGGGAGATGAAGAGGAGAAAACAGAAGCAAAACACCAAGACAGTGACGATGTTCGCTGTGGGACTTTCACTCCTTTGTTTGACAACTTCTTGCTCAAGCTCTGTTTATTTTTAGGCACACTTTGAAAATGTAAAGAAACTAAAAATTAAAGTTCCAGCAGAATTATTTTAACTCCTAAACATCTAAGCTATTTACACAAACAGCTATTTCAAAAACTGGAAAAAAACAAAGACTAAATGAAATTAAATTTAATAAAGCTTCTACTGTGACCAACCAGCCAGGGATAGGGAGTTCTACACAGATAACATGAGCTCAACAGAAAAAGATTTTTCTGCCAAAGAAAAGTTTTACTATCAAGATAAAATTCACAAGTGTACTAGGAGACTGGTGTGCTGGAATTCTTGATAATAACAAAGGTTCAAGGGGGACCTTCTGCGATGGCTTTATTTGCAAAGGAGAAAAAAGCATGTCCAGCTTTTACCTGGAAAAAACCCAACCTTATGTTCTGTTTTGGTCACTCTTTTTGTAACTACTGGGTACAAATAAATTAAGGAGACAGCTGGCTTGCATTCAGCAGCACACAATAAGTGATTCTTTAAAGTTTGATAATGCAGAAGACTTGAGATCTATGTGCACTCAATGTCCCACACTGGCAAACAAATCATCATTGTTTAGGGTTGCTAGCTATGTCCAGAACTACTTCCTAAATTACACCTGAATCTCTCTCCCAACTCTACCAACCTTGAGCCAGCAGAGTGGTTTAAAAAGAAAAGGGCGCTGGACAACCATTTATTGGCCTTAAGACCTCAAAGAAATCACATGGCTGGGTATCTGTGAGCCAAGTCTTTTCAGTCTTTTTTCCCCCTCTACCTTTGAACTCCAACAACAACAACAAAAATTCTGAAAGCATAATACAAAACCTTGAGAAAGTGTGACACGAAAATTTCTAAGCATCGCCAAAGGAAACAGCAGTACAAAAACCAAGCATGATTTCTAAACGGCGATGGAATATTCTTGATTCTTGATCAGAAAACCACCTCATCAGCAGCCAGATTATTGCAACAGAATATAAATTACCTTCCCTACACATGAATTTTAGTCTGCCTGAAAAGTCACCAGTGCAACCTTGTAACAAACTTACTATTTATTCTGTACAGTAGTGAACTCTTTGTAACCAAGAAGGTGAGAGTGGAAGATTAAGGGACTGGAGTCTCACCATGTGCTATAAGCAAAGCAGGTTTTGACACTATTTTCAGAGATTAAATACAAGTGGAAATACCTACTTTAAGGACAGAGGACATTTAAAATCAGAGAGGGTAAGTGATTATGCTCACTGGTTATAGATGCTGGCAATAAGGAGGAAAGGCCTCAATTACACTGAAAGAAATTTTGATTTTTTTATGCTTTCCAGCATAAGGGAAAACTGGTATCTGGCAAAGTAATGAGAAGTTATAAATGTGATACCACCCCTAAGGAGCAGTGGTACTCAAAGCAACAAGACACTCAGGGCGATTTATTTCCTACAGGTAGATGACAGTATTATAAAACAAGAGAAAAAAAGAAAAACTAATCAGAAACTGAGATGAGTATTTCAATCTGCTCTTCCACGATTCTGTGATTAAGGCAATATATTTTAGACTTGGTTTCTAAGTTGTTCTGATTCCTTGCATCTCTGGTACGGCACGACTACAGACTTACACACTTTCCTAAATTAATGCTTACCACATCACATTGCTAAATTTTACCAGGTGCCAGTAAAAGGAAAATAATTTTTACCACTTTGCATCTTGTACATAGACAGTTCCCCCCATTTAGTCCTGTCCATCATACTCACAAGCTTGGCTAATCAAGCAATAACAACACAGTTTACACTTCACATCAACAGTTATCCTTTCTTGACAGTGAATTACAATATTGAAGACAGAATCACTCCCTTATTCCAAAACATTATGGACTGGAAATATTTGAGTTGGATAAAATATTTCGGTCTAACTTAACAAGCAGTTTGTTCCTACTGTTTTGGACCTCCTGAAGCCCCTTAAATAAAACAATACAGAGATGTTTAGAAATGCACTGCCATCAAACTGAATTGGTCATAATTCCCACCCTGCTTTCAAGAGGTAACAGGAAAACAAAGTCACTGGGTGAAGCAAGCCCACGTGAGAGCGTGTATTGTGTGTGTCTGTGCAGAGCTGCGGTTTTTAGTAACTCACTGAAACCCCAGTAGAGGAACATGCAGAATATAAAAGTTCTAATGGGTTCAAGTGTAAGGCTCAAAAGTCTCATTAAAAGGCAGAGTATTACAAAAAGTGATTTTTGTATTTTTAACCAATGGTCATCCAGTTGCTTATTTTAATTCTAAGCAATTATGACTGTCTTTTATAACTGCTAGCAAAAAAAACCAAATCCACTTCAAAACTTCTCAAATACAACTTGTACAGAAATCCTATTTGGTCATGCAACAAGGCCATAAAGAGAGGTATGTGATATTGCAATGCTTCACTTGGCAATCAGTTATGTTAGTGAAGACAGAACTGCACCCTCACTCCATAAGATAGCAGAAATTGGAGAGAATTAAAATCTTAGTCTTATATAAATCCTTCAGAATGAACTGAGAAAAATGAGAAAATGAGTCATTTTATGATTTGTTTAAAATATTTCTTCATGTTTGACCTCCTTTTCATTTAACGTCCTGGAGAAACATCTAATTCTTCTTAATTTGAAAAACTGAAATTCTCAGAAGTACCCATTTTTTATAAATTGCATGTGTGTCATATGAGCTTGGAAATAAATTAACACTGGTTAAAGAAGGTAAAATGCCACAGTTAGTGTTATTATGAAAAGGAAATTAGGAACATATTTAGAACAGAAAAATTAATTGGTGATTGGCTACGGTTTTCTGACAGATTTTAAATTGAGGGATTTTTCTCCCCCAGTAACATCTCAAATTTGTGATCGATTAAGATATTCTACGCTGTGGGCATCATCCAACTTCATAAAAAGCACTGAAAATCCTTCTCCCCAAATATTTCCAGCTTTGACAGGAGCAGGCAAAAAGCATTAAGAAATACAAATGCACAAGTAAATTGCAAATCCCACCTGGTGATCCAAATATATGGCATTCCTTTGAAGGTGATGTGAAAGAATCTCATTCTAGCAGGCAGCAGTCAGAGAGAAAAAGGAAAGGGACAGAAGGTGCAGAATGCATGAAAAGAGCTTTCAAAGATGTACACTAGACAGTGATCTTTCTGTTTTATGGAGAAACATAATGCTGCTTTTAACTGCCTTCTTTTGGTGAACTGTTACCAAGTTTTGAGCCCGAAACAGAAGTGATGAAAGTTTGCTATGAATCAGGCTATGAACTACTACATTACATTCTGGTTTACACATAAAATACAGCAAGCTTATGTAAAAGTCCACTACACAGGCAACTATGAACCCTTTGATAAATCTATGTTTTAAACACATCCTGCTTTTCATAGACTAATTACAAATAAGATGGTATCTGACAGGAGGCTGTATAAACAATAGATTAATCTCAATCTAACACAACTAATTTTGTTTGTAATACTGACAGATTAAAACAAATTTTAAACATGAACTAGAACGTATTTTAAAATATTCCTACATAATTTTGACTTGGCTTATTTCAAAAAGTAAAACCTCAAAGGGTTAATAGCAGAGCACCACACACACAAAGGATTAATGTTACTCTATTCAACTCGCATTAAGAGTCAGAAAATTTTGCACTAGCAGTACAAAGCAAACTTTGATTAATGAATGACTAGGAGTTAGTGAGGATGGAACATGACACACATTGCTTGGTAGCTGACCTTTGGGCTGCTGGCCTCAAGCTTTAGCTGCATGAGCTGTGCTAGTGTGTGTTCCCGGATACTACTCAGCTCCGCCTGCTGCCGTCTCAGCTTTATGAGCAGCAGCGTCAGCTCCTCTGGCTGAAGGAGTGCAGTGTGAGAAGCCAAAGAGCAGAGAAAAGGTTAATTGGTACCCCAAAGGACACTTCAGTAAAATAAGGCACACCTTCATAAAAAGTTTACTTCTAAAGTAAAGTAAGGTGGTTCTGAGTGCCTTACAAAAACTCTGACAGTCATACAACACATTTTCCCCAGCTGAACACTTCCAAATATAAAATGAAGTTAACTTTTGACTACTCAAACCAGCAAATGCCATAACAGTGAAACGTTCTGCATTAAGGACAAAAATAGTTGAGGATTTTGCAGGACAAAGTCAGTGCAGTCCTCAAACTTTTCCTGACATGGATATCAAATTGATGATATTGACTTAATTGATGATATTCACTTAAGTCAGAGGGAGACAATTCCAGCCCTTAGGATGTCATTACCTGTACATGGGCAGCCATTTGAAAGAATGTCATTACCTGTACATGGGCAGCCATTTGAGCTTGGTGAAAGAATCAAAACATGCCCTCAAGAAAACGGAGTTTTTAAAATAGTTCTCCAAATGTATGTGACAAAATTGAGAGGAAAAAATGATGGCAAACCCATGTTAACCAAACTACCTCAGAAATAATGACTTTTCACAAAATAAATCTGCACAAGCATGACAAAAATAATTTTTTATCCCACCTTTCACAGGTCTGAGGCTGCCAGTTATTTTATTGCTTTACTTTTATGACTAAGCTGTAAAATACAGCCTTAGGAAGGGATGAAGAATAGCATTTAAGACTCAAGATTATATGTATTATGGAAATAAAGTCCAACTCAAATGGGTATTTGTCAGGTAATTCCACACAGATCAGCTTAGGTCAGTTTGGGAAACTCTACCTGAACCATTTCTGGGAACCATTTCTATTTGCAGTACTTCAAAGAAAACAAACCACTGAACATCACAAGTAGTTTTGTTATGTTCCTGTTTGCTTCTGTTTCTTACACTTCTCCAGAAGTCAGCCTTACAAGAGGTTAAATGTTCATCCAGCATTTTGATTTTCTTACAAGCCCTGTGAGTTAAATAAAGCCCAAACACAAAAACCTCCTAAACCCCTGCTTGCTCTCTCCCACAGCCACAGAATTTCCCCAAAGCAAAGAAGTAAAGAAAAAAGCTCCAGAGAACCACATATGAAAAATGCTGAAAATGAAAACACCCACTTCTCAGAATAAAGAGGAAAAATCCCTGAGAAGCAGCATGGCACTTTTGTGAGTTCAGAACAGAGGAGCCCACAAGAGGGAGCAAGGGATTTCCACATAGCTTCAGCTGGTAAAACCATTTGCTTTTGAGGGAAAACCAATACCAAACCCAAATTGTCTAAAGGCAGTTTGCTTTCTTACAGTACTCTTTCAATACCTGGATTTAAAGTACTTAATTTCAGAGAGTAAGTGTAAGAATCTAGACTGCTATGAAAGGCATTTTTGAGTTCTCTCCAAAAACAGGCGACAGTGCTTTCAGTCTGGAAAGTAACATCAATTCAAAGCACAAGAAGTCTTGTTTTTAGGAATATGAGAACAAGAAGTAGCATCTTCAAGCAAAAGGAACAGTGATCCACTTTTACAAGATCAAAACTCCTTTTGGTATGCTCTGAAAAAGCCCAGTTTTAGTGCATTAGGAATAAGCTATTTAATGCCACTCCAATCCAACCTTTTTTTCCATAGAGGAGAACAGAACAGAGCTCCTACTCCTCTCTAGACCTTCTTAATGTTGCTGCAAGTGCTGTGCATTTGATGCAGGTCTTGGGACTCCTGCAACAAGCACAACACTAAATGTTCTCAGAGCTACCTACAGGTTTCCTCCTCTGGCCCCTGCAACGTTCTGTTCTGGGCAGGATTTCTGGTTTCTACAGGCAGAAGCTTGGACCTCCTTGTCCCTCTGGAGATCAGCCCAGCTCCATGAGCAGAGCCCAGGAGAGCTGAGGGGGCCATGAACCCCAAGAAATGTCTGGAAAGCTCCAGTTGTCAAAGGCCGACCCGCAAAAGTCACTGAAGGTGCCAGAAATCTCTGCTGGGAAGTGCATGAAACAGGGCTCAAGGCAGTGGAACGACTGACTGCCCTCAGCATGGTTCCAAAAGAAAAAAAAAACCAAAACAAAACAAAACAAACCTGTTTTCTAATTCATAACTCTCTCAATCAGTGTTTTCAGACAGACAGAGAGATGACAAAAAAGGAGACAAAAACTGGTAAAAAAACTGACATAAATTTAGGGCAATTTTTTGGCAGAGAGTCATGTTTCAATTAGGAAAGCAGACAGTATTCAACAATATCACTGATGAAATCTCTTCAATGAGAATTTTAGCTCTACCACAATAAAGTGTCAGAAAGGACATCATTTTACAAAATGCTGTTTTAGTATCTTTTACATTTCCAAAAAAAGCCAAACTTTACTTCTAGGATTTTATAAATAATTAATGGAGAAATAAGTGTTCTGTGACATAGTCTACCCTCTCCCAGGAATTTCAGCAATGTATCAACGATGATTAAAAAGTAATAAACCTGTATTTCCCAAAGAAAACCTTGACTCAGCAGCTACATGATATTCTCAGAATTCCCTGGAACCACAGAGTACTTCTTTCCTTGATAATTTAAATAAAGGCTACATTTAAAGCAAGCTTTAAATAGACTAAGATTTCAGTGTTGCCTCTTAATACTTAAAGGATTATTCTTTAAAAAACCCCTGATGTACCAAATAAAAATCCAACTCACTGTTTTGCCTTGGAGGCCCTGAGGAGTAACAGGCTGTAAACTCAGACCTGCTGGCATCGACCTTCTGTCGGGCACAAAGACATGCTGTACAAAAAAAATAGCACAGTATGATCCACAGTTATTTCTAAAGACTCAGAAACTTTCAAATGCTAAAAAAAAAAAGTCAAGCCAACTCCACTCATGAAAATTTGCTATGATTTGTGCCAGTCGTGCTCCTTGCTGATCTACTTCATAGGTCACTCAAGTAGTCTAAATTTTAGAAATACCCCAAATTTCATAATTCATTTAATTAACAGTTCTCCCTCATTGTTGTTGCCCTATTGACAGACTGTGTAAACAACAATTTTAGCTTTTCACTTATGTTTCTTATCCTTTTCCCCCCTCATGTTTCTCACCCTTTCTTCTCTCCCTTTTCCCCTCATGCCCATTCTCCTCTCCTTCTTCCTGCCTTTTCCACATCACATTTCAAAGTGACACTACACCGTGACACTCCTCAGGCAGTGTGTTTGGGCACCCAAATACTGCATCTTTCACTTTTGGCCATCCCTTCATCTGAGCCCATTTTCTGGGCTCAGATTTCTGCCTGCTACCTGCTTTGGAAGTGGCGTGTCATGACTGACTTCTACAGGGAAAGCTTAAAATATTCTGAAGACCTTGGTCTCAGAACCAGCATTCAGGCCTTGCCAAGCACAGCTCTATCTCACATTTCCTGCGTCTTCAATTTTGGATCAAACTTTGTTTGCTGGACAGGTAAGCTCTTGTTGTCATCATGTTAGTAGTCCAGGTCTTCAGAGAAAGCATATCCTGAGCCTGCTCTTCCATTGGTTTTGCAGGGATATATTTTGCCTACACCCCAGGGCTGCCTGAACCAGGAGTGTGAGTGAGCACAGCCTCACATAAATGACTCCTGAAAAGTGAGCAGGCCTAAAGGGGAAAGGAGAGGACCATCCCTCCTCTGCCTCCCTATACACACAAAAATATACATTTTTGTACTTCAGCCAGTGCCAGGGGGCTGGGAAGCAATTATTTTTCAGATAATACAGTTCAGAAGAAAACTACTACTTTGTGCAAGCAAGGAGGAAGCAGGGCCTGAGTGACTCAGCACAGGGCCTGAGTCAGATCATTTCTGGGAACCACTCTGAGGTGGTAGAGCTGATGCACCATCCCCAGCCACGAGCCAGGTCGACCCACAAATCACATTTATGTCTGATGATATACCAAGAGACTGCCACTACAGTTCTATTTCCAAAGCACAAGCAATATAACCAGTAACATTCCCCAGAGTGGATGTTTATTACTTAATAAATACAGACATTGGCTAAGAACAGTGAAAAATATTAAATATTCATAAATATGAAAGATTTTATAGCAATTTTAAAGGAATCCTGGAAAACAAGACAGGTTTAGCACAAAAAGGTCCACAGCCATGGCAAGACACCTTAGGAAAGTACATCTAGAATGATTTGTGAGAAAACACATTGAGCACTTTCTTCACCAGTGTTGCAAAGGGAACTCATATGATGCAGTTCATTTAAGGACAGCTGCACAATAGCAATTTGGGGAGGTAGTCCTTTTCTGTTTTGCTGGAGTCTCAAAAGATTAGTGACAGATTGCTAGATAAAGTAAATTCTGTGGGTGGAGTGCAGCATTCTCGAGGCTGCAGATGTCATTTCTATTTCAAGAATAATAGGGAAGGTCTTGTAATAGTAAGGAAAGACACAACACAGGACAGAAAACTAGTTGATATGAAATGAAGTAAGAAAATTTTCAAGCTGAAGGGTGACTATTTTGGAGCAGGCAACGCCATTTAAACATATACCAGCACTCAATTCAAAACCATGTGCTGCAAAAAATAGAAAAAAGGAAGTTTTGGCATCTGCTTACGATGTTCTCATTCCTGCATTTTCAAACTGTGTCTTCATTGACTTCTCAAACTGAAATTGTCACATGCAAGGAGATCCATGCAAACGGGCATGTGGACGTGAACACAACTGTTTTATGTTTGCCAAGTCTTGAAATAGCACCCTTGCCTCATCCTTTGAGGTGATAAAGGAACAGCAGAACAAAACCAAAAGCCAGAACAAAACCCAGCTCTTCTTTCTGGATCCTTTTCTCTTGGGAAGCAGCTCAGTTTGAGTATCCAGTGCCTGTCAGAGTGACCTAACTTAGGCAGAAAATACAGCTTGTCCTGAGCACGGTGGGCACACAGCCCCAGCTTCTGGCTGCCTGAGGAGGATGCTTGGATAAATGTACACATGGCTTAGGCTCCTTGACTCTCTGCTGGAAGAGAGAGACCTCTACTACCTCTCATAGAAGCATCCCTCTCTCCTGCTGGGGGCCTTTAACATTTTTAGGAGCCTTTTTTCCAAAGCATGCAAGTGTCCACTTTCTTATGAAGTTGCCAGATGACTAAAAGACCTTGTTCATCTTTGCAGTTCCAACACATGAGGTAGCTCCTGCAAGTTCAGCCTTATTCTCTTGCCATTTGATTTTAGCACAGTTCAGCTGAGGATGAGATCCAGGAAAGATCTTAGAACTTCAAATTAAAAAAAAAAAACATCCAAAAATGGTGCGGTGTCCCTCCCTTGCAGCTCCCTGCATACAGAGGAGGAGCATGGAGAGAAAAGCAGCAACTAAGTGCCCAAAGAAAATTCCAGATTACAAAAAAAAGGGCCATTTTGAACAAAACCAAAACGAAGTTGGGTGAGCTAACTCTGAAGCTGTTTGGAAAAAAGTCCAGAGTGTGCTGCAAAGCAGTCTTACACTGAGAGGGGGGAGGATGAGGTCAAGTACTGTCTGCCAGACAGGGACTTTTAAAGATTAAAGTTAAGGCAGGTGAAGGGCATTCAGGAGCCCTGGCGGTTCCTAGGCCAGCAAGGATCAGCTGTCAGCCTTTCCCAGGAAATGGCTTTGATTTTCTGCTGACAGAATGATCATGGACTGAGAACACCATTCTTGAGGTCACTGTAAAGGTTTTATCTGTACTTAGTCACTGTGGAGGACCACAAATCAGAAGAACTTTTCTTGGCTCCTCTTCCTACAGAGCTATCCAAACCCAAAGACAGTCTGGCCCAAAGACTGCCTCAGTTCTCAGTGAAATGACCCATCACATTTCTAATTTTTAAATTTCTTCATGCTCAAGCACATCTGTGACAGGGACCAGTCTTTACAAGGGGAAATTTTGGTCTAGTCCTGTGCCACTGGATTCAATCAGAAAACTTGTATAGGAATATGGGTTCAAAGCACTTGGGTCTCAGTTGTTTGAGTGGAGGACTAATGACTTTATAAAGTTGTCAAAATTTTTTACAGTTTATTGTCATGATTCCTCAGGTAAGTGGACATTCTCCTTTCTGTGTTATATAGAATAAAGAGTATTTTAATTGTTTTATGTACTTCTCCAGTATTATTTCTAACTCATCACTTGTGAACAAGTTTATAAAAGGTAAAAGCTTAAAAGGTAACAATTCTTAATAGGAATTCTGCAAATGTAAAAGTCCATACAGGGATGGTAACATTACAGTCTTGTAGTACATGGAGGAAAATATATTGGTGACAAAAATTGATCTTCCAGTGGGTTAAATGCTCCAGCGTAAAACAACGGACACATCCCCAGGTACGCTAAGTTTTAACTTCTCATGATAGAAGAATTACAGAATATTGGGTAATTTCTGGAACTTTCTGTTTAGATGGCTATCTATGCAGAAGTGCAGCACCGTGCATGACAAATATAGGCTACACAGCCCTGGAGAAGGAAGCTCATCCCACCTCTTAACTTGGGATAGTGCTTAATGGGCATAGATGGCACTGAGCTCTGGAGAGACACAGCCTGACATTTTCAAATCACTGCCACAGAGGGGTTTCAGGATTTTGAGAACCTAAAAATAGAAAGCCAACCACTGACAGCCAATGAAAAACCTAAGATCTCTGTGTAGATGGGGTTTAAATGTTAAATTTGCCCCACTAATTTCAAATAATCAGTCTTCTAAATACCCGCCTCTTAAAGACAGGTGTGTTTTTAAGCTAATGGCAAAAGCTGGTTGTGTAACTAATGAAATACAAACCAAATAGCATGAAAAACTCAAGGGAAACAGGAGGCTTGTATAAAAGATACTAAATACTAAATGAAACACTAGCATAAAGTGTTTAATGAGGAGAAACATCATCAGAAAGAGAAACATGGCTGACAGGACAAGTAATACGTATTCTGCAGCACTGACCCCAGTGATATTTCTCAGATATGTGAGGACCACTGATCACTTATTTCCAGAGCAGTTGAGGCATAAAGGATATCAAAACAAAATGACTCCTTTGGTGATAGGGATCTAAAAACTTTAAAATCCAACACCTGATGATCAACTCTAAGTTGTTTAAATTGCTTTAGGATGTAGTAAAAGATTTTTTTTTTCTCTGCATCAAAAAAAAAGACATCCAAGGATGAAGTTTTTGGAAAAATGCTCAGGAGCATTTTGGATCCAACTGAAGGAGTAACTTTTACTCAATTATTTCCAACCTGTTAAAACCCACAGTAACACGAGCAGGCTGGATGTAGCACAGCGGCACATATGGCACCCAAGTTTAGAGTTCCTCGTGTCTCCTCAGTGGTGAAGACCAGAAGAGTTAACACTGGTCAAGCCCCAAGGCTGTGTGCTTTTAGTGTGCTTTTAGACTGGTCTTCAGTGATCTCCCTAATAACTCAAAGGCATAAAAAGGAACAATACACTTGGTTTGCTGCTGGAAGGCAGCCAAACTTGTTGCTCAAGAACAAAAATGTGGAAAGAAACCTGGGATTTTGAGATGTCTTGGAGCTAGAAAGGAGGTAAATTTCTGTACATGCACAAGCTATTCTGAATAATTTGCCTACTGACTCCTTTTTACTTTTTTTAGTGAAACAGATTATTGTGTACAGTAATATCAGGACATGTTTTCATCACCTAGTGTTTTAACAAAATACATTTTTACTGCCCTTGGATTTTTCAGTACTTTTTAAAATCAAACCTTTCTGCATAAAAACAGTGATGTAACTATCTCCATTACAATAAAATATACTACAGTGCAGCATGAGTTTTACAGCAATCAGATACTTTCTACTGAAGAGCCCTGTAAATGCGAGTTTTAACTCTCAAATGAAGCACTTTTACCTTTGTGTGATGCGTCCTGTGCCTGCGATCAATGGTTACATCTCCCCTCTGCACTGGCGACGACACTTCCGATCGGTATGTGCGCTGTGGGGAGTATCCCTGGAAACCAGCGATGGAGCCGTGCGAGGGGGACGTGGGAATCGAATGCATCGTCTGATCGGAGATGTTCATCATGGTTTTTGGGCTGCTCAGGGTGCTGTGCCTGGTCAGAGTGGTCTGCTTGTTGTAGAACTGGCGCTGCTGCCACTCGTAGAGCTGCCACATCGTGTCGTCGCGCATCGAGCGCCGCTTGTCCTCGGCGCTCACGGGCCCCATGGCTCGGTCATACACCGAGGGAGCCACACTGCAGAGGCTTTCTGGACGTGTCTTGCTGTTCCTTGGCAGTGTCCTGTACCCTTCTGGGTACCGGGGCAGCACCTGAGCTCGATGGCTTGGCATGTTCCTTGGTAGCGTCTGGTAGGAGATTATGCTGGAACACAAGTTTCCTTTTGTTAGCACTAATATTATGGCAATATAAAGTTGTTCACTATGGGCTGGGTTTATCCTGCTAATGCTCACCTTTAATAATATTTCAAATGGCATTTAAAAAACACACAAAAAAATCAAGGCAACAGTTCAAGAATCAATGACACTGACTGAATGCACTGTAGCAGCCAGAAGTGGATTCTTTCTCTCTGATTATCTCTTGCTGATACAATCCATATTTCATCTTTTTACAAGTTTTCCAGTCTAGTAGCATCAAGTTTTGATCAAATCTTGCAAGTTGTCTGTATGCTGGATAGGTGAAAGTTTTTAAAGCTTTTAAGTTCTACACTGTTTCCATGTGTTTTCCATATTTCCATTTGAAATGTTTGCTTTTTCGAAAGTGAAAAAATATCCTGTTGTTTCCCTAAGAAAGTCTTGAGCAACTACTGCGCACTTAAAAAAACCCAAAAAAGATTCTTTTAACAGCAGTCCGTGGGAAAACTGCAGTAATTGTCAAAAGAAATGATATTTTGCAATTCTCAAGGACAAGCCATTCCATATCAGCCATTCAAGTGAAACAAAGAGCAATATTATGTCTTTGCTTGATATTAATACTTTATTGCTTTTCAACTTGGATATGAATTCAAAGGCTTATTTCTTTAATTGCTTCCCCATTAAAATTTTGGAGTTTTACAATCATTTAGCAACTTTCAACACTAGCTGAAATGCATTTCCTATACCAAGGATTGATGCATACTTAAGTAGCACTTGCTCATTTTTTTCAGAGGACAAAATCTAGGTCATAAACATTGATTCATTCATCCCTTGTCTAAAATGCAAATGCGCACCTTTTGCTACTGATCAGGTGTATGATTGATGCTTGCCCAGAGACAACAAAACCAGCCTCAAACTGGACCTGCTTTAGCCAGGAGAGGGCAGCAGCTTCCAGCTGCACCCCACACTAATCCGAACTAAAATCCCTGCACCACGAGGCACCAGAACCTGAAGATGGTTTGGAGTAACTTCAGTGCCACAAAAAAACAATAAAGAAAAGATGTAGAGCAAATGGCAAAGTAAACCAGCATTACGCACGTGAGATTCTTATGGAATAACTATCAGGGAAATTGATGATGGTAAAACCCCCTTTTCACTGAAAATAGTTAAACTGAGTCTTTACAATCACCTGCAACACTTTGAAGATGAAAACTGCCATAAAGAGTTTTATGTACAAAAATCTGCTACAGTTTCTGAAGCTTTTCAAGAATTAATGAAGAATTATCCTCAATTTCTGGATTGCAGTTTCCCATTCTTGCAAAAAACTATGAAAAGGGAAAAGGGATTCTAAGTCCTAGTCTTCTGTTGCAAAATCTGCTTAAATACCTCTGAATTTCTTTAGTTAACATACCATTAATGATAATAATTTTGTCCATCTCCATATTCAAAAACCAATAAACAAGATGCTTTTGAGCTCCATATCTAACTTTCAAAACAGAATTGTAGCTATACCCCATAACAGCTACAGTGAGGTCTGACATTTTCATGAATATATTTAGTAGCAAGACACACCTCACTCACTGAAGCTCCCTACACATTGTATTAATTAAATGGGCAGTGTAATCCTCTTGGCACCTTTAAATAACCTGAACTTGCAAAAAAGCTGCCTGAAGTTCTTACTGTGTAAAGACATCAATTTAAAATCTGCATGCAATTACTTACATTCTACAACATTTAGAAAGGTAACATAATCCATCTTCAATTGATACACCATGAACACTGTAAAAGCTCAATCACCTCAGTATTAAGCCTTGTTCTACATAATTCAATAAAATCAAAATAGATTCACCAATGTACTGTTGATACTTGCAAAAATGTCATTCCAGTCAAACCCCAAACCCAACTCCAGACAGAACTGCAGCTTCCAGCTGTCTTGCACACAAGAGGAGACCACTGCAGTTGGGTCTGAGGTTGCAAAATATTTCTGCAGCTGTCATCATAAATAGCTCCTTATAATTGCTCCCATATGAAAAAGAGGCTCCCACATGTGTTTACAGACCCCTTTAGAGGCTGTCTCTAGGACTACTCCCGGGTAGCAACAGCGGTTCTGGGGTCCAAGTTGGACTATTTGGGAAAGCAGCTTTGCTGCTCAGCCTTTAGGGGCTCAGTTCTGCAACGTTATGAATATCCTTGGATTGAAACCTCAGAACAGTCCTTCATCCTAACAAACACAAATACAGCTGACCCCAAATACAGACCTTCCCCGTAAGAATCAAGAAAGGGTGGAAGAGTGAAGATGGAAACCTGGTGTTTTATAGCAGGCATCTATTATAGCAGATGAATCTTACATAGGCAAGGCAGAAAGACAGGCTCACATCCTGGGTTAGCAGCAACAAAAAACATCTCTTGGTCCCAAACAACCCTTCTGTATTTTTTCATATTTGAGAAAGACCACTCAAGTGAATCACTTTTGTGGAAAACATTTTTTTTTCATAACTGACTTGTGCAAAATTCAATAAAATGATAGTGAAGTGGGATGTGTTTATTTTTCATTTAAACCACATTTATTTTTGGTTTTAAAAAAGTTTGTCTTCCTTAAGGCAGCAGTTTATTCATGTGGCTTTTGCCAAACTAGATGTCTAGATCTGTGGAAACAACAGATAACACCTTCAAGAATTAAAAACTACATTGCCGTCACTCTCATTACTTTTTTGGCCAATCAAACTACTGAGGGCTCAGCCTGTTCCTCTAAAAAAATTTGTAGCTGTATAGTGAACCTTTTTCATTCTATATTGAGGACAGCTAAGAGCTCCTCTGTTATATATAGTTATTACATTGAACCTCTTTGTTAACATTTTAGCATTCATCCCAATTTTTTTTCAGTCTGACACATCAGAGATACTCAGTTGGGTCCTCCGTGATTTCTCTAAGGCAGATACACTAAAACAGATGCCCTGGGAAGCAGCTCTGTGGGAAGTCAGCAACTCTTCCCCATTAAGTAAAGGATACTTTTTTCAAAAATTCAAGTTACGGCTTTTACAGGACTTAAACAGCCTTAGGAGCCTCTCACCCCAACCTTAAGCTTTAACATAAACCAGAGCTCCTTTCTACTCTCATTCACCAACTTTGATTCTACTTAAATTTCTGTCTCCAGCCTGAAACTGGCAGCCTGAACAAAAATATAATTTTAAATTTAAATGAAGTCACATTTAAAAGACATCACTATATACATTAGAAATTTGGATCATTATTCAAGGCCGTTTCCATGCAAAGCAAAAAAGATAGCTCAAGGCCAATTCTCCTCCAGTTTGCTACTTTTATGTAGAACTGCATTTGAAAGCATTTATGGTATCAGTACCACCCTTATCTAGGCAAACAAGTGTTCCCTAACCTCAAGAATAAAATATTGTTAATTAGCAACATATTGTTAATAGCACTTCCCTCTATTTGATTCCCACAATGAAATCAGTTTTAGGGTTTTTATACTTGTTCACAACTGAAAAATAGCACAGCTATTCTAATTTCTTCTGTTTGGTTGCAAGTTTTAAAGTCCAATTAAAAGAATTAACTGCATCAAAGAACCTTCTGAGTTCTCATGCAAGTTTGAATAATAAAATAAATGTCAGGGTGTGCAAGTCCCTGTCTGTATTGCAAGTTCAAACTTGATCAAACTACTTATGATGAGCACCTCATGAAACAACACATTAACAATTCCTAATTATATTTCATGAAGGGCTAAAGGCAGTGAGGAAATGTTCAACCTTGGCAAATGGAAGCCAAGCTCATGGAAATTTTTCAAGATTTTGCAAAAAATGAGAAGCCTCCAGCCCTGTATTTTGAAATTTGTGGGGGAAATACATTTTCTGAACTTGGTTTATCTTAAGCTCTGCTCTGCAATCCATCTATACTCAAACTCAGTAATTTCCAGCTCTTCAAAATATCTCCTGTGATAGCATCTCCATACTTCCCATTAAATGTAATATTAAAAACCTTTTACATTTTCCTGCTAGAGCTGCTTGTCTGTAAGCCAGCCTGGAAGCAATGTCCCTACGCTTCTGTCAGACAGAGAAATTGTTATTGGCATGACATTCAATATTGTCAATCATTCACACATCATTTTAAAGCTTCATGAATAAGCACTAGAGCACAATATTATAACTGGGAGATAGCTAATTTCATGAGAAGAGGTTTAAGCATCAAGTTAGATTTCTGTGTCTTACTTTCAGATAAATCTTCTCTCTGTCTCTCTTGATTTAAAGCTGATTTAAAGTTTAAAAGCTCCTGGGAATATTTTTTTAAGAATTTCAAATAAAATATTCTTACAGGTATTTGTGAACAAAAAATACAGAAGAGAGGGCAATTTCAAGAACAGATTTTAAGAGGAAATAGAATTTTTATGACTGATGACATCTTTTCCCTGCTAGGACAGGGAAATTTCTAACACCCAAAAAGGGCTTCTGGCCATTTTTATTTACTGAGTTATTAATATACTTTAATTTATTAATAATGATTCAAATGCTAATAAAATAAACTTTCATAAATCTGTTCTGAGAAGTCATCCAGGCATTTCTTACAGAGAACAACGAACAATGTATTTATGTCATATAGACCAAGACCTAAAGAAACTAACCAGGGTACAAACGCAAGTATTATTTATTATTAAAAAAAAATAAACATTACACAGCACTTACCCTCTTGTTTCCTCCTCCTGTCCTTTCCCCCTCTGTATTTTAATCCACTGCTCCAGCTGCAGCATGGAGTTAGTTCTCTGCATGACGCGCTCGGACTCCACGTGTGCCTGCAGCGCGTTGTGGTGAGCGCCATCGGCCGCGTCCCCCAGCACAGCTCCCATGGATTTATTCTCGGAGCCATTCACATGGACGCCTCTGAAGTGCCCGCCCGGAATCGTGCTTATGGGCAAAGTCCTGTACTCGGATCCCACGGGATTTAGCTTCACACTGTTAATTTTTGTTAATGGTTTATCTTGCCCGACTTTCTGGAATCCGTATTTTTCAGCTTCCAAAGCTTTCTTCTCCTCGTTTTTGTTCACTTCTTTGTTTTTCTGGTTGTTTTGTGCCTCTGGCTTAATGAGCACCCGATGGTTTGAAATATTATTTGCCTCTCGAGGTGATGTATTTTCAACAGTGAACTTCTCTATTCTGGAAGGGAACATATGACAAGCTATAATACCAAAAAAACATTCATTACAAATAGTAATAAAAAATTGAAAGTTATTTCAGTGACCCCCTGTCCGTATATTTTGCAACAATATCTTGACTCTGAGAGAAAAAAATCAGGGCATTTGCACAATATGAGGACAGGCTGGGGGTTTTTGTTGCTGTTTTTTTGGGGTTTTTTTTTTAATTTTGTTTGGGGATTGGTGCTAGTGGTAGTGCTTGGTTGGTTTGTTCTTTGGTTGGCTGATTCGGGGTTTTTCTGGTTGGCAAGTGTGAGTATTTGTTTCTTCTACATTCCTCTCTTTCTTTGCTGTTTTAAAAACAATTATAACATGAGGTAACTTTTTTTTGCAGCCACCAGTCAATTAACCCCCTAGAAAAAATGTGAACAACAGGAAATAAAGCCAGAGTCTGAAAAAGTGGATGTTCAGTTCCTGGAGGGCTGAACATTTAAAGCGTAAAAATATTCAGTGGCTCTCCAAGAGCCACAGCTTCCAAATGTCAACAGCCTGAAATTCAGATGGTTTTCAAAGTCAGCTCGTGATTCACAATACTGCTGGATTTAGCATATAATGAGCTCCTTTAAAGAAAGCAAATGACTTTTCATGGCCATTGGTATCAATTAGGTTTCTCTGCTATGTTATCACTTTGGCTGGCGTACATTTTGTGGAAAATGACTGCAGCTTTTCTAATTTTAAGGGGGAAAATAGCTTCTGACTTAAGGAACTGTACCACAAAAATAATGATATTTTTAGGATTGCCACTGCTTTACAGTATTTACACAAGTACTCAATGTGTGCTGTTCTATTAGTGATCTTCTTTTTAAAATTTCAAAATGTCAAGAAGCTCTATCTTTTGCCATACTGGGAGGACCTGAACTTCAATTCCAGCTCAAATAGTGACTTTTGGTTTTAGCTCACTAGAAAAAACCCACCACCTTAAAATGTTTTGCTCTACATTTTTTGGTATGGGAGGAAAGAAGAGGAAGAGATATAATTCCTTAAGATTACATCTCTGTGTAAAACCAAACTAAGAACAACACTTTATTTTAAGATGATGTTGAATTAACTTTTTGTTCTGTTCTGCATCTTTTTTTCTTTTGCAAATGCATTATTCATCGTTATTACTGTGTCCAGCTCAAGTGTCTGTAAAAAGGCCAGCACACACACAGCTGACCAGGAGCAATAATGCTTTATTCCATCATGACCAAAAGGCATTTATTTTTCTCCATAAGACCTTAAATTGTTCCCAGGACCAAACATTTCTGCCTAGGTTCCTTCTCAACATTAATGAAAAAAAAGGATCACCTCCTCACTCCCACCTCGAAACTGTAGTACCCAGTCTTCTACCAGAAACCAAGGAATTTCTCAACAGGAATGTGAATGAAAAACTCAATTTCCCACAATTATCAAGTCAAAAAAAGGGTGTTAAGATTTCAGTTTTCAGCCAGCACTCTGCAATTTCCAAATGAATTTAAGGACTACCTTGCAAATAATCCTGAACACGGGCATTAATATTTGCAGCATGTCTCAACAGCCCCACCCACTCCCTTATATAATACAAAACTTTTTATAAATCTTTCTCAAGGGGTTTTAGAGCAGAGAAACAGGTGGAAAATCCATGGTGGAGAGAGAGAGAGAGAGTGGCATCTGTAGGACACTCATCCTATATATGGCAAAGTCAAGACTTGGCACTGAGTTCAATTCACACTCTCATAGTACTTTCCACTGTGTTTTAATTAAAAACCAACAACTCCCAAGATCACAGAATTGTTTTTCCGTGCAGTCTCATGCTGTATCACTTGTTACTATGGTTATACCCAGCAGAGCATCTTTGTGATGCTGTGGAGGCTGAAGGACTGACATTCAGAGTTCTGGGCTCTCTACCTTGGTAAAACCACATCAGCCAACTCTGTGTGAGCAAGGGATCTCTTTCCACAGTGAAGGATCCACATGGGAAAAAACTATCAGAAACTAACAGGAAAATGTAGGAAACATAAATCCATATGTACATTTTGCTCCATACTTATAGCTAGCTCTCAAAGACATAGCCAATGAGGCTTGCAGGCTATTTGAGGACAGGATAGGGAGAAGAAGAGAATGAGCATAGAACATGGGTCTTTCAGCATATGCTGAATGTAATTTATAGATTTCTGCAACCAAACACGAATCATATGTATAATATGTAATATGCAATACAGGAAAAGTACTATTTTATGCCGGTTTAAATAAAGAAATAATTCTGAAAGGGCTGGAGAGAAGGGAGCATGTGATTAATGACCAGATGGACATGAGAGCTGTGATTTAACCAAGCAAGGCAGAGGCATTTGAAAAGCAAAAGCCATCTTTTCCAAGCCCAGTGACGTCAGTAAGCCCCCACTGTGGATGTCTCTATGCTAACAAGTGCTTTTTTGGCAGCCTGGCTTATGCTGTTCAGGGAAAGTAACTACACCAGGAGGGGAAAAAGGCAATCTTTTCTTAGTACATGCTGCATCACTGAGAAGAAACAAAGGCTGCAGCACACAAGCTGACAGTGAAAGGACAGAGAAATGACTCAATCCTGGGAGAACAGAGAATCAGCATTGAGGGTAAAATGGTAAATCAGTGTGTTGGTGGGCTTGACCATCTACAAACACAAGCAAGCAAGCAGGACTCAGATAGAACCCAACTGTGGCCTGCAGGGATACAGCATGGAATAAGCAATGTGTTTTGCTGATCCAGAGAGAGTGTTTGAGATAATATTTTGAGTCATCACCTTCAACAGCTCCTCACTGACTAAAGTATTTGGTTTAATTATTTTAATAGGTCTCTCAGTACAATATTAAACTTGAATGTACTATCTAGGCAAAATCAAAAATGTTTAGAAAGGAGTAATTACTATTAAGCCAATAGGGCCAAATACTGTTTGTCCTTCCCTGCAGCTAAACACCAGAAGGAAATATTTCTGCTGTTAATAGAGACCAGTTCTAAGGGAAATGAGTACATTTTTATTTTCTCACTTCAATATCTCATTTGTGGTTTACATTGCTAACTAAGTGTGGAAAGTAAGAGTAGAAGAGTAGTTTATGAAAAACTTGGCAACACCTCTCCCCTCCCACCAACTTAATGTTTTAAATATTCCTTTTATCTTTATCCTCCCCAAAGAACTCTCATCTCCAGAAAAATGAAGACACAAATTAAAGTGCTAAAATTATTTAAAAGATTTGGTTTCATAGACTGTTGGATTTGATTCCTAGAGTACCATAAGCAGTGAAATACCTTGATTTCTAGATGTCAAGAATTATACTGTAAAAAACTCTTGATTTATCATTGGGCATTTTATATTAACAGGCAATTAAAAGTGGCCCAACATCAGGTTACATGAATATCTATGGCAGCAAGTTCTTAATTACTCATTTATTGTATTGCAAGTATCTAGTCTGTTAGAAAACTGTATCAGTGCAATGTCAGAACCTTTGGAAAAAACAGGACTGAAAAACAAAAGCACTGCCAAATTTGGCTGAAACAAAACCCTTTATGTTTAGAGCTCCATGCATGCCAAACTTTAGGTTACTTAGAGATGAGGCAATAAAACACTTAATACTTAACAGATTTTTACAGGGAAGGAACAGTATTTCTTCTGCATAAGATCATATCCTGCTACGTTTCATTTCAAGAACTGGTTTGATAGCCAAAAAATGGATTCTTTAGAAAACAGATGTCTGAAGGGTTTTCTTCCTTATTATAGCTAACAGATATGAAAGTCTTTGAGACTTGGTCTTGAAATCTATTTGCTCTGAAGTAATTATTTCAAGGCTACCAACAAAGTTTTCAAAGAGGTCACATCTACTTCTGTTCCATTCTGAGGTTTCTTGCCTGAATCAAAACAACAAGATGGTGTTATGTAAGTTGCTTTTCTGACAATTGTTTGGCTGTTGGCAAGCCCGTTCTGCCTGTGATATCCAGGCAGAGATTCACAGTACTGCAAGTATCAAATGAAGGTCATTTCACTGGTTCAGAAAAAGATTCAACATTACCCCCTTCAGTTTTATTCCTCTACAGAGTGTTTTTACAATTGATATGTGATTTTTGTTTGAAGTTAAGTGGGTTTGATTTGGTTTAGTAATTTCTCCATATGTAAATTACCATTGTATCTGCAATACAAACCCAATTTTTCAGATTAACCTTATTACTACTGAACTTCTCTGGTAGCTGTGTCCACGAGATTTTTTTCACTACTTTTTTAAACTTTGAGTTTCTCAGCATTGCTGACCTTTATTTAGCTCCAGGGTAGCAGGAACTAACGGAGTGGAGAACAGATCAAGTGACAGCAGCCATCAGCAATAAGTTCTGTGCTGTCAGTAACGAGGAGCTTTTAAACTTTCAATTGATGAGGTTTCCATTATAGATGCCATGGAGCTGACTCTAGGGACCACATTTTGAGAGAAAACGACTCTCACTGGAGAGACAGCAGCACACAGTGTTCAGTTTCTGAGAACACAAAGCTTCCGGTGATAATTTGCTTTTCATTGTCAACACACGGGCACAGAAAGATAAGGCTCCAGATCAGGTAAGCATCAATTTGATGACAGCTTAATGATGAACAAGAATGGCTCCCTACAGGCTGCCCACAGGTACAACTGGTTAATTTAGCTGGAAACTCCAGCTGCGAATTTGAGAATTATGACAGGTTTAAGCCAAAGGCTACCACCAGTTGAGCTGCTGTGGCTCAGTCAGGAGGGCAGGGAAGTCAAACACGCCTGCACACAATATTTGTCATTGCACTTCTCATGCCACTGGCTAAAGGGATAATTCATTTTTTTCTTCTAGCTCCTTACAGTCAATATTCAGAAGAGAACTTAGATTATTTTTACTACTTCAAAATTTTATCCAACATTGTCCAGTTAGTAAGGGGTCTTCAATATAAGCAGAAATCACTTCAGCCAATGTACATTCTATTTTAAGGACCACCCCTTCATTAAATAAATCGAACTAAATAAGAGAAAGCAATACACTGTCCCACTGTTTAGTCAATCCACAATACCTTTTCACAGGCTCTGTCTGCACAAGTGCTGCATCTATCATGGCTTTCATCCACAACTCCATTTCCTTCCCTGTATCTGTGCAGAAATAATAGGTCCTCATGTTTGGATGAGCTGCCTGATTGGAAATGACATGGTCATTGCAATAAAAATGAAAGGTTCTGTAAAAGAAGAGAGGCAAATATTGTTACTGCTTACTCACTCTAATGCTTTATCTAATAAGACTTCTGCAAATAATATGATCAGAAAAAAAAATCAAAAGGACCACTACAATGTTTTTTGGTCACTGCATCTGTATTTTCAAAATAACTGCCTGTAATTTTCAATCACAACTGCTTCTTCATGAATACATTAAATAAAAAGCACTTAAATTTCTTCAATCTACTGAAAACTATATTGAGCATTCATTAATGTAGATTAATATAATTCTTATAAATAAGATTTTGGCATGGATTTTGGCAGTCTGAATGATACAGTAAGTTTTAATTTGTACTTACCATAGTAAATAAATGATGTCTTGCTTAGGAGACCAAATGAAGTGCCAAAAGGAGCTCATAAAACAACAAAAAAAGTCAGGACAAAATATTTAGTAAAGTAATTTATATCATGATTTAAAAGATTGTAATAAAACATTCCTGAGAGTGATTCATGTAATATTGTGATTTAAGTGATAATAAATTCTTATTTTTATTTATGTGTGAAGACACTTTGTATCTAAATAACTAATGAACTTTCATTAGTGGGGCAAGTCCAGCTGCAGATGCTGGTTTACAATTATTAAGCACCACAGAATATTTAAGATCCACGAACTAAAGAGAAAATATTACTAAGTGATATCCATCCACTTCCCCATTCTAGTAATTCTGTCTATACTTACATCAGGCTAAGTACTTGAAACTTCTGCTACTCTATTATGTAAAAGTCAGGCTCAGAAGCTGTTTATCAATCCTTTTTTACCTAATAGCTCTATAAAAATGAGTTCTTATGACCAGGCTCTTGTGCTTTCATATACAAAATCAAATGGAAAAGCTGATTCCCTTACCTTAAAGGCATATTTGCGGTTAATATGGTCCTCAGCAGTCAGCACAGATATCTGAAAACTAGGCAGAAGTATGCTCCCCAATATTCCTTCTTCCTTCTCATCTGGGAATGCACACTTGGATTAGAGAAACAGCCTTTGGACACACAACACTTGCATTCAGACACCTGATGAAACCCTTTTAGCCTCCCATGAGCATTAACAAGAAGTTTAGCTTAGAGGAGAAAGCATTAAGAACCAGGAACCCAGAGTAACTTTGAAGAGAAGACAGAAGTCAAGCCTCTAATTCAGTGACAAGAACAAGAATACCACATATCTACTGCCTGCTATGACAACACAAGTAGTTTAAAACACTGCTTATGACTGCTGGCGTTAGTGAAAATGTGCACATTCTTCTGATCTCAGGCATATTATGCTACATAATCCCCATTATAATATTTAATTATGAATTATAATTCCCACAAAGAGTTTACACTCAATTACATTCCATTTGTAAGAATGAATATGTTTCAGATAACTTCTAAAAAAAAAAAGCTCTCCCCCAAAACAAATACCCTTTTCCCAGACCCTCATTTTACAGAAAATTTTAGAACAATAGACCATAATAAAAAATGGACATTCTAACTGAAAGCCACAACCAGCTTTTAAATCCAATTATACTTTAACAAAGAAATAATTGGATGCAATTCACAAAGTCAGTCTTAATTGTATTTCATGTACAGAACTTCTATTTGTAATCAGTATCTTAGAGACTGTCCCCCATAACATAGTTGAAGATCCAGTCATTTCTTGTAGGCACTATCTATGAATTTAAGATGACAACATGGGTATTCCAAAACTTCAGCCACGAAAAATTAACGGTTACAATTAAAATACACTTCAACAGAACAAAAGGATTATTGCTTATGTGTGGATTTAAAAATCTTTTTCAGGTTCTCCTTTAGTCCCTAGGTTTTGAAAAAGTAGAACCTTCATTTAAGTTATTTATATGGGGAAAGTTGTGCCCACCATTTTAGTATCACCTGAAAGATTAGATGTAAAAATTACGCTTTCTGGGATAGTTATTTAATTGCAGAGATGAGCACAGAATTATTCCAGTTAGAAGGCAGGAGTGGATTTGCTTTCAGGAACTCAGCAGTACCCTTAGGTATGACTGAAACCATCCCACCTTCCCTTCAAATATTAACTCCTTGCTAGCCACATACAAAAATGTGCCTTTTTTCCCCCTGTCCCAGAACACATGGCAAATGTTGGGGTTTACTTTATTTGGACTTCTGTTCTGGGGAAAAGCTCTCTTCTGCTAGATTATATTTTGACTAATCACTGAGTAAATTCCCCCACTAGTGCCACATAACAGCATTAAGCATTTTTGTTCCACTGAACAGCTGCATGTCTGGAGGACTTTGGTCTTTGTTAAAGACATACTGCTACATTCCAGTTCCACATTTTAAAAATCTGTTTCCAATCAGGCTTGCTTTTATCTACATATTCCACTGCCCCATACCCATCTTTACTTGTGTGCTGTGTCTGAACAGTACACGAGAGAAAAAGCAGATCTTCTGTCCGGTTCTAAGAACTTTTATTTGTGCCAACAACAACCTTCCAATATGAAAGTGGACACTCCTTCATGCCATGGGGGAACAGAAAAAGAGTATTCGCTAAGCTGTGAAAAAATACAGTGACATGATTTTCCTTTTCATCTATAAACTATATTTCAGCTGCTAACATTGTAGCATGATTGTAGAAGTTTAGTAAAATTTACTAACAAAGCCAAAAAAAGCCAACAACCACAACTGCACAACCACAAACGGTTTCTATTTTTTCAATATCTAAGACAGAGTTAACAGAAACATAAAAGGTTTAGTGTAAAAGCTTCTTATATTTTAGCAGCCACCTCTAATACATTTTGGACTATCACTGCACATGTTTAATTCCATTTTAACAGCTTTAACTACTTTCTAGTGAGTGATAGCTAAAAGCTACATCTAGCATGTAAACAATTCATATTATTCTGCTTGCATTTCAGCTTGTTGGGCAGATTAACACGCAGAAAATAAAAAGTAAGATTATAGAGCAGTTTATATTTATTTGTTGTTGGTTTTGCTTACTGCTTTATTTTGACAAACTTCCTGTGCAGTGCTTACATTCAATTTAATCTGTTCTTAAGGCAGCTATAATGTAGCCCTTTCTTTACAACTTTTTGAAGAAGGAGCCTGAAGACATGTTTAAAATAAAGCAGTAAAAAGCACAGAGTATATAATGACCACTTAGGTAACCACAGTGTAACTGTATCAGTCAGTCGATGCTTCCATGACTGAAATTCTAGCCTGATTTTTGACTCAGCAGGGGTTTATCCAACTATGTTTACCACTTGGGATAGAGAAACAAAGCCTAATTATTATATTTGAATAATTCCAAATTTGTTAACTAAACCAGTTGCAAACAGATCTTTTATGTTTCAGACCTGTCTGCTTGTCTTTGATTGGGTCCATGCTGCACTTTCAGAGAACACCATCTTAGATTCATCAGTCTCTGCTTGCAGCATCGCCAGCATCAGCACCAGTTCTACCAACTCTGAAGTTTCACCCCAAACTGAAACCCTCTGTTACCCTTCACCCACAGTTAAGGCTGCAGATGGCCCTGTTTACATTCCTCTATTTTGCCATGCTTTACAATGTTCTTCACTCTCAGCCTCCTTGAAACTAATATGGTTGTACACCTTATTTCAGGATTGTCTGTGTTTCCCGACGCCCAAGTCCCACTTGTTTATCTCCTCAGGAGCACTACAGTTCATGATCTGCAATGGTGAAGGGATCACTAACACACGTAACTCCAGACTAGAATGAGAAGCAGCTCATTTTTCCCAAGTAAAATAAGTCTGATCTAGCTACATGAGGTTACTAACAGATTCTTCTGTTCCAAATACAGCAGAGACTTCTACTCATATGGAATTGGACAACATTTCATTTTATAAGTATTCATGAACACTGATTAGAGTTCCCAAAGGCATATATATCCTCTTTATCATTCTAAAGGCAGAGTTTCAGCTCCCCTGCACTATATCCCTTCCCTATCCCTATTACAGCTGATTAATTTGCATGAAAAATCAGATTTAACCTGACATACTTAGTTCTAGCAACAGAAGCTGTGAGAAAACTACAACCCAGAATTTAGTAGCAGAATGGGTTTGCCCTTTGAGCACAGCCTGGCAGGCAGGAAGCAATTATGTGAAAGTGGTAATTAAGAAAGAAAGAAAAAAAAAAGACAAGACAAGAGTAGCAGGCCTGGATATTGACAGCTACACAACTGTTTTAATCCATTAAGTTAGGAAGCAGCTTATTTCTTACAACTGAGTGGTGTGTCAAAATTCATCTGCTTCCAGCAAAATTAGCAAACGAAGCTCTGAGGAGCTGAACTTACCTCTGTAATAGAAGAGACACAGATCTGAGAGCACAAACCACCGCTTCTTCCACAGCTTCATCCCAGTGCTATCCTGCATGAATCACAGTGACAGAGTCAGAGCTCTCAGACTGGGGCAGCAATGGTTCACAGAGTAAAGCTGGCACTGCACAGCTGTGCTGCCTGCGCTGGTAGCTCATTTTCTTGGCTGTTTTAAGTATTTGACTTCTCATCCTGACCTGTCACTGCAAACAAAGACTGTAACCCAGGAAGCCTGAAGTTAACAGAGAATCCCAGAACTGTTTAGGTTGGAAAAGGCCGTTCAGATCATCGAGTCCAGCTGTTGCCCAGCACTGCCAAGTCCACCACTGAACCATGGCCCCAAGTGCCACACTGACACATCTAATTGTACCTACAGGGCTGTGACCCAACCACTTCCCTGGGCAGCCAGTTCCAATGCTTGACAACCCTTCTGGTGAAGAATTTTTTCCTAATATCCAGCCTAGAACTTGAGGGTATTTCCTTTTGTCTTGCCACTTGTCACCTGGGAGAAGAGACCAGCCCCCACCTCATTACAATCTCCTCTTAGGCAGCTGTAGAGAGTAGGAAGGCCTGCTCTGAGCCTCCTTTTCTCCAGGCATGCTAGAGATTACAATCTACCGTTTAACTAATTTTAAAAAAAGCTATTTTTTCCTTAAATAGCAAGATAATACTTCAGGTACATCCTTCTTTGTTGTCTGAAGACACTCTCCGTTGAACTTTGTCTTCTACTACCACTCATGTATCTAGAGCAAATTTCTTTCCTGAATAAAGTTTATTCCTACAGCAATTTAATTTTCTTTTATGCTTATAACCAATTTACACCATGCAACTCAGAATGAAAGACTGCCACCACTACCACAGTGTAAATAAGCCAGAGCCTTGCAGCACACACATCGTGGTAGAATCTGATTTAATAAATATGTTAATTTGTTCCAAGAAGAAAAGTATGTGTGAATTAGCAACATTCTTGTAGTAAATAGGTTTTGTGACAATGAAGAAGAGGGATTCTGTAATGAAAAATTGTGGGGTGGGTTTGTTTTTGGGGTAGTTCCCCCACACAAGAAAAGTCAGGATAATTTTTAGCCTCATGTTTCAAGCTCTGCTCTTTTTGGGGTGGGGGAAATGAGCTGAAAGAAGAAGAAAGGATAAACCAAGCATTAGCTAGGAAATAGTATTCAGAAAAAGTATGTTCATCTTCCAGAAAGGGAGCTGGCTCTGGACTTAAAAATTAGCAGAAAAATGACAGGAGATCATTACATGCATGTAGACAGCACACCCTGAATTAAATAAAAGTTGCCACTCTCTGTGGTTACATAAACGTTATCTTACTATCAGAAAGAAACCCGCACAAGCTTTCACTGTAGATTTCTGAAGACCATACCTGTTGATAAAACTCTTGACTAAACTGGCTTTCAATGACTACTACAGCATGGAAATACACAGCAGCACCTTTTCTTACAAACACCAATCAAACATCACAGCATTTAAAGTGTTTACCACATAAACCACCTCCAACTGGATTAAAAACTGGTTGAAGTGCCAGGCACAGGGAGTGGGCAGCCAGTGCCTCGTGGTCTGCCCCAGGGGTCGATACTGTGGCCAAGACAACTTAACAACTTCATTAATGAGCTGCACACAGGCACAGAGCTCACCCTCAGCAAGCCTGCAGATAATAAAGAGTTATGAGGAGTGGCTCATACTCCAGATGGTTGTGCTGTCATTCAGAGGGACCTTAACAGGCTGGGAAATTGGGCAGAGAAGGATCTCTTGAAGTTCAACAGAGGGAAATGCTCAGTCCTCCATCTGGAGAGGAATAACCCCATGCACCATCATGAGCCAGGAATGCACCCTTGCAGCAAAGAGGGGCAGCAGCATCCCAGACTGCATTAGCAGTGCTGCCAGCAGCTGGAGGGAGGACATCCTTCCCCTCTGCTCAGCACTACAGAGGTCTGGCTGCAGTGCTGGTCCAGCACTGGGCTCACTGGTACAAGAGAAACATGAACATACTGGAGTGAACCCAGCAATGGGCCACAGAGATGACTGAGGGACTGGAGCATCTTTCACATGAAAACCAGGTGAGAGAGCTGGGACTGTTCAGTCTGGGGAGAGAGCAGCATAGGAGGCATCTTAGCAGTGTGTATAAATATCTGATGGAAGCCTGTAAAGAATGTGGAGCCACACTTTTGCCAAGGACAAGAAAAGAAACAATGGGCACAAATTAAGAAACATGAAATTCCACTTGAGCAGAGGTAAACTTCTTTAGTGTGAGAATGGTCAAATACTGTCACAAGCTGCCAGAGGGGTTGTGGTGCAGTCTTCATCTGTGAGGATATTCAAAGCCCAGCTGGACAAAGTCCTGTCCAAGACTCTCAGGCACATGGTGTGATCTGGGGGTGTCCTGTGCAGGGCCAGGAGCTGGACTCAATGATCCTGATGGGTCCCTTCCAGCTCAGCATACTCAAGCTGAGCCTGCTTGAGCAGGGGAGGTTGTGCTAGATCATCATGAGGTCCCTTCCAACCAAGACACCTGTGTGATTCTGTGCCCCAAAACACAGCAACAAAATCTCTCACCTTTGTGAGAATTTTTCACTCTCAACATTGAACAACAGTAGAGGCCACAGCATTGTCTAAACCTGGGAAAATCTTCCACTAAAAAGACACTTCTGGATCTTATTATCTGAGAGTAGTTTTAAAAAACTGACTCATCACCACCACCCAGAAATCTGTGCAGGTCGTTCCAGTCTATCTGAGTAGGCACAGTAAGTGACAATGTAGATCAAAATTACATACACACATTTGTCTCAGCTGAGTTTAAATTACAAGTTCTTATAGGGTTCTTGGTGGATTTTAAAAATAGGTTCTTAATATGGCCTAATGGGTTTTGTTGTTCATTTTTTTGGATCAAGCTACTGCACTCTGAATTCCTGCAAACCAATAAAGAGCAAGAGTAGCCTGGTATTACGGAATAGCAAATCTACAGCAGGCCAGAACACTGTCACAGTACTAAAGAGCACATTCTCCAGATTAGTTTACACTCCACGGGAAAACCTAAAATAATCTCTGGTTTTAAGATCCTTATCTTTGAATTTCGAAAATAGACATACCAATGTGAAATATATGAAGAAATGGCTTCACTTACAATTTTTTTACTGAAAATACTACTTTTAGAAAAAAGAAAAAGAAATAGAGTCTACAGAAAGAAACTTAAAAAATGCCCATACTCTGGGTCATACACCCTTGTCCCACCATCTCGACATGCCTGAAATTAAATCAGCTATTTACTACCAATATCTGCTTAGATTTTTTAGAGAGAATCATGTATATATAATCTATCAGTGTTCTTTACTTGTCTGATGTCCGTATTTGTATCAGACTGATAACCAATAAGTAGTTAATTAACTGAAGACCCCAGTTTATGGCTTCATTCTGCTATTGCTATCATTGTATTTTAGAGAAGTGGTTGTCTTTTGTACTACACAGTACAAGAGGAAAAAAAAAGAAGGGGGTGAAGAGGGTCAGAGTACCTGTTTGTAGAGCCAGCCTCGTCTGACAACTGGTGCATTAGGATTTCTCTTTATGGAGTTCGATCTCTTTCCAAAATTATGAACCTTCTTTGAAGATCGCGATGTCTAAATTGAATTGAACACGTTAAAGAAACCATGACATCAATAAGTGTAGAAAAATCAAAATGCTTTTGTTTTCTTTAAGATCTTTTTCTTCTGTGTGCTCCTCTGGGGGACTGCAGAACACCAACTGTATTCTTTTTTTAGATAAATAATTATTGTGATAGTTCAGCATTTCATTCTTTTCTTCTGCAGAGAATATAAAGATAAATCCCAAGACAAGTACTTAAAGATGTTTTGGGGTTTTTTTAAACAGGAAAAAACCTAACCAAATACATATCTGACCTTCTTCTAAGCCTACTGAGATGTAGGAAGAGAAGTAAACTCCCTGAACTATTACTAGTTATGAAAAATTACATCACCTGGGCAAGCAATTCTACTCTTTCCTGCTTCCAACACTGACCTGAGACACGAAAACTTGTTCAGATTCCAACAAGCTATAACTCCCCCATACTTTTTAGTATTCTTTCTGTGTTCTGTGATCTCTTGGTTGGTTTGAATATTAATTATTTTACTTGCTTACACTGAAGTCTACTGAGAAACCTTTGCATGAAACTCCAGAGCTCGTATCAGCTGTTGCTTATACTTTTTACAGTCTTGCAATGATCACATATGATTAAGAGGAGTAGGAAAAATAAACCATTTTAGATTTCATCCTTATACTTGAATAACCAAAGAAATTGGCAAAGGTACAAAGAAACCTGCAGTGCTTTGCCAGCTCACACTTCATTCTTCTCAGCCTACATTTAGAAAGTTTGTGCTGCAACTAAATGAGCTGAACGTTTACTTGTGTTTTAAATTCTGTAAGAATTGGTGCCTCAGAGACCACGAGATGTGATAGAGCAAAGAACACTCCTCTGCAGAAGTAAAGTTCAAGCACGTTTTTAAAGCTGCATTCACGTCTCTACTTCAAATCCACCATCTGAATTGAGACAATACAATCCTGTGTTTCAGCCTCCCTATCTGTGCTACTGAGACTAATCATGAGGTTATGCAAAATTCCTAAAGGAGGAATGCTAAACAAACACTCAGGTTTTGTTGCAAATGAGGGTGTGAGGTCTCTCTATGGAAATTCTCTCAACACGCATCACAGAAATAAGTTGGGTTTTGCACATGCTTCAGAGAGAATCCTGCAGCAGGTTAAAAAAATCATGAACTGAAAATTTAATTTAAAATTATGTGCAGCTTCTGTCAATGATGCCATTAACTGAAGAATACAACACTGCTTGGCAAAAAAAAAAAAATAACATTACAAAAACTATGCGTGCTTGCCTAGAGTCTACAACGCAATGAAACAAGGACATTTTGTATTTCCTTTTTGCAAGAATGATGAGGGAATATGAAAACAATCAGAGTGCTTTTAATTTTCCTTGGAGATACAGAAATTTGACTCAGTTCTGAAAAGCAAGACAGAGCAAGCAATTGAAAACCTAATTAAGAATAAATGTAAAAAACTTCCACATTTTCTTCTGAAAAATTCTATCAATGCAAAATGGACTTCTACTTCTTGTAAGAAGCCAAGAGAGTTATGACATCCAGCTGTGAAAAAGGAATACATAACAAAGAACATACAACAATCCAGTTATAAAGTGAACTACATCTCTCTCTGTTAACCTGTGTGACTGCTCTGTCGGCATATCACACAAAAGCTGTGCTAACACTTTGATCAGAAATAATTTATAACACTCATACCTACTCTAATATTAGGCATTAAAGGTTCAAAACCTCTCAAGAGTGCTCCAGAATTCCTGTACTTGAAAAAATAGCTACGGCATTAAGGATGCTTCTGAAGACAACCAACCACTTATGTCAAGTCTAACAAATTCAGATAATTTAGACAGCTCTCTCTAAGGTAGGTCTGATAAAAACCCATATTGACTCCAATTTCACTGAGCTAACAGCAGAGCTTTAATGGGTTACATCCTACCAACTGTGAATACAAACTTCCTTTAATTAAATGCAGCATCACAAGTGTTTTCTAATTTTAGTTAATACAGAGAACACTTCAGATGACTTGTAATTATTTTACCACACACTGCATAAAGAGAATAACTTCACAACAAATTCTGAACCTTAAGACAATGAGTATTTTGGGATACTGAAATACTGTAGGTGTATATATAAACTAATTATGAGTTCTCAGACTCCAGATCATCTCCTCCTCTTGTTATGCCTGGGATCCCTGGTCATCCTGTGGTCTCTCAGACGTAACTAATTATCTCAAACTGTGGACACAGGAAGACAGAAAAAAATAAGAACTGAAGGGTTCAAGTACTTTTTACCCCACAGCACAAAAAAAAATACAGGACATATTGCCCAGCTCCAGCTTCTGGAGAAGGCAAAGAGAAAAAGAGGACAGTGAATGAATGATCCAACTACTAATCACTTGTTGGAAGGTGTAGAAGGTAACAGAGCAAGTACACTTAGAGTCACACCTGGTACTCAGAGTCACATCTGATCCATTCCAAGGCAACATCCCAGCAACTGAGATGCCTCCAAAATCAGCCCCTATGGGAAGAACCCTGCACAAATCCAGTACTGGGAAAGAAGCCAGGAAGCCCAGCCAGTGATATTCACTGTTTTCCAAAACTGAAAAAACAAACACCAGCAGGGTTTTGAACTCTGGGTAACAGACCAGTCAGCATCTGGGGCTGCACATTTCATCACCCTGCAAGTGGCTTTTCTCTCTTAGCTGGTAGAAGAACACAGGATTTATGTCAGACTTCTTCCCCAGTTTCAGAACTAGCACAAAAATCATTAATTAGCATTAAATTTATTGCATACATATTTGAAAAACATAGGTTGAGAACTTCACTAATAAGGAAATTTTCTCCATGTAAACTCAGAGAGTACTTTGTTACTTTCAACTTCTGTTTAAAAATATGTTTCCAGTCTTCAAGGCTTACATTATTTTCCAAACCACAAAACAACACGATGCCACTTTCTGGATTTTGTAGGCAATTTCAGTGCCTTCCAGTGCTGCAGTTTTCCATGAGTTGGGTGGGTTTCTTCCTCAGCATTTCAGCTTGGACCAGGAGGTTGCTCTTGAAGCAAATCTCCCAATCACTCACTTTTAGTGTGCTTTGGTTTGCATAATAAAGCAAACTGGATTTCATTTAGGCAGGGCTAAAAGACAAGATGCACAAGGAGCACTACTGGACAGTCTGAATATAGACCACAAAAACACAGTAGGGATGTTCAGCTCTGAGCTGTACTGCCCTACACACTGCTCCTGTTCATTGTGCTGCTTGCTAATGAACCCTGTGACCATTAATCCAACATTTCCAGCTAACCTGGATCCTGAGCAGATCTGTGTGGCTACACCTAAAGCAGCCACGCAAAGCTGGACTGGCATGAAATACCTATAAACAAACTGATTAATATTTATGAGCACTGGGAAACATCCCAGCTGTAATGGAGTCACCAGGAGCTCCTCAGAAGCTGTCCTGGGCTAACACTCCACAGCCCTTTCTGTGAGAAAATTGTTCACCTTACCCTGCTGATAATCAGGACAGCAAGGAAGAGCAGCAGGTCTGAACTGTGGAGGGTGACTGGTAATATGACTGACTTTACACATTAAAAAGCAATTCAGGACACATAATCCTGTTTGTCTAGGTAGTGATTTTAACAGCGGGAAGAAAAATAAGATAAAAAATAGACAACAACAAAAACAATTTCTTAATTCTACAGAGAGATGAAAATATATACTTCTGTAGCAATCTGAAGCCTGTCTAGACCTTTCTCACAGCCAGGGGTCTGTGCTAGTGGCTTCATGTTTGGAAACATGCTTCAAGCTAACAGGAAATAAGCAGCACTTAATACAGTTGTAATGTGTTATTTGGCCCCCCTCATGTATACAGAGGGAAAGGAAGATTAGAATTAAGACTTTTACTGGACAGCAACTGATTTTTGCCTCACCTCATATTAGCCTCTGGTCAGCAGCAGCATGAGATTCCAGAGAGTCTTTCTGACACAAAATAGAAACTTCTCCAAGTTCCCTATCTATCTGGGATCAATTAATATTACAGGCAGGAAGAACCTCCTCCTGTACCCCTCAACTGTCTGAAACTTTAGTAGTACCCCAAACTTTTTTTCCATTCCTCATTACATTCCAGTATCAGGTGTGTTCATGAGTTATCTCTGAAAACAAAAATCACCTAAAAAAATTGGTTTGGCAACCATACAAAGCATCCTTCTCCTCTGTAATTAATTCTCTGTAACTTCCCTCACCAACATTTTATTCCTGTTTCATTGTGCTACAATACACCAGGCCTCCACATATTATATTCAAAAGTTAGTAAGACAGCTAAGAATTTCAGGCTCTACTGTTTGAAGACATGTTTGAGTAAAAACACAGAAGAAAATCAGTTTTGTATCCAGGTACAACCCATTTCTATATAGGCATCTTTAGAAATGATTTGACTCCTTAGCCTTGAATAGCTGCCAGAAAAGGCAGACTGATGTTAGCTGTGGTTCCACTTTGCCAGCATTCACCTCCCAAAACAACACTTTTTAAATGGTGTTGCACTAATTCACACAAATTCACATCTGAAAACTGATGTGCAGTAATCATACATACGGCCACAATACTCACATTAATATTTTAAATTCATTTCAATAACTGGAACAGGAGGAATGAAAAGTAGAACAACAGCCTATTTTTTCAAAATATTATTTTCACAGGGAACTAAAGTCTCATTAATCAATGAAAGTAAAAGAAATCACAGTAAGTGGGCCACAGAAATCTCAATTTCCTGCTAGAAGACTATGGAACAAACACTAGGCTAAAGGGCATTTTCAACTTCTCTTTTGAAAGAGAAGTGTGAAATATGTAAGACACATGCTCCTAAATTGTAATTAATTTTGCATATTTAACCTGAGATTGCTTCCTAAAAAATGAATTTCAAGAGAACTAGCTATGTAATTACTAACTTCTACATCACTATTATGACTCTAACAAGAAATTACCTTTGGTTTTTTGCTTGCTTAGTTGTTTTAGGGCTTAGCTGGTTTTGAGTTTATTTTTTGTTGTTATTGTTTGGGGGTTTTCTAGTTTGTTGTACTTTAAACTGGTTTTCCTGCATGGATTTCAATATGATCATATGAAAGTTGAGATGGGTTTTATTACTGTTTATCATACATCTGTGACTCTCTATTTTTCCCCCCAGCAACATTAATAGATTAAGACATTTTTTCTCATTAAATAACAGTTTTCTAATGTAGGTCAAGGATTCTGCCTGTCTCATGAGGTATTTAATACAAAAAAAGTCTCCAAAATGCACTTAAAGGAACCCTGCAATGTTTCTTACCACATGGTAAGTCAATTATTTCAATCCAAGTTTCTGACATTACAGAATTTGCTCAGTTAGAACACATTCTAAAGTTTATTTTTCCCTTGCAGGCTGGATTAATCTTCTGAAAAAGCACTTCTCAGGGTTAAAATTTTCAATGACTAGCTAAACTATAGGGTTTTTTCCCCTTGTTTAACTGTTAACTACTGGGTAGAAGAGATGACAGCTCTTGTCTGTCATCACTGATCAAAGCTGCTATCTTGGTCTCCTAGAAAACTTAAGGCACTTCTTAATTCTGTAGCAAGTGCACTTCATTCTCAGGAAAGCTGAAAATTAAAAAAAAAAAAAAGCAGACCATAGGCTCATCAGCTTTATCCGATAAACTTAAAAGTTGATAAGAACATCTGGGCATTTACCTTAACCTCCTGGGAAACTGGGTGAATGGAGAAGTGAAACATAAATTAAAGTGACCCTAGGATTCTCCTAAGGAATCCTTTCCTAGGAAGGCAGGACTTCTACTTCTGGTCCAATGGCAGGAAATCATTCACCTGCTGTTTAGCACAGGGTCACCTCCCACCTCTCGCACAACTCCTTACTCTTACCCAGAGTTCCAACTCTCTCTGTTTTACCTAGAGACATCCACAAACAACAAACAATTGTTTGTGATGGAGCAATTTCTGTAACAATGCTGGCCCAGATGCCTCATCAGTCACTCAAGGTTTTTGCTGTTCACACAGATCAGAAAGGTCAGGTTCTGTAGACAATTTAAGTACGTGCAATTCATAAAATCTGAGATACCTGATAGAAATTACAACTACAGTGACAATTTGTTTCAGACACCTCAGTTTCCAAATTAAATGTGGAAAGAGTCGAGTGCCCTGAAAAATACATAAGCTTTGCTTCTCTCTTTCAGCAGAATACTAACACATAGCACTGTCTAGTACCTTGTGGAATAACTGAATTATTTTAGTTCTAATTTATTTGGACATAAAGACTTACTCTGCCCACAGGGCTCATTGGATGAGCAGCATAATCTGATGTCAGATTATAGTTAGTTGCTTCACATATCATGCTTACTGGTCGCTCCTTCTTTTCTTCAGATGACATTGCTGCAGCAGTCCTGAAAATAGAATATGTAATAGCACTAGAACATGCTGTGTGTGCAGACTGCTAATAAAAAGCACCCCTAGATGTAGCCTTGTACAGCCTGTGTCCTACTTTTCCAATTTGAAAGCAATTCAAACTTCACTGCAGAGTTACCTGTGCTGTGTTTTAAACTCAAATCTATTATAGATGAATTTTAAGATGTTGTTTAAAAATAGAATTTCTCTGTTAGTGCAAGGTGTTGGTGGGAGGGAAAAAGACAAGGTATGAGCGTGAGATGGAAATGGGAAGAGATGCTCTCCAAAGACCCCATCTGGCTTTGCCCCACTTGGGTGAGACCAGGCACATCTGTGGAATTTGGCCAGTTCTGATGGTTTTCACTCGAGCCACCGTGTAACGTGCTACAGCAATGGTGGTGAGTAGCACACCCAGAGCCCAGACACCAATAAAGTCTCGAGGTCAGCTATGAGCTCCATGCAGACCTTCTTGTATCACTGTTTATTCTACAGAACTAATGCAAAGACAGCAGATCCAACTTATTATCCAATGATTCAGAAAGTGTCCCAGCTGGCCAAGGAAATAACCAATTGAGCAGAAACTATCAGGCAAAACATTATAGATTAACAGCTTGTGATTATCCCTAAGTGATTATAAAATGTATCCCTTTCTGCAAGTTTATTTGATTGTTATATAATATCTAGGTTGTTTACTAAAATTACAGAAAAACTAAAGTGACAAGTAGAAATTCATAAAGTGCATAAATATGATTCATTTCTATCATAGAACTAATCTGAGCTATGGTTTATATTTTGAAAGTTAGTATAAAATATTTATCATTACTTTCAAGTAATTTAAACAAGTAAAACTATCTACATGTTGATCTGACTTGGAAAAAATAAATATTGCCACTACTAATCACTGAATCTTACTTCATTATTAATGGCCCTTAAAACCTATGTTTTATAGAGTCAAACAGAAGGCACTTACTGCTCATTCACAACAAAAATACAGTTGTCCTGCGAAGGCTGTCCTGTTACTGGATGTTTGCAGGTTACTTTTCGTTCATTATGACTGTGAAAAAGAGATAAAAGTATTAGGCAATAATGTTTTGTTTTTCCAGCTCAATTATGTAAATCCAGTATATCAAATGTATCAGTATAGTGAAAACAATTTAAGAATATTTCATTATGGCACATAACAATGTACCTGTAAACACTCACAAATGCATAAATATATATATATATACACACACACACAAAGAAAAAGGATGAGAACTAGTATCGAAGAATCTTCATTAATACTCTCAAAAGAGATGGCAGACACTGGCACTGGGTCGGTAATCATTTTGAATTTTAAAAACTACAGCAGTAGAAATGTTTTTAGTTCATATATGAACATAGATAATTCACTTCATCTATGACTTTATGTATTCGTAAATAGGATTTCAGCTGGACAGGGACAAGTGAAACATGAGACATATTTAACTGCTCTGTAAGGATAAAATAACACTACTGTAAAAGCAGTTGTCTTCATCCTTAGGACATGAAGATACTAGTTTAAAATTTCCAATATTACAGAGAAATACTCAGTGACTGGAATAAGAGTGAGGGGGTTGCAATCACAGTTCTCCTTTTGCAGGTGGCTGTTTAATTCAGGGTGCTGCTCAGAAGTACCCTCCAGTGGCGGGGAGGCTCAGCAGCACAAAAACACTCATTCCCCTGAACTGCAGATCCTGATAGATCACAGCAGCTCCCACAGCTTGGAAGAAACTGCCCAAATTCAACAACTACCAGCTGCTGCTATGCAAGAAAGAGATGTTTGGACTTGAGTCCTCCAGCCCCTGAAGGGAAGGAAGGGAAAGGGAGGGCTGGTTTTGGGCTCTTCAGTTGAAGAAAGACAAGGAGCTACTGGACAGGGTTCAGCACAGGGCTATGGAGATGATGAGGAGCATCTCTCCTGTGAGGAAAGACTGAGGAAGCTTTGGTCAGCCTGGAGAAAAGATGATTGAGAGGGGATCTTATCAATGCATCCACATATCTGAAGGGTGAGTGACAAGAACACAGGGCCAGGCTCTCTTCAGTGGTGCTCAGTGACAGGACAAGGGGAGCAAACTGAAACAGCCAGTTCCACCTGAATATGAGGAAGAAATACTGTGACAGTGACTGAGCACTGGAGCAGGCTGCCCAGAGAGGCTGTGGAGTCTCAAAACCTGCCTGGACAAAACCCTGTGCACTCTGCTCTCGGTGAGCCTGCCTTGGCAGAGGATTTGGACTAGATGATCTCCAGATCAGAGGCACTTTATCCTTAACACCTACTTCTTTTACTGCCTATCCATTTAACCATCTGAACTTTCAAAACTATGAAGCACAGCTTATCTCATGAATGTCACGTTTTCCACTGTTCTTGCTTCGTAAAACAACCTCAATTTAACAAGCCTGTCTTAATATTTTCCACTTTTAAAATAAAATTCTTTGAATCATAGCAATTTGCAATTATAGAGCATTATTGATTAGAAGTTGCCTCCAAACAAAAGCCTAATAAAAAATCCACACTACTTTCATGGTGAATGAATGGATAAGCCTTCATAAACCTGGAAGGCAAGACTAGAAAGATAACCCAATTCTTTGCACTTCCTCTACTGGGATTTTAAAAACCTACTGATGCCTAAATGGAGAAACTGTGTTACAGAGCTTAACAAACGAGCTAGCAATTGCCAGTACTTCATCTTTGTACTAAATTCAGCAGATAGTTCTAAGTTTAGCTCCTGAAGAAGCTGTTGTTGCAGAAATGTATCAATTACAATGAAGAGTTAGGGAAGAGCCAGTCCGAGGACATTCTGTGCCGTGCCTAATTGCCATGGTCATACAATGCCTCTCAAGGAAAGTGGCCCAGATTAAAGGGAATTCGGATTCAAAACATTCCTGAGGAAGCATCCAGGTTTCTTTGGTTGAGTGTTTTTCCTTTTGTGATTCCTCTTTTTCTTCCCTTCCAGAAACTTCCTTTTTTTTTCCCCTCTGACATTTCAGAAACTCTTACACCGAAGTGATAAAAACCCCCCAAAACTACAGGGATGAGCTGGCCAAAAAAGCTTTGCCAAAGCGTTGCCTTCTTGTTTGCATTAAACCTTGACAGGTGACTGCCAGCTGACACCCATAAATGTAGAAATAAGTGGACCAGGACTTCTGCTCAGGGACCATCAATACTCAGGTCCACCTGAGAGGAGGCAATCCCATGTTTTGTGTGAGTGCACCTCACTGATGACACAGGAAGAGGCCACACTCAAAGACTGCAGTGGGGAAGCCATACAAAACCAGGAGGGAAAGATGGGAGAGGGCAGAAAAGTGGGAGGGGAGAGGAGAGCAAAGGAAGCAATATTCGAGAATATTTTGCTTCAGGTTTGAATCATGTATCAAGTTAGCATTTCAAAACCACCAAAAAATCCTTGAGGAAAACACAGTTTTCCTCACAGCTCACACAGATGTTGAGATGTATAGGAGGTAGATGGGATTACATAAAAAAGGCAGGAAACATATCACATACATGAACCATGCTCCTGTGGATTATGCAGTACTTTCCTTCTAAACCTGCATAATCACTTCCTTCTAAAAGGGCAAGGCAAAGGAAAAACAGGCTTTTCTTTCCCTTCAGTTTAGACACAAGTGAAATCTCATGAGTGAACACTGGAAATTCAGCTTGTGCAACTAAGAGTGATGACTGTAAATATGTCTAACTGGATGAACAGATTTTAAATACTTCCATTTGAAAACTTTTTCATTACTCATCTAATTACTGCATTTTTGGCAGTAATTTAGCTGGTATTTTGACAAGACTCCTCAAAATACTTGCACAAGGTGTAGCAAAGCTTGATAATTATTGTCATAACCCTCCCACATAACAGTAGGTTAAGGCATTTGTTTTAAACTCCATCTTGCAGAGCACAGAGTGTTTTAGTCAAACCAAGCTACAATTTGATATTCACAATCTTCAACATCCAGTTTAGACAGCTGTTCAGTTATCCATAAATTTCTGGGTACATACATACTCTTAGAATTTCATTTACTATACTACAATAATCTATACATCATCAATAAATCTCAGGGGAAATAAAGCAAAAAACTAATAGTTATTTTTTTACTGAGAACTCTAATTTCAACTTTATACCAAGTCCAATGTGTAATTCAGAGTTTCAACTCTGCATATTTATGTCTGTACTGTTATTATGTGGAAAGAGAGTGATTCACTTTGACACAGCCAGACAGAAGCCAGTGTGATACTTTTTACTTATGCAGAGATACAGCCTCTTCCTTCTCCTTCCAGTTTTTTCTATGTTTTGAGAACACAGAATAACCATACACAAAGTCTTCTGCACTTTTTCCGAAGGCCGTAACTGACCCTTACTATTTTAGGATCCATATTAATGGCATAATAGACACAAAGACAGGAAAAAATTCCCTGTGTATTTCATTATTATTCATGAGCATATTCTCCAGACTTGGTAAGTGGCACAAACTATTCCTCATTAATATTTGCTACTGGAATGTGCTGGGCTTCAGAAATGACACTAAGATGACATGAGATAAGCATTTCAATGCAAAATAAAGCGTAGTTCTTGGCATGTATGAAGATAATATTTTATACTCGATTCCAGTTTGATACCTGCCATAAAAGAATCAAAACCAAACGAAACCAAACCAACAATAAATAAGAAAATACACTACCCTAACCACACCAAAATAGCCTCCCATGGGTGGAAGGTCCATTTTTAGCTATCTCAGTACAAAACAACTAATACCAACCTAACACCACCGACTTAACCTGACCCCTTTTCTACAGAATTTTCTAACTTCTCTTTTCCAATCCTTTCCTCTGAAAACTGCAAGTTTTAGCATCATTAATAAAGTGTCTCTTAGTTCTGGCACATGGACAAGCCCTCAGAGCAAAAGGATTTATCCTGTTCAGTTAGAAGTTGACAGTAACCTTGAATTTGACTCATGTTATTTCCCTTCTTATCTACTCTCTTTCTCCTTTCCATCCTTTGAGACTCTTAATCTCTTTAGGAGGCAGGATTATTTTACTTGTTTTCTAGACATATTCAGAAAAACCTTGTTGTGTAGTTTTAATCTACTCACTAAATGTACAGTCAACAGCAATCTTATTGTTGGCTTAATGTGATCCAAGGACTACTGAAAAAAAAAAATCACTCAACTATATCATTCAGAGACATTATTCTATTTGTAAGCAGCAACTGAGCACATCATTCCAGGTGCAGAGCTTGCCAAAGAAGTCCTACACAAGCAGGTTTCTTTGTTTTCGTTCTATCTTGTGTTTACAGGACTGCTGACCCAAAATGCTGTGTACCAATGTTTTGTTCAAACACACGTTATAGAAGTCAGCCAAATTAAAATTCTGATCAGTTTTGCTATTTTGAAATCACTATCATCTTTGTCAGCATATTGGATAGGAAATTAACTCAGATTACTGCAGTTAGAATGGAAAAAAGAGAGATATGTAATCCAGTGGTCCAGGATGATGCACACAGTTGAAATGAAGGGTTAGACCATTTTTCCTCTGGAACAGAGCAGTTCACTCAAAAGTGGCAACAAAGATCAAAGTCCCAGGGTGGAAACAGTTGGTTTGGGGTCTCTCCATTAAATGATTTGGTTGAGCTCCATGTTGTCTTAAAAGAAAAGGAAATAAAAAAAAAAAAGAGCTGGGCCAGAACTCCCAAAGACACATCTGGTTTCCTCCCACTAAAATTAAAACTAGATGCCACTTCAAAGCTTCTCTCATGCCCTTTCTTTGTAGCCTTTATTTATGTGTTCCTCAGTGCTAAGGCCTTCCCATTTGCTTATTCTCAATGTGGCCATCAAAGCAAAGGTTGAATACAAATAAAATCACAAACCAGGACACAACTTTTAAGAGGCCTCCACATCTTTAATTTAGAAACCCTGTTCCTTTTGACAAATGAACACTGAAGAACACATTTCAGAAGAATGCTACACCAAATATCTGCTTCCTAACACTTAGTCTACACCTTAGATAAGATTTACAGACTGACAATCTAATCTCTATTATGGATACACACAAATATACACAATATACACAAATATATCACAAATATACCCAGAGATATTTCTTATGAGAAGCAGTTTTATGCATTTGTCATGACAAAATACTTTAAAAGATGGCAAATAAGGTAAGAAGACCAAGATTACCAGAGCAATAAAGTCATTCTCTCTGCATTAATGCTGAATTTTTGCACTGATATTTAAAGGTGAGGTTCAACTGGAAACAAACACAAGACAAGCCTAGGCCAGTTTTGCTTGGCTTCTGTGAAGCCCTTCATTCCTCACCTGGGAGGGGGGTGGGAGGTGAATCAAATCAGCCATTTCTACCTTGTGTGCTTGCTTTCTAGCGTAAGAATCTCTAATTTCTAATTGAAATAAATGCAGTAACTTACAGTTTCTTAGCAAAGAGTAGTCTGAACTCGGAAAAAATTTAAGTAAATGTAGTCCCTACACAACTGTAGCAAGGATGTGGTCTGTGGCTATACTGACACTTCTATTTTACTAAATCTGTAATGCCACATTTTATGGTGAACAGCAAATGCAAGCACTTTTTTGCCAGCGCTATCATACCCTAGAATTACGAGCCTTCAATTACGCTTTTTAAACGACAACTTTGGAAAAGGGGCTGCATGGCTCCACAGGGAAACATCTGAGTATGGTAACTTAACATCAGACAGTCCCAGCAAAAGGGTGGGTAAAGAGACAGCCAGTCCCAAAGTGCTGACAGACCTGTAACGCATCCCACACGCTGCTAGGAACAAAGCGTTTCTGACCCTTTGTGTGTGCACACGCTTGGGAAGGTGCAGGCAAAACTCCACTCATTTTCTTGGCAGACAGTGTAACACCTAAACTGTAGTTACTGCTGCCACCATTTTTCTGGGCTGCTCCGAGTTCATTTTTTCAGGCAACCTGCCAGTTCTGTAGACTTTCCTCTTGAGCCCTCCTCAGTTACAGTTATAGCACCTTTGGTATCCTTGCTGCTGCTGTGGTGAAAAGCATCTGGACATTTCTACACAACTGACTGTACTCCAGCTTTTCATTTATTACTGATTTTTATTTTCCAAAAGATTAAGCACTGCTGCCCCGAAATGATAAACCTTCCTCTCAATGGGACCATTCTGAACTCACATTCATATTCCAGAGAAAATATTCATACGAAAACAGCCTTTTTTCACTTGAGTAGATATGATTAACATGCTTTCATGACATATTTCCAACGTAAAACTAAGTTTGAGTAAGCAAGAACAAATATTGAAAAAACTCTTTAAAAATGCTGGGATGAAATACTTGCTAAAATAGCATGCACTTTGTTACAAATTGAGAAGGTTTTAATAAAAGACTCTTCTTTCTAATCAAACACTCCGCTGTCAGAAAAAGTTCCTGTTTTCAAGCTTCCCAGAACTTTGTCGTAGGTGTCTTTCACTCTGTAGGTAACATATCTGGGAATCTGTAAAATATTGAGACTCAGAAAGGGCCACAAAGCCATTGTGGTAATTTGTGACATGTACCTGCCATGTGTCATCAATTTATGTAAGATTTCATTTCACATATTTTAAGCCCTGGGCACAGGGTCTATCAGTACCTTGATAACAGCACTGCAGACGAATAAACTTTCCAATTCTGCAAGTATTAATCTGTAGTAAAAATGACTAATGCAGTTTGCTGTCTGAGGTAAGTTCAGGAGAATAGTGAGGTGGGTGTTAGAAGGCAGAACTGTCTATAAGCCTCAGACTTGAAATCCAAGGATCCTTCACTGGTTAACTACCTGGAGAGCTTCCAGGAACTAGAGTAACATAACAATTCTGAAACCCCACAATGTGTTTTCTGAAGAGAAACAGGATTTGGAGCAGCATGGTTACGCAGGTGGTTTGTGGACCAGAAGCACCACTGGATTCCCCAATCTGGCTGCTACTTGTCTCTTCTTGTGGATGACAGGCCACTCATTATCATCTTTGAGAGGTCATGGAGGAGTGCCTGAAGACTAGAAGGAAGCAAATGCCACCCTCACCCTGGTGAGGCCATGCCTGGAGTGCCGTGTCCAGTTCTGGGCTCCTTGGGACAAAAGACACAGAGCTCCTGGAGCGGATCCACCGAGGGCTACAGCGACGGTGAGGGGTCTGGAGCATCCCTCTTAGGAAGAGGGGCTGAGGGAGCTGGGGCTGTTCAGCCCTGAGAAGAGACAGCTGAGAGGGGACATCATCCCTGTCTGTGCCTGTCTCCAGGGAGGGCTCAGAGCACGGACCGTGGGGCCCAGTGATGCTGGGACAAGAGGAAGAGGCAGGAACTGATGCCCAGGAAGTTGCACCTAAACATGAGGCACAGCTTCTTCCCTGTGCAGTGACCAAGCACTGAACAGACTGTCCAGAGAGGTCACCTCCCTCACTGGAGATATTCCAGAACCATCTGGACACAATCCTGTGCCATGTGCTCTGGGATGACCTTGCTTGAGCAGGGAGGTGGCACCAGATGACCACTGTGGTGCCTTCCAACCTAACCCAGTCTGGCATTCTGTGAAGACTGATAGCAGATGTCTGACCAGCTGATGTTTTCCAAAATCTCACTTTCCTGATGCAGGAGGGACACTGCAGCCTCTCCTGAAGAGGCAGAGAGGGTAGAAGTAGTAAAAGCTAACTTGTAGAGAGGGAAACAAAAAGCCACATTGAATTAAAACAAACTCCCCCCCCCACTCAAACAAACAAAACCCACAAAAAACCTCAAAACCCCCTCCCCCAAAAAACAACAACAAAAAAAGCTGTTTCAATACAAAGAAAAAGCTGTCTTTGCAGCTGGAATTAGACCACTTAGGTTAGCACACTAGTAAATTGGGGCATTTCATTAATATGAGTTAATTAGAAACCAGTAATTGGTATTTTCTTACACATACAATATTAGAGAGATTTTCAGAACAAGAAATAAACCTGACTTGAATTTACCAGGGACAAATGAACATTGATTGCTTGAGCACAACTGTACAACACTACCAGCAGAAATTCATCACACTAAGTAAATTAGAGATAATTCAGTTGTCTTAGTCATCCCCTCTACAACTACAAGCATCAAATTCAGTAAAAACTTTTAGCAAATGCTTTTATAGCTACATACCAACTTTTACTGTTTTCAAAGCTCACTAGACAGAAAATTATCTCCACTACATACCACTAAACTCAGTTATGCAAGCCTTGGTCTTCCTCATTTATTAGAAGCCTAAGTGAAATGTGCTCTTGAGCAAGCATTAGGAACAGAAGTAGGAATTCAAAAGGCAATTCTGACTTACACTTCCATTTCACTGTATGAAATTTAGAGATATTTTACCAGAGAAAGCTACTTTAATAGCAATTCCTCTTAGCAATTTTAACTCATTTTTCAATAATTATATTTTGAAAAAAAAAGATAAAGATAATTATAAGAGAAGTGAACGCAGACAATTTAAGCAGTTTAATACCTATAGATGTGTACATATGCATATTAAAATACGTTAATGTGAGGCCAATGCAAAAAGGCCAGTCTTTCTGTCAAAGTACTCCCAGCTGAGGTCTGATTTGGGTCAGACTTCTCTGCAAGCTCCCACAGTATCAAGAACTCAAGATGCCTCCAGTTAGTGTGCCCTGTGAAAAGCCGCTCTGCCATATCTCCGTTTCCATTGGGCTTGAGGAACCTGCACCACTGTCACTCCTCTACACCTCTCCAGCACTGACAACCTCGACTCTGCTGTCACTCAACCCAGCCCCTTCTGCAGTTAAGGTTCAAAAAGGATCTCAGTGCATTTGGCCATCAGAGGACACAGAAAAACAAGACAACCTTAGCTTTCATTTGGAAACAGTTGTGCATTTGTTCAACTCCTCCCCTAGAACTGCAAAAAAGTAAAGCTCCTGAATTTACTGAGGTACAAATCCAATGGATACATAAAAATAGAAAAATATGTATCATTTCAGTGAATTACTATCTCAAATAAAACACCAGAATTTCAACAGACATTTGGTAAAACCACAGCATTGCTTTGCAAATCTTGCTAAGCACACTGGGATCAAAAAGACCAATATTCATTAACAGAAGCAGTTAAATACACCTTATTTATCTTAAGTTTTCTACCTTTGCTGACATTTCTATCTTTCTCTTATCTCATATACTATTATTTATCATTACTCACATTTGTTTGTTTTTTGGGTTTGTTTTTTTGTGTGAATGGTGGGTTGCTTTAGGTTTTTTGCATTTGGTGTTTTCTTAAGATAGTGTAAATCACATCAACTCCCTTAAACATCTTAGCCAAGGTTATTCAGAAGTGTAACAACATTACAGTGTCTCCAGACAGCTCCACAACTTCCATTTCTTGATCACTTCAAATACCTGGGAATTGGCATAGTCACCACACAATCACACCTCTGGTAAACAGCCATTTTTATTAGATAAAAACACATTTCTATGAGTAATTCAGTAGAAGTTTAAAAAAACCCCCATGCTTATCAAGCACTTAAACCAGAATATATTAGGTTATAACTAGACCCTTCCTAAGTCTGCTGAGTGAGAAAAATGGTCTGGCAAACTTCTGCTAAGTCATTGTCATCTGGGAAATTATTAGAAATCGTTCTTTTAGCAATCTGACAGAAGAAAGCAGCTGAAATGTTGGTGCACCTCCTTGTATATCAGTTGTAATTGTGGTACCTATTCAGACACATCCCATATTTCAGGCTGTCTCTCCAAACAGATCCTATTTTGCAAGAAATAAGCACCGAGACAGAAGTTTATAAAAATAATTATTTTATAAATGAACAGTCATCACTAAGGCTTTAATCACTGGCCTTCTTAAAGCCATTGTGAGGATTTAATTGAATAATCTTGGTGGTCCACTGATAGAGCATATGCAAATATGTGCAGCAGACCCCAGAGGATAATTAATTGAAGCTTACACCATGTGTGGGCCTGCATTCATCTCAGACAAAAGAGTACAAACTCTATTAAAAATATTCATTGCCTGTGACGTAGAGTTCAAGCACAGAGACACACAGGGTATAAAGTGTGGCACTGAGCTGGAACACTGAACGTGTCACTTGTCATCTCCAAGGTCCGAGGGCGCAGCTGAGCCTCACTCAGCTCTCCTTTCTTTCAGCTGATTTGGGTGCAGCCTCAGGAGCTGATCGTTTCAGAAAAATATAACATTATTTCCTTAGAAGAATAGCAGCAAGTTGTTCTACAAGTCTCCAGAAGATTAAAACATCAGCAACAAATAAAATTGGTTTGGGATTTGTTTGACATCACAAGTAGATCAGAAATTATCTCAGGATTTTCTCTGAACTCTCACATCCTTTGAAAGAGACCCTACACTGTTTTCTTGAAACATCCACACCTGATGTTCATTTGCTCCTATTTTAGACTAAGGATCCTGGTGCAGATATAATGTATTTTAATTTAGAAGTGTGGATGCCAATCAGGCTTGTGGGGAAACCTCAAGAACTGATCTAACTGCAAAGAGGCCACATTTCTCCTCCTTTATTTCATTTTAAATTAATCATTGCCTATTATTCATCTTGATAATTTCAAGTATTTATAAAAAGTAGGCAGGCCTCAATGCTTCAGCAAATACTGTTTTTCAGGAAAAGCATCATTACAGTATCCACAGAAAAATACCAAAGAGTAGCACACTTTGACATGGTGCTCTCACAACTTCATCTTAAACATTGACACAAGTCCTTATCAGGCAGAGAATGTCAGCCCAGATGGACCCACCTTCTGATCTGCAGTGATGGCTCACTGCTTGCTGTGGTGAGCTTAACTCTGATTGTCAGAGTTCAGTGACTGCACTAATTGTTGGTGCTAATACCTGTCAGCAATTAGCAAAACCAGCCCTTTGCAGCACTGAATTCCATGCTGCTTTAATGCTATTAATCTACAGCATCAACTCCTTGCTTTGATGAGTCTGATCAAAGAGCAATGGAAACCCACAGTTTTATGCAACAAGAAAAGGGCTGAGAAATACGACACAGAAACAGGCAGAGCCAAATTACACCTGAAACGGGAGACTGGTGCCCTCCCTCTGCTTCCAGGCCCAAAATGGAACAGTGGGAGCATTTATCCAGTAGTATCCCATGCTGCATCCAAAGCAGCAAGGCCAGCAGGTTGAGGGAGGTGATTGTGCCCCTCGACTCGGCTCCGCCACCAAGCTGGCCAGAGGGATGGAGCACCTCTCCTGTGAGGAAAGGCTGGGAGAATTGGGATTGTTCAGCCTGGAAAAGAGAAGGCGTTGGGTGACCCAATTGTGGCCTTCCAGTGCCTGAAGGGAACTTGCAAGAGAGAGGGAGAGAGACTATTTCCAAGGGCCTGGAGTGACAGGACAGGGGGAATGGCCTCATACTGACAGAGAGCAGGTTTAGACTGGATATCAGGAAGAAATTCCTCCCTGAGAGGGTGGTGAGGCCCTGGCCCAGGTTGCCCAGAGAAGCTGTGGCTGCCCCATGCCTGGAAGTGTCCAAGGCCAGTTTTGATGGAGCTCTGAACAACCTGGTCTAGTGGAAGGTGTCCTTGCCCATAGCAGGGGGTTGGAATAAGATGATCTTTAAGGACCTTCCAGCCCAAACCATTCTGTGATTTTACGGTTCTACAGTCTAGATCCCCTGGTCTAAAAGAAAATGTCCAAAGTTAGGCAAAAGTCAGTTTCATACCAAAAAATGCAAAAAACCCCAACCTAAATAACAAACTCTCTTTCAAATACAGTTTTAGTTTGCTTTCACTTGATCTGTTACTATATGCATTATCAGAACTGGCAGGATCCTCTTTCTGTTAGTTCAGAACACAGAGAAAAAATGTTAGCTACATTATAGTAGTGTTAATCAAATGTTGCTAATACTTAGGATTCCTAGCTGTGTAGAATTTTTTCACATCACTCAAACATCTTCCCCCAAAATTATCTCAAAAATAACAACTTAAAAAAAAAGTACTAAAAGTTTAAACAAAGTACTAAAGAAAAGCAGTTAAAAGGATGCTCTCATATAAAAAATACCCACAATTAAAGTTATTATGAGAATTAATTGATTTTTAGAACCAGTCTACCTAACAAACAGCAAAAAAAGCAGGTCAATCTGAATATATTAAAAGATTAAATCCTGTTTCCTTAAGTAATGTTATACTTTTTTCCCGTCTCAATGCCAAGTTTCTTATAAAATAGATGAAAACCACAATTTAGACAGATGGTTGAAGAGGCAGCAACACCAATACTCACTATCAGGTAAGGAAGCAGAGCAGATGAAGAGTAACACTTTCTCTCTAATTAAAGTAATTTGGCCTTTTTAAATGAAGAAAAAAAATCTGTATAATGGGTAAACATAAATGAATTATTTAAAGTGTAATAGATAATACACCACACTAAAAAAAACCCAGTTTCAAAAGGTGACTTGGCCAAAATAAGTACCACAAGAACAGCAGCATTTAGGTAGCAGGATATATATCATTATTCAATTTACCAGATGAAATTTTAGAACCCCATCTGATCAAGAGTTTACGTCTGCCACCCACTGCTTATATGCAGACTGTCAATCACTTTGATGCCTCTTGGTCTCATATAACCAAACCGTTGGCTCTAGAAGTTTAGAAATCCTTATTTGACAGAAGTATTTCTTGGCTGCCTCCCCTTGTATTTTCACATCTTCGATTTCAACACCTACACAGATTGATCTGCATTATCCTTTTACTTCATAAATGCAAAGGAACAACTACAGTTTATTTACAAAGTGAACTGTCAGCACATTTGACAGCTCTGCAGGAAACGCACCCAGCAAAAAACATTATAATTCAGTAGTCCCCCAGTTTTACATCCTGACTCTCACAACTGTATCCTCATCTCACAACACAATGGAAATAACAATTAATATTTATTAAAGACTTTTGCTGGCCCAGCAACACACACTGCTTCAGCAAATGGCACGCCAGGTTTTTCTTTCCAAGGTTAAACTGCAGCAGTGGAGAAAACTACAGGACACCACCTCTTGAACAGACATGATGCCTCCAATGACCTTGCCAGCATTTTCTTCCATTCAATTCATCTGGGAGCTGTTTTTCTTTCTCAGGTGGTTTTTTCAAGCTCAGGGTACAGTAAAGTGACATGGAACTGGCTTTTTTGGCAACAGCTCACTACTGTGTAAGAACAACTTCAGCCTCAAGCAGGCAAAAGTGATGTTTTTAATGTGAGAGCCATTCATCTGTACCAGAGATTTCTAAGAGTGTATCTATATGGTAATGAAAAATATCCTGGTAAAAAATCAGTTCATTGAGAAACACCTTATGTAAAGTGAAAATGTTTATTTCATTTGTGGCAGAGCATGGGGTCAGGGACAGAAGACCACTGGGACAGCAAACAACACACTCAATGTCAGTCATTTCATGTGATTTTAAAATGGCAAAGAAAACTCCAAAGAAAACCACCCTCTGTACTGGGTGGGAACATAATTTTTTATCGACTTCTTTAGGAACTTGTTTAAGTTTTTCTTATGTTGAATCTGGCTTTGGAAACACTTTTAAAGGACTAGTAAAACCGGATCCAAAGAAGTCAAATTAACTGCTGTTTACCATATGGAGTATTACTCAATTCTCCTCTTAGCAGTAGAAAACATGGACATAAGGAAGAGATTTGCAAGGCAGGGAATATTCATATGAAACTCAGAAGTGAAAACTCCTTCCCTCATTTTTTTCTTTCTGGGTTACACATTGTATCAGGAAAGCAGATTTTAGGCTACATTTCAAGACTATAAAACAGAGGATTTGTAAAGAAATATGTTTTTACAGTCTCTCTCACCTCATAGACTCTTTGCAGAATCAGCAACTTTAGAGATATTCCAGATCTATAAAGTAACTATGCTACGCAGAAATTTTACAGATCTCCAGCTACTCAATACAGTTCTACTTGTACAGTTCTACCTTTTGACATTAAATTGTTTCTGAATGGTTTTCTTCTGGCATGCCAAATTTCCTTGCATTCTTTATGGGTGTCCAGCCTGTATGTGGGTGTGCTCCCCTTCCTAGCTCCAGAGTGGGGCAAGTTTTGAGATGTGTTTATGGCCAGCAGGTTTGGAGTAGCACAATACTTCAGAACTGGCACAAAGAGGAAAAAACCCAACGCCCCTGGTCATTCCTGGCTGAAAATACCCATATTTACTTGTTTGTTTGCTTCAAGCCCAGATTCCTGGTGCTCACTGAAGCTCCAGGCACCACATAGCTCAGGGAACACGAATCATAGATTGTCTCTATCTCCTTATCAGCCTGTTTTTGTGCATCCTGCTCTGACGAAATGAAATCTCTAGAACAGGCCATTGGCTAGAGCTGTATGGACAACAATGTCACTCTTTAATGCTGGACATCACAATAAAAAAGTCCCTCGAAGGCACAGCCTTTGAAGCTATTTGTGAATATTATTCTCCTCCTATGCCATTTGAATCTCGTAAAGCAATGAATTTTAACAGTGGAAGGCTGGGGGGAAAAAGAAAAAAAAGACATCAGGTCACCAGCAACTTCGCATTCCACATGAAGAATGGGGACTAAAGTAAGTTTTGCATGTTGAAAACAAACTGTCACTTGAATAACTCCTGCATGGAGAACAAATTTAGGGAGTTTGACTGTACTGTGGCCTTGGGCTGGGAAGTTCCCCCATGCCTGTTGACTGTATGGTGTGCTAACACTCAACACGCTCCTGATCCATGCCTGCCTCAGGCAGCGACTCTGAGGATGCTCTGCCAATGACCAGTCAGCAAAAAACACTTGCCATGGTCTCCTCCCTCCTCATGTCCTTTTCCTGGAGGTAATTAAGGCAAAACCATCCAAACCAAACAATTCAGCCTACTTTACGCATTTTAAAGGATCAGAAAATGCACAAGCCAAAATACATATTGGTCAAACAACTCCAGATAAAATTTATTTTCACTTTTACTTGGAGAGCTCCAAACCTGAAATGACTGGCGTTGCCCCATAACTAAAGTTTTTAACAATTTAATGCCAAGCTAAAAGCTTGATCCCATAGAACGTGTGTTATAAAAGCAAACATGGTCTTCACAAAATAAGCGCTTTCAGTGTTATGCAAAAAAAATTTCTAGAAAAGTGCTAACAGATCAATGTATGAGGCAAATGAAATAAAATGTTAAGTTCAAGCAATAAATTCATCAGCTTCCCCAAAAGCAAGCGTGAACAAGCAATAATGCCTTGCTATGAATGTTATTCATATTTTTCCTCATTAGGCAGAAGGTATTTTGAGGTAAAGAATTTGTTCCGTGATCATTGCTCTACTTCACTGCTCAGGTGAAATCAGAAGTTTGTCCCTTCATCTCTCCACCTCCCAAAATAAACACCCCACTTTAAGCTTTTGAAAATTTCTGTCTGCATGACAGCTTTCACTTTTTACTGCAAAAAATTTGTTTCTATGGCTAGATAAGGGAAACTGCAGATCACACTGAATGTTCACAGCTGGCGTTCCAGTAGGGATCGTATTATTTAGATAAAATAAGAGTTTCAACATCAGAAGAACCACGTGTAACCCCCTTTCCCCAGTAAAATAGGCAGACTGATACACCTGGCTCAGCTTAGAAGCAAAGCCAGAAGTTTCTTTCAGTCATGTAGCTCAGTGATATATAGCTTTAAATACACCAATATATTCCTCTCCTAGCTTATATTAGGTAGCCACACATTTAAATGAAGATGTACTTTAAGGTTTAAAAAATCTGCTTATATATAAACTGTATCCTTTTCTCCTTTAAAAAAAACAAAAAAACAAAAAAACACCAAAAAAACCAACAACCCAATCTGGAAAGAAAATGGGAAACTCATGAGCTAGAACGTAACTCCCCTAGGCTGGAAAAAGTAACTGGAAAATTCCAGCCATCACTACTCTAACTATGGCTCCACTCAGTTAACCAGCAAACCCAAAAAGTTTCATATTAGCAACCATGATCAAGCTAACATATGCAGTAAGCATTTCTAGGCCTATACTTAAGAAAGGCCTCTCATTCCACTCCCTCTTCTTTTCTGGAAAGACTTTAAGCACATTATTATGTGCTTAACTGATTAACTTGAAAGTATAGCTGCATGGGGTTTTTTGCTAAAGAAAAGCAGGAAATTATGCACAATCCTAAATTCCTGTCAACAGAACAGCAAAATAGCTATTTCTGCTGTTCAATCTATACAATTCCAAACCCAAAATGCTACCAGCACCTTGTTTTTGTGCACAGCCTCTATATTCATTCCCATCTAATAGTGCATTCAATAGGGTTTATGTATATCAAAAAGCACAGCACATTTTAAACAACTTTGAAGACAGCTTGATATAACTGCCTATAAAAACCTATTTTGGCTAAGCCCAAACCACACTAAAAAAACCCCAAAAAAACAAACTAGTGATAAAACTCACAATAAAATTTAACTTAGCAAGCTTTAAGAAAAAAAAAAAGGCACCAAGTAGGTAAGATAAAAATCTCACTTAAATGAAACATTAAAATTTATCTAAATTCAACATTAGAATTTATTTGGAAACTATAATGACACAGAAAATAGTTCTATTCATGACAACAGAATTTAAAAACATTTCCCACAGCTCATTGCTTTTAGTTCTGGGTTGGGAGCCAAACCACCTACATGAAGAGTCAGGGCTACAAAGAACTTCAATGCTAACAGTCATCTTCCAAATCATGTAAATCATAAATATTACATCAGTTCTGCATCTGCAATATATCATCACCACACTGCTGCATCACAAAAATTGCCAGTTGATGCATTAATGAAATTACCCTAAGCACAGGTTTCTGCAAGCTGATGTATTACATCCACGTAGCCACCCACAGCTCTGATTCAGACCATCCAAATTCAGTCTGGAATTATTTCCTGATGAAAATCAATACCTAACTTTTACCGAGATGAGTTGCACTATTCCCCAGAATCTTCAAACAGATGAATAAGACATTTTTGCATGTATTCATCCATCAAGACTTGTCATCCTTAAAAGAACACCAAAAGAAACCAAAACCAAAGTGACACAGCAAAACCCTGGGCTTCCCTTGCTAAATACCTCTGTGTAGGTAAGTGTGCTGTAATTTTCTAGCTATAAAAACCAAAAACCTTTTCAAAATTGGAATCCGACAAGATTTCCAAATGCCACAGGACAGCAGCACTTTTACAATTAGACTTTTAACTGCCAGGGAGGAGAAAAGAAGACCATATTTTATATTTTATATTTCTCCTATGATGAGAAAACAGTTACCATGAAGTGGAAACTGAAGTATTTTTCAGTTATCTAAATCCTAAGCTACAGCCAGATACAGTTTTGTGGGTTGGCTGGTGTTTTTTTCCGAAATAATTTTTATGCTGACAGATTTTGCAGCTCAATATACGACACCCATACAGAAACAGCCATCCAGCTTTTGCACCAACTGGAAATGTACCTGATTTTCCATTTTGTGCCCTCCACAAGCATCTAAAATCCCCCAAATTACATCTGAAACCTGGCATCCAGCAACACTGCCACATGAGCTGTGAGTTAAAATCAGGTACCTTACAAGTGTCTATTTGGAAAGTTCTTCCCATTCAGCATAGCAAGCTAATTAAAAAATGCTCAAATTCCTGTTACATTCAATCTCTAAGACGTGATTTAGCAGACAAGCATGTCTAAATAAAAATCTTGTAAGTTAGACACAGTTACAGTAAGTAATAAACACAACTGCTACCTACGACTAGGTTCCTACTTAAAATCTTAACTTACATGCTAAAAAAGTTGTATTCTGCTTTGCATATATTGTGAGTTATTGAATGCTGGATTAAAAAATCTGAAAAAAGCATTCTTCCAAAGAGGGAGGAAATGCTTTATGTCTTAAGAAAATCAGTTGTTAAAATGTATGAGAATTACTCACCAGTCTCCAGAGACATTAATTCTTTACCACAAGCCTGACGCACAAACAACAAAACACACGTAAGGATGTGAGGGACGACCCTGTTCCCTTGGAAGCTGCTTCCCAATGAGTACTGCACAACCCTGACCCAGAGGAAAAGCAACTTGACTGTCAGGATTGCTAGACTCTGAGAAAGCTGATACCAGAGTGATGTCACTTATTCCTGAAATGTTACTGCAGCTCTAAACCATTGACTCTCTCCTACCAATACAATCTCATCCTCCAGATGATGGAAAACAAAATGTTTAACAACAGGATTAAGTTTCAACAGGAGCTAATAGTACAGATTCTAACAGAGTATTTCAAGGTTAGAAAAACTATTACAGTCAGAAAAAGTGAAAAAAACCCCAAAAAACCACCACCAACAAAAAAGCCCCAGATGTTATCTAAATATGCTCCTCTAATTATCTCTAACCTGCAAAGATTTTCCTTCTGGCAGCAGTAATCAGAAATCACTTCACAAGGTGAAGAGGAAGAGCAAAGACTGGCACCACAGCACTGGGCATCTGTCTGCAAAGCTCCAGCTAATTCAGCTGGGAAGTTCTTGGCCCGGCAGGGTGGCCTTCAACCAGGTCACCTTTCTCCCTTTTTTGACTTCTTTCTCCCCCAAGATTTGCCCCACAATGGAAGCTCAATCCTCAGGAAGTACTTGTACAATTCCATTGGGAAACATTTCTTTTGCATGAAAAGAAAAAAATAATAACGAGCAAAACCATAACCCTTATGTGCTAAAATCAGGAACTTTTAATACTGAAATAGATGCATCCAAACTGCTAATGCAGGATGTGAAGCTATAAACACTGTGAAGAAAGGAAAGAAATGATCACAACAGGCACTGCAGGAAATTTCTACACAGGAAAGAAAAACCCGGGACTAATACTCTACTTTAAAAATATAAAGGAAGAAGGAGATGAAGAACATGAATAAATTATGTGGCACATAAAATTCACTTTTGCAAGAGTAAAAAGCAGAGTTGCAGTTGCAGGGATGGCTGGGGTCTTCTACAAATCCCAAATTTTAGACTAGAGCAAAGAGATCTTTCATATTAAAATCCTAAGCATCAAAGATTATCTTCATGAATATTTTCAAATTAGCGTCACACACATCTTTAAATATGACAGCCCACAGATTTCCAACAGTCCTGAGCCAACACCATGCTAATTTAGAGCTGGTTAGTAATCAACGGGGGCACTGTGTGGGCAAGCACTGCCTTCAGTCAACCACATCGAGGGCAGTGCAAGCCTTTCTGCACAGAGCAGGCCTGGATTCTTATACATTTATTAGTAAAAATATGTGCACTACAAAGAGACAAATCTTGCAGAAAAAGGATGCAAATTCACAAGATAAACCACTACTTTTTAAAAAATGATCCCACATGTGCAAGATGAGAAATTCTAGGAATGCATAAAGTAACAAACTAGAGGGAACACAAAGGCCTTCAAAGTAAAGAAATGGCAACTCAAAATAACAAAAACAATTCTTCTGATAGGAAAAAATAAGGCCTGGGAAAATACTCCAAAAGTGGCACGCAGTTGGAAAAGGCTTAAAATGGGGATCAAAACCAGAGTTACTCTTCCTCAGTTTTCAGTGTGAACAGCATCAAAACCAGAAGCTGGGAAGCAGAATGAACTACAAATAAATGCACAATACAAGCTGCCATGGGGGCCGGGAAGAAACTGGTTAAAGAGAAGCAGCCAAGTGCAAAGCCAGGACTCAACTGGTGCACAGGACACTCCTGCCAGAATCCTGTTCAGAGGTAATGGGTGAGATCATCAAACTCTTCTGTGTCAGAAAGAGGCTGGCTTCAAAATCCACAAGTGCTAAGCCCTGAAGGCAAGTGACCTATTTTGAAACAATTTCACCTGTCACACTTAGAATAGCAAAAATCTGGAGTGCAAAACCTGTGAAATGCTGTTTCCAAAAAAGCATGGAATATGAGACTTGAACCAAATATTAACAATGCAGTAATGAGTTGGAAAATTGAAGAGTTTTACCATCAGTGATGTGTTAAGTAGTCAATATTAGAGACTGTGCTTCCTTTTCTTGCTTGGCACATTTAATTTACAAAACTGATCCACTGCTTGAAATGAAGTTAGCAATCTTTTCCTCATTTTTTTGATAGCATATGGTAAGTTTTATAGAAGTAATTAATCTCCTGTTAGTTCTGTGGCATTAAAGCCTCTCTTTGTAAGAGCTGTGCTATTTCCAGAAGAATCTAAATTTCACTAATAGCCTCCAGCCCTGAGTTCAGCGTTAAGATCTGATGAAGCATTAGCACATGATGTTGGAAGACAAAGACCAAAGCAGCTGGAAGAGGGAAGAACCACCAGTCTTGAGACACAGCAGCTTACCAGAAAGTAAGGACTGATTTTGAAAGAGAAAATCTTAATATTTAATTACACCAACTTCCTGTTTTTATCCAGTTTTCAATTTCATTTAAAAAAATAGTTACTTCATAAGAAAAATCACCATTTCTGAAGGCCTTCAAACTGAGATTGCAGTCAGTGCTGAAGCACCATAATTTTAAATAAAGAGCTTAACTTCATAAAAATGTAAGGCAGCTAAGACTAATCCAAACAGTCTAATCAGAATAGGACAACAAGACACAATTCATCACTGCTGAACTAGAGAGTTCTGCACTGTTCTACTTAACGTAATTTGCTGTTTTCAAGAAGAAAGATTTTGGTTTTTTCAGCCAAACCAATACAAAGACAAAACAACATAATTGGACTGGTGGAGCAGGGGAAAATAAAATTGCTCTGGGCACATATGTACAGACAACCACATGGCAGTCTTACCCATATTTTCCACAGAATGTAGGGGTTTATGTTCATGTCTGAGTTACTAAGGTCCTTAGTAAGATATTTTACTAACGTCTTTAGACTTCTGGTTTAGGAACATGATTCTGATTAGTTCAGCAGGCTGCCTTATGGACAGTCAGTGTAAGTGCTGTAATATACAAAAAACCTTAGGTCAAAAAGATGTCACAAAAGAATGAGGCTCATACAAAAATGTCAAATGAACAAGACTCTTGGTGGTCATCAAGTTCAACCCCATGCTCAGAGACAAATCCAATGCCAGATAACATTGCAAAGGGCCTTGTCCAGTTGAGTTTCAAAAATCTTCAAGAAAGACACGGAATCATTCTGTGCTCAAGAGGCTTGGGTTTTTTACTAATTTTATTTTAATCTGTTAGAATGGACTTCATTGAAATTTATGACCATTGCCCTTTTTACAGTTCTGAAGAGAGTCTGTCTCATTTATAAAGCCCATGTAGTTAATGAAAGGCTGCAGTTAAGTCCCTGCTTTTGTCTTCTCTTCAGGCTAAACACATGAATCCCTTTTAGCCTCTTCTGGCTCTGTAGCCTGCTAGAGCTAGACTCGGGTTTGTCTCCCTCTCTCTTTCATACTGATGTGACCAAAATCAGATTATTCCAGGGATATTCCAAAGCAACAAACTGATGGGAATAACCACCATTCTCCCCACAGCAGCTCGACAGTTCACCTTCATCCCCATTGCAGCACAACATCCTGCTCGTTTGCCACCAGGACCCACGGGCCATTTTCTCGGATGCTGCTCCTCCACCTGCACGCTCTCCTTTGCTGAACTCCAGCATGTTCCACTCTGCTCACGCCCCCAGCTTGCTGAGCTCCCTGGGGGTGACTGACCTGCCCTCTGGCACTCTGATCCCTCCTCCCAAGGGTGCTGTTATCCAGGAACTTGCTGATGGTGCATTCCGCTTGACTTGCTGATCAGTGTTAAAATAATTCCATCCCAGCAGCAACTCCAGGAAAGACTCTTTGTAAACAGCCACTGGTGTGAAACTTCAGACTATTGATTGCTTACGGTGCAATCAATTCTTCACCATTCATCCAATCCATACCCCACACTTAGATACAAAGGTACCACATGAAGATACATCAGAAGCCTTGCTGAATGTAAGTGGTTTCCACTGTTTTCCCCCTCAGTTGCAGAGGCAGTCATTGTAGGAGGTAGCCAGGTTGGTCAGGCAAGATTTTTTCTTGATACACCTTTGCTGGCTGTTTCCAGTTACCTTTTGGTCCTTCACACGCCTAGAATAGTTTATATGAGAATTTGCACTTCAACATTCTCAGGGAAAGCGGTGAAGCTGACCAGTGTTTAGTTCCCTGGATTCTCTTCCTTGCCTTTTTTTTTTTCCTTTGAACACAGTAATGTTTGTCTTTTTCCAGTCATCAGGGTTATCCATGTTGATAAAAATTACTCTCATGGTGACATCTGTCAGCTCACTCAGCACCCTCAGCTGTTTATGTTCCTAGAATAAGAATCCATGGCTCTTTCAAGCATCAGTCAAAAAATAATTTATAAGTGAATGTCATATTAAAAAAAAAACCCACAACAAAAAGCAACCTAGGAGGGGATAAGGGCCTCAAGGCAGCTTTTATCAGTCAAAACAAAAAAAGAAGAGGTGGAACAACAAATGACCCCATAGGAAACACATCACTGGTCCAGGTTGCTGGTATGCTCCAGGATCTACAGATAGCTGCCATCTGATTTTTCTGCTGTATCCACAACCCTGCTGTAAATCTATGACTGAGAGCACTGAAGTGTTACCCAAACATTTCTTTAAGCTTGCTCTGTTTAGTTTAAGCTCTATACACCATGAGCAAAAATGATAATGAATTTTGAAGCAGGAATTTTGACTGCTTGCTGTTGACAGTACAGACAGAACAAGTTTTCCCAAAGGGAAAGCCCAAACTTGGCTTGCAACTGGAATGTCTTGTTCTGTCCCAAACATCAAAGAAGTTAAAGGCACGTAATAGAAACTGCATGCAGCATGAACATTACCAGTCCAGCAACCTTAGCAGGGAAGGCAAGGCCTCAACAGCCCATGGGGCGCTTGTTCCCAATTACAGTGACATACAAAGACACTGACAGAGAACCTTAAATGAGCTTGGGAATAACCAGTCAGCATTTACAGTTGTAGTCTTTCTAGAACAACATGCTTATAGTTTATATACAACCTTTGATTCTATGCATTTCAAATGAAAAGAAACAAAGTGAATGCTTCCTCCTTCCCAACGCTTTCAAAGGCAGGCAACAGCACTTTCAGATTTACTGATGAAAGACCAGGATTAAAGCAAATGCCTGGTTAAAGAATATATTAATTTTAAAAACATATATACATTTCTCAGCGACAGCATCTTCTGTTAAAGCAAACTGCACCCCAATGCGGTGATGTTGTGACACTTCACTTTTATGCCGCAGGAGCTGCCATTAGGCAAGAGCCGAAACAAAACATTTCAGGGAATTTTAGCTCACTGCTTAACCTACTCCTCACACAATCACAGAATGGTCTGGGTTGGAAGGAACTCATCTCATTTCAACCCCCTGCCATGAGCAGCAACACCTTCCACTGGACCAGGCTGCTCCAAGCCCTGTCCAACCTGGCCTTGGACACTTCCAGGGATGGAGCAGCCACAGCTTCTCTAGGAAACCTGTGCCAGGCCCTCACCACCCTCACAGTAAAGAATTTCTTCCTAATACTCAATCTAAACCTGCCTCTTTCAGTTTAAAACCATCGATCCTTCTCCTGTCACTATCTGCCTGTCCCTCTCCCTCCTTTTTCTAAACCCCCTTAGTTCCTTCCCTTGCTTTTCTAAAATACACTTCGTGTTTAATCCAGAATGCAACTCTTCAGAAAAGAGCAATCGTCAAACCCGATTATCCAGGAATTTTATTCACTGTAAAACAGATCTTCAAGCATGTGCCAGACATGAAGGACCCACAGTCTCCCACAACTCAGCACTAAGGCCTGAGTCTTCTGAGGTGGAAGACACTTATTCCATTCCCTGAAGCCTGTGACAGTCTTCTGCTCCCCCCAGTGGCAAAAACCCACATATAATCCACAAGGAGGCCACGGAAGCAGCATCACTTGCTCATACAGCACTGTTCTTGGAGGTACTTCAAACCAAAAATTTCCAGTATGTAAAGGATTTTTGCTCTACAAAAATTAAACAACAGTCTAAATCAACTTTTATCTCGATTTGTGCAAAAAAATTCTAGGAATTGATAAATATAATGTAGTTGATAATGGAAACATTTAAAATTAATCTATAATCCTAAAATTGACAGCGATTTTCTCAGGTTATGATAAAGTAAAAAAGAACACCTTTAAAAATAAAAATATTTTTGAGACAAGTATTAGTAGCAATCTTCTGTTTAAACAAAAAAGTCACAGAAAGCTGCTGCCACGCAGACGTCATTTGCCTACTCTTATCAGCCTTCTAATGTTTTCCTTCTCTTAAGCTTCGAATAGCTTTTTTAAAACGTGAGCATAATAAGAAAACTTATTTCCTGAAAGATGAACTAAATGAGTATTTAAAAATAATTCTGACAGTGTAATTTCAGGATGTGTATCTAACGTACAGTAAACACTTCGATATTCAAAGACCAACTGCAAAATTACATTATTTGAAATATTTTTTGGCTTATATTAGTGGTACCTGTGATAACTTACCAGCTACCTTCAGCAAGGAATGATAAGAAAAGAACCCCAGGGCTTTTTTTAATTTCATGCACTTAATGAGGTGAGACATTGAACCCACATTTGAAGGTCTAAAATATTAACACAAGACTTTAAATACCGTATTTAAGAAATTCAGTTACTGAATCTCACCGGTCCACACTGAACCTTTGAATGCAAATACAACTTAATAGTTACCCTAAAACTTAATTCTAAAATTCACCTGAGGTTCTATGCAGCCCAAAAACTTTCCCACATAGGTGTTGAAAATCACCTATAGGCTGTGCTGCTTTCAAATAGATTTAAATGTGCAATGTTTACACAAACCCAAAGCTATCTAATAGGTTAGAGATGCCCCAAATGATACGGCAATTAATATGGTTTAAACGGCACCTAAAGAACTTCTACGCTGGGGTTTTTCCTCTTATTTCCAAGGAATCCTTTATTTCTAAACCAGAGAAATAACAGCCTGCATTACTTTTGCATACTTCGAGCTTCTTAAGTGCTATTACGTTAAAGCCCTTGGATGTCACAAAGTGGTTCCAGCCAGACATCACATCCCTTATTTATTCTAAGGAACTAAACAATGGACTCTCACTGAAATAAGTGAAATAAGGGAGTGAAATAAGTGAAATAAGTGCTATCCACAAGGAGTAACAATGTCAAATGCTGGTATTAGCACTACTACAGGCTGCACTGAAGCCAGCAAGGCAAGGTTTACACAAGGATCTTTCATTACATCCATGGACAACGCTGGAAACGAGTGACAAGCAAGAGCCATTGCTCGAACCTAAAGGCAGCACTGCTCTTTGAGTCAGGAAAGCTGAAAACCACCATGCAGAGTTCAAATTAGGGGTATCCATCACACCAATGAGAAGACAAGGAGTTTTAGAGTCCAATAGAGGGGAGCAAGACTTGCTCATTTCATTTTATATTATTCTTCCTGTTTTTCTCTCCCTAAAAAGGAAGGTGCTAAACCGGTGGGATTGGCTGAAGTGGTCAAGAAAATCACGTGGTTTAAAACCACTGAGTTCATGAGTTTTAAGACCTAACAGGTTCCTGAATTTCATTTCCATGCTTGTCTTTCAAATGTATTTTGCAGACTTTCCCTGAGGATTAAGATGACAGTGTGACAAGCAGCTTTCTAAGGATTTTTCCCCACTGTCTTTTAATGATTTTGCAAATGTTCGTACCAGTGCAGATCAGTTGTTTAGCTTCACTGGCATGGTTTCGATAAGTACATTCCAGTCAGGTTAGGTCAGTCATTTTGATATCTCAAAAATAATCAGGACATCAAATATTCACTATTCACTACTCAAGCTTGAGAAGACACATTTCCCCCAATAATTATAACAAGATTCAGATTACAAACAGTTCAGCTCTTTGCTGAGTGAATTCTGATGTTCCACATCTATTGGATACTGCCTGTCAGAAAACATGAATTCAATGTTTTCACAGAAACAGAATTACTGTTAGCCATCTCGAGTGTCATAAAGGACTTGATATACTGAAAAAACATCTAGTTAGAAGTTATAAGCATCTCTATTCTACATATTGGGGTACTTGTTTCTAACACAGATGACATTACAAAGTTATTGGTAAATAGCTTGAAACCTGTAAATTTTAATTTCTGCCTCTAGAGCAAGGAGTGTGATGTCAACAGAATCAGTAAAGGAATCGACTGTCTTCAGCTAATTTCTTTTCTTAGAGCAGCAGGGCCTTTCTTAGTGATTCCTTGTTACTGTAATTCTTCAACTAAAAAAGACTCCTTGTATGTCCATTCAATATGAGAAAGCTGCAGAGAAATGCAAGTGTATTCACCAGTCACAGTGTCTACATTTTTATCAGTAAGAATGCTACTGGTGGGTGCATGAGGTCCCACAAGTTAAAAGTAAAGCAAGTGTAGACTATTTGCAGACACTGAAATGCTTTTCAGTGAAGAAAGGTCCAGTGTTCAAATTGTAAACTTTTCCTCAATGCCACAGGGATATCAGAGCTTTGCAGGGAACCAGCTGGAAACATTTTAAAAGTATTTTTCTTCTAATGTCTTTCAAGGAGACGGCTCTACAATTTTCATTGAATCTTTTATATAAAACTATGCAGGTAACAAGAGACAAAAAATTGAGCCTGGGAAACTGAAGAGCTTGCTGGATCAGAACGTCTAGAAGTGTCAGAGAAACTACAACATGGTTGTGGTTAGTGTAAAGCAGTGGTTAGACTTACACATGCACTCACACTGCACTCACTCTGACATTTCTTAGCTTCTCTTCTCTTGACTGATGTTTTATTACTTTTCCACATAGTTCTCTTTGTTCCAGCTTCACATAGGTGCGGCAGAAGTTTTCATAAATTTTTGCATGAAAATTGAGAAGCGGAATGCAGTCAGAGTCTCTCAATATCACTTCAACACAGCTGTCGGAAAATGACACACTGCTGCACTACGAGACGTGTCACTATAACATAAAATGAAGAAATTAAATAAATCTAATTCTGTTGAAGTCCCGCACTGATTAATATATTTAATAGTCCTGTCTCAACAAAATCTAAACTGTTCTTACTTGGTTTCAACACAGACAAGGTAATGAAATAAAAACTGCATCCAATAGATGAAATTATCAATCTGAATCCATCCTGTGAATGTGAATCATTACAGGACACAACGAGACAAGAACATCTTGGTGCTCAGGGCCCTGAGCTGACGAATTAAGGACCTTAAACTTTGTTACAGGGAGCGCAGTGGTAAGATACCAGAAGAGACTGGACTGTGAGCTCACTGGAATTTCTAAATGGAATAACACAAAGCTGGTAGCTAAGATATTAAAACCAATCCAGCTTCATGAGCAAGAAGTTTCTCTGGGGCTATTTGGCTTTTCTTCCTATGGGGCCAGGTGCAGTTTTGCACTGACATGCATTTTGGTGCCTGAGGTATTTGACTGACAGTCATCATCAAGCTAATTGCATCAGGGATGTGCCCTTTGGCTTCACTTCCTGCTTCACCAGTCTTTCCCTATGATCCTGATTAAGTAAACCTCTTGTTTCCATTCCCAATTTGTACTACTGTGATATAAAATACTCCCCATCATGAAAGCAATTAGATGCAACCGTAAGACACTAATGCTGCAATGGAAGGTTGTGGGGAACACTCTCAACCTATTCTGATCATCCAGGCAGTGAGAAATGAAATTCAGCTGCTCCTGCAGGAAGCACGTCACGGCCGGAACCACACTGTACTTGGAGGCACTTTCAGAGGCAGCACTAAGGAACTTACTTTGACAGCCTCAGTGTGAGGGCTACTGAGGATATCTGTCTTGTCTTTGCTCATAGAGAGAACAAATGCACTGGGCAGAGTGGGCTGAAACAGATGGTATTACCAAAACTGGCATTTAAGTCATGCCTTTCCTTCTCTGCTATGACAACCTTGATGGCTCGGGCTATTTTCTCCACGAGGGAAAAAAAAAAAACCAAAAACTCATCCTACTTCTCAGAACAGTAAAAAAAAGAAAGAAGAAGTCTAACATAGATTTCCCACATACAAATGTCTCATATCACACAAATTTCTATTGAGTAAAATTGTTAAAACTTGTATTGATATCCTGCATCTTAACAACAGCTCTGGAAACCTTTCTGTATTTCTTCTTTCTCAGAGCAATTTTTCCCCTCATAAACCTCCAAAACACCCTGAATACATCTTGTCAAAAAAAACCTGTCCCTTTAAAATAATGCAATAAAGCCATTTTGCTGGCTTTGTTTTTAACTTGATCATGGATCCCACTTAAAGGGACCTCAGTAGAAAACACTCCACAGCAAATGCTTGCCATGAAAACCGTGCAGGTCCTTCCACTAAAGATGTTACTCTGTTTTGTCACCAAACACCAGGTTTTCACAGATTGAACGGTTTTTATTCAGCTGCCCATATGCTAATTTTCATGTAAATGACAGATTTTCTACCAATATGGTTATGTTATGATACCTCTATACTTCCCTGGAAAAAATCCCTGTACACATTATTATATATATATTATGGCAAAAGAGGCAAAGGGACCATCTGAAACATAAAGACAGACAAATTTGGGAATAAACTTTAAAAATACTGAAATGCTGATGAAGTTAATAATTTCTATATAAGCAGGGACATATAAAACATGGAAACCTTTTGATATTTGGAGTTTTTGGGCAAGATATGAATTGCACACAAGTCCCTTCAAGTGGCCTGAAGTACATAAAAATTAACATTTCCTTTCTTTTTTCCTCAATGGTCATCCTTTGAAAGAGCATCATGTTTTGACTGGCTTGGAAAAAACTAAGTCATTGTATGGCACATGTTTCCAATAAATTCAGATTAGTTTAAGGAAGGCACAAAGCAATTCCAGTTTTCTTACAGCCATTGACATGTTTAAATACCAAACCACTGTCTCCCCACCACAGCACTGAAATGTGCATAAGACTGAATATCCTGAAAACATTTTAAAATACGAATGCATCCAAAAACATAAGGAAAGTGATATTGTACTGAAAACACATTGAAAAAATTAAAAGTCCTGTACCATTTTGAAGAACGTTCCTGTACTTTTTTTTTTTTCCCCCTTTTTGTTTTCCCCTTTTCTCTTCCCTATGCTTCTTGGCGGGGGGGATGGAATTTCTATCTCTAAAAAGGAATGTTTTACTCTTGGTCATCTTTTAGGAAATGTAAAGTTCAAAATCATTTATACAAAATCATTTGCTAAATTTTCATTGACAGTTATTCCCGATAAATATCTATTCACTACTGAATTTCAATGACCTAGTGTATTCATGGCAAAAATCTGCCAAAATTCACAGGACTGTGTTTAATACCCATTTTAAACCTCAATGTACTGAAAAAGTAGACAATTCTTAGCTCATTCAGCAAGGACTTGGCCAACTCATTACTTCCACTCTCTTGGTACAAAAAAAAGCCAAAGTTTTTAAAAATAAAAAAATCCCAAATATTTCAGGTTTTTACTTTAACAGAGCTGTTTCTCAACTTACACTAGACACATACAGAAAGAACTAATAATGCCTTCTTTACTTTTCCATAAAATCTCAGACTCAAGGCTGACATTTGAGCCAATTATTTTAAGTGAGTGGTGGTGTACATTTTCTTTTTCATTTGGAGAAGTAAATTTAGCTCATGCTTGTGAAACATTGCTCCGCTCCTTCCCCCACTCTATTAAAAAAAAAAAAAAAGAAACTAATAAGTGGCAGTATCAGATTGTAGCAAGCTGTCTAAAATAGGTCAAGATCTGATGCAGAATGCTGACAAGGTTTTTAGACACAACCTTCAGCCTAAAATTGTCACAGGCCCTCCATCTGGCACACCAACTGAGTATGTCCAATTGTCAGCAGTAGTAAAATCTTTCATTTAGAACACAATGTGAATGGAAAAAGACTGAGCCTTCACTGTCCAAAAAGATTTTAATAATTCAAAAAACAGTTGGCAGGCAACTGAAGTGATACATATACAAACGTTCCCCTTCACTCCACATCCTTAACTGATTTTTTTTCCCCTGCACAAACAATTATAGTTACGAAAATTCAAGCAAAAAGTTTATTTAAATATTATTTCAGCAGTGGTGCTCCCTCAAAATGACTAAAGCCGCCACCACCACATTCTCACTGCTCTCCTGGTGCAAAAGAGCCCCACAAGTCAGTAACTTTTTATTCATGTGAAAAACAAAATTAATTTCTTCATCTTCTTCAAAAATAACTCAACAGGTTGAATTACATGCCTCATATTTCCAGTCTCATGAGCGAGTTCCTCAAAGATCCTTCCAGAGACCTCCAGTTTCTAAAAATCAGAAAATCAGCACAGCGGAGGCCTAGGAACTTAAATCTTTCACTCTGGTATTTTATTGTGAGTTACAATGTATTGATCCACAATAAAAGAAAAGAAAATCCTAATGACGGCTGGTGTGTCTAAAATGACTGAATCATAACGTTCTTTAACATGGAAAAGCACTGTTTTATTCAATTTCAGTTCTCAATTCAGTGTAACTTAAACGCATTTGGAATGATCTTGTCCAGCCAGCAGCCCTTACACACATTCATCCTCCCTCTCTGCATGTTCTCTGTGTGTGTATATATATGTGTGTGTATATATGTATGTATATATACGCAGACACACATCTAGAAATGTAAAGAGATCAACAAAACCAGCACAGGGTAAAACTGCAGCAAAACAAAAAACAGTATATTGTTGTCAAGTTTTCTGAGTTCTCAAAATAACCTCTTTATGCACAAGCACCACTACATAACCACAAGACAGGTTTTTTTCCACAAGCTATCCATGACCCAAGGTGGACCTCCATGTTAAATAAAATGGGTATAGACAAGAGAAGCTCTGCACAGGAGACAGTATCTTACCTACAAAATTCAGTTAACCTTTGTAATGGTAATATAAGAATTTAGCTTTCTGGCAAACTAACCAGAGTCAGCACTTAGTTCAAAGGAAAGAATAAATGTTATCCTGAAGAGTAAAATAGACACAATCAAGGTTATAAAAATAGCTTGAGATGTTTAACACTTGCAAATTCCTGCTTTCCTTTAGGCTAAAAACTGTTCCTTTACAAGAACTGTGAAATACAACTTCCTGAGAGGTTTGAAGTTCTCTAGGATTGCTGTTTATCCAGAAATTGTCCTGTGGTAAATCCATACAGCTTCACAGTATTTTCCAGATCTCTGTGAGACACAGCTCATGGCACCTGAAGGCACCACCACTATGGAACAACATGTTCCAGTTATGAATGAAAACTCAGCATTAGAAATAACATCTTTTGAAGGTAACAAGGCAGTACAGTGATTTATTTTGCACAACACAGGTCTGCAGTTACCCCTGGCTGCCTCTCTTTCATCATGTGTCAGAGCAGCAATCTAGAATCCCGTTCTGGCAGCCAAAGCACAGCTTTTCTGATGGGATATGACAGCCCTTTGCCACCGCAAGGCCTCAATTAAATGCATTATCCTCAGGCTTTAACAAAAATCTTAACTCCTGCATCCATTTACCTCATTTTCCCTGGAAACCCTGCATTAGGGGGTCAAGCAAACTCATGTTCAAGTACTCAAGATTCACACACACACCACCCTCCGTCCTGTCCCTCTTCCAACCAGGAGTGTCAGAGACATAATGAAGCTTATGGGCTTATTGATTCTACTCCTATAAATCAGGTCAGCTGGAATCATAACAGGGGTTGTGTTTGGCAAGAATCTCTTTTGTCAGACTCAGCAAATTCACAGACCAGCAGCTTTTCCCATTGCAATTCAAATCTTTCATCCGAAAGACTAAAGTATATATCCACAATCACAACAGGGTAAAGGCTATCCACTTGTAAAAACAAGCTCCCCTCCCAACCCCAAAATATTTGTGAATGCATTACTTTTAAGAGCTCCAATCTCAATCCAGTGATGAGCTGTGCCACACCGAAAACTTAAAACACACATGAAGTTCAGTCATGATATTAAATCATCTTTATTCACCCACAGGTAAGTGAAATCAAGAAACACCTTTTTTTTGGGAATGGAAGTGGGTGGTGTCAGCTTATCAATTCATTCCCTGCTTTTTACAACCTCAGCTGAGAGGTTTTAAAAAGATATTGTCAACTGATTTTTTGCTACAAGTTAAATGCCTTGCATTAAAGAATTTAAAAGTTGTATCTCTCAGATGATCTTGGAGGAAAACAAGATTTTAAATCAAGTGCAGGAACTAAGCTTTGATAATACTTTGAATCATAAATCCTGCCTTTCCCACAGTTAATTAGAAGTTAATTAAATGTTAAGCCATATCAAGCATTCACCTTAACTACTACAAAGACTATAAATTTATTCAGAAATTCCTACTATATCTTACCAAGGTATCAAATCTCAGTCATAACAAAGAACTAGGAAATACCTTCTTCTCTTCCTTAGCTGGTTAAAGAAGGAAATACATACATAACAGCAAAACTAACATGACAACACCTAACTTACCCTGTTTAGCAATTTGTCTGGAAACCAAGTGCTGTAAATATCCTTCAGCATTGTATTAAATAAAATTCTCTTTAGCAAGACTACTCAAGCTCCCTCTAAAATATGAGATACATGAAATATTCATGGTTTAAACCAAAATTGGTTTAAAAGAACATCATGAAAAATGACTGAGAAGTGATGGTTGAAGAACTGTTGCTATATTTAGAATAGTTAGAAGAAAAAAAGATATATGCCCATTTTTCTGCCCAGCCCAGCATTCCTGCTAAAAAAGCAATTCTTCTCCAGTAAAGAAATTAATACACACGTACCAGAATTATTTTACTGAAGGACGGCAGAGACATTTCAAACAGATACCATTATTAGAGAAGAGAGACAAGTGTGAAGCTGAGTTTTATCTGAGTTATCTAAAGGCATCAGAAAGGAAAGAGATGAATATCAACTCACCAAAAACACTGGCGATCTAACAGCCAGGCTTGTCTCACATCTCCAGTTGCCAGTTCCAAGAGGAATCATATGTGCACTGATAGAAGGATGACAAAAGGGCACGCTGTGCTCTCCTCTACTCCACTTGAGTGACAGCTCTTCTAACAGGGAACCGAGACACACTGCAAAATCTCTAACAGTGGGGACCTGAGAGAGCATGCTCAGTGTCTAATTTAAAATGGCCTGATGCTTCATCTCAGCAGGAGATGGCCTACTTCCAAACAATTTCAGAACTTTAAGTCAAATCTAAAATCATTAACTGGAATACGCAAAACTCAGCCACCAAGCAGCATTGATTTCTTCTCTCTTTTTTGTTTTAAATCTGGGCTGATGCACAGATAATTATTTGCACTACTTCCCCTGTAGGGCATCCTGAGGCTTAAACACTATCATCATGTGCTTCACTGTAATTGCATGATGCCACTGCAATAGATTGAAAACCTTTTCAGGATAGGATATGATTTGAACACTCAGCAGCACAATTCATAAACCAGACAAAGACAACAGATCTGCTGAATAGTCTCCACACTGATTTAAGAATTATCCTACCTGCTGATTTCTGGGCAGGGTTTTAAAATTATTTATTAATTTTTTAAAATTTTTTTTTGGGGTGGGGGAGGCAAGAAGAAAGGCTTGAGAACTGTCTAACAAGTGATTGCTCGAGAACTGTCTAGCAAATGATTTATGTTCCAGAGCTGTTTACCTCCACTTAATGTCTCTTTATACATAAAGAAACCATTTAGCTTCTTCATGAAACAATTTATTTGGATATCAGATGTCAGGTTACTCACATGCAAAAATCCTGTGAACCAGATATTCAAACCTTTTCCCCTCAGGAGGTTAACATCTTTTAATACACCCACAGACAAGTGGTACAGAAGTCTTCTGTGTTTTGGTTTTCTCTCTCTCACAGTCCTCTTTCCATATTTATTGTATATTCATTTTTTCAAATGAATACACTAAGTTTTCCCCCCTCTTGTGAGAAGAAAAAAGCTGCGCCCCAGGCACTTCTGGTTTTTTAAAATGCTTTCCTGCTTCTCATTCAAGCTGAAAGCAGAGCTAGGCAGGCTACTTTATAAATGCTGTATTTTAAAGGATGCTTATATAAAAAAGAAGCACAGCCCACCTCCTGGTCTGTACCACACCTGAGCATAAAAAAGACTTGGAATAAACTCTAATATCAAGTCCTCTATTTCCAATGTGGTGGATATTGGTGAATACAATGGTTGGTAGAGAAGCAGGACATTATTCATAAGCTTCACTAGTGTCTACAAGTAACTTAAAAATTTGGTTTTCCTATCTATGCAAAAATGCTCGTATTTACTACGAGAATCGGCAACTTCAGATGCAGAGTTGTGAAGTCTAAGACCTACTCTCCACACTCCTATGCTTTAAAAATCCTCTTTACTAAGGTAATTATTTTAACATAAATCCTTGCCCTTTTCCTTTGAATTCACACAAAATTAGAGGAAGTCTTTTCACTTCAGCAGTTCCAGGCACAAACCCCGAAGTCAAGGTGCACAACAGAGCTGTGGCACAGCTGAACCCGATCTCATGAACGCACCGAAACATCCCATTCCATATTCCAGAAATAATATTACATCACTATAAGAAGTAGTTTATTTATAATCATGTAATACTAACTGCATTCACACAATATTTAATCACATAATACTTTGGTGGTTGATTTTCTCACACCAATACATACAAAAAGAATCCTTGCTATAACATAAATCCACATTGGAAAATTCAGATGAATTCTGCATTCTACCATTAGGTGATGAAAATTCACTTTCTTCATAAGAATTCCACTATTTCCTTGCCAGCTAGTGAGCACTTTAAAGAAACAAGTGAAAGAAGTACTAAATCATATTTCACATTTTTTCCTAGGCTTTTATTCTTTCATCATCTAAGTTCTCATCATTTGCTTTGTTATTGCTCCCTGAACTTCCACGTAGATTCAGACTGGTAAATCAAAACGTATTTTTAAAATGCAAGGTGTCATGAACATAAGAGTTGCCTCCTGAGTGAGAAATGTTTTCATCCAGGCAGGCTTGCTCTAGCTTCATTCTAAAAACAAAATAAAGAAATAAATGCCACTGAAGAAAGCTTACTTGTACAAATCCATAGGTACCTAATCAGTAGTTTGCAGTTTCCACATATAGAAGATGAAGGGGATAAAGAAGCTGCTAATAAAACCCATTAAAACTGAAGTAAACACTGTTCTCTTGTTTCAAGTTCATTCTCCTTTGCCTCCCAAAATCTCACCAAGCTGAGCACAACTTACGAGAATTTTCTCTGAGCTAGACAACAGTTTGCAAATTCAAAAGGTGTGCTCTGAAGTTAAATTTCTGTGGGTATATTCTCCCCCAAAAGACAAATTTTCATGGGAAAAAACTCCCTCTGCACTTCTAGGACAACTTTACAGAAGCATAAGGAAATTTTAGGACAGTTCTGGTTTTTCTGTAGATGAATCTGTATTTTATTGTTTTAATGACCTACGAATTGTAGCCACAATAATGAAATGTAAGGGGGTTATGAGCAGCACATGAATCCAAAATACTTCCGATTCCACAACTAATGCAAAACACTTGCAAAGCAGTCTCTTGCTGACCTTGAAAGGGCTCCTTTACAATGACATAAATTTGAGTTTCAAGATCTGTTCTACTTGATAAGGCAGTTTTACAGTAAGTGAGTATAAATTTGCCCATTTGCCACGTAATAAACATATCTTGAAAGAAAAACAATAATTGAATTAATACATAAGTAGGGAAATGTAGCCTGTACACAGGACTTCTAGAAAATAGTTCTTCTGACCATGACAAATCTGGGATTAAAATCAAACAGCCCTGGAAGCAGAAACATTTTTCTAGAGTTTCTGCACTGATATCCAAACCAAAGTATTGTTGCCACACAAGACACTAAAACCATGCCACACCACTGTGTTATAAAGACAATGAGCCTCAGAGAGTGTTGCAGGAATACAAACTAATTTCAGTAAACTCTCTGCAGTTAGAAAATGTCTAATGACTGAAGTGGTGGTGGTGGTGAGCTTTTTCCTTTTAATGTATTTAACAAGAAGTAAATACTTTAAAACATCTTTCTTACCAACACCTTCTTCACAACAATTTACACATGAACAGCCCTGATCACCTGCTCTGACAGCAGAACAGCTCATTTTAATGAGTGTTCAGCAGTACATTTAAGTTAATTTTCAGTCTCAATATCAAACTCGCCACTCTTTCAGAATGAAATATGATGCACTTTTAGGGTTATAACTAGGCTTTATAAGGATTTTATTAAGACCCTTGATTTATGTAATTGATGTTTTTAACTAAACATGATAAATTCTTCAGTAAATTATATACAGCTGAGTTTCACAAGACTTTCTGGCATCCTAAAAAGAATTCCACAATGATGTCTCTTACACATGAGCTCTTTTCAGCTCTCTTCTCAGCCTTGGCATGATGACACAAGCAGCTTTCCTGGATTTAGTTACTAGAAGTAATACCTCACGATGTCTCTCTCAAACACTACATCACAGACACATAAGAATTCTTCCATTTCTATGCAAAGCTACATTCTCCAGAAATGGGTAGCAATTTAAAATCTGTTTGCCATTACGTTATCATATCTTATCTATCAGCTGACCTATTTAAGTGGAAAGAACATTTTTTGAACAAAACAAAGAAAAAGGATATATCTGTGTGTAGACAACCACAGGGGTAAAATTACGTATGTAAAGTTCAAAAGATGAGTTATTTTTCTCTTATTTCTACAGTGTAATTTACATTCTTGTCTCTATTCATAGTTTTGACTGTGGTACATTTTTTCAGTGTTTCTGTTGTGCAACGTATATTCTCTCTTTTTTGTTATTTTCTAATTATTTTTGCACCTCACTTGAAAATACTGTCCTGGTTTACAGCTTTTCTTTCCATCCCATGTTATTTTTTGCCTTCTTTAACTTTCTTCTCTTATATTTTCCCTGTTAACCCATGTCCTAATATCTTCAATACTGAGAGCAAATGAAATAAATGTTGAATCTTTCTCATGGGGAAAACAGAACCAAAGGACCCACAAAGTACATGTACATTTAGCACATCAGCTGATAAGTGCCCTGGATTTTATTCCTTAAGTTATGGCAGTCTCCTGGTAAATCTGACTCTTTATAGTCTTTCACTCTTCAAAAGCCCACAATTAGATTGAATTGCCAACTCTGAGCATTCCCATTTCTATTGTCATTTCCTTTCTAAATATAGGTTTGTGCTCAAGTTACAATAGTTTGTGCTCACGCTCTTGAATAAATAAAAGAGAAAAATAAGGTTTATATCTGCTGTTCACAGCTTATAAAAGCAGGCTGCGTGTTGGTCTTTAATATATGACCATAATGATTCATCTGGAAAATTGTGTCAGACAACGTGCCAGAACATATAAAACTGCCACCGCTGCCCGCATTGTTAGTGTTGTTCCCAAGTTTAAATATATATATTTATATTATAGGGTGTCTGAGATTAAGACCAGGTCTGAAGCAAGCACCTTTCAATAAATACATGCTACAGATGTGCCTATCCCAAAGACAAGCTCTAACTACACAGCCAACCCTCTGCCTATCCTCAGAGTAGAGAGAATTCCCCTTCACCCACTATTCTCTTAATAAATTTGCTTGTCTTTTAAAAATAGTCATTAAATTTAGAAACACATTCAATATGGGCAAGAGAACAACAGTCCCTGACAAAAGAACTGTACTTGCTAGGTAAACTTTTTTACTGTTTCTAAAATTCAACCTGTTAGTGACATTCCTTTTTTATTTTATGTTTATTCCCAGAATTGCCATAAAAAGAAATCTAATAAATGATTCCATATATGAATAAGTGTACTTCTGCTGCAAGATTGACGACCTCAGGAATCCAATCAGAATACTCCTTCTTAATGTCCAATGCAATTAATTTTTCTACAAAATGTTTATACTGCAAGAACAGTTCAAGTCAAAGAAAATTTTTTAGGGCAACATCACCACTGACCTGGTCAGCTGAGAACACATCCTTCAACTCCATGTGGCATCAACAGAAGCAGCATAAAAAATATTTTTCAGTTTTTAATGCAACACAGAAGTGAAACAACCCACCAAATACAAGTTTCTGTGTAAGAAACATTGAAGCTCAGCAGCTCCTTTGTGCTGCAGGACCTAGAGACATTTTCAAATCCTTATTCAATAACTGTCACAAAGCACAAATCCCTTTTATTAACTGATAAAGCCAGAGTTAAAACTGCTGTGATCCCATCTGGAAAATATCTCAGTTCTCCTCTCAAAGTAACTTTCCAGTCAGCCAAAGCTCTTTGCAACATTCTTAAACCCATTCTGAATTGCAGCTACATATGTGCTCATTAAGCTGCTTCTTTCTATTAATAGCAGGAATTGTAGTAAAAATATCCTTTTGTAGAATTATCAGTTTATAAAAACAAATATAATGAATTTAAAATTAACTACTTAGAAGAACATGCTATTCTGACAACTTGCTGACTGTGTTCCCAGTGCAGAATTACAACCATGAGCACTGGCTGAATTAATCTGAACAAGCACAAGATCTCTGCCTCATCTCCAAAGTCTCTCAATATGCAAAAATTAGGTTGACAAAATACTTGCAGTGAAAGAGTGGAGGAAAAACTCTTCTGCATTAGAGAAAATGTAATATATTGCAAGGGAAATATGAATAACACTCAAAACCAATTAAAGCAAAATACAGATCAGCATCACTGAATAGCAAAGCAAGAGAAGTTTACGGAAACAAAGAAAAATTCTCAAAATGCCCAAATGGAAAAAGGAATACAAAGTCCAATGAAAACTCACAAGTTTAAAAAGAAATACATTGCAGACTCTGAAGACTCACTTGCAAATGTGTAGAGGGTAAAAAGGGGAGAGACAGGCCTATATCTCAAACCTAATACAGCTCATCTTTCAAACTTCAGAATCAGAAAAGCTTTTCAACCCAAAAAAAAACCCTTAAAAAAATAAATAAAAACATTCACAACAGCTTTTGAAAATGAATGCCACAGCTCAGAGAACTATCAGGTAAAACAAACTAACAACAACAAAAAAAACCCCCATAAACCAAACAAGTGAACAAATAAATGAACAAAAGCCACAAAAAAAAAAAAAAAAAAAAAAAAAAAAAAAAAAAAAAAATCTAACAGGCTTTCAGCTCTGAGAGAATTTGGTTTTCCTGAAAGCATCCTATAAGGTCACTCATCAAAGCTGCTGAAAGAAACTAAGGTGCCAGAGGTGAAGAGATGGTAATGGGTTCACAAGAGGAAAAGGACACAAATTAATAAACCTTCAAGGGCGTGAGCTCACAAACTCTTCACCCTGATTTCAAAGAGAGGGAATACAGAACCCAAGCTCTACCAGTATTCTCAGGACCAAGGATGCCATTCAGGATGACAACAAGGGCCCAGGTGAAGGATCACAGAGGACTTACACAAGATTAGGAACACAAGCAGTAAAACAGCAAGTGATATTTAATAATGGCAATGTAACACAATACTAATGAAAGAAACCTCTGTGTTTTACACAAGAGTATGTAGGACAAGGGGGAATGGCTTCCAACTGAAAGAGTGTAGAGTTACATTAGACATTGAAAAAAATTCTTTACTATAGGGTGGTGACAAGTTTGCCCAGAGAAGTTTTGAACATCCCATCCCTGGAAGTGTTCAAGCCCAGGCTGGACAGGGTCTTTGAACAACCTGGTCTTGTGGAAGGTGTCCCTGCCCATGGTAGGGAGGTTGGAACAAGAAGATCTCTAAAGCCCCTTCCAACCCAAAGCACTCCACGATTCTATACTATTCAACAGTGGGCTCTGAGATGACCATTTCTACTATGGAATAAAACCTTAGTATTATCATAGATACCATTTCAAAGGCTGGTCATCTGAGAGAATTCACAGAAAGTTTTGTGTGCACATATGGAACAACACAGAGCTTTGGTTAGCTTTTAAAACAAGTCATGGAGAGTTGGTGTGGGGTCAGGGGTGAATACAGAAACCCATCAGGTGCAGTTAAATACAAAGACATGAGCTCTGGCTCTAGAAGTCACTGAACCACAGACAGCTGTCAGCCAGCAATTCTCGTGTAGGTTCTCCAGAAAAAACCCAAACAAATCCTCACCTCTGGCAGTCTTTGTTTCTGGCAAATGCTGCAAAACCCAGCAAATAAACTGTTCAAGAAACTGTGAAGACAGCATGTATCAAACTGCCGGAGATAACTTCTCCTACATTTGGCCGCCTTTCTCAGCTAAAGTGAAGCCCAGTAGGAATGGTGATAGAGCATCAATTTATTAGAAACTAGGGGCGGTTGGGTTTCAAACTTAAAAATATCTTCAAATGGTTTTTTCTATTCCCCTGGCTTCTTCACCTTTTCAACAAGGTAGGGCATGATCCACCCACTTGGGGCACAGAGTTGACTTTCACTTCAAATTACACAAGCTTGCCAAATATGAACAACTCCCTCCAGCAGGCCAGAGCTTACCCACTGTTCTCTGTTTCCCCATGAAATTGATGCAGCATGGATTGTGGAAGGGGGAGTAGAGTAATTCTCAAGTCACAGACATTGACAGATTATGAAACCAGTGAACAGGATAATTAAACTCCGAACGATCCACAGCTAATTTGCAGTTGAACTTCCCCACACAACGCAGGTCTGTAATTATAAATTTCCACCAGATACTTGATACGAGTCCTTCTTAGAGCGTTTTCACAGACAGATGCCTGAAACAGGGATACTGTTTATTGTACTTGGACAACAAAATTCACCAGCCAGAGTGTAGCTGTTTAATTTTGTTGTCAGCTGAATCACCGGATCCAGCACAGTGGATTAGCCCCTAATAGCACAGGGTTTCCTTCTGTCCAAGCTGCCACCAGCTCAGCATCACCCTGCCCAAGAGCTCCACATCAGACACCAGCCTCCTAAAGCTGCTGAAAGCAAATCTAATCACAGTGACAGTTCAAATGAAACCAGCACAGATGAAAATCAACATATTTGGGCTTTCTCTTTCGGTAAAATAGATTTAACTGATATAATGAGCTTTATATTTCTCAACAGGAAAAAGCCTACATACATCAATAAAAACTAGAGGGAGCAACACTTTAAATGCTTTTTTAATTGACTTTTGTTTTCAGGACAACAGCCCAGGGATAAGGTTTCATTATCACTCCAGTATTTCATGTCCTTCAAAAAGTACATAATTTATTCTCTGCATACCATTCAAACACAATTCCCAGGAAATAAACAAACCCAAAACCACAAGAAAAATCAACGATTAAATTGGATTTACATGACAACAAAAAATCTCTTCAGTTTTGAATCCTGCAGTCAAATCTTAGTTAAGATAGCATACACCAGGAATATTTTGCAAGCTGATTATATTTTCTTAGAATACCCATCTTTAAAATTAAGATGTATTCACATAACATGCAATCATGTGCATTTACAGTATATTTAAGAACTGATAAGTAAACCCTGGAGATTTGACTTCCTATAAGTGAAAGATTCATTATGAACCAAAGTACTTAAAAGAAGAAAAATCATGGGAAATTGGAGAGGTAAAGTGTATGGTATATCACATGCTGAAACCAAACTACAAAAACCCAGTTAGTCCAAAAAAGAAAAGAAAGAATTAATGAACAAGATAGCCAATATGTGTGCCTTCACTGCAAGCCAGAGGCAATTCATTCACAGCTTTACTTTTCTTTCAAGCAGCCTCTGATGGGTTTTTCTTAAGGCTAAGGTATTACTTAGAAATATACACACACACTGAAATACAAACAGTCACAAAGCAGTATTAAAAGTGAAAATTAAAAAAAAAATTGTTTTGACATCCTACTTGAAAACCAGAAAAATAAAAGAAAGATCAAATGCTTTATTCTTTGCTGATTATTACATGAGAACATAATTACTTTAATCCTCTGCTGAGGAGACGAGAAGAACGAATCAAAATTTGCTTGTGTTTCGAAACTGCTGCTGATTCTGCACCTTTTAAGCCATTTGTGACCCAAGATTTCAAAGCAAACTGCTTGAAACTCAAAAAAAAAAACCCCTAAACAATTGCATAACTTCAAATAAAATAAGAAAAGATGACAAGCCGGTTTGGTCTTAACTGAAAATGAAGAAAATGATGTAAAAAGACTGAATTACTTACAGTAATACAGTGTTTGAAAAACAGAAGCTTGTGCAGTGCAAATTCAGGTACACCACGACGGTGCAAACAGCATAAATGGACAAAACTTGTAGATGTGTTTATTCCTACCTGTCTCCAAGTTTCTCTGTCCACTACAGTGCATTAAACACAAAGAAGTTTGTAAGTGCGATGTGCAGCTTTACAGTAAATGATTTTGGAGACAAAAGTCACCATGTTTGTTTGACCTACAGAACTCAACCATGCACAGAGCAACCCCTCCTGGACCATCTTTAAGTCACCTGCAGCTACAAAATACTCGGGAAACCATCTCCAGACAAACAAAAGTTTAACATTTATATCACATGAATTCCTCCATCTAAAAAAAATCTCTGTTGTCTTAAGTGCTTTTAAGCAATCTACGTAGAGCTACAGATCCCCATGCAATATCCTGTGCTGCACTTCAAACATACCAAATTATATCTGCAAACCCTTGAAACAATAACCTAATTTACTCTGTATATAAACATGTGGTATTGTAGAAAAATTATGAAAGAGCATTAATTATGGATTAATACTCTTTCTTGGTAAATCCTTAGCTTCTGAGACTATAATGCTGAGATATTATAGTATTACCAAAATGAATCATTGTGCTCTCAATTGCACAGTGATGCCTACAGAGCTGAAATAGGTTGGCAACATCCTGTCACTAGAGAAAAATAGGATTTTGTTGTATTTCCTTAGCAAAGGGTATCTTAGAGGTGTTGACATCTGCCAAATCTTGTACTTGCATGGGCTGATGAGGCAGCAGTGTGAAATAACCCCAGACTATTAACTGAGGATTATTAATTGAGTATTAATGGATTTTTTATTTGTCCACCTACACCAGGGCAGCTCCTGAGGCACAGACTTGCAGCTTCCAGCTCCCAGGAAGTCACACCACAGCCCATCAGGACGTGCTGGGATATACACGATTGCACAGCAGTGCTTGAAGAGTCATTGACATATTTCCCCTGTTTTGAATTAACTCATTAACACATGAAAAGCAAACAATCAAAACACAATCTGTATTGAAAACTCCACACTCAAACACTCCTCACTCAAAAAAATCCAGTGAAATTCAGTCACTTGTTTAGAACTGGAAGTTTGATACACAAAGAAAATGTGCTTATCAAAAACTAAGTTTCAATTAATGTGCTAATACACTAAAACCCGGGTCCCTCTCTCTGAAGCAAGGTGTGTTCAGACTTGTGTTATTGTTTGAGATTGAATTAGCCTTGATAAGATACTCCCAGTGTTCTTATGACACCAAAACATCAAAATAAACTATGAGCAGCATTAAAAAAAAATTCTGCTGTAAGTTTTAAAACAACTGTTCCTAGTAAATGTATTTAAGGTAAAATACAACCACATTCTGAAAGTAAGTTTTTGTTCTGGTTAGTATTACTCAGTGTATTACTTAAGAGTTTCTGTTAAACGCAGGAGTTGCAGGGTTTGTTTGTGGTGGTTTTTCGTTGGTTCGTTTTCTTGGTTGGTTTTGTTTGTTTATTTTTTTAATAGCTTGTTATAGATTAATATTCAGAGAAATCCTTTCCTTACCTGCTCCCAGATTTTATTTCCTTTAGGCTTTATAATGGGAGGTAAAAAAAAATCAATCTCCATAAGCAATAATCTAGTACTCCACTGCCAACTCATGTAAATAAAAATCACCCAAAGAGCACAATCAGATAAAAAAATGCAATCAAAAGCTTGTTAGAAATACCAGTATCTGAATTGCACAAATACAGATATTTCAGTGCCATTACTGTATGATCAATCAAAATCACACCACCACTTCACATTTCAAACATGATAAAGAATGTCCTAAATGTACTAAAGAAAGTGCTAAAGAATGTCAAGCTGATTTGTTTTCCTTTCATACAGGGATATTTGGATTCTTTAGTGTTACATTGTGGCATATTACTTTTTTCCTTTTCTTTTTAATCTCTTTAGACAAACTGCTTCAGATTTTTGTGTGCTTGAGAAATGACTTGTGCAAGTTGACTGACAGGCATTTGAATTTCCTGTTGAGTGTGAAGACATAAGTTACCTTTGATGACTATCAAATTTATTCCTTCTGGATACGAATTTTAAACCCTACATTTTTATTTTAAAGACAAGATCTAGCATTTCTGCTCTTTTAAGCTTTGGAAAGAGATACTCAAATATGAAGTGTCAGCATTTACGTTTGCCTGTAACATGCATTTTCTCCAAAGCTTTTGATTTTTTTAACTCAAAAGTAACATTAACCCTCAAATATTTCATCCAAGTTTTAAAGTTTGGAAGCAACTTTAGAAAGATGAACTGACTACTACACTGGTGTCCTCTCACAGCAGCTTTCTGCTTTTGAACTATGTACAGAACATTTATGCCTGTTACAATGAACACAGGTCAATGTGGCTACAGGTCCATGCTAAAAATCATTCCCCTATTCCTCTTGAAACCATTAAGAAATTCTACTTAGATGCCAACTTCTTCCCCAGAATTCTTTCCAGTATCCCAGAACAACCCATATTTAAATGATTCAGATATGCATAACCTAAACAGTTGGAAAAACAGGTTTTATTCATGATGGTAAGTACAATGTAATTATTAATTGTATGAAGTACATCTGAGAATAATTACACATAAACTAGTCCTCTTTGGCACTGCAGTACTTGGCACTGTTTTTGCAACCTCAAGTCACTTCACCTGGAAAATCTTATTCTTGTGCCAAGGAGTCAAATGTATCCTGCATTAATATTTTAATGTGGAACATGCATAACTTATTCACAGAAGCATGTGAAAGAAGTAACTTGATCTGCAGTGTAAGTTAATATACAAATGCAACTTGAAAAAATAACAATACCCCCACCAAATAAAAACTAAATCCCATCCAAATATTTAACTTGTCCTGAAATTGAAGCTCATAATGTTAGACAACCTACATTTATTAAAATGAGCCTCAAATGTTCTTGCTGGCTTGAACAGCAAGAGCAGGAAGGTTGCCACAGAAATGGGTCTTACCCTAAGCAAAAGCCTTTTAAATAGTAAAACAGAAACAAGGTAAATTTATTCAGAAAAAAAAAAAAAAAAACCTAAACATTCTCACATTTGTTTGTTTGTTTTAGACTCCATCTAAAGTTTCAAAGATGCTGAGAAAGGACTGCTGTGGTTTATCCCCAAAAATCCTTTACATGAATTTTTATACAAACAGAATGTGCCTTCAGCATGTGGAAAATAAAAATAGTAAGTTTCCTGGAGAAAAATATGTCTGTCTTTCCTCTGGGCTTTCCTCCTTCTTTACTCAGAGCTGGGACAGAAAGGAGGGAGAAGGATAACGAGTGAGAATGGATTAAACAGTCACAAATTTCTGTTCCTAGCAATAACAGAATTACTCTGCCTTTGCAATCTTTTATCATTACAAAAGTCACTCTTTCTTCTTCTGAATCAATGATTTGATTTAGTCACACTGATATACTTGTAACCCACCAGTGACCTGTGCCTTCAAAACAAGTAAGGATTTGGTCAGGTCTAGCAGATTTACATCCCAAAAATGCAGTGAGTTAGAGATTTCATTAGAAAAGTGCCACATTATTTAACATTCGCAGCACAGGTATTTTAAAGTTCTTCCATAAAGGCTAATGTTTTTACCCGTCAGTGAATTACATATTCTTTAGGAGATTTTCCATCTATACTCTGATGATTTTAAAGTGTCTGATATGATTGGCAAAAAATATCCAAATGTTTTTGTTAACAGGAATAACACGATAAACAGATTTTTAACTGCATTTTCAATATGTTCCTTGAATTGGTTTGGACACAAAAGTCAACACTTCCATAATGCAGTGAACTATTTCCATTCCCTCCCCTACATTCAATCATTTCAAGGACATAAAAAGCAACATTTAAAAATATTTTGACACTTCCCTCCCCTTTAGATATATATACACTAACTGGTTGAAAGCACAGTTACCCAATGAAGCCAAGAATGCTTTTTTCTCCACAGAAAGGATGAAAACGCCAAATACTGCAATTCTCTTTACCCTTGACATACCTAATTTTCCCATGTCATCCTCATTTGTGTCCCATTAAATTTTATTCCACATCCTACTCCAACATTTGCTTTTTTTGTCCTCTTAGTCCACTTCCAAGCTTATGCCAAAGTAAAATGTTAGACTGGACATCAACTGTGCTCTTGCAGGAAGTTTGCAAAGAGGAAGGAATACTGAGAGCTTGAAAAAAGACTGAATATACCACCTGCTTTAAACAGACTGAATAACCTCTGCTAATAAAGCAAAGCAATATTAATGACAGACCTTTCTAGAATAATCCTAGTCTTTATGTTAAATTCAAAGCCTCGCTTCAGTTTAATTAATCTTTAACACATGCTATTTTTATACACGGTATTTACAGTATGTGCACGTTGCATCCAGTAGTTAGACTTGTGCAACAGAGAAGCATCACCTCTTACTCAGAGGCTGAGTTATTCAATCTCCTCTGAGAAATTCCACACAACCAGGATCTGAAAAAGAAAAACCACCCCTGAGCACAGGTGCTCAGCATAAGTCACGTTAACTCTGCCAAAAAGGTACTGTGCCCTTGGCAGTGCTTGCTCCATGTCTGGGAGAAATCTGACAAAAATCTCCCTCCCTCTTCCCTCTTGGCTTTAATGTGTTTGCCCACACATTAAGTGAATCCAGCTCCTCCAGCAAGCACTGGGACGGGCAGGAGAACAGGCAGTAAATGCTGCCATCTACCAGAAAGCCAGGAGTTTTCTTTTTCAGCTGGCAGTAAGAAAGCAGGGAGCTGGGGGGAAGGCAGAGGAGCTGCTGGGTAAACACAGCAGCCAACTCTTACCCAGCTGTAATCTCTAAAACATAAAAGCCACTAAATAAAACCCACAAAGAAAAGACCTTTCAAAAAGTGGAACCTGGTCCAAGTATGGAAAGCGAAAATGTAAAGCCACAATTCAGTAGGCCAAGAAAAATTGCCTCTGGCATATGGCACAAAAATTGAACAGAGGCTTGCTCCGAACAGACAAAATTCTCTGAGAATCTGAAGAGGTTTGATCTGCAGAGGCAGAAAGAGCACTCAAGACAGGCAAAACCAGAGTAAAATAGCCAGCCACATTTTTCTCATTGGAGAAACGAAGTTCCTCTTAGAAGTGCTGAAGCGTTTCTTTATTGGCAAGAGAGTTACAAAGTGTCTCAAAGCAATGTCACTACAGCACTTTTATTTTACAGAACTGGTAAGTGAACTGCAATAAATCCACCTGGTTAAATTAGTATTTACTTAATCCTTCTAAGGAAATAAGGAAAAAAAATAGTAGTATGACATGATGGCTGCACTTTGCACATAAGCTGACTTTAGTATCAGAAGAATGCGGACAGCAAATGGTGATCCTGTGTGCTGTTAAGTGCTCCACTCTTTGCCAAGTTCAGCTTCTGTACTGGGTGGTTGTCAGGTATTAAGAAGAACATAATTATCAGGTATTCAGTGAGGAACATAATTAATAGACATTTTAATATATAGACTACACGGTGAGAAAATTAGTATCACCTCTGTAGGGGAAAGCCTCACCTTGCACATTTACTGTAATGGCATCATATTAATCAGAGCCATATGGTTATCTGTAAAAATGTGGTGGTTTTGGTTTTTTTTTTTTTTAAGTCCTTCATTCAGATCTCTTAGAGAAGCCTCATAGCAATGAAACAAAACCTGAGGCCTGTGTATGTACAGGTAATACCAGACTCAAGATATTCATAAAAGGAAGTGAAGAGCATAGGAATAACTTGCAATTGATACAAAATTACTCAGGAGAGGGCAAATTAGATTGAAGAGGGCTGCTGAGAAAACCCACAATAGCCTGAGGCTGAGATACAAGATAGCCATTGAAAGGGGCTGCATTAATTGAAAAGGGATTATTAGAGGAAAGAGAAGCACAGCCAAATATCAGGCTTGGATTAGGTGCTGCCTCTTAGGAAAGGCCTGGAGACCTATGCTGTGGTTTCCAAAAGCATCAGCCCAGAGGCAGTCGAAAGGCAAACATGGCAGAGAAGCTGAAACAGCAGCCAGCCCTGTCACCACTGAACTCCTTGGGCCCTGGAGATCCAGCCTTGTGCCCCTGCTCCAACTGTGTGCTCCTTCAGGGACAGCAGGGAATAGGGATAGTCTGGAAGAGCTGAGGTTCAACTGGACTCAAGCTCAGAGAATGCAGTGGAGGAACACAGGAAAAATGGTGCAGATAAAGCCAAGAGCCAAACTGGCAAACAATACTGAAAAGTGATACTGAAATCTCCTTCTGCACAGGAAGCATTCACCATTTCTCGAGGTGGTAATGGGAGTAAGTAGCTTCACTGATAAGCAAGTTTTGTTCAACGAAAGAAACAAATGGAACAAACTCTTTATCTCCCATCACAAAGTATTCTGGAGAGCAAAAAAACCCACACGCATTTGCAGAATAAAGCACTAAAATACCACAAGATGCTTTGGTGCAGCATTTAGCTACACCCACACACCCCATAGATACCCTATTTTTATTATATTCATTCCTAAAGGTCTTAACGTTCACACACAGATCTCTTTGGTCTACCTAGTACAACCATTCTGAGGTTACACTCTAGATGACCACTGATTAAAATGAAAAACAAAAACAACCCTCCATTTACTAGACAATTAAAACTGAGCTATAAAACTCAACAACTTGGACAAAACGTCCCAAAGGCAGCCTCAATGTTTTTTTTTTTTTTTCCATAGGAACAAGGGTATCAGTGTAACAATAAAATAGAACACTTAAGATTACAATAAAATCCTACCCTGAATATGCACTTAGGGAATGCACTAGAATCGTTTTGAAACTAGTATATAATCCTTTATGAGAACAAACTGATGCTTGTGGGGCTTTTCTCCCCTCCACTTATTAAAAAATAATATGTTTAATCAATATTAATGTCAGAGCATAGAACCTGCACTCCCAGCTAACTAGTTTATTAACAAATAAAAAAATCTATTATTCCCAACAAGAATATTTTCATACTCCATCACAAATTTAATTACTAACGGCACTTCAGGCATCAAAACAAATTTCAAAACTAACCCTCCTCTCCCTACATCACAGCAAGGTTAACATTGTAACTCAGGTGAACTGACCTTGCCTTCCATGCAGAATTTTGCCAGCAATCACAGAAAGCAGCACTTGGGTGCTAAAGAATTAAAAGACTCATTACTTGTTTCCCAGGCAGTCTATTCAGCCATTGCTACATGTGTATTTCTAAGAAACACACCATTAACTCCCCAAAGACAAAATTAATTTCACTGCAGAAGGAGCGTTTACATGTAAAAACTTGGTAACTAGATGAACAAAGAAAATTTAAAAATTGGCTCCCCAAAGAAAACACTGGGTTTAGCATGCAAAGCAAGGAGGATTGCTAAAGAGGACAGACAGTAAGTTACATTATACTGGCTCCAGCCTTCAATAACCACCGAACAGGAACCACATAACACAGCTGCTCTCATACCCTGATATCATTGCAAACACATACAAGCTATCAGCTACCTCAGTTTTAACTTAGAAAATCCCTTTCTTGGCTCAGAAACCAAGTGGTATTTTGATTTGTATGCTACACATGATACAGGAAAACTTAGTCAAGGACTAGTACCTTATTGTACATATAAGCATAGAATAAAGCCTCTTACTTCAAGGAGATTTACATTCAGAGAGGGGAAAACCAGACCGCAACCACAGACAATATGCAACAGAATGTACCTGATAAATTACTTATGGAAAGCAAACAAATCCATCCTGAACGTAATACGCATTTTTGAAGTCTTTCAGAATTTAGAGTGCAACATCAAAAAACCAAAAAAAACCATCCCAAAACTGAACAAACACCAGCCCAACAATCAGTGTGAAAGTTTAACATGTCTAAAGTGACACATTACTTTGAGAGCAGAAATAAAAATGTTCATGCACAGCAAATTCTTAGCCAATAAACCTAGGTTATAGCTAGATATTTGAATGCTTTCATCACATGTTTAGTACACAAAACAACCATGTGAATGTGTGTTAACACCGTGACTACATACAAACACAGACTGCAATTGTAATCTGTCCCACCAAAGCTTTTGAAACTATCAGGGACATTTTTCCCTTTTTACTGTTCTTTTCCATTATATTATAGTAGATATAATTTATATATACAATATTATACATATATATATATATATACGTATGTATATAAAATTATATTATATATATTTTCCATGCTTCAGCTTCAGAGCATTAGTACTTGTCCCAACTACCAGACAGAAATCTAATCTCTCACTCTGCTGTAGCTGTTAGTGTATTTCTGGAGTTACATTCCCTTCCAGCTTCTTCTTCTGGTAGGCTATATAATCTCTCCCTAAAAGTTGTGTTTCCCTGACTCTCTGATTGCCCTGTACTGTTTTTGGTATCTCAAAGTCTACACTCGCTGGATGTGATTTCCCCTGATTATTCTTGCTCAAATACAGTGCACCCATGAACTTACAACCCTTTCACTATTTTCTACAGTATATTTGATGTGACTGATGAAGAAAGCAGGAATTTGCATATTCTGAAATCCACTACTGCCTTTAACAGGGATCTAATTCACCCTAACCAGGTTTCCAGTCCAATAAACAGAAATCGGGACACCTGGGCTTCAAAATCCAAGACTCCCAGCATGGATGAAATCACCAGCTCAGCTCATCCTCAATAGGCACACTTCACCTCTTCGGTATTTCAGTATCTGGGGTATTTTTAGTTCATCCCTGAGGATGAGGATGCACCTATGCAGCACTCTCACAATAAAACAAATCAACTGCAGAGCAACCTCTAAGATTCAGTTACCAGTTCTATCCAGGATGACCAAATCCTGGCAAGAGAGAATACAAGAACAAGACTGTCCTTCAGCAAGGACATAAGAATTAGCAAATTCTTACAGTAAAACTACTCCCTTGCTGACAGGGAAATCAAGATGCTTTCGAAAGTCAATTAATTACATACGGGCTTGAAAGTGATCTTGCAACAAGGAAATCTTACTGGACAGAATATTACAGAGCAATCTCCTGTTGACATTAGAAAAATACCAACACTTTACTTTTAACACAGCAAACATGTCACTACAGTACCTGGGAATAAAGTTCCCTTTTGTAGAGAAACGCTTACTCTATCCTATAAGCCCCAAAAATCTGCTTCAGAGTTTCCTTCCAAAGCAACAATCATTGCATGAAAATTCAAAACAGCCTCTTCATCTGCGCCCCTTATGTCACTGCTCTGACTTTTCCCTTAATGAGGCAAATAGATGTTTTTTGAGGTTCCTTCCTTGCTGTTTTCTGAGAATGAAGAAACACACAGCAGTAGGAGAACTGCAAACAAGCCACCATGATGCTTGTGGACATGAGGGACTGGGACTGGTCCATACCCGAATGGGCTTTCAACTTCCATACAGAAGTATTGCTTTGCAACTATGGCCCCAGAAACATTAATAGGATTTAGTATCTAATTATACCTATTTCTTTACTCATCCTGTGTATCTTTTTAATGAGATCTTACATTGATTACACATTTTAATACCAAATGATTTCCCCCATGTGACTATTGACAACCCCAGACTAGTAATGAGCACTAAACAGTTCAAGCTTTTTCAATATTAATTTGCAGACACAGCACTTTTGGAAAGAAGCAACAAGGGTACTGATCCAACTTGTCCATTTTACCAATACATCAGTATTGAAAAAAAAAAAAATATATCTTTTGGAACAAAAAGGAAGAGAACAGTTTGCCCATGAAGAATGATAATATAGGATCAATTTATACATTAATGAATAAATTGTTACAACATAATATTGCAATTTCCTTAAATTATGAGCCATTTCCTCCTTACTGCAATATTTTACAGCTAACCTATGTATATTTGCATATTTGAATGCTTCATAATTCCAGAATACAGGGCAAAATTAGACATGGAAATCTTCAGTACCAACCCCTGGAGCACTCAGAGAGTCTTTGCTGCCAAAGGCACTTCAGATAGGACTGGTTTTAATGGGACTGGAGTATCAGTTGGCTGACATCTGAGTATCAGCTTCTCTGCAGTAACCAAGGTTGACCAGAGAAGTCAATTCCCAGGATGCTCCTAGGAATGACACAGGAGCAGCTTCAGCAAGGAAGCAGACTCAAAAGTCTTCCAAAAGTACAACAGTATGGCCCTACTGGAGTTGAAGCAATCCACTGCATCTGCAATCTTTACTGCCCTTCTCCTGCCCGACATGCCAGGCACTGAGAGCAAGAGATGAATAAAATGAATACAAAAGGAGAAGAATGGGTTATGTGCAAGACTACACCAGTGGCAAACCTGGCCTTGCCACTAATTCCAAGTTGGGGGGCCAAATCTCATAACAGGAATGCATAGAGTCTCAGAGGAGGAAATCAAGTATGAAAAAATGATTCAGCATTTATAAAGAAATGAGCTGAAGGTAACTTGGAAAAACTCCAACAAGCCATAGAGGCAATTCAAAGCATTACCAAAGACAATTCACTCAATGCCAGGCTTTCCTCTCAAATGGAACAAAGACCAAGCTCATAAACTACAATTAGTTCAGACTGCATTAGACTGTTGAAACACTTTGGTTCTGCTCTAGCCAAACTAACCAATTATTTCACTCCTCAAAGACCTTTCCCAGACTTAGAGACTTCCTTGTCCAGGTTTCCCCTATCAATACTACATTAGCTATTAAATATTTATTTTATATATATATCCTGTAAGAGTCACCTTAACAAAATAATATGTATTCCCATTTTCCTTTTAGTTTTCTCCACCCTCTCTTATATGCTGAATTCTCACTTTTCATTTCACGTCTCTACAACTGGTTTAACTTCTCCAAGCAAGGACATCCCATTTTGTGTCAGACAAACACTTGGGTTAATTTGCCTCTTCTTATTTCACTTCCTTTTAGAGCAGGTTCAGTCCTCTTGATACCACCCTAATATTAAAAATTAAGAATCCAAACAATCTCTACATGTTCCTTGCACAGGAAATAAAGATTAGAATGAAGTACTTAATTTTAAAGGCAGCATCTTTCTGGAGTACATCCAGAACTGCCTCTCATTTCACACAGATTAAGATTATTACTCCTCATACACTACTTTAGAGATCATGATTACTACTGACTTGAGAAATAAAACTCCTTTCATAAACACCATCCCCCACCCTTTTCCTGACATTAAGAAGACTCTGGCATCTTTTCTTGGTGGGACCTCAAAAACACAAAACCAACAAATAAAAATCAACCTAAGTCAGTTACAAGGTCCTACTTCATATGGAACGAATCCAAGGTGACAGCCTAAAGGGCACTGGTAGCAGCTTCCTCAAGGCATCATTTTTATTTCAAAAGCCAGCTTGAACACACTTAGGAAATGTGGAAACAGGCTTTTGTCTATACAAAGTCACACAAGAGGGCCACAGGGATCCAAAGAGCACGTAAAAACAGAAGCCTGGGGCTGATGGAGATTCTGATGCTGAAGTGAAGAGATCCCTCACCTCCTGAACGGGAAAGTTCTGCCTGTTTTCAAAGCAGCAACACAACCACACACTGCACTTAACACTGCCAATAGGTTTAGTAAAGAATATCCAATCATTACACACTCAGCTGTTAGGACAATGAGATCCACAGTTTCCAGACAGCAGCTACAGCAAACTCATGGGAGTTAACCTCCTAGCTGACATTTCTTTAAGTAAAACCTACTGCTTAAGGTGGTGTCACTCTGGTAGCAACTCAGAGTCTCACAGCTTTATGTTTCTCATCACTGATAGCTGCTGGAGGAGGAACAAGAGACACACTGGAAAATTCTCATAGTGATAAGCTCCTTGAGTAACAGCACCTTTTGGAAGCATCTAGTATTCAACTAGAGAAGCTACATAAATGAAACTATTTAATTTACAGCTCTACTTTGCAAAACACAAAGCAACCTTGCTAAAAACCATGCAAGCATTTAGAATTGAGCAGGACAGAATACACAATTTCAGATTGGTAATGAAAGAGCTGCTAAATGTTCTTATGAACATATGAGCTTCACTGTAACAGCAGCAGCACGGGAGAGCCTTGTATTCCCTTCTAAAATCTGGCACAACAGAGGTAACACACTTGCAACTATAAAAAACATAGGAATTACCAGTGAGGAACTGCAGAGGGAATTTTAAGGTGAAAGCAGAGCAGAGGCATTGTGAAGAAAGTTTCAAAAACATGTCAAGTTCTATCTTTGTCTCTGGTTTAACCACTTTTGGTGTGTAAGCAAAGTCTTTAAAAAGTCAGCCCAGGAATCACTACACCACAGTGTGTCAACACAGGCATCCCTTCTGAAATAATTTCTGAGGTGCCTGAAGGTACAAGATTAAACCCCTTAGGCATGCTAACTCAAAACACTATCCCATTTACAATAACGACCTGAGTGTTGTTGACGTGGAGGTTCCAGCAGGATTTGCTGGCAGGCAAATTACCTCAAGCTTATCCCACTGCTCAGCTACGTTCACCGTACTGCTGGGTTACGTCACCTTAATTGAGCAAAAAGCAACTTAAGTTGTGCTGACTGCTGACAGACAGGAAAACTAATCTGAAGGCACGTTTCAAAAACTGACCTGCTGTCTGAAGTGATGTGATTAATTCCTGACTCTGAAAAGGAGGACAGAGCTCCTGAGCTGGTGGAGCATTAGACTGAGAAGCAGCACGTAAACATTCTGCTTCTCATCACAACCCGCTGCAGCGATGTGACAGGGTCAGAAAGGCATTCTTTCAGAAGGCAGCTTTCACTACTGCTTTTCTGATGGCTTCCCAAATCATCTCCCAGCTAAATAACCCAACATGGAGACGTAAAATATGTAAACTTTTATTGCTGTATTTTTGAGAGGAAATTGTGCAAAACCTTGCTGGAACGCACAGAGCTTTCTAGCAAGAGTAAATAACCACCCATTGCCCTGCTGTCCTGGGAGGCAGGGATAAAGCTGCAAGTGAATTTCACCTTTGCCCACTATGTAGCTTTGAACACTTGCAGAATGCTGCTTTGAAGAGGTCATCTTTTAGTGTTAAGAAGATCACTGTCCTGTTATGCCTCAGCCTGAAGCATTCTGGAAATAATGGCATTCAAAATATCCCTATGCTATATTTAGTTTGTTTTGTTTATATTTAGTTTGTTATGTTTTCAGTGACTAATTAGAAAAGAAAGGTGCTTGTTGCTTACAAGCCAAAAAAATCCCAACCAGAAACCAAAATAATCCAAAAAAACCCCAAGGCAACTTTTTTCGACTCCTAGAAACACGAGTAATTTTACTTCTCTACTGATGGTTCCCTAAGAATCAGAGTCAACCTTAACTAAAGACAGGGAGAAGACTTTTAACCTACAAGCTGCAGTAGTTCTTTTTTCTTCAGATACCTTGAGTTTCCGAGCTACACAGCTGCAATCAAAATATGGAGGCACAAATTAACTCTGAACAGGGTCATTTTGAGTTAACTGACATGTTTGGTTCACACAGCATTGATCATTTGAATAAACATGATGCAAGCTCTTTAAAGAAGCCAGTGCTGCAATCTGAAGTTTGTATTATGCAACTTGTATTAATTGGCCTGTTCACTGTAAAGAAAGATTCCACCAGCTGCAATCTTTGTGTGACTGCAGCAAAAGAGTAGATTTTAACTCTAGTTTTAAAAACTTAAATGTTATGCCCTTAAAATAGAAATTATTTAATAGAAAAAAAGATGAAAACCAACAACTTCCTCCAGTTATTTCCTGAGACACTTTTTGCTGATTTTTATAAGCAATGAAGCTTAAGTCTCAGAGAGAAATGCTCAGTATTAGAAATTCAATACAAATTCATTTACAGCCAGTTTCTACACTGCCAGTTTGGGATTATTACTGCTTAAGTATCAAAGTCATGCACCACTTTGGAGGCTTTTGCAAGCCTTTGTTATTTTCAAGAACAAGATAAAATGATTAGCAACTGACAGAATTCTTGATTATTTTTATTTTGTTAAAAAGTCAAAGGTCTCATGCAAGAAGAACATATGGAAGGTGCTCATTTGAAACAACGAGAGCCAGTGAAGGCAGGAAAAATAAAGAGTAAACCCAGCAGTAAGGCTGGGAAGGGAGGGAGCCGTAGTGCAGCTCAGGTCCACATGGGGGACCCAAGTCTAACACTTCAACAGCTCTGACACCGAAAATTACTGAGGCGAGGTATCACAGCTCTGGGAGAAGTTTAAAGTCTTTCCGAAGTGGCACATCCAGACAAAGACAGAAGTAAGAATTACAGGTACAAGAACATCGCAGATAAAAGGCAGGAGAAGGACAAGCACACATCAATTGACTGACACAAAGGGACCGGACACACTGGGGACTGATCCCGTCCCCTGACCCAACATTTGACAAACTCAACTTCACATTTGTTTCTTGAAGAATTGACTCCTGACCCCCCTGACTGGGGGGTGATCTGCAGTAACCCACCAGTCTTTAGTGCTGTGAAATTGTGTCATAAAAGCCTCCACTGCCAAAACAGCCAGGCCCCAAACAGATTATAAAACACTGAGGAATCTTCTTGACACTTCCTCATTGGTTGTCACATTAGATATTCCAAAATAGTTTCTCATTACTTCTCCCCAGAGCCATTTCCTTCTTAAATAGTGACTACTTAAAAGCGAAGATGATACCCCAAAAGCATTTTAATATCGAAGAAAACGACTTCAAGTTGAAGCACCATGGCAACTACAAGTTGCTATGCATTTTGAGTTCATCACTTCTTTTGAATTTCCATTTATAACAAACCAGAGTTGTTTAACACCCAAACACACTGACAGTCCAACCCTCCAAACAATGACATTTTCAAGTGTGATTCTCCATTAGTCAACAAACAAAACAAAAAAAAAGTTAACAAAAAATGTTTTACTGGCAAGAATATATATTGATATAATGAGGGATGGGGTGACCCTCATAAATTGCTTATTGCCATAACAACTACTAACATTTTTGCCAGTCTTTTCATATGGCAATGTGGGGAGTCATAGGTGAATGTGCTCACATGAGGTGAGAAATGCTTAGAATGTGAATGGGAAACCATAGTAGGATAACTGAGGATATAAAGTAGAGATGAACACCTGGCAGCAATAGCCAAGCTTAGAAAAAAATAGAAGTATTCTACACGTGGTTGCAGAATGTCTTTACATTTCAATTTACAACAATCTTCCAAGTCTAAACTGTTAAAATCTGCACATGCAATACATCTGAAGATGAAGATCAGAAGTACAAACACTAAGGTTCTTTTTTTTTTTTAAGAGGGAACCATTTTTCAGGAAAAATGTAAATTTCTAGAAGTTATAGAATCCATAGTAATGAATTTTTCTGCTTTAGGCAAGAAGAGGTCTCAATGAGTTAGTACCTATCCTAACAAACTCTTCACATTTAAGCAGTTTAAGACCTGTTCTAATTCCTGTGCAGGAAAAAAAAAATACAAATATCCCCAGGTAAGAATGCAGCTTAGATTCTGTTCTTATGATTATACAGTTTAACTACATCTTTAGCAAAACAGATTATTTTTTTTAATAGACTTGTTTATTTTTAAGCTTTCATATGTTTTGGACTTCTGATGATATCAAAATACTGATCCTATCAGAAGAGTTACTGAATCCAAATGTTTACAGGGAAAACTTAAACACAGAGTAATTGCTAAGCACACAGTACAAGCAAATTTTTGGTGGAAAGGAATTATTTGGGCTATAATGTAAAAGTTTCCCTGCTGGATTTATTTCAGTCCAGTTTCTGTACTGAGAAAGTTGAAACCAGAACCATTTTCTCATTTACAAAACTGAAAGGTTCAAAGAAATATTTTCTACTGTGAAACACATTCCATGTGCTTCTTGCAAAATACAACTGTGTATTCCTCTTGCTTCCAAGAGCTTCCCAGTAATACATAACTGGCCAGGGAGTCTCTGTCCAGGGTCCAAATCACTTCAGTTCAGTGATTCTACTTTAGCATAAAGCAGACATTGCAAATTCAAACCAACACCTGCCTGTGTCAGCTATACCTTATGCCAGGGGCCCACTTCAGACCTGCAGGGACCCCTTTTCCTACACAGTAATTCAGCTAAGCCCTTCCTGCCAGCACGCAGTACTGTGGGGCTCAGATCACAATTTTAAGGAATTGAGTTGCCAGAGTCTGTTTGCATCTCTGTTTAAATACAACTCCTTTGTTTGAAGTAAATTCTTTAAAGAAAAGTCAGTTTGCTTTGTGGAAACGGTTCATATATAAAGCATTATATATTTCAGCAATTTGTTCTATAATGACACAAGAGAAAACATGACGTATTTCATATTTTTCTTTTGTATTTTTACAGCTGAGTGTGCTACAATAGTCACTTTTGCTATAAAAGTTACAGTTAAAACCCATGTTGGCAGTCTTTATGCACTGAAATAAAAGATAGATAGTGGATTTCTTTTCCATTCCTACAGGAAATATTCAAATGAAGCATGTACAAATAAAGCACCTACATTCAGTGGGAGGTTGTATAAAATTGATAGATTACAGATATTAAGAGTTTAAAATAAAAATTGTCTAACTGCAATGCATCCTTTGTGACCATCTTTGCTGTAAAGGCCACTAGAATTCACTAAAATAGGAAAGGGAAGAAAAGTAGGCCCTCATGAAAATTTTTAATGGTCTGCAAGGTAAATGATGAAAAAATTAAGAATTTTTACTTTCCTGCCTTAATTAGCATTTCAAAACCAGGAGCTTTCTGAACAGAAAGCAGCAGCAAAGGATCACATAATGGAAGGCACTCTTACAAGACCAAAGACTACCAGATATTTGTAAAAGGAAAGAAGTGTCAATTAAAAGATTCAGTAGCTGAAAGAAGGCCCATCACAAAGTTTTTAAAATCCTGAACAGTCATAATCCATGAAAACTTTTGAACAGAGGGGAAAACAAGCAGGGAAATACAGCAGAAACTGATTATATTATTTTGGCTATTGTCCATTTCCTGCTGATAAATAAGTAATAGCCTGTTTTAAAACCCCGTGAGCAATTAAAAGATCACAACATGCACATTTAACAGTGACTGACTACAGCAGCAAGTAGAGGACACAAGAACAGAACTTTTAAAGCAAAACTTTTGGTGCCAAGGACACTGCGTATTTCAGTTAGGTTTGGTTTTGTTTTCAAATATGCCTGAGGAGCTACAAATTACTTTCATAGGTTATCACCTGAAACAGAGCACAGGAAAAGGCAAATTTAAGCTGCTATTTCTCCTTCAGGGGCCTCTCTTGGCTGACAGAGTGGAGCTGCAGGCCCACATTTCCTGGAGGAAGGAAGAGTGGAATCTGAGGAAGAAAGAGTGCTCCAGCTCACAGAGATGCTCAGCACAGCACAGAAATCTCCCCAGCTCCCAACAGAGGGAGCTGGCCAGACTTGCACGGTGGTTTTGCTGGTCTCAAAATAAAACTCAGAGGTAAACCAACCACACAGAATAACTTACTCTCACTTCTGTAGGAAGCAGAATTTAAACATGCCAGCAGACAGGCTATATAAAAATGGGGAAACGTCACACTTTTTCACAAAAAAAAAGCCAAAAAAAACCAAACAGAAGATTTTAGGGCAAGCAAGTGGCAAGATATTTGGTTTTATTTGAGATATTTCAGTTGAATAAGAACACTTAAAAAAAAAAATCTGTAATCTTTTCCAGTTAATAGGTTGCTTACATGTCATGAACAGACCATCAGATGCCCAGTGGGCAGAGAAGCTGCAAATCAGCTGACAATGATTCCAATAATCTGAAAACTAGTGTTTATTTTTTTTTTATTTTTTCTTGCAGTCATGGTTACACCTTAAGAATCCCTTTTAATAAAGTTCAGAAGATTTTTTTTTCCCCTGGGTTTAAAAGCTGCTAATAGTCCACAGGGCTGCTAAATCTTATCTTTTTCTATAATTCCGTAAGAAACCATGATAACGAATATTCATTGTTGCAAGTGTGAATGTCAAGCTGTGACCATCCTGACTCCGGACAATTTGTGAAAGAACTCTTTGACGTGGATTTAAATTAAAAGGGCTCTTCCTCTTGCCCCCAAGGTGCAGTAAAATTCAAATGCAGACTTCAGTATTCTGGCTTCATTTATAAATTACTTTTTGACTGACGGAAGACTTCCAAGAGATTCTCTTTAAAGTAGATGGGAAGATAAGAAGGTGGCTGTTAATCATATCCATAACATGCATGCATATTGCAGCTCCCAGTCTTAAAATTACCAGGATTTTATATTTTTAGCACTTCAAATTCTTGCAGAAGCAAAATTATGTTCCTAACATTTCTCAGAAGAAAAAGCTAGACACTTCAGTATTTTCACATGTAAGAGCTACTTGAATTAAGAGCTGATAAGGATCTGTAACTAATTGATTAAGATGCCAGTTGATATCTACTAAAGATGAAATACAGATGAGCAAAATCCTCCCATATATTACATACACAATTAATGCCTGTCTACTTTTGGAAAAAAATGGAAATATTAGTTCCATCAGGTTACTTGAGATTATGAGAAGACTTCCAAATACACTTCTATATATCCCCTCCCCCCAGAACAACTAGAAGTTGATAACCTGAGAGCTCAGGGATGTACTCCGGCAGTTCAAGAACTAAGACACGTTAAAATATGTACTAATTTGTGAACTGTAAGCTACATATTTTCTTTATGACATGCTATAAATAACAGGCACATCTCTTGCTGTGTTGCCTAAGAGGATGACACAAAAATACCTTTGGTAAAAGTGGAGAAGTCAAGTAACCTCTTAAATTTAACATCTAAGCAAGGAAACCTCTTAAACCACCATAAAATACTGAAGTCCATCTGAAAGTAGACTCATTAAGGGATCAGCTCAGCTTCCATATCTTGCAAGTTTCCCATCATTATTCCCCTTCATTGGTTCTTTACACTTATTAATGTAACATACACAGTGTAGTCCATTTTCTGCCATATTCAGATTAGAGACTTCCTTCAGAAAAGCACTGAGTGTTTCAGGTTACATCTGCCACTTTAAGCACCTTCTCACCCAGAATAAAGACTTAAAATAGTTCTGAGCTCCCTACCACTTTTGACAGCTACTCAAATTCATTATTTCAGAAGTTCTGCTGTTCTTATCACTGCTGCTGGTGAATTCTAAGCATCTCAGATAAAATCCCTTCAGAACAATCACATGGGGACAGTGGGCTGTGACTGAGCCACAGAGAGGACCGTGACACCAGCATACCAACACATGTACACGGAGACATTTAGAGAGCTCAAGCAGACTGATACATGCAAACCACCCTTTTTTTGCTGTGTGCTGGAAAATAAAACATTGCATCACCAACACTGTTACTAACAGAAGCATCCAGATGCAAAGTGCCAGCCAGTCCAAAATGTGCATCTTCCAACAGTCTTGAAAGATGCTTGACCCTGCCCCCTTGGCCAGGCAACAAATCCAAAATCCCCAAATCCTTAATGCTGAACAACTTTTATTAGCACTGCATTGAGTTACTCTTTCTGCTCTTGCTCTTTCCTTTTCTTAGTTTTGCTGTGGCTGTTTTCATTTATTTTAATTTGTGAGTTGTCATGTAATAAATTCAACTTATTTTTTGGTAGGTACCAATGTGATACACCATTTTCCACATTAAAAATCAACACACACATTCACGAAACTACTTCTTGCTGTGAGAGATTTTTTGTTATATCTTAGTGTTGAATCTTCTTCCAAAATGATTAAACTTTAATCTCCCTAAGCCAAATTTGTTTAAATATTTTGGTCTGAAAATTAGAAACCCCAGTTAGACAAAGCCGTGTTTATGAAGTCCTAAAATTTTCACTCACTCCCTCTTTAACACTGGCATAACACCCTATTTCTCAGCAAAGCAAAAAAAGTCAACACCAGCATTAAAGTCTGTGTAGTCCCAAATGATTTAAAAAGGGAGAAAAAAAAATTACAAAAAGAAAAAAAGAAAACTCTCAAGAGCTTCGTAGCAGTCATCAGGTGCTCACCCTGGGGCCTAAAACAAGTTTTTCTTGTTGACTGACCACACCAACCATAAAGTTCATAGTTTAGCATGGAAGAACACACTCCAATTAAGCAGTGGTGTACAAAAAGGATGTTTACTTTTTCCTTCTGCCCTAGTCCTTGTTCATTTGTAATCAAGGTAAGATAACTGCCAAGGCTCCTCCACCCCAGCATTACTCATGTGTTTTAAGCAAGAAGTGGAACAAAACAGTGAAAAGCTTAAGAGACACTGTGTTTAATCAAAGCAACACAAACAGCTAAGCCAGCATTTTTACTGCTATTACCTGTTTAACTACACTTGAAAGACGAGGTCCTAAACTGGTTGTAAACTGTTGTAAACTGTAAGTTCATCACCTGCACCACCGCCCAGGAAAGCTACAACCACATGGACAATGTTGTGCAATGCATTTAATAAACTTAATACTAATCTCACTCAACCCCACGTTCAGCACAGCTTCATTGGGTAACTTCTAACAGCTACAATACTGTGGGTCTTAAAGCAATAAATTAACTTTGCTGATGAATGTCCTCCATTGTTCGACGTGGTTCTGGTAAAAGGACTCACACAAAAGCAGCTGACTGCTTTTCTTGCTCCCAAACATGAGGTTTCTGTGTTTGAGCAAATGCTCATCAAAAGGGGATGCTAAGCACCTGTGGAAGAAGTTTTACAGGCACTTGCTATTTCATGATGTCAGATGAGAAAGATCCTAAAGTTTTGGATACACCATTGCTCATTTTTGAAAGGTGTCTAAGAAAAATATTTGGTGGATCTTTTCTTGATTTGGAAAAGTGATTAAACATCCAGATGCCATTAAAAAAAAAATAAAAAGAGAGAGAGGAAAATATTACAAGATAGCTCTCTGAAGCTCAAAAAAAATAGGCACTTTCACACATTGCCACAGCAGACATAATAACAGGACTCCCTCTCCCACAGATGAAAAGGAACAAGTCTTGCTTTATGCTTTGGAGCATATTATTAGTCTAAAACACAAGTGTTTATTCCACTTCATTTTAACTTATGTCAGCCTTATGAGAAAAGGTAAAGGCTACAGTTTGACATTTGGGTCACTTCACCAAGAAGCTGAAGTTCTGTTTCTCTTCTGCTTCCATGAGTCAATAAACACAAGCCGTGCCCTAAATTCTTAAATGACTCTTGCTCAGATTTCTGAACTCCTATCCTGGCAATTAGTACCCTCTTAAGCAATCAAGCTGCAAAGTTAAGAGTAGTCTCTACGTAAGCAAACCCAAACCAATACAGCCAGAACCGGATCACTCCTTTAGCACAGGGACAGCATTCCCACCAGGAATAGGGGTGTGCAAGCTCATTTTACAAGCTCTGTGTCTAGAAGGAAGGTTCTGAGCCCATTAAGCCTCGATAGCCCTGCACCATTTACAGCCTTTAAGTACAGGATTTGTGGTTCCTTGCCCCGTGCTCATCTCCTGCAGTTTTCTTCCTAAATAACAACATTTTTAATAGAAGAGCACTATTTGAATACTCAAAAATAACCCACCATAAAAAACAGCCACTCCTAAACCCCACAACAAATGTACACTGATTTTACTTGAAAAACCACAGTCAAAGAAATTAGCATGAGTTAGATAAAAGATCAAAGCTTCTCATATAAGGTGACACAACTGCAGCCATGACTCACACTCACTGTTTCTGAAAGAAACAGGTTTGACCGAGTGAAGAAGTTGCAGACTCAACAGGTAGGGTGTTCTCAATATCCTGCTCCATAAATGAGCTGCCTGTAGTATCTTTGCTACTCTTGCAAATAGTTTGTCTTGTCCAGATGAAACCAAGGCAGTCAAACAGAATCTTTTAAAGCCTTTTTAAACTTTTTCTCCCTACACTATTCAGAGCAGCTACTGCCATGATGGGGTAGGCAGCTGGGGTTTCCTGCACAAGAACGCGAATCGTCACTCCATGCACCCTAAAAGTTAGGCCGAATTTCCTCCAGTCTATTCCTCACTGTACCACTTCTTCATCTCTGCTTCCAAATTTTTTCCAGACACATGAACTAAAATTAACTGCAGCGATGATCTCACCAACACAGATTCTCTCAAGGAGGTGCCTAAAGTTCATACTTGCTCTATTTTCTGAATGCTGGAAAACACCACACTTTGGGAAGCATCTGGTTAGGCAGCCTTCTCTCTGCTCTACCAGGGAACGTCAAGAAATTTAGGACATATTAAAGATGTGAAAGCACAGTGGAAATCTCTAACAGTGATCAAACTGGAAACACTTGCGCACAACACAGAACTATGCAGCAATGCTGCTTTGGTCTGGAACTAGCACAAACGTATGCCAGAGATGAAGAACAAGCAATCTGAAAACCTTTTTATGCTCCAGAAAATTCACTCAGGAAAGATTTCTTGATTAAGTACTGGGTTCTCTAGCGTATGACACAAATTAATTTTTAAAGCTCTCCATAATATTTTTCCCATACAGAATCAATGCTTCTACCTGTTTACACAAAACCTTGTAGGGATTAATCAAGTTTGAGCTCTAACCCCACGCCAGGCATGTTTGAAATTACTGACAGTAGTTAAATGCCATTATAAACGTGTAGCAATTCATCTCTCTGTGGTCACACTTGAACCCTGGGCTGACAATCAAGGCTGAGGACACCACCTAAGTGAACAGTCCTTCAGTAGGAGTCTCACAGTGCTCTCAGGCTGGCACAGATGACCTTGCCCAGGTGACAACAGCTACAAGACAAATTTTATATACAAATTTTATATACAGTGGCAAGAGGGAACATGAACAAGGAACATAGACAAGGAGACAACGAAGGTGTCAGAGAGTAGCTGTACCCATAGCTGCTGCTGTTCTCCCACATAAAGAGGCAAAGCTGTTTTTCTCTGAGGTGATCTGCATTTGCCACAGGAAAGTTACATTAATTGATGCTTCCAGAGAGAGCATAAACCCAGTCAATCCAGAAAAGTGACCTCAACTGTAACAAGTTACAAGTCTGTGTTCGACCACAGTTACAATCCCAAAGCTCCTCCCTCCAATTATTTCTTCAACAAACACCTATGAAATAAGATTAGGGAATTCCATCCACTGGCATAAAAAGGCAGTAGTTACAAAAGACAGTCAAAATGAAAAAAACTGAACTCCCAAAATAAGTGCATTTGCTATCAAACTTCCATAACAGATCCACTAGAACAAACAAACAAAAATAAAGATGAGTCCATCAGCACACACATTTTCTACAAAAGTCCATGTTCCTCTCTTCCCATTTCGGATTCCCACATAACAGAGGGAACTGTTAAATTTTTTATTTATATTTGAAGCACAAATCAAACCACGTTTACTTGTAACACACACAGCAACAGACCCAAACGACCAAAAGAACTCTCAATAGTGCACGTAGGATCTCCAAATTTAAGGAAGTTCTGACTCTTTTTACCATATTCACAGGTAACATTCGTGGCTACACTACATCAATTAAAACTATGTGCAAAAAATAAGACTGTACTGCTTTCCAGACTTCTAGGTCTTTTCAAAAGAACAAAAAGAAAAAAAAAAAGCGAAAGCACCTCTGCATCACATCAATATGTATCTATAAAATACAACCTTGTTATGAAGAGAGATGTTTAGTACCTAAAAACCTATGTGTACCTGAGACTACGTAACAAACAGTCAACTCAAATAATAAATATATAATAGCAGCTTTCATCTGCACTGTTAGCACACTTGAAGCCCTACTCTTATTGGCATTGTTTAATTAAATTTATTTCACACACACAGCAAACCAGAAACATCGAGGCAAGCATCTTGCTTAGAACAATTATAAGTAAATATTCAACTGCCACTGAATTCAAAACAAAACAAAAACCAAACAAGAACAACAAAAATCAAACAACACACACACAAAATCAGCCTTATTTTGTGTGATAACATTCAGCAAAGCTGTCACACTCAGTTATCTTCCAATTTAATTTTAAATGATTTAGCATCAAATGCTTCATGGACAAACACATATAAAAGCACAAAAACAGATTACAAGTTTAAAAAAAATTGCATAAAAGAGCAAACTTTTAATATTTGAATTCTTTTGCTGTCTATCCACAAGGAAAAAAACCAACAACATGAACCAAACGGAGAAACATCATCCATGAGATTGAAAACGCTTGTAAAGCAAATGAGATTTTCCTTCCTCTCTCTTAGTAAGTAATATTGTACAGGACCAGAAATGACACAACTCACAACACTCCTCTGCAGCCTCACTGCATATTTTTATTCCTGCACCACAAAGCTCTCCCAAGAAGGTACACAAGTGTTGGATTGTTTTGTTTGGCTGCTGTTTTTAGATGATTTAAAGACACTACCAAGCTCCCTCTACTGTTCTGTTTATTCCTGAAATGTCAGTAAAGCACAAGACCAGGAAAAATGCCTTGTCCTAGACAGGTCTGGGTCCTAAAAGAAGAGATAATTTGATTACTAAGACTTATTTCAACATTTTTTTTTAATAAATTGAAATGTGCTACATTCCAATTTCAATGTAGGGTAGAGAAGATTTTCTTTAATAGTTACCATAGCACTTTGCACTTCCGAACAAAATATACAACCTAACAGGAGCTAGAAATAATCCCTGCTACAAACAGAAAACAAAACCAAAAAACCCGTAAATATAATAAAACCCACTAAAAACACTAAACAAAGTAAAAGCACCATAAATTTCTCCTTCACAGTTCACCACAGTCAGGACAAGCTGGTACCTGAACCCACTTTCATTAACTTTTATTTTGTATTTCAAATATTGATCTTTCATCATATCCACTCAGATATGAGGGGGTCTTTAAGCATTCTCTTAGCATCACACCAAACTCCAACACTGCAAACAAAGTCAAACTACAGCTTTTGTGAGAAGCCTGGGCATGGTGTTTGCTCCCAGTATTCATCCCAATCCAGACTGCATCACTTCAGTCAGCTCTGAACTAACCTTGAGTCAACCACCTCAGTTTGAGCTCCAGTTCCTTCCCAGGTACACACAGCCAAGATTTTAAAGTCTACATCCAAAGTATGTCTTGATTTTTAGTTCAGGAGGACTAAACTGAAAATCACCTCTCATTGATACTGGGATCCACGAGGGTGCCCAGTTTGCATCAGTAGTGAACCAACTGCAATTTCTGAGACATTTATGACTCTCTGTAACCTGCAACTGTATTGGCAACCACAAAAGCAGCAAAAAACGCAATTTCCACTCACCCAGATATCACACACTTCTCAGAACAGAGATCTGTGTTTGGAGTCACATTTTTGCTTTGTGCTCATCTTTCAACATCTCAGCCACAAGCTGATGTACATGGGGAAAAAAAATTAGTGTAATATTATCATCTTATGGAAGAGCCACTGCTTCACTCACAAAACATCACCCAATGATTTAGGCTCCAGATAGCTCTGGAGCTCATTTATTCTGACCCTGTGCTCCAAGCAGGGCCAGCTTCAAACCTAGTTCAGGTTAATTGGAACCTTGTGCAGTCAAGTTTCAACAATCTTCAAAGACAGAGACCCCACGGCCTCTCTGGTCAAGAGCTGAGATGAAGCAGGTCACAGATTATGCTCCTCTCAAGGATAATTACATTTCCTTATCATCAAGAGCTGGCAAAAGCCCCTGCCATCGCTGACAAAATTATATTGCCACGTCAAATAGCACTGGAAGAGCTAGCAGCAGCATCAGCTGTCAATTCCGAGTAACGGAGTTTCTGCATTGGAAACTGTTTCTGTCAGTATTTTTCAAAGCACAACCATTTCCTGAAGTCATCTTGCCAAAACTGACAAAGCTATGGGTATTCAGTCAGAAATGCTTCCTCTGTTTCTAGGCATAGAGGCCCATGCATTTACTGCTGTGCTGTGATAACAGGTGGATCAAATACAGAACATGTTTTCTGCCTTTAAAACCAGCAGACACATCAAACAATCCATGGAGAAAAACCAGTGCTTACAAACAAGTCAGCTAAATGAATGGTCTTTCCCCTTATTTTATCAAGGTGATGAATGACTTGCTGAATCACTTCTGAAGTCAACTTCTGTTGTTGTTTGGGGTTTTTGTTTTAATCAATTTTAATCATTTTAATCAATTATAGTAATGAGTCAAAGACAACTTAAAGACACAAATTCCCCCAGGAACCTGTAGCCAAGGTAAACATTCCTTTTGCCATTATTTTGTATTTGGCGCTTCCCTCCTTGATTGAAAAAAAAAAATCTTTACCTACTCAGTCAGCTTGGCATTCATTTTCTTATGCTAACTTCAATAGTTTAGTCTCTAGCTGTGATCTAGAAGTCCAAGAGAGGACCTCAGTTTTTGACATTGAAACTAGAAGAAAGCTATACTAATATCAAAGTTTGTTTCGTGTGTATACAAACACACGTGCACACATGACAGTCAAGAGAAAACACACAGGGGAAGCAACCTTCCCCCAGTCCCAAAGTCACTTTTAAAAGGTCATAAGACTTTAGATTTGTACCTGTAAGTGTAATCCACAGGTTTTACACTCATCTCAGGGAGCTCTAGTTATTTAAAGGTCTCAAAACACACTGCTAAACCAGAACAGTTAATTCTACAGCTCTGAATAATTCCTGTCAGTAGAGTTACTTTTTAACTTGACTCATCTTCCATTTCAGCTATACCCAACAGCATTCTTTTTCAAACTTCTGTGAACAAACAGGCAAGTCGTTCAACTCAATAAACAGTATTATCAGTTTTGCTGGGTTCTAAAGTTTCTGCTGATTTTGGAGGCAGCCATAAAAGCAGACTTCAAAGAGTATTTTCACATCTTTATTTCAATATGCCTTCTATGCTAGAAATAGCACCTACTTACTGTTTTAGTTAATCAAAGAAAACTGTAAGTATAAATAGAAACACAAGTGAACTGCAGGGAAATACTGAGCTGGCATTACTTAAGTATGCACATAAAAACACTGTATAAAAACTATAAGCAAATCTACATGTCAGATTTTTTCCCCATATAGCAGTACCAGGCAGCATGATATTTAGTGAGAAACATTTCAGCATTAACAAACCCTCTTAAGGCAGATGGAGCCTATGCCAGCATAAAAGTCTTTTCTCTGAATAGCTGATACTGTCTGAGAAGCTGGTATTTGCAGCAGCTCTTCTGGAAAGTGATACAGGTTCAAGTCAGCTCATATATCTCACCACAAGCTAGTCCTACAATTGACACATTTTCAGCTTGATTAGACTTGCCTATGGCTGCACAATTGCAAAAATCATTGTAAGAGAGGAAGGACTTCATGCCCACAGGAAAAGGAACCTGTGACACTGATAACTTCGACAGTTTCAAGCCAACCTAAGCCAAGATGAACCAATCCTGGCAAAGTGTTCCAAAGGTACAATGAAAATACGAGCAATCAAAAAAACCCTAAGCACCTTTCTCCTTGGAGCGAGCCATTAACTCTGAGCTTGGCAAACCCACATCCACTCTGTGTAATTCTCTGACTGCAGCTGGGACTGCTGAGCCTGGAAAAGAGAAGGCTTGGGCATGGACCTAACTGCGGCCTTCCAGTACACCAAAGGAGCCTACAAGAAAGGTGAAGAGGGAATATTTACAAGGGCCTGGAGGGACAGGACAAGGAGGAGTGGCTTCAAACTGACAAGTTGGGTATTAGGAAGAAATTGTTTACTGTAAGAGTGGTGAGGCCCTGGCACAGACTTCCCAGGGAAGCAGTAGGTGCTCCATTCCTGGAAGTGTCCAAGGCCAGGTTAGACAGGGCTTGGAGAAACCTGGGATAGTGGAAGGTGTCCCTGCCATGGATGATCTTTAAGGTCCCTCCCAACCCAATGGGATTGGGATTCTACAATGGATTCAATACATAATTATACAGCAGTGCCTGAAAAAGATCCATTGTCATCCTTCCCCTATTCTGACTGCATACCTTATACTGTCAGCACTTGAAGCAGCCTCAATTCACCATTGCTTCAAGCCTGCTCAGAAATTACACATCAAACAGTAGCACAGAGCAAATGCTGCTTTGACAAATGCAGCCTTTGACATAGCTTCTAAGTTATGTCAAATTCCTAGCGTTGTTTCCTGTATTCCAATTTCTTCAGCTATCACAAAGAGTTCTGCAGGAATTAGGTTCCAAGAGTTTTTTGTAAAAAATGAAAATTAGAAAGCTGCACCCCAATAATTTTTGATGTGGACATGCCATCACATTAGATTAGATGCAAGTAATTATGCGACCTAAAAAGCTTGCAAAGAAAACAGAAACTGTTTTTAGGTAAAAATAGTTTTCAAGTGTCATTATTTTATGCAGAAGAATTTTAAAGTAACTGCATAGAAGGCTGTAGTCTCTCTAGAGTTGACTCCATTTTCCATTTAGACTTGTTTCTGGAAGACTGGAGATTTTTTTTTTCCTAAAGTTCTGTTCGTGCTTTTGCTGTCAGCAACCTGGCTTAAAAAGCTGAAGGCACTGCCAAGATACTGGTTACTGACTTCTCTGCCAAACAATTCTTCTATTGTTTTTCAGGATTTAAACTGACTTCTTTTTGGATAAAGGAGTAGTCACAAAACAGTCCAAATTAAAGAGCCTGAAAATTGGGAAAGCATGGCAAGATCTTTATCAGCATTTGGAAACTCATTCGACTATTCTTCAGTTTTGTTGTTTTCTTATTCTCTCTTCAGAAATGGATAACCATGCAAAAAAGCCACCAAATGCCTTTAAAAGCTTTGCTAGTAAGATTTAATTCAGGCAGTACTGGTAGAATCTTCACTACCTAATTCGTGGTGATGAACAGCTTAAACAAACAAATTTGATTTTAAAAGTGTTAGTTTCTAGTATTCTTGTTACTCAGTTCTCTCTTGTTCACTAGATCACATGAGAGCCCAGGTTTCCAGTGCTATTATATATATTCCTAATCCTGCTCCTCCCAACCCAAATGAGAAATCATTAAAAACACGTAAATCCTAGAGTACAAATCCAGCTGGTGGTACACTAAGCAGCTTTCACCAGCTAAATTCTCTTTAAAGCATTTTCTTCATATTTTAAAGATATTCCAGAGGCATCTCCAGCAAATTTAGGAATTGACTCCCATCCTTTGAGAGAGTTTACAAGTCTATCCCCATAAATGCAGTTTAACAACAAAACCCATCATTTGTGTCAAACCAGTAATCTCTATTTTCACTCTTCCAAACTCTAAAAAAGAACACCACCACAGGTTTTCTGTTTTGTTTAATAACATGAGATAATACTGAGCCCAAAACACACAACCTTTCACAGAACCTTCTAACAGAGAGTTCTTGTCCTCCAGAGAGTTGTGTGCATACAACCTACAGTGATTTAGTATTAGCAATACTAAGGTAAGCATTTGTCTTTCAGATTTGATATGAATATGCAACTCTATATTCTGACATCATTATGATCTAGGGAAACAAATTCATTTTCAGAGTTGACCAACGTTGAGATCCATATGTAAAAAAGCTTCTGGATTCATTACTCAAATAAATTCATAATTTCAGTAGTTAAAAGGAAAAAGAAAAATCAAATCCCAAGCCATCCCAAGCCATCCCAAGCTACACTTTCCACATGTTTTCAGCCACTTTCCTGAATGACAGGCATTTCTTTCAGACCTTCTGAACATCAGTCACAAGGGCCAGCTCTTGGTGATTTGTGGTTCCTCCTGGTAGTTCTTTCATTGGAACATACAGCAAATCTGTTCTCTCCTTGCCTTTCTACCATTTCTTTAGAGAAAAATGTTGTCTAAATTATGATTAAGCCTCTACTACATTTGTATTCCACTTGTTACATCTTCCAAAGAATTTATTTCTTGAGAGAATAATATAGAAAAGGTAGTTATTTCCTAATAATCCAAGTACTGATCTAGAGTTGAAGTAAAGTCATTCTTCAAATGCCCATGTGCTTAGATAAAACAGATCTTTTGGGAAGAAAGGGAGAAAAAAAAGAGAGGATTTTCTTTTGATGTAAGTAAATATTTCGTCATTTAGACTGTTGTAAGCATCTTACTCTACCCTCCCCAAGCTTGTATCATCTAAATTAATCTTCTGCTATCTCTAAAATGATCTCATAGGATTTCTGAAAGCAGGGACAAGTTTAATACTTCAAACCCATTTATAATCTGAAAAACAATGCAGCTTTAAAATCTCTTAGCCAGGTTCCAACTCACTCACACAAACCCCTTTGTGCAAAAAGTCAATTACACCAGTCTGAATCAATACTCAGCCAGCAGACAGTATCTAATGATTTCATAACTTTTATGCTTCTCTCATTACATCTCTGTGTGTAGTAAAGCTTCAGTAGGAAGATCAGTAACATTTTCATGTTTACATAGTTTATTTTCAAAACAAGTTAAAGCCAAAGCATTACTATAAGCAAACTATTAAGTCTTCCCATGCAGCCATGCTTTGTGCACACACAGCATCCATCAAAGCTTTAGTGATAAGATACCAGTCAGAGATACTCTGCAAGACCATTTCTAAGAACCTGCAGCACCATAATTAAAACGACTCCTAGTAAATTAATATTTATAACCTGGTGATTAATGTTGCTCTCCAGAGCTGCTGAACCAGGTTAGATGCACACAACAGTGCCCTGTTCCCAGCTGTGATCAGCAGTGGACACCTGGACCCCATCAGGACAGGAGGGATGCACAGGGAGGCCTTGTTTTGGCAATTCCAAGATTCAGAAGTACGACACTAAATGAAAGGAGAGGCCACAGGGTTCCAGGACTGCAGACTTCCAGCCCAAGCCATCCCAAGCTACACTTTCCACATGTTTTCAGCCACTTTCCTGAATGACAGGCATTTCTTTCAGACCTTCTGAACATCAGTCACAAGGGCCAGCTCTTGGTGATTTGTGGTTCCTCCTGGTAGTTCTTTCATTGGAACATACAGCAAATCTGTTCTCTCCTTGCCTTTCTACCATTTCTGACTTTGAAGACTCGCACTCTCCACAGCAGCCCTCAGTGAGGTATTCCAGGTGTTCCTCAAATGAAGCTCTTCCATCTTTGCTCACCCTTGTCAAACTCCTCTGTGTCTCCAGTTCTATTATATCATTTTCCTGTTAAACCAGTACTACTTTAGCATAAAACTATGCTTGCATTTCTAGACATGCTGAACTGGAAAAATATTGTTTCAGATGTCAGGCCTTTACAGCCACATGACTTTTCCAGCTGGAGTCTGATTTTAACAAGACTGTTTTCTCTGCACTGTGGATGAAGGCCACAGCTTCCGCTTCTTCTCCTAAACGAAAGTGATAAAATATAATCCAAATATCAATAGATTACATTTTTTTCCTATCCTGAGGGCATGCAATTCTGTCAATTCATACGCTTAGCATCACGAAGATATCAATCGAATTTGAGCATGTAGTGCTGCCTTTCAAATAGGAAAAGGAAATCTTGTTAAAAAGAGCCAGAAATCCTTGCATGAAAAGGTCAGTGAAAAGCAGTGGCAAGATGACAAAAAAGAGCACACCTAAGAATCCAAAACAATTATCTTCTTTTTACTTTCCAAATGAAATTATTAAAAAAATCCCACTTTCCTGAACAGCTTAGGATTCTCTAAGCACTAGAAATACCAATAAGGCAACAAATTGATATAGCTGCTTGTAAAGTTTTTTTTTAAGTGCATGCAGAGTTTCCTCACTCAAACTGCAAGAATATCCATTCAAGAAGCAACATTTGCTCCAAGTTTATTTTAGCAAAGTGGAAACAAAAGATTCAATTAAGATGTTGGCTCAAAAGGAGACATAAAGAGGGGGGGGAAAAAAAAACCCCAAACAACCAACTTTGGAAAGTCATCACTAAAATTCAGGACCTACTGGCTCCATAAGCTGTAGGGATAAAATAGCATCTATTATCAGCAGATTGCCTGTGTAGAGGTTCAAATCATATCTGGGAACAAAAAAAAGGCAAGCTGTTATTTAACTCAAAGTTTAATTTTAATTTTAGTGCCCATTTCACAAAAATCTGTACCACAAAAAAACAACAACTGGGATAAGCCTGAAAGAACATGGAGTTTATACTCTCCTCTGTACTGTGTGTTACTGCTGAATTCAGTATTCACCTTGACACATTTAAAGTGACAGAGAGTTTTCTTCCTGGTTATCTTAAATAAGTAACAGATTGTTATACTCCACTTTTTAAAATTTATTTTTAAAAGCAACCAGTGGCAGAATCTGCAAAGAAAGGGATTTCAATTTTCAAGTCAGTACCTAAAGAATGAACACTACATGCCAGCTAAAAAGAGAAAAAACCCTGAACCAGTATTAACACTACACAGATGTGCCTTTTTGGTTATTATTTTAATTTATACAAGTCCCTCTCCCCAGGCAAATGAAAAAAAACCATAAAGAAAATCAATTAAGTAGTCATAATTAACAACCATTTAAAGAGGAAAAAAACCATTTACCAAAATAAATTCTCTATAGAATGCCATTACACATCTCATAATATTTTTTTTTTTATGCTGACTACCTATACAGGGTAACCAAGAAAATATGTTAATTGGCCTCTAACTTCATATTCTTCCACCTATTAATCTTGCACCACAAAGAAAACCTTTAATCTGTTCTTGTGGCAAAAGGATCTCCTACAAGCACATGGTTAATTTTGGTTTGATAAAAAAAAAGAGCTTCAAAAGGGAGAGCTGAGCCATGTAAAATATTTAACATGAACCACTTCAGCTGCCTCAAAACAGGTTACAAAGATACATAAACTTTTGATGAATTCACACTATTCTGTTCATCTGCTGCCAAGACAGGTCATATCTCGAAAACATGGCCGTTCTCCTCAGCTTAAAGGAAACAGCTCCTGTATGTAAATTCCTGTCCTAATTTCATGTAGGGTATTCATCCCTCTCTCCTCAGCTGCCAGGACTGTGCATCAATCCAACTCATGAGCATTTGGAGAAACAGTCTTTCTTGTAAGTATTTTCTTTTCTCCATTAGAAGTTTTATTCTGAAGAAATGTGTCCATTCAGGATGCTGCCTCTTCCCACACAGCTCCTTATCTACTGCGCTAACTCACAAAATATTTCCATCCCTACGGTTACTGAAGCACATCAGCTCTCATTCTATACAAAATATTTCCATCCCTACAGTTACTGAAGCACATCAGCTCTCATTCTATACCATTCTCTTCTTTTGGGACTTGTACCTCCTCAGCTTTACATGAGTCAGTTTTCCCCAAATTATTACCCTGGCCATTACCACAGCACCAGGTGAATCATCCTAGCATGAAGTAGGAACACTGGAAGAGGAGCACAGCTAATTACTGAAAATAAAATCACAGCTTCAAAGATCATTCCACACACAATATTTATACACTCTTCTTTATCATGCCTCGAGCAAGTATATATATAAATTTATTAAACATCCAAGTATAGCTTGCAGTGGTTTCGTAGAATTTTTGGTGGTCCAAAGAATCACCAGGACAGCACTCAGAAACAGCTCAAAGCAATGTCACCAGAGAACTCTAGAACTAACATTTCCATGGTATTTTGTGCAGTACAAAACATGGTCTAAAGAGCATGAAAAGCTGGGATGCTTTGGAAAGTGAACAAACAGGAGCAGTGGTTTTGTATGCAAATTTAAAAAAAAAAAAAAATCAAGTATTTAAACACATAGTAAACCCAAGTTGCTAAATTATGGAAATGTATTATTACATGACATTCTTCTCCATTCCCACCTCTTTTGAGTGCTGAGTGCTAAGAATGTACCATTATGTGGAATTTAGTCAAGCAACTTTTTTCATTTTACTATTTCAATATATAACTTGGAAAGCAACCAGTGAAATAGCACAATTTATCTCTAAAAATAAGACCAGAGATTTTAGTGGCTCTTGATTATGTTCTTTTTACAAGGATCCGTTGCAGAAAAGTACAAGTTTCAGCTTAGAGCCCTGATAATTAGTGCCTGTGGGAATAAAGCAAATTATTTTTTCCACAGCCACACAATTTCCTGTAACTTTAATTTTTACATGATGATATTCCAGTAGTTGCTCAGACATAAGATTTTACTGTCTATGGTGTGATCGGGATTTGAAACAATTATCTGTGTTGAGTTTAATCTCCCCCATTTAAAAAAAAGAGTTAGGTTTATAGTTATTAAAAAACTATATGAAGAAGGAGTATTTGCCAATAAGCTCCACATGATTTTAGGGATGCTGAAGAATTCCTCTACTTTTGGATTCAATTATTGAAAATGACAAAACCTAAGAGGTGCAATTTGTAAGTGCACCTGGAGTAGAGGTGTTGCAGCCACCTTCTCGTGAGCACTTGCTCTCAAAACTCCAAGAATCCATCTTCAGTGACTCGGAAGAGCTGAATCTACAGAAAAGGGGGCACAGACAAATTGCTGAAATACAGATGTCAGAGCTGCCAGTGGTTTGCAGAGAGGTGACACTCCAGAGTCATCCCAAAGCGTGCTCAGTGGGCACACAGAGGAAACCACTGCTGTTCTTAGGGCCCTTCACCAGTTATTTTTCACTCAGCAATGGGAACAAACAGGGTCTTACAGGGAATGGAGCTGTACAAAAGGCAGCAGATGCAACCACCCTTTCCTACTGAAATGAAAAACAAATAGCAGCACTTTTTTTTTCAAGTTCTAATGATGCACAGGGATGCTATGTTTAATCATCACACCTCATGAGGAGGAATCATTAAACACCTCAAAAGAAGCTTCTAAAATAGACCGATGTTGTACTCGATTAAAAAAAAAAACCAAACCAAACAAACCCTACATTCCCTTGTAGACATATCAGGCAACAGTATTGGATCTTTCCCAAAATAAATGCTGGGGTTACAGAATTAGAGCAGGAAAATCACTGATGCAATGATGAGCTGAACGGACACCGTGTCATTCAGGCAGCTCCAGAAGGCACACCAGAGTCAATCCAGATGGTGAACTTAGGCACTCCTTGGTGTTCACAACATCCTCATTCCCTGACTTTAGAAATTCAACAGCATTGCTGCAAAGCGTTGTAAAAAACAAACATGCAAACAAACAAGCCTCTCAAATCACAGCTAGTCACATGCCCGACTTCTTGTAATCCTGTTGATGAAATTCCCATCATTTTCAAATGGACTTTGGAAATTACTGTTACATCATTTCATAAACAACAACAACCCCCCCGACCCATTCTTTTATTAAGTAACAAAAATAGCTTTTCATTTTAGTTTAAAATAAAGCATAGAACTGATAGATGAGCTGTTCCTACTCCTTCACAGCCAACAGCCTGAGTTTTTACTTGAATATTTTAAGCAATGGCCTACCAGAACACAGGTGTTTATGCTTTGCATTTATAGATAGAAAAGGTATGAAATGTTGATCTCTCAAGTAAATAATTTCTAGTAAAAATGCTGTCCAATGGCACAAAGCTAAGTATTAATAAAGCTGTTCAAGGAATGTATTTTTGTGCCATTCCTGAAAGATGGCTTTACACTCCATAATACATTCATCTTTGCTTCAGAATGAGTATTTCATAATGTATTCATTTCAACTTAACATTACTTTGCTTACATGACAGCTCCTAATTCTTTTTCATTTTAAAATCTGTTTTATTCTCTGTTCAGCACTGTAGTTTTTCATCAATACCTCCAAGTGGTTATTTTCAATACCCACTTAAATCCACTGAGAAAATCAAAGTGTACCATTCAGCAATCAAATATTCCTTCATCTGAGTATCATGCATTCTCCCAGACAAAACCATAGATATGCTGGTGAAACTTTACCAGGAACATAACAAAAACACTGTGAAGCATTTGGGACTTATCTAATGACCACAACACTATTTATCTCCTCACAAAAATAAAACAGCTTTGATGTATAAAAAAGCAAAGATTCCCTGACCACAGGTCACATTTTTCTGCTGTCATTTCAGTGACATTACCATGACGTCTTGGAGACCTGGAGAGAAGTGGAGAATTAATCAGTCTTGTCATGGCTTGGCCAACAAAAATTACCAAAGAACAACTCAACCCCTGGCTTGTCTATTAACATTCAGAGGTTATTTTCTTCTAATTTCAGCAATTCTTTTCCCAAAGCTAATAGCAGCCAGTCTTACACAGACAACAGTCTGAAAGACAAACAGACCTAAAGTATGCCAATCTAGTGCCAGCAGCCCTACAAAGCAAAAACCCCTCGAGTTCAGTTGTTAATCTATACTTCCACTCCTTGCAGAACGAGAAGTACTGGTCCCTAGCAGTACACAGATGCAAGCAATTCAAACTATCATATGACAAATTACAGAGCATCACTGATCTAAAGGAATCACAGGGAACAATTCTCCCTCACAAGAATGACCAGCAGGTTGTTTGAAGTACAGGAGAAAGTCATAAAGAGCAATTTGTTTTTGATCTGCCATATAAGTTTACCCCAGTCCATTCCTTTTCAGGGAGAAAGGGAGGAGTGAAGGAGGTGAGGGGAAACACAGAGGAACAGATGGGCTGAAGATTTTATTTGCTATTAACAGCACATTAGTTGAACGTTTAAGTGTCACTGTATTAAATATGTTGCAGGTGAGCATGCACACACATACACCTCTTCCTCATTTTCAGAAATAAATCATCTAATCCATCAGTATAGAGAGAGGGGTTTCTAAACATATCTGTTAATTACCACAATTACAGTGAGTTGTCCCTAGTGCACACTCTTTCACTTTAGAGAAAAAAATTAAGCTTAATTAAAGTTTAAAAAAAATTAAAAATATGTAAAGCTTAATATATATAATTCAAAGTCTTGACTTTCAACATTTAGCAGAGTACCATGAGCAGGTCTTAATTGTGACTGAATAGCAGAAAATCCTGCCGGGTTCATTTCAGGCTGCAGGCATTTGATACTGAACTGACCTCGCAGTATTTACATTCCCCTTAGGAAAATCTGGCATGCAGTCCAACTGGGGAAGATCATGTCTAACACTACTTGAGCTACCAGTGCTAGAAGCAAGCAGAGTAACAGTGAAAATAGTAGGGTGAACAATAAGGGCATGTATACAGAAATAAAATAAAAAGGAAGGGAAAGAGAAGGTCAAACAGCAGAGGAAGAGAAGAACTGAAGAGACAAAGAGTTGGAGACAGTTGTTTTTCTGATATAAATAAATCCCTATTTTTTTTTTTTCCAAACCAGTGGTGCAGAGAGGCCTTTAGACTACTAAAAAACCAAATTACTTCAGCTCAAGGAAAATAAACTGATCAGAAGACTTGAAATATTTGCCTCTGATCAAAACAAATTAACAGCTGCCAACTGCAGCTCTGTCTGCATTGCATTTGACTTTTTGTTGTGTTTGACCTATCTATGTCAAATTTGGACACAAAAAGACCCAAACCATAAAATCCTCCATAAGCTCTGCTTTTGACCATTCCCCCTACAGTCCTAACAGAGACACTTGGTGAACCCAGTTGTTAAATCAAATCCAAAACCTGTTCACCTCCTCTCCTTACAATTTAGGTCCCTACTGCTGCAAAGAAATTAGCCAGGAATACAAGGGCCAATCAGTAAATTCTACTCCAGTTTTTCCTAGAGGCACTTAACCCTTCTTCAAACAAGTGAAAAATTTTGTTTGTGCTTTACAGATTCACTCTGCCAGCAACATAATCTCCTATATACCAGGTCTGGTGAAAGTGTATGAGACACACAGGTTCTGAACCAATGCCAGATTCATTTCTTCACCTCCTTGAAAAAATAAATAAAAGCCTTAAGTTACCAGAATGTCTTTTAAAACCCCGTTTCCAATTGCACAAGGCAGTTTTTCACGCAAAGCAATAAAGGCAACAGCTCTTGTCTAAGTTGCAATACTTGTCAAAAATGATGGTACCTTCAATCCTCATTAAAAGTTTGAGAAGTCTCTGTCTGCACTAATGACCTACAAACAGCATCGCTAAAAGTAGGAAAGAAAAAACAACTCCATCACTGAGCAAACGCCTTCCTCCCCCTCTTATTTAAAACCAGGATGCTGAGAATTCCAACTCCTCAGCCCGATGCAATCTTTGCTTAAATCATCGAGGGCTGTGAAACACAGCAAACCCCACTTAGAGCCTAATAGCACATCACCACTTTAATCAACAGACTGTTTTCTACTTGTGTCTCACTTACAGCTCTTTCTCAGCAACCAGATAGAAAGATTTTCAAGTAACTTACATATCTGAACTCAAAAATGCTTTGAGGCAGCAGGCACCCAAACAAAAGATTATAATGAACGGGATAAAACACTGGCATTTGAATTGCTGAATTTGATAGCACTTTTTGTTGTTTTAAACCGCAAAATGAGCAATCAGAGGCACCAGAAATCCCGAATTTCTTGTTAGACAGGTTTGGCACTCTCACCTGAAGTTGGATGAAAACCACAGAGTGAGCTCAATTCTGAAGCACATTGCGAAGTGTTTAACTTAGAATGCAAGAATAAAGAACACTTCAGGAAAAGATTCAGATTTTTATTGTATTTTGAAAGTGAAGCAAAATGCAAATGTTCCAGGTGAGAAACCTGAGACAGGGAGGTCTGTAGAAGAAGCACAAAGAACAATGTGTTCTATATATATATATATAAGATACAAACACTACTGGTAACAGGAAGACCAAAAGGATACCCTTTCATTAAATTTGCATTTAAACAGAAGTCACTTTACCATACTACTATGCATCACTCATCTAGATAATTCTAAAATGTCACCTTTTATGCTGTTTACTATGTACTGTGCAACATATTCAGCTAGAAAAGTAGGCAAATTTAATGGTTTTGTTGTCAGTTTATCTGCTCTTAAGAACAAAATACTTTCCTTAAACCCTCCTCTTTGTGGCCATCACTACAGAGAAAGTTTAAACCTGGGAAATCTTTAAATTCAGTTTACAGGAAAAAACCCTTTCATTTAGTAATTGAATTGTCAGACAGACAGGAGTCGCAGATAAAGAAATACAAGGCTCAGTCCAAAGGAAATAAAACACTTTTTGCAGCAGTGTTGGGACAATTCACACTCTGCTTCCTTCCAGCCTCGTCCCCACAGCACTTCAAGGCAAGGTTCATTAAGAGGCCTTGCTGATTGCAGGATGTTACCTGAAGCTGAGCAGAAGGAGGGACAGGCAGGAGCCAAGGCTGCAAGGCAGGGGTCAGGGCACTCCGGGTTCACCAGCTGCAGCCCCTAGGAACGGCTGTGGAACCACGTAAGGAACCCCAAGCCAGTGCTTTTTACAGCCCAAAAACTACAAACAGATGGCCCAAGACTCCCATTGATGAATGTAAATGTTTAGGCTCCCAGACTCCTCAAAGTCTTTGTAGGACAATGTTAATAACTACCTCCTGTCTGATGTGGGGTAGCTTTAGCGACCTACTCCTGCAAAATTCACTGTATTAGGGATATTTTTAGATTTTGATTAAACCAGTTAAAAATGTATTGATTCAAAAGTCAAATTCTTTTAACTCTGCTGATACAACAAAGAAGATGGATCAATCAGTAAAAGCTGAAATGTTATTAATTACAAAAAAAAAAAATAACATTTGTGTACTTTAACAGCTGAAAATATTTCAGTGTTTCAGACCAGGTAAGCAACTGATACCCACATCAAGCAGAGAAGATATGAGTTTGTACCACAAGAGAGATTTCAGATCAGAACAGATGATATGAATATCTAATGAAGTTTAGCTTGCATCATCCTTCTGATTAAAATTCATCATTAAAATGAACACTTGGTCTTACGACATTGATTGCTCAAACATGTATTTTTGTTTGCAACTTTCTTTTTCAACCTTCTGCATCAAACCTTACAAAAAATTTCAACCAAAGAGTTTAATACTCATCTAGAGGTTTTTCCTTGTACATAAAAAATACAAAGTAACCCTACAAAATGGTGTGAACATCATCTAAAATCCACGATAAAACCCTCCACCCCACAGTTTCAGCCATCAGGAAACCAAGTTACGCTTTTAGGCATTCAGGTAAATCAGATTAAAAGGTTTCCTTCTTCACCATAAACATTTGAGAGCACCATGTGTTTATTCTTGCTCCTCACAAAAGTTTACTTCAAAGAGAGATTTCTGTCCCTTTTATAAACCAAGTTCACTGAAAAATTGTAAAGATTATACATCACATGTTTTTACTCATCTCAAAAACAGACTCTCAAAAATGATAAATATTACAGACATTGGTCAACAGTTGCATAATCTGCAGGATTTAATATAAAATTAGGGAAAAAAATCCAAAATGACAGTATTTTTGCTGGATTTGTGCAATTACAGTATCCTACTTATTCAGTGAGTAGTGAAGATGATAAAAGCTTCCAAGAAATACTGGAATGAAAAGATGGCAAAGATGGCACTTGAAATTAAAACTTGCAACCACCTTTGTTTACTAGGACCTCTCTTATCTGGTCTGACACACTGAAACATTTCCAGTTAATAAAGCACAGAATTCGTTTTTAAGGCACTTATTTCTATTAAACATGATTTATAATAGATTCTGGAAGAAGAAAAAGCAGGGAGCCAATTTTAAAGGTTAGGTTGCTTGGCAATATACCTTTCCTTACAAATAATTGTTCTTACTAAATCACAGTGGAGAAAGCCATGAAGAACTAAGTTTGTGGAGCCTCCTGAATATGCAAGTGTCTCTTTAATTGTTTATATAAAGCTTCAAGACAATCACAGGCCACACAGGCATTCAAAATACTGTCTAAAAACCTTTTTTTTTTTCCCACTCCAGAGATTTCAAACAAGTATTCAATTCAAGTTTCATAGGTCTGGAGCAGAAAGATGCAACTTCACAACCAACCATTTAACCAGACCTTCCTGTCCTACCCAGTACGGGAAGCAGACTTTTACTGGAGTGCTTCTGCTGTCAAGTTCCCATCCCCAAATTTCTACTTCTGATGGTGGCTACTCATGCAGCTTCTTCACCCCCTCAACATCACTGCCAGAGAACACCTTCCCTCCAACCAAATGCAAGAGCAATGGAGAGAACTGAAAGGCACAGTTATGTCACACATTCCAAAGAAAGAAGGCAAGGGAAGAGGGAGAGAGAGAAGGGGAAGCGGTTAAAATTAGGTATTTACTTACTGAAACACAGAAAAGAACACACATCCAGGCACCACGTTGGCAGAAATCCCAGCACTCAGAGCTGTGGAGCTTCGCTTCCAGCAAGGATTTGCCTGAAGCTCCACAAGAGCCTTCTCCCCCTCTCACTCGCACACAGAAGCGAACTGAGGAGTGCTCTGCACTGCCAGCCCAAGTGTATCTCGGGTTTAATGAAAGTGTAATTCATTAGAATAAGAGCCAGGGTAACATAAACATGTGCAGGAAAAACAGGCTTGGCGCAACACCACAACAGACACCAGGTTTGATCAGCACAGCAAAATTCTGTCAGACCACAGGGATAAAATAAAAGTGGGCGCAATTCCTTTAAAGCAAAAGCAGAACATAAAAGGCACTGGGTGGAATCTGGACCTGTAAAAGTTCTACCAAACAGAGCTACAACGAGTAGGCTCCTCTGTCAGCAAAGTTCACGAGGTACCTGCCTGCCAGGTGACGTGTTTTTGGAAGTGTCCCTCAGTTCCAGGTGCTGCAGGATATGAGTAAAAGATGGGGAAAGGAAAAAGAACTTGTGCAGCACCCAGACACAACAGGAAGATGAAATACTGCGATGTGCCCCAAAAGCATTCTTAAGAAGGCACATCAGTTATCTTTTTCTGCAAAGGGGGGAGGGTTTGGGGAAAAAATTGCACCACTGTATTTATTAAACATTACAGCAACCACCTACATGAAAGTTTTGATTGAAGAGCATTTTTTTTCCTTTGCTTTTTGCTATCCTTCACACATGGTGAATACCAAAAATGAAACACCATGTAAGAATTCACTTCACTCTAGCAAATATAGAGTATATCTACCTGATCTGCTCTTAGTACTCAATCACCAAAAAAGACCAAAGCTAGGGAAGAGATATTACCACTTCAAAAACAAGGATCTAAAGCTAGAGACCAATTTACTAATTTGTTAACAAATATCAAAAAGTTTGAGTGTCTTCCATACCTTTCTCATGGACTTCAGTAATTCCTGTAGCTACATATGCATAGGTATTTTTATATTTTTAAATAATTATTCATTAATTCTTACAAGTGTTGAAAAACTTGGTAATGATTTAAAAAACAAAAACAGTAAGTTCCTGCAAGCTTTCAAGTCTTTCTTAGCGAAACCAAAGCATTTAAGGTATTGCCCAATTTAGAAACACACTTCAGGAAAGAGACAGCTCAAAATATCAACCACAGACGTCACAGGCAAAAAGAGCCTTTAGAAGCACAGTAACTCCAAACATCCACATTGATATTCCACCACCCAGACTAACTTTGAAACAGGTTCCTAAGCCAGGGATAATGGGCCCTTCCAGACCTGCACACAAGTCAGACAACTTGTTTTTGCAGGGTGAACTTTTGCCACCCTTCCCTCTGGGAGAAATCCCATTAAGTTTGTTCCTAGGAAATCAGCTCCCACTCCTACTCCTTTTCCTGACTTGCCACTGCCACTTCTCCTTTCTGCCTGGTTGTCTCTCCACTGCTCCCACCCTTTCAGCCTTGTCCTTCAGCACACCACTACCTACAACCTTGTCCCTCCACATCCAACCCATAAGAAGCTGCTTCTTGGATGCAGTCCCACCTCTCCTCTGACCCACACCCATTTCTTCCTGTGCCTAGAATCCTTCCACCTCCACACCCAGCTTCAGCTTTGCGGTATTTTTGGTTCTTGAAATATTTCAGTGGAATAAAGAAGCAAATGTTAAAACAGATAATAAATGTGCAGGCATTCCCCAAAAGTTCTCCTTATCTGAACAGCTTTGCTCACTACAAAAGGCACAGGACAGCTTGTGGCTATGTCCCAGTTTACTCATCTAGCCATACACCATTATTTGACCTACAGGTCTCACCACCTAAGAAAAAGAATTAAGTTTATTCTTCACTTCAGTAAAATAAAGGTTAGAGGTAACAAAAAAAGAACTAAATTTCCAGGAGGAACACTGCAATTCTTAGTCTTGGAGAAAAACAGTTTGATCTGTTCGTATTTTTCTCAAATTCCATTTTTCCTTTCAAGGAAGGGCTTTTCTGCAAACACAACTGATTGTTCTTTGATTTTTCTGGAGAAAGTCTCAGCTGAATGGGAAAGGATCTTTAGAATGCACATAAAAGACAAAGGTTCAAACGAAAGCTGAATTCTCAATGAGCACAGGTTTATTTTAGTAAACAATAGAAACTCAGAGCTGAATGAGATCTTATCCCTTTTAATCACTTAATAAATTTTGCTTGCCTTCCCAATTTTCAAGCTACATGTCTACAATAAACAAACCTGCACTGACAAAAAGTCTCTATAAAAGCACACAAAATCTCTATTTGATGCAACAGTGAACTCACCTCGGCTTTGGCCAGGATTTGTCAATGCCTGGAGTCAGCAAGCAACAGGCAAAAATTGTTCTGATGAATACAGAAAAAGGTAAACTTCACAGAAAACCCTAAAAACGAAACTTCAATCTTCTTAATTCTTTAAGTTTTTAAGAACTTTTGCAGTCAGCTTTTATACTGCCCAAAAAAGTGTCAGCCCTACAGCAAAGTTAAGAAAAATCAAATTCTAACATCCAAACAGTTTATCTAATAGTGATTTGGTAGAAGCCAACCTAGGCAGACTGATGCAAAATTCCATAAATATCATCTTTGGATTGATTTTTAGAGCAACTTTATTTGGTAAATCAGTAATCGAAATCATATAACCCTTGTTTGAAAAAAAAAAAAAATCAGTACAAAAATCCTAACTTATGTTCAGAACTACTGCAGTGAGAACCAAAAATGCAAGAAAAGTAAGCGAATGCCTGAGTTTAGACCACTGGGTTGTTTTAACCAACGATAAGGGTTTCTTAAACACACACATATGCATAAATGCACACACATATTTATGTGACTTTATGCTACTCAAACCCAGTGCTTGGGTGCCTAACAATTATGAAGTCATCACAAAGTCCTTAAAACATCAAGTTGGAAATTCTCCGTGATCTTACTGGGTGAGGAGTCTGAAGCCCGTGACCAGGTATTTCTTCTCTGTTGAGAAGTATCATAATGGGATTGTCCCACGGGGTCCTTTCCCTTAGGCACTTATAAATAACATAAGTCACTAAGCTTCCCATACTACCATCCAGCTTAGATGTGTTTTGGGGATAAAGCCCTTAACTTTTCAGAGCTCATGAGTGCACAATACACTCAGCACAAGAACCAGCCCAGTGAAGGATCCTAAGCCAGACAAAAGAAAAATACCAAGTTTGCTGCACCATAATTTTCGAGCTTTAGGAGTTTTACCATATCTCGTTTTACTTCATAATACAGAAGATTCAATACTTAACAGACAATAACTATTAAATGTTATAGTTGAGTGTATAAGTTCTACAGCCATAGGGCCCCATATTCTGGGTAAAAGTTTAGTTGTTGTATAAATACCAAACCAAGCATGACTTCAGCAAAGTTTACTGCTGGAGCTCCCACCAAGTGCTGATGAAGGGCTGTCGGTGCACACAGCTAATGTAAAGTAAACAAAACCAGACTTTCTCACTCAGAAAGAGACAAAACCCCTAAACAATGTAACCACATCTCCTGAGAACACATACAAGGTATCACCGCATTGCACGTTTTTTAACTCCAACTTTTGTCATTTGCATTTAGAAGAGGTGAGGAGGATATGGGGAAAGGATTCTGTCATTAGCAAATATTCCACTACTCAAAAAACCACAAAAAATAACCTGCAAAAAAGGTCAAAGTCTTAGCTAGCATCAACTTATTAAGACAACCCTATGCCAAAAGAAAACCACAGTATGCAATGGAAACAACTCCTTATCTGTCCCTGTTTTAGTGTATCTTTCCACCTTAAAACTAGAACAAATTCAATGTCACGGGAGAGAAAAAGAAATGTGTAAAATAGTCACCATTTGGTATTTACTTATTCTGAAAACGAGTGCACACATCCCAAGAAAAACAGTGTCCTTTAAAAATAATCACATTTCAGTGCAGTCTATATACTGAGTCATTTGTTTGAAATGCCAGTCCAAGGAATGTTAAGATTTAGCTGACGATTATCTCCTCGACATTATCCCAATTTGATTATACTGTGTTTACTACATCAAAGCCAAAAAAAGCACAGTAATAGATTCAGCAACACACCCACTTGGAACACTGAAGACCTATTATTAAAGAACCAGAAGAATAATTTTCAAAAGGTTTTTATTTTCAAACACAGTCTAGCATAAGATCTTACCATAAAGGAGGGTTGTTAAACACTTCTATTCAACCCACATATTTGAAGCTGTGCCTCAGAAGTTAGGTCAAATAATTTATGTGATCAGGAAACTTGACTATCCTTCTTGTCTAACTCTCTGACTGGACACACTGCAGGAATCCAACAGCCAGGTTTCACGAGGCTGAAGCACCAAAAAGTGTGACATTAACATTCATTTCCTTGTAACTTTGTAACTCATATGGAACACAAACCAATGTATTTCTTTCAGACCTAACCACAAACAAGCTTTCAATATGTTTAGTTTTAACATAGTTTTATTACGCCGTAATCGACATAACAAACACTAATATTCAGCAAATCAGTACACACAAATGAGCAGGTCATGGTTAAAAATCCACATGTGGGAATGTTTGTATAGCAGAAGGTCACAACAGCCCGTGCTGTTTGCCCCTCATGCAGAAGCCCCACAGTAGTTAAAATTCAGACACCCAGAATTATTATAATCAACACATCACCCAGAGTCACACTGCTTAGGATCAGAAGACAGTGATTATAACGTTGTCACCCTGTCTATGTTAGATCTCACATCCTCTCTAGCACCAGTAGGGCTGAATGTGAGACAGCTTTAAAAGGAGAAGCTATCACTGGGCAGGAATTCAAATTCAGCCTGAGACTCTACACAACAAACCAGTATTTAACTAAGGATGCCAAACTGGTCAGACCACGTGAACCTTTCGGCAGGCCTAACAGCACCATCCCTGCTATCCTCCTACAGCTATCAAATCACAGAGAAGTGTTTGTGCAACATGTTTTCAAAGGCAGCACGACTTCCAAACACAAACGGAGCTATTTTGTGTTGGCTATCAGCAAAACAATCATCAGCTCCATGTACATCCTAACAGTTACAGTAGCACCTTGAATGGGAGATCGTGGAAGGGCAAGAGTACACAAACAACCTACCACTCAGTAAGTCTGTCCAGAATAGCATCAGTCGCTCTACAATAGCTGTTCACACACTTTTTCATTCCACGAAAACTCAAGCTGCTATTTTCCAGTTACTACAGCTGGCCAACACACTGTTCATAGGCTTATTCTACAAGAAAAGGTTCCACCTCACGGTCTAGAAGAATTTTTTTTTTTGTATACACACGCAGACACAGCTTGCTTTAATTCTCACTTGTCTTCTTCATTTAATGATCTTCACAGAACTCCAGAGGTGAAATTCTCAATGGAGCCCTGTCCTCAGTCTGGTGTACTTCTGGTCAGCTGCTACACAATTTGTGCAATGTGAATTGCAAGGAGGCAAAATAGAACAGGAAAACAAACATGCTGCCTATTCATAAGTAGTCTGCCCTCCTAGACAGTACAGCACCTATTCTGGTCAGATTTTTGGAAGCATTACTCTTCAGTATGTGTTTTTAACTTTTGTTTAGGACCAAATCAAACACACTCATAAAATAAACCATGAAACACGTAAATAACATCCACCCCACACTTTCTACAGTGCATCTCACCCAGAGCAGCAACCTTGTCCTCAACGCTACAACACAGAAAAAACCTACATGCAGCCTATAAACTCTATTTGTAACCTTCACTCATAAAAGTTATCCCACTGATGACATTATTAAAGACGGCAAACCAAACACACAGTGCAGTGAGTAAAAACTCCTGAATGAATCAAGAAAAGCCTGTGAATTGTTAAATAGAAGAAAAAGAAGCCTATTAACCAGACAAATATACATAGGTGCCACTTAAAAATTTTCCAGATACGGATGTTCTAACTATGTGCAGAGGAAAAGCTTGTAAGAAGTTTGTACAGATCCAACCAATGCACCCTCTGGTCTTCTACACAAGAGCTTTATTTTCACTTCTCTCATCCAAAAAGACAATACACAAACCAAGTCTACCACAGTGAACGTGCTCCTCAAAACATACTACAACCTGAACAAAAAAATATAATGGAAATCAATGCTAGAAGCAGGAGGTCTGCAAAGAAAATGGCCAAATCAAACCTTCAGTGTGGCTTTAAACAACGTAATTAGAGAACAGGGCTGAAATCAAGACTCTTCTCCCACTGATGAAGAAAGATCTTGCCTTTGTGAAAGCACTTATGGCACAAGAGGGTACACACACATTTCCAACAGACAAATTCAAGGTATTCTCAGCTTGCAAGGATGTTTGTTGCTAGATGGTTACATTTACAGCAGAAATTGCATTTGAATCTGCATCCTCAAACAACTTTAATTAACGCAAATGTCAAGAAATTATTTTAGCTGTGCAGATTCAGTAAACAGAGGACTACATATCCTATGACAGATTTAAATGGATTTAAATCTGTCATAGGATTTATAGGATAACAATTAAGTACAGTTTGGAATGCATTCAAAATTACAGTGACATTTAGACAAACTAATTGAAAATTATAGCATTGTGACAAACATTCAACTTACTTTACATAATATCTTGCACCTTCAAAAGTATACGCTTCCTCCCAACCTGTGGGTAAGTCTGGAAAACAAGCAGCAAAACATTCCAATTACCTTTTGAAATGATGCTAGCCATACTGGTCTACTCCCTAGCACTAAGGGAGTTAAAATACTGTGTCTGACCCCCCTTGTTGAAACCTTTAGTCCCAGGAACGAGTATTTTAGAATTGACTCACAAGACTCTCTTACTGTCAATTTTGTAAGCCAAGAGAAGCTACACGTGAAAATCTGATTTGGGGTTGTCATTCTCAAATAATAACAAAGATGGTTTAAGTGTGCCCTTGTTTAAAGTTCCTTCCTTTGAACAGCAACTCAGGGTCATCGCCAGATCTCCCTGCCTTGAACTTCAGCAGCATCAGATTACCTGGCAAGCAGAGACCTATACAAAAATCCATCTAGCTGAGTTACATGCAAGTCACCAGCTTCTGAACAGGCACGACATCAACTACACCACAGAGCATTAGCATTGTATTAGCATAATTCCACCACTGTTGTGACTATTAAAGTGTTCCTGCAGTGTTTACAACTCTGTTGCATTTTACATGAAAATAATTCTCCATGTAAATCTAGTGGAGGATGTGGGTACATCTCTTCCTTTCTATTACCACTTCTAAGAGTCAGGAGTCCAGATATAAAAACCTCCATACCACGAATGGTCAGTATTTCTCAAGTAACCATTTCCTGGTGCAATGGAAGCTCTAGAGATGCTGGGCACCTCCATGCACCTCTAGATGCACCACTACCCTTAAAAGTCTGCCCCCTCAATCAAAATAATGATTGATACGTAGTGCTCTCTCATTGAATTATAAAAGCAAGAATGCATTTCCTAAAGGAAAAAAAAAAAAAAAATCAGTCTGGGTTTTGTGGTGGTTTTTATCCCCTTCATTACTTGTTTGCTCTGGCTGCTTTTTTCTTCACTCCCATCTTTCCAGAACAAAAATCAAGGTGTCTTTCGATAACGGCACGGGGCAAAGTACAGCTAACAGGAAGTCTCTCCAGCACAAGTATTTATGGCTGCTATAAGAACTTAGCAAAAAATACCCTTCCAGTACTGAATAGCTCAAAGAATGAAAAGCACTTCAATTCATAATGGAGGACAGAGCTTTCCTTGCCATCTAGAATATGCCTCACAGAATTGTTTAACAGAGAGCTTTACAACAATATGCATCTGCAAAAGAAGTGCCATTCACTCAAAATTGTTTCTTTAGAGAAGACGTTCTGAACATAATTTGACTAGGTTCCAAAACAATGGTCAGAGCAAAAGAAGAGATAAACCCCAGAATTAATCTGTTTGATTATATCTATGTATGGAGAGATTCATTAACGTACACATGAATGAGGAAAACTATTGGAACAGATTTGGTTTTTAGACACTTTGGTATCTGATTGATAAATTATGGCCAATGTATCCCAAGGTCACGCCTCAGTCTTGTGCTCAGAAACAAGTTTCATTTACCTGATGATAACTCTGCTCTATTACATACAATACTCCTGACACTCAAAAGCAAACTGCACTTCCTTTAGAAGGCACTTAACAGCAGAAACAAACGAGACACTTGGAAAATTACTGGGAAATCATCCGTCAACACAGACAGTGGGAATAGTTTAAAAAAAGAACTAATACTCAGCTAATGCTAGTGTTGTACAAGCAAAGCAGTAAAGCACTTCACACACATCTGCCCCCATGCATATTGCTGTAGATGAAGGCCACTTTCTCAATCTGAGCACTGAAAGCAGGAGCAAGAGGAGCCTGATAGCAATCAGTAGTTCTATTTCCCAGCATTAAATGACTTCTTACAAACAACAGAATCTTCATTGCAAATCAAACTGCACAGTTCTAATAGCCAGAAACCTGTGGTTTTTAAACTATTCCCAACTCAACCCCCCACAAAAAAAACCCCCAAAACCAAAAACAAACAAACAAAAAAAAATAAAGGCTGCCCACTGTTTTCTAAAGGGCTGTTTCTGATTCGTCAACACATAAGTATTAACCAAACATAAAAAGCAAATAATCTGATACAGACCAATTCACTTGCAGATTTCCCTGTGATTATCCAAGTGATTATATACATGAAAACAACTGCACGTATTACTACACTCCACCACCTCCCAGTGGCATATGCAGCCTGTGTGCAATTCCAGCAGTCAAGAGTTTGGCTCCGGGTTCTCAGAGTGTCTGCTGTAAATCCTCCTCCTCCAGCACCTCCTGCTGCTACTTCTCCAGAGTGGAACAAACAGCAGAAGCAAAGACTGATTCCACCCTCCTCCCTCCAAGTTATTTCTAATGTTTCAAGTCCCTTTTCCTCCTACCTATTCCACCTCTCTCAGTCACTTAGAAACCACACACTCAGCCTAGATGGAAGCGCAGGGAGAAAAAGGGTTTCTAGGTGACTAGCGAAATCAGCCTCTATATTTCTAGTACACCTATCGTGGTTAAATCTAGGTACTGCTGGAAATAGAAATACGATGAGTGGTTTCATGCTAAACGGAGGAAGGATGCTGCGCAGGTGGATAACCGGGGTAGCCAGCAAGGAGCACGAGAGGAACGAGGCGGTCTCTAATGGTAACTATACAGCCTCGTAGGGGTGATACAAGGCAACGGAGGGAAAGCAGAGACAGATACATTACACAGGCACAACTCGGGGGCAAGGGAAGAAGGCGCTTTAAGAAACTGGCAAGCAGGATGGACATGCAGGACTGCACGGCGACTGCAGCGCTGCTCACCCCGGGGGGAACAACTGCGCGAAGTGCGGGGAAAGCGGGATCAGGAGTTGTCCCGGGGGGCTGCGGCGGCTCCGCGGGGGCCCCGGGCTGAGCCCGCCCGGGGCAGGGGCGGGCGGGGGCGGCCGAGCCGGGGCAGGGCCGGGGGCTCCGGGCTGGGCTCCGGGCTGGGCTCCGGGCAGGGTCCTACCTGCGCTGCGGCGGTGCCCGGTGATCACGGCCTCGCCGGTGAGCGGGTGCAGCCAGGTCGTGCTCTTCGCCTCCTCGCTGCGGGGACGGACACACGGACCGAGTCAGGCAGGCGCAGCCCCGCCGCCCCCTGCTCCCCCTCCTCCCCTTCCCCTCACGCCCCTCCCGGCCCGGCCCCGCTCCCCTCCTGGCCGGCCCCGCGCTCACTTGATGAAGAAGACGCGGCCGCCCTGGCTGATCCCGTAACTCCAGCTGCCGGGCAGCGCCCGCAGCCGCTCCGCGCTCAGCTCCGCCATGGCCGAGGCGCCGCAGCCGGGGAGAGCTGAGGGGAGCGCGGGCGGGGGGGCGGCGCGGGCACGAGCAGCGAGCGCGTCCCCGCCGCGGCCGCCGCCAACACCTTGGGGAGGGGAGGGGAGGAGAGGGGAGGGCGCAGCGCCCGCCCCGCCCGGGCCGGGCCCGCCTCGCCCCGCCCGCCGCCGCGGGGCCGCGCTGGCCGCGGGGGCGCGCCCGGGCGGGCGGGGGCGGGTTCCGGCGGGCGGGAGGGAAGGAGGGAGCCGCGGGGATGAGGGAGCGCCGGGAGGCGGCCGGGCCGGCCCGGGGGCGGAGGGCGGGATCCGGTGTGCGGAGGCGCCGGTGGCAGCGGCTGTGCTGGGGGAAGGCAGGGACGGCGGGAGGGAGCCGCACCCGGCCGCTGGGAGCCCAGCGCAGGGCGCCTCATCCCCGGCCCCGCTTGTTCGCACCCCAGCGCTCCAACTCCGGAATCCTCGGCTACGCCGCTGGCAGCCCCTCATCGGGTCCTCACGGACAAAGGAAATCGAAAGTTTTGTCCAATTTCCTCCCCGGGTGAACGCGATCTTCTTACACCTACCGCTTCAGGCTTTTCGGAAATTTCTTACATAAAGGCTTAGTCCTCAAAATATAAAGAGATGACATATTTTTCCTTCGTGCAAACCGTGCTGTCTGTGGTTTGTGCCCGTCTTCCAAAAGAGGTCTGGGATATGGCGTGGATCTGTGTTTTCAGTGTTTCAGGGAGGTGGCAGTAATTCAGGTAAAATCCACAGCTGCAGAAATGAATCTCTGTGCCTGTGTGTACTTTAATTCACATGAATAATCTGATTGCATGTGCATTTATGCATAGCCATACACCCCTTCGATTTAAGTTATACATGACAGATGTAAATTACTGAAACCGTGCCGTGGCCATGATATTTCTAAGAGATCCTTGCTTTGCAAAACCACTTTCTGAATAAGCACTAAGGCTGGGAAGTCTCGCAGCATTCCTGTGCCCACAAAACATTTGTAATTCACAGCTGGCAGTATTTTGCACAGGCAGCTTTGTCCTCTCTTCCATCCTTAACACCTTAGGAAAAATAAAATTGGACAGACAAGCTGTTGTGTGGTTTGGTCCCCATCATACCATGTGGTCAAAACTTTAAATCCCTGTTGTCCCACACAAGATATTCCAGACACGAAGAGCAGTGAATGTGAGAAGATCTGGAGTTACCTTTAAGTAACTGGATACAAGATAAGAGTTCCTCCCTGTCCAGCAATACCCTTCCTTTCCACTCAGCACCGACAGCACCTGAGATTTATAGACTACCAGAGGAACGATACACTGGGGAAAACACAAGTTATTCTATAAACAGTTCCCTTCTCTCCTAAGAGCAAGAGCCCTTAGATGATGAGTAAAGTGAGTAATGGCTCTTCCTGTGAAGGGCTGTGGAAAGCTACCTGGCAACAGCAAGGGAGAAATCATGTGCGTTTTGGGCTCCTGAGGTGGTAGTGGTCATGTCCTAATATTTCCCCACGCAGCCTAAGTAAAACACAGAGTAAATGCTCTTAATCCCTAGAACAGTGGATACCTTCCACTGCAGAATCAGTTCTTTTCCCTAGCAGAGAAGTGCATGCAGCACAGCTAGACTTATATTGGCCTAGATCCATAAATTAGGTATTTAGGTAGAATTTAGGTACATAAATCCTGCCCAGTCCTGGCATGTGCTTCGCCAGATGGCTTCCTTAGGCAACTAAGTTCTGCCTGTCCTTTGCTTTGCAGCCTGTTTCTGCTTTGCATGTGCTTAGAATTGCTGCCATCTTGGTAAAACCAGGATCATGGTACTTAAAAAATGCCCAAACATTTCTGAATTCTCAGGCAAGGCATTATTGCCCCAAATGCCACTGAGGCTGGATTAATTGTCCGTGTTCAGGCCACACCTACGAAGGACGTACGAGTTTCGTTTCTGAATAACTCACAGCAAACAGGCTGGCTGGCAGCAGAGTCATCACCACGAGCACTACAGGGAACACGTTCAGCCTCAAGGATGAAGGGCATTTAAAACCATGCCACTCTCTTCCCAGGAAAATGGCTTTTGCTCCAAGCTACAAGGTATTCTGAAGCTGAGACTATTCTATGAGGATACTGAAGGTGCTCCTCCTCCCCCTTTGAAGTCACATTATTTTGCAAATATAATTATTGTGCTGTAGGGTGGTGGCATGACTTGCTGGTCTCATGAATAGGAAGCTCAGCCAGGGAGTGATGGAAGACCTTGGTTCTATTTCACCCAGGGACATTCGGTTCAGGGACTCAAGTATTTTATGTTAAGTAGCCATCAAATAAAATGTATTTTACAAATGCTAATTCTGCCAGGTGCTATGCACCCTGAACTCCCAGTGATTTCTGGGAGCCCGAAGTTTTACCATTTTGTGGAACAAAGGGTATGAGGGAAACCACATCAGCATCATTTGTGCAGGCTGGTACTGGCAGTTTTTCGTTCTGAAGGCTCCTGTAGGTTCCACAGTTAAAACTTTTGCTTCACAGTTAGTGTAAAATTTGGATCAAAACAAATCATACATGGAGTTTTTTGCAAAGTTCAGTAATGGTACATATTTTCTACAGTCAGATAAGTACTTGAAGGCTCTTAAAAGAGGGACTCAGGAACAACATTTGAAAAAAAAAAAAGGATACCTCAATAAGGGGAGTAAAACTCTTCTTTGAAAGCAGTTTATATCACCATAAAGACTGCATGCATAATTCAGGACACTACATATAGTACCTTTCACATCATTCTTTTTTACTATAGAAATGAACTAATGATTCCAAGTGCAAAACTGGTCAGTGTGATTTATAAAACTCAGAGAAATCCATCAGAATGCTGCCATCTGGCCAATGATTTTTTTTTTTTTCCCAGAAGAGTTGAAGGCAGACTCTTTAAGTGGTGACCACCATTGGCACAGCTGTTCTCTGCTCTCTGTATGTATGGCCTTATTTATCTGCTGCTCCTGTCACCGATGGGAAGCAGATAGAGGATGTGGAGCAGGCTGTTAATCTGGGAGACAGAGCCCTCCCATCAGTACACTGGCCCCCACCACTGGGAGCTTGGGGTGAAGTAAAAACCCAGCTCCACTGAGATTTTTCCCATGTTTCTCCATAGCTTCTCCAAGATTCTTTCCTTCCTCTTTCACCTCCACATGACAGTAGCTCTCCTAGCAACTCCCTCAGGGTCAGGGAGTACTAAGTGAGACTATTGATGTTTTAAGAAAATCGTTTTGGCTCAATAATGTATTCATAATCAAAATACTTAAAATTCCTGGGGCAAAGGAACCCTGCCCACAGAACAATGAATCCCTTTAAATGGGATTAATTAAAAGCAGCGTTGGGAGAACATTCATTGAATAAGACTCAGAGAATTCCATCCACACCTCTCCCAACAGGTATGAGGTGACAACAAACATGATGAGCCGAGTAAAAAAGGGCCAGACATAAGCATAGCACCCAACAAAGCCTCTGAAGCAGGGAGTGGACTGCAGTCATAGAATCACAGAACATCCTGAGTTGGAAGGGACCCACAAGGGTCATCAAAGTCCAACTCCTGGCCCTGCACAGAGTCACACCATGTGCCTGAGAGAGTTTTCCAAACCCTTTTTGAACTCTGTCAGGCTTGGGGCCGTGACCACTCCCCTGGGGAGCCTGTTCCAGTGCCCAACCACCCTCTGGGTAGAAAACCCTTTCCTAATATCCAGCCTAACCCTCCCCTGACACAACTTCAGGTCACTACCTTGGGTCCTGCCACTGGTTGTGAGAGTGAAGAGATCAGTGCCTGCCCCTCCTCTTCCCCCTATGAGTCATTTGTCTCCCCTCAGTCTCCTCCTCTCCAGGCTGAACAGACCAAGTACCCTCAGCTGCTGCTCACACAGCTTCCCCTCAAGGCCCCTCACCATCTTTGTGGCCTCCTTTGGACACTTTCTAACATCTTCATAATTTTTTTTCTTTTGTTGTGGCACACAAAATGCCCCCAGCACTCGAGGTGAGGCTGTCCCAGCCCCGAGCAGAGCAGGACAATCCCTCCCTTGCCCGGCTGGCGATGCTGTGCCTGATGCCCCCAGGACAGGGATGTCCCTCCTGGCTGCCAGGGCACTGCTGCCTCATGTTGCCTCATGTCCAACTTGCCCTCAACCAGGACCCCCAGGTCCCTTTCCAAGGCATTCTGTTAGTCCCCAGCCTGTCCCTACAGCCAGGACTGCCCCATCCCAGGTGCAGACGCTTCACCTAAAGCCCCTCCACAGACCTGCGTTCATCATGATTGATTCTGTGTGTTCTGTCAACATGAATCAAATTGAATGAGGTATTTCATGGAGTCTGTGACTTTACATTTTTCATGTTGTTTAACTTGCAGGACAATATAAGCCTTTAAATGCAAGGAGACACCATTGCTGGAGCTGCAGTTTTATATTACAGATTCTCGTGAGGGAGCTACTTCTGAAGGGTAGCTTCCTTTTTATCCCATCCCTAAATGTTAGTTTTTCTTGCCTTTGTACCCAATACTGCAGTCCATGGTGAATTAAATTAATTTGCTGATCTGATATAAAATAAATCACAAATCCTCTCAAATAATTAGTTTCCTATCAGATCAATAAGCTGATCTAATGTGTCCTGAGGTCACTTGATAACTAGATCCAACATATGGGGTGAGAAAAGAAGAACCACTCCTTTAGGCTACATTCCTCAATGACGGGGAGGGGGAAAAAATCAACAAATCCGCTAATTGACGTTCTCTGGAGTCAGGATATCTCTGTGCAGATGAAAGAAGCAATTAGCCTAGGTCAGAGGAAATAAGAAAGAGGAAAAAAGCTGTTGAACACAGCCTCTGCAGACAGCTCTGTTGGTAGAATGGAGCCTCTCCCTTGCTCCAAATAAAGAGCCTGATAGCTGTCCAGGGCTCCTGTCCGATAGCTCTGGAGGCTGGAAGTGTTTCTAGGGGTCATTGGTACAAGTGGCACAGGAGTCCTCTTCTGGATTAGTGTGAAGCATCAATGTGACTGAACAGGCATTGGGTCATTAGCCTGCCTGCCATCAGCACCAGATATCCTCACACACTGTGAGATACACAGCCAAAGCCTGTGCACACTCCAGCAGTAGAAACAAAGTGGTATCTTACAGCTTAATAAGTTTTGCAATCTGTGCTTGACAGGAAAAGCAGTTGTTCTCATTTCAAAACTATTTTTTTTATCTGCAATTAATGATTTCCAGGTCTAGCCATGCTGTGTAGAATTTTTGTTTCCTTCAGGGCAGTGAATCCTAATATGAGGCCGATTTCTTTTAAAGATCTAGTCAGACTAATACAAAACAAACTCCAAAGCCAAAGTGTGAGGTTTGCCTTTCCCTGGCAGGCAACACCAGAAAAGCAAAAGGGCTTATTATTCTCCGAACCAGCATCATCTTGCCAGAATCATCTTGCCCATTCAGTGCAATTTTGAACAGAGAATACTTCTTTGTCACAAGCCTCTTTTCAGAGACTCATTCGCTGTATGGTCCACGCCATGTATACCATGATGAGGTAACATGATGAGTCTTCCAGCCTGAAATGATGGATGCCATATTTGGGACCTTCGGGTTTCTTTTACTGATCCTATAATATTCAATACCTCAAAAAGATTGAAGATGCTACTTTTCAAGATGAGCAGCTACTTTTCCGGAACCTTCTTTTCTTCCTTTTCACACCATTTCACAGCCTTCTTGCTTAGGAAGCCCTCAAGCCTACCATAACAATGGTTGCCTGTGACTTTCACACAATGTTAAAAATGACATTTTAAAATCATGCTGGTTGCCAGGATTAGTTTAAAATAGTATTAAGAAGGAAAGAATTTGTGAGGGAAATACAGTGATCTCAATATCCCACTTTTCCTCTCACTGGCCGTTGCTGGCCACATTTTACTTAAGCCAGGGGATTTCATCCTTCAAGTAACTCTCTCATTTGAATCATCTAGAAGAAAATCATATACAGTGCAACACAAATAAATCCCCTGTCTCTCAGCTGGCTTCTCTGTTTCACAGATCTCTTCAGTATCTGGTAAACTTCAGCATCTGCTTTTCTTCACAGTTATCTTCGCTGCTGCTGTCCAGCTGCACAAAAACCTGCTCTGTTTCAAACTGTAGGAGATGGAGCTTTCTCTGTTCTGGAAGAATCAGAAGATGACCTGAGTTTCTCCTGAGAATTGCCTTTGTTTGTTCTGTAATTGCTTGAACAAATAAGAGTGATCTTCATGTGGAATATCTGGAAGAGCTTCCCCTGTGGTTTGCATTATGTGAGATATACGGGGCCCTGTGGCTGCAAGGGCTTTATTTATGTGGTCTTTTCTGTGGTCTTTTCTCATACCTTTCTTCATGTGCATTCATTCCCCTCCCTTTTCTTTTTCAGTGGGGCTGTAAGAATTTGCAGTATTTTTGTATTTAATACCAGCTGTATAATGAATTTTAAGCTATTCCCACTAAAATTTCAGCAACTGACAGACTTTTTCCAGAGTAAGGTGAAATAATACTGTGTTTCACCCAGGAGATTTTTGTAGGGACCCCTGTTGCAATCTGGATGACATTTTCAATAAAACCATTATGTTGTGGATACCTTGGCCATGAAATGCTTTAAGTGGTACTATTTTTGCAAGATATTAGCATCTTAATCAAATCACGGGCCATTTTCTGTAATTACCACAATTGGTGCAATGCGTGTGTCAGTCTTTATGGACTAGACATAAGATTGCCAGTGTTGCAGTGATAGTCTTTAATGGAGTTACAGCTGAACAGCAAGAAAAGTAATCTATTTTTAGCCTGTAATTTTCCCAGCATCATAAGCAAATCCAAACCATATCTTAACTTGTTGATCTAAAATTTCCTTGACTATATTTAGATATGGGCTGGTATCTGTTTCAAGGCTTGTTTTGTTGTTAACAGCACTCACCTTTTATCATCTTAGCAGGTTCTTTGTGGCCTGGTCTATGTACTAGAAATTCTGTTGTTATTTTGTTGTGTTTTTGTGTACTTCAGCTTTTCTGTGCACGTCTCTTTCATTTTATCTTCATGAACTGCTGTTCTTCCATAGTTTCAGCTCTCCCCATGGGAGGTAAGACAGAGTTTTCTTCTTTCACATTTGTTTCCTTTACATCTGATTTACATTTTACTCACAGTAAGAATATTTTGTTCACTGCATGACATGAGTTTTACCTACTCGTGCTGAATAGTTATTTAACTGAAAAAAAGTTACTGAAACTTGGCTTGCAAAATTGTGCCCAGCTCAAACTCACTGTATTTCCGGTACTGGGATTGGATTTTCCTGACAGAAGGAAGGTGTCTTCCAAGGCTTCTTTTACAACAGCAGTGGGATAGTCAATATAGTCAATATAGTTAATATAGACCATGGAGCAGTTCTTACTCTGATGTAGGGACCTATATCCACTCACTTGAATCACACCTTGAGCTGTTCTGGCTGCATTGACTCTGTTAACAATGATGGGATTCCTTCCCAGGCAGAAGGAGAGACCTTTATTGTAAACTGCTGTAGTCAGAGGAGACAAATCCCACCTGAAACAGAGCTGCCATTTGGACAGTTCCCACAAAGAACCTCCCATACAGAGGAGTTCTTTTAAAGACAACTGTAGGCACTCATGGGAAGCTTTTACAAGATGTTTTCATTCTTATGAATTTAACTGTGCATTTTCTTCCAATCAGTCTCTTCCATTGCTTCATGAAACTTCACTCTGGTTTATTGTAGTTTTTAGACTTCACCTCTGACTATTCAGACCTGTTTTGCTTCTTCATTTTGTGATGAGGTTCTGTAGCATGAGCTGGTTTCATTTTCAAAACTTGTAATCAGGTCTAGCTCTGTTCTGCAGCCAATTCTCAAAGTCTTTAGTAAGCTAAAGCTGTATACTTCTCACAGCCTTTTTCTGAGGATCTCTTGATCCCTACAGTAGTCTGATCTCAGATCTGATTTTGAAAATTACATGCTCAACGGTACTTTCAAACATTGTGAGTATCTTGAAAGATTTCCTTTTGGTTTCCCTTATACAGTGGCCATGTCTCAAATATTTCAGTCTTTCCAAGAGCACAATATTTTCTCAAATCTCTATAGCACAGGATTTCTCATTTGCAATCTGGTGCTTCTGATCCTGCAGTACTCAGAGTTACCTTAATTCATCTTCCTTTTCATCAGCCCTGTCTCATTTTTAAAGAAAAATTGTGTTATTTGATTGAACCTACTTCAACCATATCCTCCATTTCAGGAGAATTTCATATGCTTTGAACTTTTTTAGTTTCTACTCTGTAGTGTTCTCCCCTTACCACTCCTTTTGGTCTTTTTTTCTCCATGCCATCTTTTGTTTGTACTCTGCTGCATGTTAAGTTGGATTAAAGAAAATGCCAGATTAGTGATAAAAAAGGCATCACTCATACAAAAAAGGGGCATGTGCATATATATATATATATCTATATCTAGAAGTAATAAACAGACAAGAGAGGAAGGAATTTGTGAAGGAGAAACTAAAAACGTTCCACTGAGCTGGTTTCTGTCACCAAGTATCCCTGAGAGCAGCTGCTGAACTGGGGAGTGTTCCAGCCTCTAAGGCAATGGGTCACTTTGTTATAGCCAGAAATCCACTGTCATTTGTCTTGCTGTAATCTCAGCTGCTCATCTGTACGTGGTTTTGTGCTTGTATAGTTCTGTCATACTCTATATATTCTCACATCCTATTGTCATTCAAATGGTTTCCAGCCTTCATCTTTATTTTTGTGGAGCTCTCTTCTCCAGGGGAGGCAGGAGCCCTGTGTGGCAGGATTGTATTAGCTGAAAACAAGGTTATCTTTCATTAAACACTTAGTGGTTCACACATCACACACAGGCTGTAGCTCCCTGGTTAAATATTGCTGCTAATGCATCTCTTTTTTTCCCCAGCTATTTCCATTTGTCCCAGCTTGCAGCAAAGGTTAAGGCAGCTTGATTTGTAGTAGTTTCCTTTTATCCTTATACTTTTAGTTTTCTGAAATTGTATTTTCTGTATTGAGGAATTTTCATCTCTAATTTTTTTGTACAGATTTCTGCATATGTAAAATAGCTTGTCTTTTCCAGTCTACATGATTGTACTGGTTCTGTTTCCTTTCTGCCTTGTTGTTCTGCTGCTCCCACCAGCTTTTACTTTCTCATTTTGCCTCCCTGTCTCAACTTCTTTCTTTTCTTCCTCTGAAATGGCTGGTCCCCATTCTACCTTGAGCCCTACTTCCTCTTCATTATCTTTGCCTTTCCCAGTATTCCCCTTTAACTCAGCCACTCTCTTCCTCCGTTTACGTAAACTCCTGCTCCTTCTCCAGAGGACAGAAACAGGTAAAAGCTGTGATGGGATGACCCGTCCCCTGCACCTGGTTTTCCCTGAAGGCTGCATCTTCTCTCCAAGGCTGGCTGTGCACCTGTCCTCTCTTGTGATAATTTCTGCAAAACTCTGCTCCTCCAGCTGGTCCCCAGAGGACCCAGATTCGTGCTGTGAATAACGAGACTTCCCTCCCTCCAGTCTGTTCTGACTATCACTTCTTTTTTTTTTTTTTTCTCCCTGCCCACTCATTTTCTATGTTTAATGTCCATGTGACACCATTCTTCTCTCTCTTGTACTCAGCCTTCCTTTACAACTGGCTCCTGGCTTTCCATTTTGCTTCCCAGAGCTGATGATTTCATTTTCTGCACTGAAATCTGTGCTCCTCTGCAAGTCTAGATCAGCTGCTTTATTTCTCCAGATAAGCCCTGTTTGTTTTGCTTACTTCATGACATTTCAGCATGCTCAGGTTAATTCCATCAACCAAGCTACTGAGAACATTAAACATGTAACTTTTTAATATTTCAGGTCTTAGAGAGGTCAAGAAGGCATGTGTCAGACTTGCAAGTTGAAGAGGTTAACTTCTCCAAGCTCTGCCATTATTCCTAAAACATAATGAAAAAAGAAAATGGATACTATCATCATACTAGGAAGGGTATAAGAAAATCTCAGTGAGATCAGGCTGCTGGGAAAAGCTTGAAAGAAAAACAGGAGCACTCTGAAACAGAAAGAAATTAAGTAATCCTGAATCTTTGGAAATGACAGTAAAAGAAAACCAGAATTCCTCAGCAAGAGCAGGGGGAAGGGCTTTTAAATAGAGCCTATAACAAAGACAACTGCAGAGGGGATTGCAAAAGCTCTGAAAAATGAAGCAACCCAGCTCAATAGAAAACAGGAGTGAGCAGCAGCACGCCAGAGGCCCAAAGGCTGCTGGTGGTTCATGACAAGCTGCAGCAGAGGAGCTCCCTGCCACACGGCCGCCCTGCTTGAGGAGTTGTGCAAACCCTCCTGGGCGTGTTCACCTGCATGCAAAGGAGCCACAGGACTTACCAGATAAATGCCCTGATGTGTGTGGTAGGAGATGGGACAAGGCAATTGTTGTCATCTCTGTGTCCCTTTATTAATGTGAGGAAAGGAGAGGGTTTGCAAAGGAAAGGATATGCTTGATTTCTGCTTGATGAGAGACAGAGTCTGTGTCTAGCACCACTTACAAAGATTGCCTGTTGCAACAGAAAAACAAGCAGAAGAAAGGATGTTTTTTTAACAAGAGTTGTTCAGTGCTGTTTATGTGATTGGGAAAGAAAATGTTTTACCAGTCCAGCTATCCCAGGGAACAATTTCTTCCATGTTGTTGACCACTAGTGAAAAGATCATGTAAACCAGCAGAGCTGTTTATACGACCAGCAGAAGATACAACATTTCCAGTAACGCTATGAGGTAAAAAAAAAAAAAAAAAAAAAAAAAAAAAGTGAAAGAAATTAGAAAGTCAGATTTCCAGTGTAATAATAATTGCAGTGCAATAGAAATGCTCACAGCAGAACACCTTTATGAAAGAGAAGGTAACAATAAACCGTGGAAGAGGCTGGGATTATAGGCTGCATCCAGCACAAGTGACAAGAAGAAAGAAAGAAAGGCATCAATGTGTAACCACATTGGAGAGAAATGGTAAAAAATAGCTAAAAAAAAATAGCTAAAAATATAGCTAAAAATCCTAGAAACCACCCAAAGGGGACTGAGATCAGGAGATGCTTCCATTTTCCCACAGGAGACAACATAATGGGATAGATATCACCATATTGCAGTAAAGACAAGTCCAAATGGCTGAAAATTCAAATTGGTTTTGGAATGGTTGTGCCAAAAGAGTGCAAATGTGTTAGTCGTGTCTGAAAAGACTGTATTCACCCAGTAAATATAAACCTATGTTCACCCAGTAAAGCTGTGCTAGATGTTGATTGGCAGCTCCTAGGGAACTACTAAAATCACAATAATGAAGAAAAAATGTAAGTGGAAAAAAGATAAAATTGGGTTTGGAGCAGTTGTCACTGGAAAAAAAACCAACAACCTACCAACCAACCAACAACGACAAAAGAAAAATAAAGGGAAAAAAACACCAACCCTCAAAACAAACAAACAAAAAAACCCCAAACTAACCTAAAATACCCAAGGCAAGCTTGTTCAGTTGCAGACCTGATTCAGTTTTGGACATGTGCTATATTACTATACTGCATATACAAGTTGTTATAGCCAGTTCCTAGGGAAACTGGAGAAAGGAAAGAAAATGTTCCAAGAAAAATATGAGAAATTATCAGCTACTTTTACAGTGATTGCCAGAAATGAAAGAGTTAGATGTAGAAGGAGCGCTTGGTTACGCTGGGGATAGAGGGAGATCTATAAATAAATGGATTTCACAGGTATACCCAGGATTAGCAAAAAAGGAACAAAATAAGATTATTTACCACTTCCTTTGGTGTCACAGTTCTTCATTGCTTTTCACTATCAAGGCACTGTAGTTCTTTCCAAGGCAGGAAATATTGGATAAGTACTTCTTAAGTAAAAACCCAGTTCCTTCCATATACATCACAGAACTTAACACAGGTATGTTTTTGGAATGACACTTGCTTCATTCAGCCTGTCATGTATTTGTCAGGTAATTTGTTATCCAAAGCCAAAGCCCTATTGGAAAAAAGTGACACGAGAAACTTCTGGCAAATGCTTTCCTGCAAAAGCATCAGCGCTGACTACAGCCCTGGTGTTTACAGTCACATCCCTTAAACATTTCTTCAGGGCTCTGGTAGTCTTCAGAAGGAATCAGCCTTATGGGGACCAGGCTACCAGCATAATGTCTGACTGGTAAAGCTGACAGAGAACAAAAAGCTGAACAAAATGTATACCACGTGTAGGTCTAACAAGACAACCTTGCCTTGCTTAGAAGGAAACATAAAACTAGAAAACCTGAAGTGGAAATGAGAAGTGTGTCAACCCTTAAGATGTATAACTTATAAGCAGAATTGTAAGAATTACTTCTTTTTAAATTTTATTTTGTTGATTTGTAACAGATTCTCTCTGTGCCAAAATCTGTAATCTTACATAATTTGCATAATTTGTTCACCAAAAAGATCTATTCACTATGCAACTGAAGAAAACAGGGCGTCTTTGTAACATTTAACAACTGTGTTCAAGAAGTAACAGCAAATGAAGAGGAAAACCAGAAGCCTGTCACGTATTTCAAGCACTGCAAACACACAAACAAACCCAACCCAGCATTATGTCCCAGTGGAAATGAAACTCTTACTAATGACACAAACTTTTGAACAACTTGCTGAGTATTGGTATGGTTTGTTTCTGTTGTAAAAAAAAGACTCTCAATGCATTTAGTGGCACGGTGGAATCCACAATTATTAAACAAATTTTTGTCCAGAATACCAATGCTGTTACTGCAACTTGGCAACTTTCTTTTGGAGCCGAGCACTTCCCAGGGAGTGCAGGCAGAGGGACACGTGTTTTGTCAAGAGCTCCAGTTACGCAATAACACAACAGGAAAGAGCTTAAATCACGGAAAAAAGCCCAGAAAACAAAACCCGAGGCCTTTGCTGACCTTACAGCAGCAGTAGTTTCAGCACCAGTGGGCTGACTGGAACCAGTTAGGGATGCATGGCAAAAAAAGCCGGCTGGAAGCTCGCACAAAGCTGGGTGGAGCTGGGGGAATGAGCCTCTGCCAGGTTGGCTCTTGTCTTGGCAATGACCTCCCTCTCACTGACAAAGTGTTCCTGAAAGAAAAGCACATTTTTACAATCTTGGTGCTTTTGAAAGTAAGTGCTTTATGATTTCCACAAGGGATGCAGATAGAAACAAATGTAGGACAAAATACAGCAGCCAGGTGGACAGCCTTGACCACACAGACAGACTCAGACTCTATCACACAGCTATAAAATACAAGCTAAAGACTAAAAAACAACCTCTTTTCCCACCCTGCAGAGTCACTTAATGGATTTCAGCAGTGAGTAGGCCACAAAGCTGTTTTTCTGAAATGGAAATATTGTAGTTATTTCCTTCCCTAAATATACAAAGCAGGCAATAATGCTGAAAGAATCTCATCCATAAAGAAATTGAAATCAATATTGCAATACATGGTATTCGTGAAGCCCTGATTTGGCTAAAAGCTCTTAATTTCCAGCACGGCATTTGTGCTGCTGGCAGGATGCTGCCCAGCAGTGATTTATCAGCAAAGAAAATAGATATCTGAAGCTGGGCTGCTATGTCCATACCTAGTTACCAAAATAAATTGCCTGATTTTCAAGCTTGCCAGGAACCAGAAGGTCCCAGGAGCACACGTGTGATAGAGAACAATTACACAGCAGATCAAAGCTAAAGCAGACTAACCACGGTCCCCTAAATTACAAGGGAAACTGAGCCTTTAGTGCCAGTTGGAACATGTTTTATTTCTTTTTGCTTTTCAGTTCCAGGTCTCCAGTCTGTGATCCACTGAGAAAGCTGCTAACTCCAGAATCGCCTGTTGGTGACCAAATTTGACGAAGTGGAGACCAAATCAGGGATTTTTCACCTGACATTTTAGGTCAATTTTCTAAAGCTGTGCCAAATCACTTACATGTTCAAATATCTTCTAACCCAGGAAAATGTAATGGATTTTAAATCACTGTCTCTGGATGTCTAACACAGGACAGTTTAAGAGACGTTAAACTCATTTAGGTCAGCTTTCTGTGGAAAAATGCATAGCATTTTGATATTCATGCATTATGTCTAATGTTTCCTGCTTGATGCAGGCATGAAGTTAAAAGTCTGTCTTCAGAATTAAAATTAAAGGTCTGTCTGTCTGATATTTACAGAGCTACATGTTATATTTTATGGGACCAAGTGACCAGAAGTGAAATCTACCTTGGGCAGATGCTATTGACCCTAACTGGCGCCACTCAGGCAGAAAGAAATGGCCCCAAAACACCACAATAAATCAGGATACTACAAATAATTTATTCACAAGTAAAGCCTCAGGCTCCTGTGGACTACAAACGTTCATGTTTCAAGACATAAATGAGAAAAAAATGTGGCTAATAAATTCACTCCTGTTGAAAAATAAGTTTTTCTGTGTGGTTGAAGCAAATCCAGTTGGAAATGACTTACTGAACATCTAGAAAACAAACTCCAAATGCTTCATCATTATTGCACATCACCAGCTACATAAATGGACCCAAATTCTAACCATGTTGGGATTAGCAAGTATCCAGTGTCATTAGAGATTATGCATGTTGCTAGAATAAAAATAAATTCAGTAATATTTACCCCACTAGAACCAAAAGGCAATTTAACCTCAGAATAAAAACCCCAGTGTTCTATGTTTATTTTGACACACTAGAAAAAAATACTTTCACCAGTTTCAGCTACACCTGATCCAGCATCACTTTAATGTAGTGTTAGAAGCACCTGTAGCTTTTTAGAGCAAAGTGTGCTAGTTAAATAGAGTCATGGACGGTTATTCATAACAAAATTACACAGTAAATCTGTTTCAGTAGAAGAGCAAAAACAAAAAAAAAACCCAGAAAACCCCTCATTATGTCCCATTTTTGTTATATATTAAGCTTAGCTTTCCTCTTCCACTATAGTTTTTCATCATGACACGAGTGTGACTGACTTTAGGAGGGACAGAAGTTAAAATGCTTGGTCTCAAATGCACCTACACTAACTTACAGTACACAGGGCAAATGCAGTGCACTCATATTGCAGGAGAGTGGATGAGACCTGTAGATCCCGTAATACTGACTATATTTGGCATGACTCCACTACATTTTCAGTGTAATTTAGGGTTGAGGAGCGTGCAAGGTTCCTTCAGTGACGGATTTGCTCTGGTAGAAGAACAACCTAGAATTTTTACATGTAAATCCATGTCGTTATTACCATAAGCTTATGACTTTTTTTTGGGGTGCTTCTCTTTAAATTTGCATATCTGTATGTAGGGCTCAGGCACAGTCTCATCCATGTGCTTTCCCATTCCTTGTGCACTGTTGACACGGTGAGGTTCCCAGCTCTTGCAGAAGCATGACTCATATGGAAAAAAGTGTCCTTTTGAGAAGCTCTGCTTTGTTAGGTCTGGTGTGAGCCAGATTCTTCTGACCATTCCAGCTCAAATCTGAGGTCACCTTTGCTGAAAGACTTCAGCTCTCTAATTCTCTGCCAACTCCTCATGAAGGAAGCTCCTAGTTTCTCCAGGGAGCCTCAGCCACAGCCTTTGGCTTCTCTCTAATTCCTAGACTTGCAACTTTTGTTTTGTTTAGGGACTCGGCTGACATCCCCTTTCATTACCTTCTTCAGAGCAGTTTCCTTAAAGCTCATCAGTGCCCCAGTCCTTGTCCTCACAGACTGAGTGGATGCAGCTGAGCCCCATCTGAAGACCGTTGTCCCTGCCCTGGGCCTGTCACCTTTGGACTAACTCCGTAATACCCATTCTTATCTCATTCAACTATTACAAAACCCTGTGGTCAAATCCTCCACCACGGGTCTGTATTTCACCAATGCTCAGGTGAAATACTGAATGTTAGCATTTGCACCTCACAGATTTGGGTGTGAAACTCGCAGGCTGCCAGCAAAAAGTCCTAAAATCCATTTGGCGCATCTTTTTCCTCCTAGAAATCTGTGCTGAATAATGTATTTAGGAAAATACACAATGAAACAACCACTTTGAATATAAAAGCTGATCTTGGAATTACCACTTGTTTTATTTTAATGAACAACTGATTTTTAAACATGGTGAAAATAGGCATTCCCAGTTAATTTCACTATATGTGCAGCCCCTGCATTTGTTGTCCAAGTATCTGTGGGCAAGGGTCAAATATTCTTGAAAATAATCACTTATATTAAGGTTCTTAATTTTTTCACCCCAATTCTTATTTACTAGCATGCTGGATGGAGCTCTGAGCCACCTGGTCTAGTGGAAGGTGTCCCTGTCCATCCCCACAGGGGTTTGGGACTGGGTGATCTTTAAGGTCCCTTCCAACTGAGGCCATTCTGTGATTCCATGATCTTTGTTAGACACAAATCCTTTCTCTGCTCCTCTGCCATCCCGTGTTTGTGAAAAAAAAACAAACAAAAACGAAGTTGCCTTTGCATACATTTCTGTGTTTCCAGAAAATCCAAATGCTTAAATTAATTCTCACAAATGAGCTAAAGAACATTTATATTGATTTTAATATTAACTTAAAGAGGCCCAAATGAAAACTCCAGTGCTTACTGAGGAATAATTTAAGAGACCACAATTTATAAAACCACCATCAGAAGTACAGAAACATACAGACAAGAACCCCATCAACCTCACAGTATAATATTTTGATACAATAAGACAGCAGAGAGAGATGGGTCAGATTTTCCATTTCTTGTGCACATAACTCATAATGATATTTGCTTCTCGGCAATGTTGCTTCACTGATATAGCCTGTAGCATATCAACAAGTGTACTTAAAGAAAGAAATCAGGATCAGTTAAGAAATGATTCACGAGCATGAGGAAAGGCTGCATTTGTAACAAACATTCAGCCATCTCTTCATGTTTGCTGTTCTCGCCTCCTGCTTACCAAGTAGCTTCCGTTTGAGTTTGCAGCATTCCCTGTGGAAATGGAAGCACTGGTCCAGTCACCAACCACACCTTTTTAGTTTTAAATACATATATTTGTATCAGGTGACTAAGGCTTTTCTTTCCCAGTTAAACAAAGTGTTTTCCTACATGATGACTACCCTATATTTTTGCTTTCCCACTTTAAAGGTTCATGGAGACAGCAAATCTTATTTTACTGTGCAGCATAGCAGGTGGAGTCACTTAGAGTGATGATGTAGTGCTGACCTCCCTTTGCTACCTCTCAGAGAAAGTACAAGGTTTCCTTCCACTGGGATTTTAAAGAAAGATAACCACCATGACAGAATTATCCCCCTGTAAAAGCAGTGGAGAGTAAGCCTGGAGTGTGAATTAATTTCTTACTCATCAGCAGGTGTGTAGAGCCTCTAAACCTTGTCGTGTGCAGTTGCTGCTGAACACGTTGCACAAAGGAGCCACAGAAACTCGTACATCCCTCATGGGGGAGTCTCAGCTCCCCGAGCGTTTCCACAATGCCATCAGTGTCAGAGCTGAAGAGGAGGTGTCAGAAAAGCAGATTTGAATTTTTTTTGTAACCAAACCAGCAAGGGGAGGCACATCTTAGACTGGGGTAAGAAGTGTGGCTGTGACTTGCTGAGAAGATCAGATCCTTGGAGTGTATTAAGCCTAAGACACAGTAACACTTTATTTCAACAGCAGAAAGCACCCTCAAGTTATAATCTAATTAGAGACATTAAGATTCATTTGCATGTTATGGGGCATATTTTAGGGACAAGCTTCTTTGATCTTTAAAAAGCGGCCAATAAATGGTTGTCCTTTACCGTATCTAAATCAGGTAACCTGAAGTGAATATGAACTGAGTTTCAGTGTGCCAGAATTTACATAGGGATGATTAACATTTCAAACGGAACAGAGCAAACATTAAATGCAGGCATGTTATGTGTCTGTGACTGGCAGGAGGGTTGGGTTATTGCTGTCCTAGGAGATGAGTCCTAGGTGACTTTATCATCTTTCAGACATGGTAGACAATATTTGGTTTTATTCAAGTACCCCAAAAATGGGTTCTAAAAGGCATTGCATGCTGCATGTAAATATACGAGAGAAAGGGAGATGGAGAGAGATTTTGCTCTCTAATGGAGACTATTTCATTGAAATATGATAATGGTTTTTTATTCAACTCTTTCCCTAGGTTAATACAGTCAGGTAATTCTTCTAATCTGTATTCAGGACATTTCAGCCAGTAATAATTTAGGAATGAGAAAAAATATTCAGGTCTCACTTCACCTTTGCAGAGCCTGGAAATTGACTGCAGACTGTCGGCCCTAAACCTTCATGTTTTATCGGGGAACAAGCTACAATCATTCCTCTGGTTTAGTGCACATGTTTATGTGAGTGAGATTATTAAAGATCATATATAACTGGGCAGCCTGTTTATGACTCTTTGTGAATCCCCAGTGAAAATAAGAGGGGTGTGTGGAATGCAGCTCTCTCCCCTACAGCTGTATTTAGGAAGGGAGAAATTCCCCTTTTTCTAATTACCTTGCCGAACAGTTTCTTTCCAGTAAGCTCTGTTTCTCTGTTGGCCAGTGCACTGGTTTTCTTTTTTCTGTTTCTATGCACCTCTCTTTTCCTCTGTACACTATCAGAAGTCTGGGGTTCTCACTCTTGACACCTGAATTGTTTTCGTATTAGTCATTTATTTCAGGACTGTGCTGTCTGCCTGCTTCTGTAGGGCATTGGCTGTCACTGCATCTCCAGTACACCCAACAGGCTTTTCATATGGGAGCCAGTTGCTGCAATAACATAGAAACTGTGCTGTGCTGGAGGTACAAGTGCTTTGGGGTAAATACGGGCTCTGTCTCATATGGAAAACCCATCCCTAGCTGTCGTTCACTGCTGCTCACATTTCGTACCTGCATTCAGAGCGCTGGGTGAGACAGTGCAGAATAATGCCAGCATCTTTTCTCATGCATGTTTACCTTCTTCAAAGAAGATTTAATAGATTCTTTGTGTGCTGAGAAAGGCTCTCTGCATAAGCACATAAGGGACAAGGGTAGACAAACTACAAAAATAGAAAGAAGGGAAAGATTATAGTAGAAAATATAAGTAAAGCAAAATCTGCTCATAGAATTTTCCCTACCACTGTGTTATCTATTCAGCATCTAAAGCCCAATGTCACTTACAATTGCTCTGTAGGATTATCATGGTTGAGACTTTGATGTTCTGCTGCACCGGTGGTCTTCTCCATTTTTATCCGTAAGCAACAAGTCTTTTGAGCCTCCCCAGATTTTTGTATTCCTACTGCTATTAATAATGATGGACAAATAATATGGGCCATAACCACTGAAAGGCCAAATGTCTAGATCATGAAGAGGTGAAAGCAAGGTCACTGCTGGCCTTATATTTTTGAGGGGGAATATACAGATTTAGATTGTATTGCATGGCTTTGAAGACGTTTAGTTATTTATCTCAACTTGTTTCTGTAAACACAATAATAATTAATAATAACACTGTAGAAGTATTGCAAATATTAAGTGCTTTGGGAGCCTCAAAGGACCAGCTTTAAGTAAAGGCACAACACTATTATTAACTATGACAAATACTGACTGTAGCACTAAGTGTGCATTCATACAATCATTCATTCATTTTGTTTGTGCCCAGAAAACATACTGGGACAAAGCCATGGGTCTCCATCCACATTTTAACCTAAGTTTCACTCAGATTAGCCCTAGGTAAAAAACCAAGGTGAGCTAAATTTTCTGATAATGCTAACTGAATGAGCCAAGAGGTGTTTCTTGGCTGTGCTGGCCTGATCATTACAAAGGTGGCCAGAAAAGGAAAATAAGTAGTTTTCATTCTTTAATGAAAAGTAAGGAGGGTCTGAAATAACTTTTGTTTCTTTTTCTGGTGTACTTTTTACATCAGAAATTTACATTCTTTTTACACTACCATACCAGTGAAAAAAAAATTACAGGGTTTTAATAAAAGGTCTGGAACCAAGGGCAAGGGTTTTCAGTTGACATGATGCTGAAATATTTTTGCCAGATGAGGTGGTGATTACCCCATCCCTGGAAACATGCAAGGTCAGGTGGAATGGGGCTCTGAACAACCTGATCGAGTTGAAGTCGCTGCTCTTTGCAGGGGGGTTGGACCAGATGACCTTTAAAGGTCCCTTCCAACCCAAACTATTCAATGATAGCCTTGACTGTTCCAGACTTTATGCTGTGTAAGTTATCCAAGGGAGCTAAAAACGTACCTGACTCTGTCTAAGCAGTGATTCTCTCTGTAGACAGTGGGTTTCATCAGGCACAGCACTCCTGTCACTGTGTCCTGCGCTGTTTTCCCTCCTAGCTCCCAAAGGAGGAGGTCTGAGGCTCGGCCCTGGAGTACACACTCCTCTCCCCAGCTGGAGTACTGTTCCTGTGGGAGCACTGCCGGTTGGAGTGGGTTACAACAGCCCTCAGGCTTCGTGTCGTCCGCTTTCCCTTCACTGAACCGACTGGAAAAGCTGCCAGTGTGTGGTTCCATGTGGAGAATAGTATGTGTGACAAGTGTGGGGGTGATCCTGGGTGATTTGTAATAGTTTGGAAAAGGCTGTCACTTGTGTGGCGTGTTTGCATTATGAGCAGGATAAATATTTCGCTCTGAGAGGTCTGTCTAGTTAGCAGAATTACGCATCTAGGCAGCAACAAATTGTCTTTTTGTCTGAATACAAGAAGGGTCTTTGAGATACTGAGCCAGGCAAATAGAAAAAGGCACACCAGGGGGGAGCTGCCGCAGGCAGGTGCAATCAGGCTGGTTCCTGGGATGAGTGTTTGGTTCTCTAGAGTGTTATTTCAGCTAAAATAAATAAAGATTATTCATTATGATAATGTGCTGATCAGTATGTGCCTGCATCACATTAGACATCCTCCAGTGTTGGCCTGAGTTTTGGGAGCCAAGCAGTGTGATCCAATTGCACCTGTACAGAGTCAGGTGGAGCAAGGACATGAGCTGGGGCCTGTGCCTTCCATGGCAGGATGATAAAAAGTAACCTGCATCACTGTGTCCCGTCCCTGAGAACAAAGAAAGGTCCCCTCCTGAGAAAGGAGTGAGCAAGGGGAAAGGTAAGGGCCTGTACAGAACTTTCAGGATAAGACTGGAAGAACGATGAGGATTATACCTGGGGAGAAGTGCATGGGTGTCCATAGCCTAAGAAAAGGCAGAAGGGAGCAGGGTAGATCTGCCTGTTACCATGACAATAGGCAACAGAGTATCTGTGTGAGGAACAAAAAGATTAGCAGTCATCCAGGAAAGATTCCCATCAAACCCCTACATTTTCTGCAGCTTAATGAATGGAAATTTAACCTTTTATTTGAAAGATTGTCAACTCGTTGGAATCTTGCCTTCCCATCCCACCAGCAACTAATACATCCTGTAGCCACTACAAATTTTGTGTATTACAACATTTTTCACATCAGTCTGAAGGCATATTAGAATTCAATGGCAGCTGTAAGAGTGATGTGAATGTGAGGAAGAACTTTTCCAGGAAAAAGAGTCTCTGTGTAGTTCAAAATTTTGCATTACCACTCTAGTGAATCCTAAATAAATCTATATTTTTAGCCTTGATGCTACAATGTGGCTGGTCCATTAATTCATTATTGCCTCTCACATATACAACCCTTTGCCTAACTATGGAATGATTGTAGAATACTGTCACCCTGAAGAGGTGATATTTTACCTCCACTTTGCATTGTTATAGTAACAATTCCTGGTTCAGAGCCCTGGTTAATAAAACTTAACAGCTTTTTTCCACAGGAGCTGTTTTTGTGATCCTTCAGCTACCTCTGCTCTCATGGGGTGAAGAGAACGATATATCCAACACTGGGATGTTCTAAGGCCTCAAACTGTCTGCCAGATGCTTAATGAGAAATGTGAGCTTAAAGTCAAGCAAATGGTAGAAAAACCCGTGTGATGGGTTAAGCTTGATAAAGGGACCAGCTAATTAAAGAAATCTGAAGGGAACAAACTACTCTCAAAGTATAATGTTTTAGTGGGTATTAATGCTCTATACTGTAAATTAATTGCTTATTCTCATGTAGCAAGTAATTTCAGTTTGTGTTTGTCCTGCACCCAGGTCTGTATGAACATTATGAAACAAATTAAAGGGATGAAAATGATCTGATCTGGATGTAGAGACACACACAAACGAGCAGGTTCATCTGAGTGGCTTTATACAAATACCTAGGACGGCCTGTTTGGAATATTCATGCTGAGCTGTTAGTCATCTTCCCAAATATTCATTTAGACTTTTTTTAGGCTCTTAGAGGAGATATAATCAAATATTTGTGAAGCCTGCATGCAGCACTGCTGCTGGAATTGTGTTTTGGATTCTCTAACACGAGGGCAGAGCTATGTGGGCTGCTGCTGTGCACTCTCTAACAGGCTCTGCGAAGCCTTCTAATTTGAAACACAGCTATTATTTCCCCAAAGCCTGACACAGTGAGTGTTCACATCCTGATTTTCATTACTTTCATTTTCTGGGACTGAAAGCCCTTGGACTGTGGGCTGCAGAAGTTTTGTTCTAATCAGACTTTTTTGTTGTTATTTTGTTGTTGTTGTTGTTGTTGTTGTTGGCTTTTTTGTTTCTATTTTTTTACTTTACTCAGCTACTGTTTTCATCAGAAGCAAAAGAAAGGCGTAAGGATTGGACTTTCAGTCAGGTCCCTTTTTCATCCATAGCATATCCAAGTCTGGTTACTTTCTTTTCATACATGACATTATTTGTAGGACATATTTGTTGATGACTCTTAGGAAGTTTCCTAGTAGTTTTAGAAAGACTCTGTTTGGCCTCACTCACACTGTTTTTTTAATCATAATAGTTACAGATAGCCTATTTCTTGAAGTTTAGACAAGGTTTTACTGTAATAAAGGTTGTAAATATATATTTTATTTCACAGTCCTCTGCTTGAACTGAATACAACAAAAGAATTACAACCTTACAGATTAGTATATATATTGTATATAAAAACCTATAAAACTCCATGAATTATCATAAGAAAGAAGTAATCATTCTGTTTCTCAAACATAAGAATCTTTAAGTACCAGTAGGAAGCCTGCAAACTACATCTAAGGGGCAATTTCTGCAGTGTAAAAATTGGCAAATGCAAAATTTGCCTACAGATGCTAATAATTTATGAGTTATGATCCATGTAACATTCTGCAGCTGATTTTTCTGCACTAAAGTAAAGGCAGGTCTTTGTGCAATAATGGTAGTTATTGTACAAAGCAGAAGTGGGCATTATAAGCATTTTCAAACACTACTGTGTGTCTTAGAAGTTCAAAATGTGTCAGCAGGAAAACCAGCATTGTAGGAAACTCAGGATCCTGACACAGTCAAACACAAAGCGGATCAATTAATTTTGGGTGTAAGAACTTAGTGTGCTTTTAAACACTGGAAAATTTCAAGGTCACTGGTGGACCAGGAGTGCGAAACGTGCCACGAAGCATAACTACCCCACAGTGCCGACAATGTCATTCAGACTTAGGTGCTTAACTTCTTGAATGCCCCTTGAAATCCCTTTTCTGGTGTCTAGAGGAAGGAAACCACAGGTCTCAGGGGGGTTTTGTTCTGTTTCTAATGACATTCAGCAATGTCATCTCTGCTAGAGATCTTTAACGCTCAGTTTATCTTATTGCAACAGGGTGATAATGAAACCTGCTTGCAAAATGAATATTTAATTTTAAGATAGCTAAGTCACTTTTATCCAAAACACTCAAATATGTAAAACACTACTGCTTTGTGAGCTGCACAAATGTGCCCCACTGCTTGGGGAATGGCTGGTGCCTGTTGTATTGCAACCCTGATTTAATGAGCTGTCCTTATAGTTCAAAATAGAAAATATAAAAAGTAATCAGCTGGGATCCTGATTACCTTTGCCCATGTTATAATAAGACCTTTGTGATACAACAAAAAGTTCTGAACAATGCTGTCTGCATCATCATCACAAGCCAAGATTAAAATAGATGTTCTGTTATGTTTGGGAAAGTCTGGTGGCCTGATTTTCCAAAGCACTGTGTGTCTGAAAGCAACCTTGGCATTCAAGGTGCAAATGACAGAGAGAGAAAAGAACTATTTACTTGTAAAAAGTAGTCAAATTGGAAAAAGTTAGAAAATTGACTTTTACAAAATGAGTCCATGGTCAATAACAACTTTAGCAGAAGGGAGACTAAATTTACTGGCATATATGGAATGAGTGATTTAATCTATTGCTGAATGACTGCCAGTGCTGGGGTGAAATACAGCAGATGTTTTTCATGGAAACTTTAAACATAATTTTCCAACAGAAAGTGAGGCATAATATTGTCTCTGATAGAAATAGTAGGAAAAACTTCAGTGGGTCCAGTAACTGTTGTCTTGTTCCTAGTGAAATCCTCTGCACCTTTTTTTCTCATTTCAATTTTAATCCTTTTTCTGCTAAAGAACCAATATGCTTAGGAATAAAGTGAAATTATCATAGTAAGCAAAAGGAATTAATTCTGCACAGAAGCAACAGAATTAACCAGTCTGAGGTGAGTAAGCTTGTGTACTAAGCAAAACCTACATATTTAGACCTTGTTACTCATCTCAGCTGCTACATAGATGGGAGAGCAAACTCTTGCAAAAGCTACTCCACAACGGCAGCACCAGGTATTAGAGGCAATTTAGGTAATTATTAAATGGAAATGGTGACCTCTGATGTTGGTGTTCTCATCATTTCTGCAGAGCATCCCTTTGGTATATACACAAGATGGGCTCTGTCCCTGGGGCTGTGCAATGCCCACTCAAACCCTGCAAAATATTCAGTTTTTAACCTAGAAATGCCTATGCTAAGATGCACAATAAGAGAATACAAAGGCTCTTGACCCATAAAGGTCTTGTTTTACCTTAAGTTTCCTAGGGCTTGACAAGGGAAGACATGCAAAGTTATGAGGAAAACTTTCCAGAGATATGTGTGAGCACAGGGAATCCACAGAAACACATTCAGGAGTAAGTTTTAGGTTAACATTGATATTGTATGATGGCAAGAAACAGAAGAATGACAAACAACAGACCATTAATCCTGTTGGTAATCTTATCAATTTGTTTGGATAAGTATCTATTCAGGTTTTAAAAGTTAAATACATTCATGAGGTGATATGGATTATCCCATAGTTCATGCTCTGGAGATTTAAGGGAGGGTGCTTCATTAGTTATAAAGAGAGAGAGAGAGGAGCCATAAGCCAGTCCACAGCCCCCACAGTGTTGTTCACTGTAGAGCTATTCCAACTCATTTAAAATGGCTCAGTGATGAGGTTTTCATGACTTCCTCTGGGAGATTATTCTACAGAATTGCAAATCTCAGAAATGGGAAGTGTAAATATTCCCTCAGTTAATTTAATTAAGCTCCTCTCCATTCTTGCCCTCTCATCACCTTGTAATTTCTCTCTTCTCTTACTTAGCATATTCCTCTAAAACTCTGTGCTTGAATGGCTGCTAATCTGACTGGGGATAGGGAGTAATCCTTCTTTCTCTGCTTTCCCCATGTTGGATTCACTGCTTGACTGTGCTTGGAAGGAAGGGAGGAAGTCAGGCAGGGCTTGGGGAGGCCAGAGGAATACGCACGGAGGGGCTGGCTCAGCCTGCACCGCCCACAGAGGAATGTGGTGGAGTTTTGCATGGCTTCTTTCACCATGCTGAGCTCTCCAGTACTTTGCCTGACTTCATCCCTGCAGCACTCCTGGAAGGAAGCAAAATAACCCCATTTTAAGATAATGGAAGTGGCATAAGCTGTTAAGCAAGTGATAATGTGTCTCCACCACACCGTGCAGTACCAAGCTGAGATGCTCGAGATGCTTCTATCAGATCAGGTGGGGTGCCCGAAGCAGCATCTGCTGGTGCGCTCTGCACAGAATAATTTGCCCTGTAAAGAAGCTAACTTGGGTCTGTTTCCACTGCACTAAGGAGTGCAAGCATGGTGTTTGTGACAGATGTTAAATGAGCTCAGCTCTTGTTAGGCAGCTAAGAAAGGAAAGACTAAGGGGGTCTGGTGGAGTCCTGGTGAGAGAGCTGCTGACTGGCATGAAAATCACAAAAGATGATAGTGATGCAGGACCTTTCTTGTCAAAAGCCTGGGATAATGTCACCTTAGCTCTGTAAACTTAGAATAGAAACCAGTGAGTATTAAAGCTGAAGTTTACCTAGCAATAATGTCTGGTTCTGTTGCTTGGCTACTTATTAGGCTGGTAATTTTCTACTTTTTTATATTTGATAGGCTACAATCTCCTGCTTTGTAATAACTGAAGTCAGATCACTTCCTTGATCCAATAGAGCTATTGAAATTTTACTCCACTGAAAATCAGTCATCATATTTAAGAGGGAATTAGAGCTTACATGCTCTGTCCACATATAAACAGGAATGGACATAAACTTACAGGAATGCCTGTCTCTCTCTCTCTCTGTGTAGTCCGAGCAGTCAAGATAAATAGATGTCCAATATCTTTTGTCCTAAATACCTTTCTTCTTTCTAAATTTTTTTTTTAATTTTTAAATGTTCTTTTTCACTTCCTGACTTCCTGTTTATGGCTAAAATCCAATTCAGAGTATCAGTAGATCTGATGGTTTGAAATAGGAATGATTTACTTTATTTAAAAAAACCAACCCAATCAAGTCAAATGATGAAGGTTGCCATAGTTAAGTCAGCAGAGTTACATCAATGTTAAGCAATTATAAATGAAAGAACCAAACTCTAAGTAGTCTGTAGGATCTGACCTTTAATGCACAGCTATTAATACTTCAACTCCACTCTTTGTACTTCTCAGATCTCCACTCATGCCTGTTGCCTCCAGTTCCTGTTTCGACTTGGCACTAACATGTTCAAAATTCAACGTCTGCCCAATGACCTTCTCTAGCCACAAATGCTTTTTTCCCTTTTTGCCCTCTATTTATTAACTTTCTTTTAAATTTGTTAGATGTCAGGAGCTTGTCAAACATTCTCCTTTCAGTTCTTTACTACCTTCAGACCTCTTCCCCTCTGTCTTTAAAATCCTACTGTTTCTTCTCTGCCTGTCTCCTGCTGGCACTGGTACATGTACTCAGTAACTTAGGGGGAGGCAGTTCTGCTTCTTCAAGTTCAGTAAATGGATCAGCTCAGCATGGAAGATCAGGAGAATAGCATGGAAGTGACAGAGAGATGCTTTTAAAACTGCCCAGTAAGAAATGGATGAGTGAACATCTAATGGTGAGGTAAGAGGGTAAAGACAGGTGGCAAATCTCTCCTGGGTTTGCTTTATTATGTTAAGAATACATTCCTGTGACATGCAGTGTACAATATTTTCCAATAAACTACATCTCGTCTTCAGCATTTTACCCTTGATGCCTGCAAGGCATGTTTTTTTAAATTGGGCTTGTGACCTTTCTGATTCGTGAAATGTAAAAATAGAAAGCTCTTATGAAATTATTTCTTTTTATCTGATAGTGTTGAATTTTGTGAGTGTATTATTAGTATGAAGACTTTTCTTTGGGGGTTACAAGTACTGTTTACTCTGACATTTAGTGAAGGGATGTTCTGTTCTCATGACTGCATTTGCTCCAAAATGCTAAGTAACCACAGAAATTAAAAAAAATTACAAGTGCCAACATTTTAAGTATATGTTCATATTTTGGTTTTGCTGTGATGCTCACGCTTTCAGCAAGTGTTTTGATTTTTTTTTATGTTTAGGTCATCTTCAAAAAGAATGCAGCTTTGCAAAGAATGACCTTTACTGAGTTTGTAGGAAATGCCACTTTGCTCTCAAGTGAGGTGAGATTCATGTGGGGAAGGCTGCTGCTCTGCAATCCTGAAAGCAGTCACTCGCTTCTTTCTTCCTCTGCAGGATAGGCAAATGCTTTCTGCAGGCCTAGGAGAAAGTGTGGCTACCCCCTCTCAGCCAGGACTCCTCCTGGGACCCCAGTCAGGCCTTTTCAGAGACATATTGCTCTCTAAAGTAGTGGTATCAGACAAAATGCTCTCGTGTTCTTACAGAGGCTGCAATATTGACCTCATCAATATTGACCTCATCAGCTTCCCTGCACTATGTTTGAAAGGTATAAAATGAAAAGTATAAAAATGAAAGTAAAAATTACAGAAGTTCTCCAGAGGGCCCAGATTCATTCTAACCTGATCAAATTTGTCCTGTAGGAAAAAGGGGTACAGCCTCAGCAATCCATTGTCTATCCCATATTCTAAACATTTAGTAGAAAATCTCTACCCAAAATGCTGATGAGATGGAATAGGAATTTCAAAGAAGAAATGGCATTAAGCCTTCTAAAATGTTTGCCAATAGGCTTTCTTTAAAGAAAAAAAGATTTGGTCTTAAAGATGTTCATTTTAATTTGAACATTTACTGCCAGTGCCATGACAAAAAGCTCAAGTATTGTTAAAGTGTGGATAGAAAATCATGTAATAACTACTGTAATATTAGTTACACATCTCTTATCAGCATGGGTGTGAATGGATCATTTGTTTGTCAACAACATACTTCCCTCATTTACAGAGATAGAGATTATATATATATAGAACAGTTATTCATAATCAGACAAAAATATAGTCTGATTTCTGTCGCAAAGTTGTTTTTAAATTGCCAGATTACTTCCAATACTTTTTTGTTTCCTGTATTTAGTCAGGAGTTACCAGTGCTGATCTTTTAGAGGTTTAACATATGCTTAAATTTTGACAATATGAGAATTCCTGCTAGCTTTGATAGGCTAGTCATTGGGTATATACGTGTAAAAGTCTTAGTGAGAGCTGATGCCAAGTCCTTTGCTGTCTAACTCTTGGCCAGAAAATGACCCCAGGCTGAATGGAAATACTAGGAAATAAAAAAACAGAAGTACACAGATGCTGTTACTATTCTCCTGAGTCATACAGATTCTAAAAATATTTTAAAAGCTGTTCACTTCAAAATTAAAAAGTGCATTAAAACCTTCAAATTATTTTTTTTAATAGATCATGTGTAAATATACACCTCTAACTTTGTTTTTCTATCTTTATTGAAAAGTATTGTTCTTTAAGTGAAAGACATTTTTGTGGTTAACCTTAGAGGAGAATATCTGTTTATTAACTAATAGAAAAACTGTAGTGCTTGATGGCAGCAGGAGCAGCATCATATTTCAGTTTGAACAGCTGCTATCTCCATGGCCAGACCTGGCAATCCTTTTTGAATTTACACACAGAATAGGCCCAGACAAGAAGATGTGGTTCAGCAGCGTCCCTAGAAAGACTTTTATGCCCTATTCTGCAGCCACGCCTATGTGGCTACCCGTGAGTCAGCAGAGCAGAAATTAAATTTTCAGTGAGTGCAGTGAATTCAGCAAGCAAATAGAACTCGTCATTTTCTGGTAATTCAGCTCCCCGTTGTGTCACTGACCTTGGGCAAGTTATTCAGCTTTCCAATGTTTCATCTTCTATGTTAAATGGATTTAACAAGACCTAATCATCACACAGTATTCTGTAGGCCTCAGTGGAAGTGCAGCCACAGAAATGAAGGGAGAATTTAGCACACAGCCCTGCCACGGTATTCGAGGGTTCTCAGATGACTTTTGACCAAAATGAAATATAAATTATGCAAGGACCCGCTAACATTTAATTAGGTGAAGCCTCTTGCTATTTTGAGAACAATTTCTTAACAAGCAGAATTAGCAGAAATATTCTGCTGGTGGAAGCCAATAGCTTCTCCAGGCAGAGCTGGTCTCTTCCCATCCCTATAAGGCTGTAAGCTCTTTCTGTGTTTTATGAATCATTTATCTCCTGATTTCTCATATTTTGGGTGCAATTTTCCCTTTGCTTAGCACTGAAGAAGCCGTGCATCTAACAGGGTAAGATGATGGCTGTTATTTTTTGTACACCCATGAGCTGAATTGCTTAGTAGTTTAAGCCACTTTGCAACTGTACAAACACACTGTGAGCAGTAGGAATGCACTTATGTCCCCAAGGACCTAATCTGGCTTGCAAAACTTCCACTAGTGGCACAGATGTGCAAAAAGCAAAAATCCATCTTCACTCTCTGTTTGCGTTTGCAGAATGTGGATTTAGCTAGAAAATAATATATTAACATTTATACATCAATTTGTATTCATGTTCTCAAAGCATTTTATTTACATTGAGTGGTAGGAATCATATCAGTTTATATTTCATATTTGGACACTGAGCCAAAAAATGACAAAGTGTTTTCTTCAAAACCATCCAGCAAGTCAGTCTTGGAGAAATGTGCCTGTTCCACTAGACCGTGTTTGTATATATCTTCGTATTTAGGAACAGCTGTGACTATTAGAATCTATTATTTACATTTCCATTAAGCTTATTTTTCCCCTTGCAGTAGACACTCTACAAAGGAGAATTGTCATTTTTCTGCAGGTACTGTGATTCACTGGGGCATTATGGACATTAATGAAGCAGCACTGCAGACACTGTTCAGCAAGGATCTTTGTGAAGCCATTTCAAATGTGTTACTTAAAACCAACGTAGCACTTAAAGAAAGAATTAAAAGTGTGTGGGCTGTGGACTTTCAGTGATGAAGTAACTCAGAAAAAGTTGGTTCTGCCTGCATCACTGACCCCACACCATCAAGCATTTTCAAGCAATGTCGGTGTTAGGATTCCTCACTGCCAGCAGTTCCATTTACATGCATGCACTGTGCTAACAACACACACACTGAGGGCTGCTTGCAGCCAAGAGGGAGAATTTGTCACCTGTCCACAGTAGTGGCCTGAGGTTTACACTGGTTACAAGCAAATTTCCAAAAGCCCAGAGGATTGGCTTCAGGCCCAGAACGTCAAATCATCAATTTGGCACCTCACTAAAGGAAACAGTAATAAAATGCCAGAAATGATCACTGGCAAGCTACAGAGCTGGCTAGCACAGAAGAGGTGTGTGTAAGGCACTAGTGCTGCCTGCCCTGTGATCAGTGGTGGAGCTGTGCTTTAGGAGGTTGTGGCTCTGCAGAGATGGTAAAACAGGTTGTGTGAAGAATAAGTGCATAAACTAACTAGCACTGACTGAAGACGCAGACATCTGTTTCCAATTTGCATGGAGTAGCTAATTTTTAAAGGACGAATTAGCATATATCTAATTTTAACTAGGGAGTTGTAATTGGTATTTTCAGAAAATGTGGTGGTCGCTGCAGGCACTGGAGAGCAATATCAAAGTTCCAGTCCTGTACTGGGCACCTGGAGAAACAAATCCCTTTGGCCAGCCGGAGTAGGTGAGACACAGGAACCATCACTCATTTTGTTCAGTAGGAAAAAACTTTGAAACCCAGCCCCCCTTTCCTCCCTCTCTCAGAAAACAACTTGATTTGCTCTCAGAGAATGCAGCATTCTGGTTTTTCCCCTGAGCAGCAACAGATGGATTTCAAAGCAATCTCTACTATTTCAACAGTAGTTCAGCCCCTCAGTTGTTTCTTCCCCTTCAGAAAACCAGTAGCTGATTTAATCCAAGGCAGTTTCTCCTTCATGGTCTTTTACAGCTCTAGAATGGATATCCTGTTTCCTGAACTCCTCAGCTTTACCTTCCAGTTTTCCCAGCCTCAGGGGTCCTGTATCTCAGTGTAGCCACCTCCCAGGCACCTTAGAGCATCCATCACACACTGAGGGTTGGGGAAATGCTTCTCTGGTCTCCAGTGGCTCTAAGAGTAGGTTTGGAACAGAGAGCTTCCTTGTGGTGCTGCAACACAAAAAACCAGCAGTGTAGTGCATTATCCACCCCTGACAAACACTTGGAATACCTTCCTCAGGCTCTGGCAACATGCCTCTAGCTTGTCATGCCAGCAAGACGTTGTTAAAGTGAATTGGAATTGAAACATTAACTCAGTTCCCAGAGGGGATGGTTTAGTGTTTTAAGCATCATGTTTAAAATACCCAAATGCTTTCAGTCTTGTGAGATCCACTGAGCCTTTCACTATTCTGGAATACAGATAGTGAATCTCTTACAATTTACTCACCAGGTTTTCTTTTCAGATGAGACCTTGGAACCCAATGCACCTTGTAGTAATTTTGGGGTAGAGATGTCTCCTGTTTAGCTATATACAGAAGGAATTAAAAAATCATCATTTTCTCTGGTCACCTCTATGTTATTATAGTGGATCACGCCATGCAGTAAAAGTCACTTTTTAGTGTCATTGATTATCAAACTGAACCTTGGTCACTCCAGACACAGCTTCGGTTTTCCACCTGCTACATATCCTCTGACATGAGGTTGAGCTTGTCCCTATCAGCAATTGCTTTAAAGTGGTTAGGCAGGCTGTGTATATAATTTTAAAAGTAATTTTCAATTCTTTGGAATGAAAACTGCAATATAATGTAGTATCATGAGCCAGACACTCAGTCTGCTTCTATTAACCCAAGACCTGTTCAAGATAAGGATGTGGTGGGTAAAATATACTCCTGTGACATCCTCTCACATGCTCTTCAAAATGGACTTTTCATAAGTTCATGATAATTGAATTCATCCTAGTTTACAGGAGTTTTTTATTTGTGAAGTTTTGCATTCCAAAGCCTCAGTCAACCAAGTGGAGCAGCCCCTTCCCCCACAGATGACTCTCTTAATCCTGTGGGATAAGCAAGGGTGGTACTTCCAAAAGGACACTAGATTCTCATATCTGCCTGACATCAGACAGATTCCAGGCTCTATTCCCATGCCACAATATCTCCATTCATCACACTCTTGTTTGGCTACAAGGGAATAAAGACGGCTCAGAAGTCCTGATGGGAGGAAATGTGTGACTTAAGTTTTGATTTAATGGCCAGATTGTGACTTTTTTGATAAGGAACATGGGAAGGAAAACTTTTAGAGATACCCTTAAGTCCTTGCAGAGAGAGGCCAAGGCCAGAGCTGTGTCACAAGCTCTGAAAAGCCGGGGCCTCCTTCTCTGCCTGCCAGGTATCCTGGAGACTTGCTGGAAGGCAGAACACCTACTGTATCTTCCCACCTTCTGGCAGTGCTCTTTCTTTAGAGCTGTGTGAGTTAGCTGAGGGTGGTTTTCCTCGATGTATTGCTGACATGGCATCTCTTCTCTGATGTAGTCTAGTTACCAAGACTTGCTCTACTCTTTCCACGGTTTCTCCCTGGAGGATGAATCATAGATCACAGGGGCTGACGGGGAGGAGGAAGAAGAGCTGCAGAGAGATATCTGATATTCTGGCAGAACAGCAACAGCGGTTCTCGTGGGGATCTCTGTGTACTGAACTTGGACAAAATATCAGTATTCCATTTTTAAACAACAAAATGAAAAACCCTCCAAACCAAACAAAAGAAAACCCCAGCAACAAAAAATGCGGTTTTGCAATTCGGTTTTTCTTTCACCTCCTACCTTTACCTATGCTTTCCTCCTTCTCTTCATAACCCTAAATATCATGACCTCCTTTGTTAGATTTTCTTCTTATAAGGTATTATCTGCAATCTATAGATAGAAATTAATAATGTCAAAATCTAGCCAGGCTGGGAATGGGAGATGTAATCCACTACATAACACTGCTATAGCAATGTCAGCTGTGTTTTTGAGGAGCAGCCTGGAATTTTCTGTATGTGTTTATTTTCAAAAGAGTAAAATTCATCTTCTGTTGTATTTGCTGTGTTTTCTTTCCTTCAACTTTTCACATTATGCCTATATGTGTAGAAAGAATGATTTTTTTTTCTTCTGTATATCTTAGGCACATCAGTTAGATGAACAACACAATAATAATTTTCAGTATCTTGATTTTATGTATGTATGTTTGTTACAAAGCAACTTAAATGGCTACTTAAGCTTCCATGACATCTGGATTTTGTGACTGGCAATGTTTTTATCTTTGTCTGCCTGGCTTCACAGCAGAGTGACAATGAAAATGCATTTAAACAAAAAGAATGAAGAAAAAAATCCGATTTAAATGTCTTGTTGTTGTTGTTCTTGTCAGACAAACAAGCACGGTAGTTATACAAGAGCCTCAGAGTACACTGAATGAATCCTCTGAAACCAAAGCTCCAAAGGCTATGGGATTATTTTAAACTGCCTGCCAAGACCCCGAAATATGATAATTAATGAACTTTAGCATATATGACAAAATTCCTAATTGAAGTAGAAGGGGTGCAGGGAGCATTAATGATATGAAACTGAGTTTTTGAAGGATCAGTTTTGAACCCTTCAATTTTGTCTTTCATTACTAATTTTAGGGGATAGCCTTGAGAAGTTCAGTGACATTCATGGTAAAGTCAGAGGTGTGGAGAACTGTGGAGAGAGAAAATGTCCCCTGGAGAGAGTTTGCAATGAAGTCAACAATCTTGCAAGTCTTCTCTGTTTTTTGCAGACTCAGGCCCTAGAAAAAAGAGATGGTAAAGAGCATGAGGAGATGAAACAGCTTGGGTGTACTTCACCCACGGAGCAGGCAGGAGAGGCAGGAATGGGATACAGCTGTTCTGATGCCTGAGCCCAAGGCACAGCCCTTCAGGCCTTACTGACTCTTACCCTTCAGCATTCCCATTCATATTTACAATGGAAATGTGATTGCAACTGTGATTAAAACCAAGTTATTTTGGGCAAGTTAGAAAAAGGCTAATCCAGAAATAAAAGATAAACAGTAGTTCTCGAATTAATGAGGCTGGGATTTTTCCCTTCCCTTCCCTTTCCTTTCCCCCACTACTGATAAGACAAAAGAAATCAGTCCCCTTCTACAAACTTTTCTTTGCTTAAATTGTTGTTTATACTGATTTTGCACACCCCTGGACTACCTAGATAAAAATTATGCCGCCGAACCAAATAACCAGTGTTTTTAGATTTTCTCATGTATGGAGAGTGCTCCAGGAGGATGATGAAGGAGGGAATTCAGGGCCCAGTGATGCTGTGGATTCTCCATCCTTTGAGGCCTGCACAATTTCGCTGTTCCCTGACTCACTTTCAAAGCTGAGCCTGCTTTGGGGGGGAGGTGGGAGCAGAGGTCCCCTCCAACATGTGCTGTCCAGTGCTTTTCCTCTGTGGAACTGGGGCTGCTGTGTTCATCCTGGCTCTGGATTCAGTTCCTCCCAAGGGAAATTGAATCCCTCACACAGCATTTCATATTAATGGGAGCAGAACTCGCTGTGCATTTATGTTTGAGTCAGGAAACTGAAAAGTATGTTTGAAAAAAAATATTCAGTTTCAGCTTCCCTTTTCCCTTTTACCTATTTGTTTAAATAAAACCTGAAGAAAAGAAAAATTACCTTTACTGCTGTTTTTCATTTGCTTTCAATTAGGAAATGCAATCCTTATGGCCTGTAAAATTTGCTAATATTTAAAAGGATTCTAGACTTAGTCCCTTAACTGGAGAAAAAATATTACAGTTTTTAAACTAGTCTGAAGGAAAAAAATTCTTTTCTAGTACCTCCTAGCATTTTAGAGATCCTTAAGACCAGAAGGATGATTTCTCACAGAATCATTGTACATATTAAAGATGAGAAAAATGCAAATATTTTGTTGTATGTTCTACTAACTGACCCAGGCTCAACTTAAAAATGCTACTTCTCTCTGAGAATATATACTTGAAATTATATATAATATATATTCTCTGAGAACATACTTGAAATTATAACTTTTTTCTTATCAAGATTAAAGCTTTCCAGGTTCCTTCAGATTATCTTAGAGAATCAGCAAACGTGAGAATGAAAAGAAAACCAGAAATGCAGCGTGCACTAGTAGTCATATTCCTCGACAAGGAAGCAAACGCTGCTATTAAGAAAAAGTTGAAAAGAAAGGCAGAAAACAAGCCCAATTCTTTGTCATTCTTTGCCTGCCGTCACATTTTCTCCAGCGAGAGGCTTGAATCCTCAACGAGGATGCAATTACCAGTGGCATTTGTACTCCTGTAGTGCCTGGGGGTCTCAGCCAGGGACGGGGCCCTGTTGTGTGTGCGCTGTACAAACACATTGAAGAGCTCCTTGTCGAGCTCCTCCAAAGCAGGAGCTGAGCAGAACCCGAGGAGGAGCTGAAGAGCAGGCGAGGGGTGGTGCGCGGTCGGAGGGAGGTGATTATGATCACAGCTGAAGCAGCAGTCAGTGCAGCCACAGACTAATCACTGCTGAAGGGCTTTTTGGCATTTAATCTATGCAGCCAGCGCTGGCTTATGTAGCCGCCAGCGCTGCAGTAAGTGAGCATCTTTAATATGTTTATCTTCGCTCTCCCTCGCTGGGATAGGAAAGCATTAGCCGCGTTTGATGCGGAGTTCACATTCTCAGCTCAGTTGGGGCACTCCGTCCTTGCAGGAGCACCCCGGGCACATTCCCTTCCTCTCCGTCTGTCCCGGCCCCGCTGGCGCTGTCCCGCGTTTCCAGCAGCACGGCCCCGGATCCTGACGGGTTCCCAGCCCTGCTCTCCCCAGCCCAGCAGCACCTTTCCCCCAGGGAGAGGAGGAGACCGAGCGGGATCTTGGCCCCGGGCACTGCACTCCCTGGGGCAGCTGGAGCCCCGCGAGTGCTGGGGGCAGCCCCCTCTCTTCAGGCACTGTCGTAGTCCTGGGGTATTCAGAGAGCAAAGGCCATGGCAAAACATCAGGACTTCCTAGATCTCCCCCCTCCCTTGTTCTATCTCAGACTGCGTTTGAGAAAATTAAGTATATACATACTTTCATACCAAGAGCTCCAAGTTTTGAGCTTTTTCATTGTTTTGGCGGTTGTTCAGGGGGTTTTTCTTTTTCTTTTTTTTTTTTTTTTTTTGGTCTGTCCTTTTTAAATAACTGGTAAAAACCCTACTTGATAGGGTACTTGATAAACCAAGCCTGATTTGCAAGAACAGGTAAAACATGAACCCAGCACCTCCTCAAGGTCTCCAGTGATTTCCAGTGCTCGCTGTTTTGAAATACAGCCCTAGGAAAATCTTGTGAGTATCTACTAGATAGGGACTCATCTGCTGAAATACTCTTCAGTTTAATTTTGCCTGCCTCCTTTCAATTTTAATAACTGATTATCTTCCTAAATATACAGTGCAGATTAATTGACTCTATGTTTTAACTACAAAAACCAGAGGCGTAATCAATACCCTTTATCCAATTTATTAGGCATGCATGACATTTAGGTAATTAGAAAGCAAAATATAAGGATCAAAAGAGCAGAATTGTATATTATTAACAGTAAAAGGGACTCTGTTTTCTTTCCCAAGTGAAGTGGTATTAAAATAGCTTAAAAGAGGTAAAAATAGAAAGTTTGGCAGATGCATTTTGCCCTTTGTGCACTGTGGAATCCCTTTGCTTTTGAGGCCTTAAAAAATTTACTATTATAATTTAAGGCTCTTATTCCTCACTGAATAGGAAAAAAAACACCAAAACAGTTTGGAAAACTTTATGCTAATAAATGAGACAAAGAATTCTTGCTCCTTCATTTTTCAGTCAAACTGAAAGTCCTGTTGTACACATTTGGGTATTTTTGCCTTTTCCTCAAACTCCTGGCTGTCCACTTCAAACTTTTTTATTATAACATCCATTCTACACATGGAACGTCTTCTACTGCTGCTGGTAGTTGAAGGATAATGTTTGTTCCGTCATCCATTGCTAGCACTTGCCTCAAACAAGTGCAGCATCCCCAGCTGTGGCTGCTGCAGGTGAGCTGATTGCTGCATTGCTCTGCCAGCTCCTTGTGCCACTCAGCCGCCCGTGCCTGGTGCTGGAAAGTGAAATACCACTAAGTAACGAAACAGAGGAACTGTGCCCCTTAGCTGGGCCTCCTTGTTTTTTCCCATCTTGTGTTCCCATGGCCCTTTCCCTCGTAGCCCACTGTACAGTGAGCTATTGTGTGCAAAATAGAGCAGTCTGGTTATGTAAACCCACGTGTGGCTGTCACCAGCTCTGTCACTGGCATTTAGCCCCTCAGTGGCTTTTAATTAGGGTTAATGCAATCCTAGTGAGCTCTTGCTTCCCAGGAAAACCAGAGATTTCATCCAGTTGTTCACGTCCAACACTTTGGCCCGTGACACCGACCCTCAGCAAACAGCTCTGGGAAGCTGCTGTTGCTCCCTGTGGTTATGTGAGTTCCACATTGGCTGGATTCCTATGATATAACAAAATACAGTGAAAATAACAAGTATTTCACTGGAGAAGCATCAAACTACAGTTTGGTTTCACTTTCTACACTCTGTTTGACAAATTGGGAGTTTTGTTTGGACTTGCTCAAAGCCAGAGCAGTAAAGAACACCTCTGCTTCTTGCTCCAGCTGCTGTTTGCCAGAGAGGAAATATCCCTACCACCCAACGTTTGTATGTGCCAGCCCTCACGTTGGCCCTGAGCATTTTGGCAGAGATACTACCATGTCTGTCATATTTCTGCAAACACAGAGCCTTCAAAAGTCTCTGCGTATTTGGCTTTATTCGGATTTGCTTCCATCATGGAGGTGGGGTAACCTGGGTTTGCCTATTTCACCTCACTGCACTTTGCACTCAAAATACAAGGTAAAGCTAGTAGGTCAGAGTAACTCCTCCCTCACAACCATGCAAACACACACATTTGCATTCATTGAGCAAGATTTAATGCCAGGATATCATCCAGACTACTAAAAGCAGGTAAACAAGCAGAGCAAACGGAAGTGCAGCCCTAGGTTGGCTTGATAGCCTGATACCTTTCTAATTGTGCTGTCTGTTAGCCAGAATGACTGAGGGGCTCGGCAGCCTTTAAAACTGGAGGTTTAGGATCTCTGCTAACCCTACCCAGAGACTGTCCAGTCTGAAAGACTTTCTTCCTGCTGGAATATCTTTGGAGTTGGAATTTCTGCTGTGTATGGCTATTCCTGACAGCTCCCTGGAGAAGGCTTAGCAGCCCTCTGGGTACCGAGCAGTGATTTCCTCTCTGCCATAATCATCTGGGCAGATGAGGGCTGTTTCTGAGGAGCCTGGGAGTGTGAAAGCTGAAAAACTTTAGCTCCTTTGTTTTTTGGCTTGCTGAACCCAAGGCTGCTTCCCATCCCCACCTGGGCAGGGCCTTTTATCTGGTGTATTGGTACATGCAGGGGAAGCAGCCCGGGCTCTGGTGGCACAGAATCACTGCAGGCACTGGGACTGAGGCTGTGCTGCAATTTCTTTACAAAGAAAACATGTGACATGAGGCATCCTTGTGACAGGCTGAAGCCTGGCATGAGCTTCAGGGGTGCACAGCCCTGTATAATTTAAAACCTTTAACGTTTTCAGATGTTTTGAAAGACTGAGTTCTACTTCTCCAAGACATCTTTCTTTTTTTTTTTTTTTTTTTTTTTACTTCTGTCACATTGCCACGTGTGGTTAAATGTAACTGTGTAACTACTGGCTGATTTCTGTCAGGTTATGCTTTAATGTCTCCTTTTTTCAGTGCTATTCTGAAAGTAAAATGTTATCTACTGGTTCAGAAGAAAAAAATCCCCAAGATTTGAGGGTGAATGACAGATGGATTGACTTTCAAATTCTTAGAAGTGCAAATGACATGACTTTTAATTAAGTTTAAATACATTTTTCCTCTTCTATTTTCCATTCACTCTTTCCAGAATCAAGCAGTTGCCCATATGATGTCCCCTGTCATTTTTTGTTTCTGCTGTTTACAAGCTTTGAGGGCTGGCTGTATTGCAAATGTCTTAGGCATTACAGAGAGAAAAAAAAATGCCTGGTGATCATGTTTAGTAGAGTTTAGAGTAAAATTTAGTTGCTGTAGTTAGCATCCAGAAGCAAAAAATCTCATTGATTCGCTAGTCATATTGAAATCTCCCTGTACACTAACTTTGCAGATGCAAGTCACTCAATACAGCACAAGGTCATGGATCTTTCAATGCAGGGCCTTCTCTGATGAAGTGGTCAAATTATAGGAGTACCAAGGCACCTCATCCAACAAAACATTAGTATTAGGGATGGGCAGAATTGTGACTACTCATCATTAATAAAGAATAAAATTTAATCACAGTAAATATTACAGCCCGTGAATCACAACCAATTCTTTCTTTCCCCCTCAAAGCCCCAAATGCAAGATGGAGGTAATAATGGTAACTGATTTACCAACATGAGGCACTGGTGGCACTTACATCATTTTTAAACACCTGTCCAAATGTGGGAAAAGCTCCCTACATTAAAACTTCTTTTGCTTTCAAGTTAAAGATTCTGTCGTTTTTTGTGACCAGAAAACAAGTGCCATTTCAGGCTGATGGCACTCAATGCTAAATCATTTTTTTGGCCCTCTGAAATACTGAATTTCCCCCCTCAGAAAGCAATAGTCTGTGTCAACATAACGAGCCTAACCAGTCTGGGCAACCTGCTTATTGATGTAACTCTATTGCTAGTCAATGAAGGTGAAACTTGTTTGTTAAACACTGCAGTTTATACTCCTAGAGCTCTGCTGGACTGTAATTCAGGTACTTACCTTCAGAGAAATACAGAACTATAAAATAGTCCTGTTTTGGTTGTGTCAAAGAAAATCCCGTTTTGCTACTTAGCCACTGGAACCATGCACTTTCCTGCTCAGCTTGACAGCAACAATAAGTGGTTTTCGAAGACACATAGAAAATTAAATTAATTTAGTTGTAAGTATTCATACAATTTACTCCTGTTCTCTCTGGATATTGCAATAGATACTCTGAGTTGTCAGCAAAACAAAATGTTCAGGCATGTCATAACGAGACTTTTTTGTTATCTAAGAGGTAGCACACTCTTAGCTATCTCTTCCATTCAGGTATTTTATCAAGACTGAATATTTATAAGCTCTCGTATAGCTCAGCAAAAAGAAAAAGCGAAAAGGTACCAGTCATTTGAGCTCAATTTAGCCTTAATTACACAACGACCCTTTATAATGGTTATTTCCTAAGATAGGTTGCTGCTTAACATGTACCAGACACTGGGGATGGAACATTACTGGTATCCATAAAAATGTTTGCTCATTTTTCACAGCCACAATGTCTTTTCCACATAGCTGCCATACAGGAATTTTTACTATGTGTAGACATTTTGGAGGATGGTGTTGATAATGACACTGAGAATTAGATTGTGCTGTGGTCTGCTAATGATCTGTCTTCCAGCTTTCAAACAGTGTTTGCAGTTTCTCTTTTAAATACATGTCTCAATCATTCTTGTACAGGTGGGTGTTAAGATGCTGGATCCCAATTTCAAAAATAGAAATGCAGAACAAGATAAGCCTATCGTACAATCTAGGTGCTGCCAGGGCACACTGGGGTTTAAATTTGAGCTGCTTGTAGCTATCATGATTTTTTTTGCCATTTATTTGCTGTATTATCTTTGGTTATAAGAGTGTATGGTATGTAGATAACAATGATTTTGAGCTCAGATTTGCTTTTGTTTCTTAACAGTTCAGGAAATACACCCTGAGACTCCAGGTGGAAATCTTACTCTCCCTTATTTTTGGTTTCTATTTAGCTAAAAGCAAATAGCATTTTCAGCTACTCCAAAACATCCATTTGTCTGAAGATGTGTTGCACATATCCTTTAACAGTTACATCTGATGATGTATGTGGATGGTACTAAATTACTTAAACTGAAGAACCTCTCTGGATTTTTTTCACAGCCTGTTCTGGCTTGCTGATGATTTTACAGAAACAAAAGTGTCCTGTCCCTTTTTGGAATGGAGAGAAAAAAACCACCCCAAACTCGAAACCAACAACAGCAACAAAAAGCCCTCCATAACAAAACAAAACAAAGCACCACAAAAAAATCCAAACCAAATTTTAACTTGAAATGAAAAGAATGGCATTGTATTCATTTGAGTGTACGGGCATCCTGAGAGGAAACTTTGGATTTCTGGATGCACTCCAGACAGGACTCTCATCTGGTTTTGTAATGGTAGATTGGCTTTGACTGTAGTTTTCAGCCATTCAGAGTATCTGTGGTCCGCAGAAAGTGGGTGGTACTTGGTCAGCAAAGAAGAAAGCTGGTGTTCAAGCTTTGTAGCAGCTCGTTTGCTTTTGCATACGCTTGTAACTTGTTTTTCTAAGAAGTAAATTTCACTGGTTTTTTGGTTTCGCTTAAAGGGGCACAGTTGGAAAATCCCCTAATTTTGTAGAGCAGGTTCTCAGCTTTATGGGACTCTGTAGGAGTATCCTGGACTTTCTCTGTCTTTCTGAGTCAAATGGAAGAGCCAAAAGAATTGGTTACATACCAACCAATAATTCCCACACAGCCCTCCACCCCCAGTCTGTATTCTCCAGTCTTTGTGCAGAATTATCTCCTTTCATTTACAAATGATTAGCGAGTCCGTGTCCCCAGATGGTGCCTGTGGATAATCGTGCTGAGCAATTTAATTTGCATATGTGATTCTTACACTCCAGTGAAAGGTTCTGCTTCTTTTTATAAGATCTTTTTTTTGGAGTTTCTGCCTGATTTTCTTTCCTTCCTATCATTTTATTTCCTTCTAATTATAAAAATGCATTTTCTTCTAGATGGGAGAGATACTTGGCAGGTCAGGTCTGTAAGGCAGGTGTGGTGAGGGGGGAAATCACAGCGTGAGGGTGGTGTAGAGCCCAGCAAAGTCTCTCATTTGAAAGGAAAGGTGTTAGGTCAGCCCTTGAGCTGCTCTGACAGCCATTGAAAACTCCTGAGCTGGGAGCTGTGGCTGTGAAGTGGTGGCTGGGTGGCCCTGGTGCAGAGTCTCTGCTCCTTTTGGGGCTGACAGGAGCAATGAGCAGGTCAAGGCCTTGGAGCACTGGTGTGAAGCCACTTTGCCCACTTAGCACTCCAGGCTGCTGTGATCGTGGCACAGGAGGAGCAGCCCCTCCATCTAACTGTTTTTCTGGCTGTTTTCTGAGGATCTGGCAATTTGCAGAGAAACTAAACAGTTTCCTTTTTGCATATGCTTGTGCAGGGTGAAGAATTTCTCCCTAATATGAAATGATCGAAATTAATTTAGTCATGTTTGCCTTCTCTTGAAATAACAATTTCTGTAACCTATTCATTGAACAAAAAAAAAAAAAAGAAGAAGCTCTTGGTGACTCATGTTGATTGTAGTGTGAGGTTTTCAGCAGATAATTATATTTAAATATGTGGGTTTAAGACTAAATAATTGAAGCAAATTAATGCAAACTAATAGAGTTATTTCTAGACGGAAGTAATTTCTTGAGGGAAGTATTGTGGCAGTTGTTTCTTTGATTGTTTCTACTGTTTGCTTGGGAACACATTTTAAACTGTGACACTAAGCAAAACTAATTGGGAGAAAAAAAGTGTGAAATTAAGACTGAATTTATTTTTTGGAATTCCAATACAGTCTTCAACAGACTTACTTTATTCCAAAGGAAGAATTAGGGCTTTTGTCTTCACATCAAAGCAAGTTTTGAACCTGATATTTCACTTTGCAAAGGAGTTTTTGATATACCATGTGGGATTACAAATAGCAAAGATGAAAAGCTGTGCATCTAAGCCTCTGTAATTGCTACCTATGAACTGTTATGTACTCTGGAGCTGAAATGGCTTGGACAGTGACCATATTAAACTTCTCTCCTTGGATTACTTCATAGAAAAATACAGGAAACACAAGCCAGTTATTGAGGAGTGATTAGGGCAGTGCAGGACAGGGTCTGTGTAAGATGTGTTCAGTGCCACCTCAATTCTTCTGTTTGCACCTGAGCTTTATGACAGTCCAATAGCATCTGAAAATGAAGCAGAATGAATGTAATGAAGAAGAAAAGAAACAGGCTCTCCTTCTTGTACTAAAGCACAGCAGCAAAAGGTAGGAATCACTCTGCCTTGTTTTAGCTGCCAGCAAAAATAGAATTGTTCAAGAAATTGAGAGAATTTTCCATGTACAGTTAATTTTATTTTTAATATTTCGTTGTTTTTTGTCCTTCATGTATACCTAAGGATACCCTAGCCAACACCTAAGAAACTAACAAATGCTCATGCCTTTTAGATTTGAAAAATGAGTACAATATGTGTAAGATTTTGATTTAACCCCTAGAAGCTCACACATTTTAAGTTGTCCACACTAATGATCTTTTCACAATGTCTCTCCCTGAGTTTAAGCTGTGGGTGCAAAGAGTTTGCTGAACCAAGTAAGAAAACTTATGATGATGAAACTGAAAAGAAAGTGAAGCTCAAAAGAAAAAAAACCCAGAAGCTGCTGGAAGTAAATGTGAGATGAGGCAGACTAGCAAATCTTTTTGTCATGCAATGAACTTGTTAATATAACACTGTGTGGCCACACTAGAAGGACAAATAAAAAAATCACTAATGATTGTTAAAAGCAAAACAAAAGCTTGCAGAATTAATGGAATTGTGCCTGGAGTTAGGTGAAATCAAAGGTTTAGGCAATCTAGGCTAACTAACACTGAAGAGTCAGGGGTTTAATGTCAGTCAGTCACTACGTGTTAGTTCCAGTACATCTGCTTCAAGAGATGCATCCATCCAGACACCCTTCAGAAAGGGAGTGAAGACCTAAAGTTCCTTCTGCAAAGAGTAAAGAAAGTTCACTTTTCCCCCCCTTCCAAAAGCTTTTTAAGTTTCTAAAGCTCCAAAGGCCGTGACAATCATTAACTCTCCCAAGACTCAATGGAGGCTGCCAGTATTATACAAAGTGTATAGAAAAATTGTGCCATGAACTTACAGGCTAAATTGTGGAATGGTTTGAACTTGTGACACTGCCTGGGTCTGTACTCGTCCAGTCAAAGTGATTGTGGGAGGCTTGCCTTGAAATTTGCCTTTCCCAGGACTCAGCAATCTTATCTGTCTTTCTGGCAGGTGCCATTAGGGCTCTTTTACAAAGAGAAAGCAGAGTTCAGAGGGCAGGTGGGACAGCCTGAGGTCCCAAACCCTTTCACACTGCATGTGACTGCTTTATGTTTTGGATGTTGCTGAAGGGTCCTCCATATGCCAAGGCTTTCCCTAAAAATTGTAGAGAATCCTCTCCAGAGCTGGCCCTGGGAGTACTTTGGAGCTCATTTCCTGTAGACAGGTACCAGTTTGGGCTTTGACAGCATTTCTGGAGCATTAACCACAGCAATGCAGACGTATCCATAAGGCTGGGTTTTCAGAAGGAGCGAGCAAGAAATGTGTCAGAAACACCAAAAAAATGGAGCAAAAATAGATGCTCCTGTCTGAACTGCTAGAAGACAGCCATGACAGAAAATAGAAAGCTCTGGTTTGGCACAGTTCTTACAAACTGTGCTAAGAAGAAATACATCTAATAATTCTGCATTAATGGAAAGCTTTCTAAAATTTTGGTTGCACCAAAGAGGTTTTCTGCTTTGCTGCCCTTGGCAGTGAACAGGTATGTAAATGAACAAGCAAAAACTTTAATAAAAAGAAAGAAAAGCATTCTGTTCTACTTGGAATAAAGACTCATAATAATTTGTATTCCTCACTTTTTTTTTTTTTTTGCTTACATTCCTTATGGATATATAATTAACATTACAGGGTTTTTTTTATATACTTCTTTGAATAATAAGTCTTCTCAAATGTGAGCCATGAGACTGAGATGGATTTTCCCTGCAGAAAAGCACAAACCTGATAGTTTTACTGTTGTATTGTAAAACATTACAGGATTAACTCAGTTTATTATTCACTAGTTAAACTTTGGAGAGTAAGGAGGTATGGCAATTCCTGGAAAATCTTCAAGCACGAAATCTTGCCCCTGTCTGAGTAGTGTGAGTGGTCAAAAGGAGAGGAGATTTTTACTGTGGATGAAATTGAATATTTAAAGCCTAAAGAAGTTTTTAAATTGCTCTTGGTTGAGTCTAGCACAGGAAATTATTGTTTTTTACAAATATCTGATATAGGCAGTGCCTGGGAATGTAGCTGAGGAATGAAGTGGTGTATAAGATGTTTTTGGGTGATGCTCAGACTACTTCATGCTTAGAAAAAAAACTATCAATGGTGAGTGTTTTAAGATGGAAAGCTAAAACCCGCCACGTGTCTAAGGTAAATCCCAGATAAATCCTGCTCCCTCCTGAGTAAAGGGATGGAGGAGTGAATGTTGTGGGCAAGGCTGGGAATGGATGAGCACAGCTTGTCCGCTTCTGACTGGTCAACACCTGTGTGTAGCCTTTTCCCTTGCAGCAGAGAACATGAACCAAAGCTGAAGGAAAAAGGTGTTTGCTGCACCAGCCGTCTCTGATAACCCTAACCCTAACCCAAATAATTGGTGTTTTCTCTCTGTCTTAGTCTTCTGTCATACAATAGGAGGAATCTGCTGACAGAGATAACAGCCTCCGTCTTCTCTCTCTTCATGAACTGCAGATGAGCAGCTGTGGGGTGAAGCTACCCTTGAAAATCCACAGTATGACCAGAAAAGTGGGCCAAAATTGCCCCTTCCCTTCAGTCAATGTTTCAGAAAAACAAAACAAAAAAAAGTCGTTCTTGAAAGGAAAGAAAGAGTCCACCTCCCAGCACCTCCCAGGAGCAAGACTGATGTACTCTTTTCCTGCTGCTTGGAACTAGCTTGTGGCTTTTTAAATGTGTTGGTTTTCAAGATGCTGCTGATGTTTTGCATGCTAGTTGTTCTAAATGTTACTACAAAATACCTCATGTTTTCCATGCAGCACACTGGCAACTCATATGTTTAACACAGTTTAGGAAGGGGAGGTGCTTAGGAGTTACAGAGCTTTATCTCTGCATAACCAAGTCCTTTATTTGACGGGGATTTTTAGTCTTACTGGACCTCAGTTCCCAGCTCTGGAAAGGATAAAACCAGCATGTTAATAAATGCTCGCCAATTAATGCAAAAAGTAGTGTTTGCATCCTCCACAACACAAAGCTCCCCTAGGAAAATCACCACTGGTTTTGGAAAGTTAAATTACAGCCTTCACCGTAAGCATTTATTACTGAACCAATGATTATGCCAGTAGAAGTCATAACCATTTAGGTATGAAGGCCTGTAGCCAAAATGTTGATGCTACTCTTATTATTGTGTGACCTTTCCTGTGTTTCCAAGAAAGCTTTGCTGTGCTGAGAAGAATCTCCTGACCTAAGCTTTTAAAAAGATTGGCAGACTCCTCCAAGTGGGAGGCTGCATGAGAGCAAAGGATAAATATTTGCAATACAATGGAGATAAAGAGGAGGCTGGAAATGTTACTGCAGCATCAAGGCTTTATTTTACTTTTGAATTTGGGGAAGTGCCAAGAGGACTAAATCAGCACACTGGAAAAATGCAAGAATGAACTCTCTTGAAAGAGAAAGATAAGCTACTAGAATCAGGAGTACAAATTTTATTCTGGATATGACTCTTGGAATATTTTCACAGCTGAACCTGAAGTAATACTAATGGAAAAAAGTATTGTGTTTTTATTTCCAGCCCATATATATCTGCCTTTATAATTTACATAAGTCTTGTAGTAAAATATTAACTTCCATTATTTATGAATCTATTGAACTTTGCAAGGATGTACTGACAGTTGAAGGATTATAATTTTAAAGGCAGTTCAGTTCACATCATAAATATCCTAAAAGGTCACATACTACCCTACAGTATCATCTGAAGGACAAGGAGCTTAAAGTCAGAGTGGTTTCTGTCAATTCAGCAGAAGTTCCATTATCATTTTAGAAATCAGCATGTACCGATTTATCACCCTGTGGGAATATTTTTCCACACATTTTTGTGAAATGCTGAGCTCCCATGGAGTCACTATGTGGAGTCCCTCCTCTTGGTTCTCACCAGATCTCCTCTGGGGTTAAAGAACCAACTGCAGTCCCGGTATTCAGGCTACCCTCATGCAACGTGGACATTGCAATGCCAAAATCAGCTGGATTCCGAGCATCTCTGTTTCTCATGTCTACCTACCCTGGAAGTGTCAGAAATAAGAAAAGGCACTCAATATTTTCTGGCAGTTAGGTCAGTTTAAAGGTCCACTGACAAGAGTAATATGATTTAATTTGTGGTATTGCAGAATCATAGAATATCCTCACTTGGAATGGATGCACAAGGATCATTGAGTCCAACTCCTGGCCCTATGCAGGACACCCCAAGGATCCCACCATGAGCCTGAGAGTGTTGTCCAAACACTTCTTGAACTCTGTCTGGTTCAATGCTGTGACCACTGCCCTGGGGAGCCTGTTCCAGGGCCCAGCCACCCTCTGGGTGAAGAGCTTTTTCCCAATATCCAACCTAAACCACCCCTGACACAGCTTCATGCCATTAGTAACTGTTAATTTCCTGCTTCTTGATAATCCCATGGCAAATAGTGACATCATTTCCAATTACCTCTTTTCAGCAGGGAGGGGAAAACAAAGCATTTATTAACTCGCTGTAATAAAATGAATTAATAGATCATACTGAAAAAGTTGGAGTATTTCACTGCATTAAAAAGTGCACCTGTAAAATTTCTTGCTAACTCTGTTTTATACTCTTGAGTTATCTGCCATAATAAAAAATACTAGGACAGATTTATAAGAACTTTTCATTATAAAGGTGTAAAGGAGACTGACAAATATAAACTGATGCTCTTTGGCTGGAATACCAAATTTTTCTATGAGAGTTTTAAAGAGTGTGTTACATTTACAATTGTTGGCAGCAACAAAGAATAAGGCCCAATATCTATATGAGTCATATACAGATTATTTTTGTTCACCACTGACTGAAAGACAGAAAATACACTATATTTTTTATTTAAACAGTTCCTAAGTGTGAGTCTCTCACACTGTATCCCTGCTTCATATGGCTTAAAGGACTGGTGCAGAACAAAGCAGTAGCTGCTGACAGTCTGTGTGCTGCTGGGTAACGTGTGCTAACAGAGCTGGCATCAAGTGGAGAGCCTGTTTTATGCTGCCTGCCTTGAAACAAACTCCCCTATTCAAATATGGGGAGCTGGAGTATCCCTATTCATGAAAAAAGTTGGCAAAATTCTTTCTCAAGCAGATAAATTCCGTGATTATTTTAGTGTTTTCATTAGCATGCCAAAGAAAAATTGTTTTTGTTTCTTAGCAGCAAAACACACACACAATTGCAAGTTTTCTGGTTTGGAGTTAATTAAAATGGTATAAATGTTCCAGGAAATGAAAAAAAAAAAAAAGCCTGTGGCTTTCAGTTTTTACCTCTCGTAATGGAAAATAAGCCCCAGCAATCAGTGGGTTCTCAGAGGTGACAGTGTAAACCACTTGGGCTAAAGGAACAAAGGCCAGAGAGACAGGACTGTCCAAGTGCACCTCCGAAGGAATTTAGGTAAATAAACTCCAGAAATCAAGATGGAGCTGCAGTATCAGATTACTGCCCTGCAACACTTTCCTTGGGAAGCAATGTGATACGAGCCCACAGCTCCTGTTGAAAATGTGTGCTCACTGACTGCTCTTAACTATCGGGATTGCACCCACTAACTTCAGTGAGACTGCTTGTTAGATAAAGGATGACAAATCTGGTCCTAAACTGGTAGACTCTCTTGATGAATGTGCATCCTAATTCTCAATGACATTTAAGTGAGTGAAACATATGTACAGAGAGAATAAAATGCCAAAATGTGTTGCTTTGCCAAGTTGCCACAGTTGGAAGCTTTCAGTAAATTTCCATGTGTTTGTTGATAAATCCTTCATTTTAAATAAAACATTATTTCATTTTTCGAGTAGATTTGGAGTGACAAGTCCTTAAAGGCTAAGCAATACCTTGTTTTTTTTGCAACACTTGTGAAAGAAAGCAATTTCTTTGCTTTTTCCCCTAGATACCTGCAAGAAATGTGAATTTTCTAGTAGCTAACTTATTTGTTTTACAGATGTAAATTTTTAAAAGCTCAGAGGCAAATATCAGTTCAAAGGTCCTAAATGTTTATTGCTAGAAGTAGAAATGAGTTCGGTTAATTGTTAAACAACAGACAATTTCCTGGGTGATTCAATACATCACAGGAGATAGGTAGCCCTGATTAGGACCTCAGAAATAATTGAACAGGATAGATTACAAAGCAAGCTAAAAATGCAAAGAATACAGGAGAGGAATTCATTTAGAATAAATACTATTATCTTTAAAGTTCATTATAGAGGTGTATTTTTTGGCATCATTCCACAGCATGTTTCAAAGCTTGCTGAAGTTATTGAAAATACGGTGAGATGGCAGTGAATATCCAGAATTAAACCAGGATATTATTTAATTATTTAATTTTGCACTAGTCAAGAGAGAGATCTATGCACTCCAATTAAAATTTAATACTGTTGAACAGCGACAAACAATTTTAATTAGCATTAGATTGCTCCATAATGCTAGTTAGCATAACACCAGCTAATTCACATCCATAACAAGTGGTTCTGTGATGCAGTTCACATAGCACAGCAAGCCCTGAACTAACAATGCTGTAGCTCTTTCCTCTGTCAGAAACCTTGTAGAAATCAGGGAGCTCTGCAATGGCTAAACAAGAAAGTCACAATATTTGGAAACCAACACTGTACTTTCCTCAGTTAAAGAATTCATTCCCATGTGCACCTATTAACCTCTCACCCTGTGAATCTCAGTCCTGTATCAACTCAGCCTGCAAAGTCCATCTGACAGGTACCTGGGATGGAAGGGAGAGACCCAGCAGCTCTCAGCAAGGGGCTGTGCTCTCTGGCCACAGCTGCTGCCAGATGTCCAGACAAGATGTAAAGATACAGTAAATACACAGTTTATATATCCAGAATATTGCCAGTATCCACCGCTGCAACTCAAGAGCTTCTTATTCATTAAAGTAAGCAGAATCCAGATTGATGCCTGGATGTTGGCCAAATCATTTGGCATTTTTTGGAACCATCCTTGATATATTGCTCCTTTCAAATTGTGAGCAGAGGATCTCTTGATGCTCTGAGGCAAACCCCACTGTCCTGGGGGGTCACTGTGGTGTGAACCTTTCCTTCTGCCACCACATTCCTAAGGTCACTCCCTGCTTTGCTTTTATGGACCAGTATGAATTGTTTGTGACTACTGGCTTCTTAACAACTGGTTCCTTCTCCTTTTCACTGGCAGTATTTCTAACAATAGGCAGCTGTTGTGCTTTCTGTCCAGCAGGTATCTCTATAATACCCCAGTTTAGACATTGCCTCTGCCACTTGATGAAAAGCCTTGAAGTTGCAAGGAAAATTACTGTAAAGGATTGGGAGATTGGAGTGGTTTGCTTGGAGTGGTTGTTTTTGTAAAGCTTGAAAATCTCTAGCGTCTCAGACCAAGTGAAGGCTCAGCCTGATGGAAAGCTGAATATTTTTTCTGCAGAAGCTTATTGAAGTTAATTGTAGGTAATTTAGTTACAGAAATGAAATCAGTCTTGGAAACGTCACACTGGCAAAGCAATTTTTTTCGTGTAACGTGGCTGCTATAGGTTATTTCAAAATGTCTTGTAAACCAGAAAACTCCAAAAATGTAAATAGATTAATCATAGTTTCCAATTTTTCCAAATATCCCATTAAAGATGTGTTATTTTAAACAGATGCAATCACTTCTGAGCTCCATATACATTTTCCTTTTTATATCCTTGCCAATATCAATCTTCTTAGCATTTAATTCACCAATATTACTGCAAAAAGCTGGATGTTTGCATTACTGAAGGAGATGTTAGCAAATGTAGCAGATCCAGAAGCTCCTTGTAGAATCCATGCAGTCAATGAGCAGATGAAAGCCAGTTTTACCAAATACACATTAAATCATTAATCAAAATAAAGCTAAAAATAATGGCAAATTTTAACGTACATAACAAGTGAAGAGTGATGGTGATCTAGAAACTTATCTTAAATTGTATTGGCCTCAGTGTGCTGATCATAGGGTAAAAAGTATTGCTTCTTGCTGGCATGCTAGTGCTAGGTGGGTTGTCATGTCTGATTTTCCCCACATGCAGTGATAACCCTGACATCTCTCTGTGCCCATACCAACCTCCCTGCCCAGGGAAGGGTGACCTGTTCTCTCGGCTGACAGTCTCATGGGACAGCCTGAGCCGAGCAGACAGCAGCTGTCGGGATGTTTTCTGCAGGGGGAGCAAGCACTGCCCGAGAGAGGACACTGCCCTCTCTGTACGGACTGACCACAGCAAACACACACCCCTGTGGATGCACCTCCTCCAAGGGCCCATCCCCAGCAGATGACACAAGGCTGCATATGGGATTGACTGGTTATGGATTCAATATTTAAGAATGTTTTCAGGTTTGTTCCTAGCCAGAGAGGAAACTACTCCAGAGTACCCTACTCTGAAATAAACCCCGTAACACTGAGTATTCTGGTTTGCTCCACAAGCCTACGCAAGACCATGCTAGCTTTTAATTAATTTAAAGCTCAATTTGTAAAACATTAACACATAAAGAAATATTTTTTTTTTTACATGATCACAATTGGCAAAAAAAGTTTCGATTTCAAAGAAAGTCTTTCACAAAGTTCAGTGTTGTCAGAATCAACAGTGGTTCAAACCATTCTAATAATGACTATTTACAGAAGAGATGGAGTGACTCATAAAAAGAGCTTTCAAGCCAAACTGTAGCAATATATTTCTAGAGAGTAGCCAGTTTCTTTTCAATTGTCAGCTGCTCACTATGATCTAAAAGGGTTCAACTGCAATCATTTGTAGCACTCTCCATTTTCATCGATGTTTCACAATTCATCAGTTTCAAGCCTAAATAATACTGTACCCCACTGCAAATGTTCCTCTAATCTTTTCCTCCTCCAATGACCTGATCTGCAGGACTACAGGGGAAAAATCCCCACTGTTCAGCACTAAATATAAATCCTGCATGAAACAGATGTCTTCCCTTTATCTTTTCCAATGCTTTGTTATTGCATTTAATGATCTGTCCCTGATTTCCCTTATTTCCTGTCTTTTAATAACCAAAGAAGAGCAGACAAATCCACTGTAATACACTGATCTCTTTGAAGTCTCCCATTTGATAATTATAGGTAAAATGATGTTAAAGAATATAAAACCCCACAAGTTTAAGGGAACAAACGTGCAATGTATCTATAATATTATACTCTATTGTACCTTGGTGTTTATTATAACCTTCCTTCCTTGAATGTCACAAAAAACCCTGAGACACCAATTGGTGTCAAATTGTATTATTATAATTTCATGATGTAATTCCTGAATATTGCTGGAGTTATTTTAAACATTAAATGTTTTTGGGTTTAAAATGTTATTTAAAGAAAAAGAGATACATCCAGGGTGCATATCTCCTTTCCCAGTGCTCATCTCTTTAATACTTGATTGATATACTCTCCTGGTCTGATTTTCAAAAGAATTGAAAAAGCGAGGTAGGAATCTGAATGTCCTACTTTCCCTGAAATCCCTGTTATTTCCTCAGTTTCGTTGAAATTCTCAGCATATCTGACAGAGATTTTCAAGGTGTTGGCTTCCTTATCAATGCCAGAATTCACCACATATCTGAGAATTATCTCCTACCTCTTCTTGTTCTGTGTGACAGTGGGTTCCACAGTAAAAAATCAGACTTTCATCCTTCCGAAATGTCCTCTGCATATGTTAAAGCCGGGCTTGAACATTTTGCATTTTCCAGACAGAATGATGGCAAAGTAGAGGGCTGGAGTCCTCGTGTTCCATAAGCTGTGGGTGGGCTGCAAGGGGACTGGATTCGGAGGAGATACATCAAGTCTGTCTGAAATGGAAATCAATTCCTGCAGAAACCCCATTGCAGGGCACCTCACACTCTCCCTAATCTCTCCTGCTGTTCAGAGTACAAGGCTGCTGCAGCAAGTCATTTCTAGGTCCTTGAAACTGTGCAGCTTGGTATAATTTAGACATGAATTCTCTATCTATATAACTTAGAAAGTTACTCTGCTTCCTGTCTTCCTCATAGAGTAAAAGATTTTCCTCATGGCCAGTCTGATCCTTTCAGGTTTCAGTTTAATCCTGTTGTCTCTTTCACTCACACCACTGCGATATCATTTTCTTGATACCTTCTTCCCTGCGGGGCTGAACGGGTGCTGAGGAATCCCTGGATCCATCTCTTCTCCGAGCTCTCACCCTCTCCTTGCAGGGCAGAGCCTCCAGCCCCGATCCACTGTGGCAGTCTCTCCACTGAACCCCTGTCACTTTGTCAATGACTTTCTTGTCCTGGGGATCTGAGAATGGACACGGCATTCCGGCTTTGTTGCCTGTGACACTGCGTCTCCTGATGTCTCCGAGGGTGTCAATTATTTTCTGCTTTACCCAAGTGTTGTCTGAGCTATTTATTACAACATGAGGGGGGATTGCTTGGCACAATTTAATAGTTCTTTAGATAAGAGGTAAAAGAAAAGCTTTAAAATCTAGGGAAAGCCAGCCAGCTTGCAAGGGAAATTTTAGAATAAGTGAATCTGGTCCTTCTGCCCAACCTGAACATGCTTCTGCCATAGTGCAAGCCCTTATGTGCTACTGGCAGGATCTGCTCCTACAGGATCCAAAGAAGCTCTGTCTTTCAGACTCGGGAGCTGGTAGGCTGTGTTGGCACTTTGGGAAAGCACAACATACAGAAGAAGAGCTTGATATATTTGCTGACATTTCATCTTTGTTCATGTATTTGTTGGACTGACAAATAACTGTGGAATGCAGATGCATAAGGAAACCTTTTTAAAGAGAGCAATGAATCAGTGTTTGAGACTGATGTTGCATATGATGACAACTCCCTGGCTCTCTACGGCGTTTCTCCTGTCTCAGACACTGTTCTTGATGTCATGTCCCATAGCTTGTTTTCCTTTACCTCAAGTCCCCCCTTCCCCAGTTATCCTTCACTCTAAAATACTCTGCTTGCTCTGTTCTCTTCTGTTTTCCCTTCCCTGTCACCAGCGTCCTCCCTCTCCCACAGATGCATCTTTAACACACAAAATTTTGAAAGTGGGAGCAATAGCTTGGAGGTCAACATCAAACCATTCAATGTGCTTCCCTGAGGAGAATCATTGTGAGCTGCACAAATAGAGATGCATGTGAATAAAGACTCTAATGCTTCATTACCACTGCAACAGAATAATTGGTACTCTAATTTACATCCTCCCAACACTATCTATCTATCAGGATGTAATGAGATATTTAACATGTTGTTACTCTATGTACGCACATGTTTTATACATAACAACCTGTTATCTGTCAGCTTAAACCAGCACAGTACAGTACAATTAGATTCTCTCCCCTATAATTATCCTAACATATGTCTGGGCAACCCCAGCAAAGACAAAAAAATATGCACTGGATATAAATCATGACAGAATAAGGGCATGAACTCTCTTAGTTCGGTATTTTATATTATTTCACTTTCTTGAAACTTCAGATACTTAAAGACAAATGGATTTTTAAAATGAAAAATCTATTCATTTTTTTAAGAAGATGGCATAATACTTACAAATGCCTTCTCTACATTCTTATTCAAAAGGAATAAAATGAGCTATGCAGCAGGGTAGAATATGGATCAATATGTGTTTTAAATGGTTCCTGGTTTGATTTCCACTGAAATCAGGGGGTGTTTTGCCACTCATTTCCAAGAGTGCAAGGTTAGGTCCAAGCTAGAATTTGTATCAGTCCTCTCTATGTCTTTTTCAGGTTCACAAGTACTCCAGAAATCTTTAAATTCCACTAGCTATGAGTAAAATGCACTCAGAAATGTGAAGTTCCCCCACAATCTCAAAGTTCTGATGTCGCACAAAGTCCTTCCAGTTCTTCCATTCAAATGGCTGCTCTTGCAAATAATCTTTCTCAGTAAAATTAAAGCAGTAACTTTGTTCCTATCAAAACTTGGTTTTTTTTCATGATCATATAAAGTAAGAGTTTTCTGCCTTCTGTGTCTCTTTTGTACAAAGAATTGCAATGAAAGAGTACTTTTATTCTTCCTAAAGATGATGCATGGTAATTTCAGGGACAACTTAAACCAGGATATTCTCTCCACCTTCCCTGCAACCTTCTACATGAGCAGAAGGTATCCTTGTCTGGCATAGGTAAGCACACCAATTTTCCAAACTGTTCTGTTACTTCAAATGCAAGAAAGAGAAAAATGAAATTATTCAAAGAGAGCGATTCATTAAAAACATAATGACAAATGTGCACTATTTTAAAAAACATTAGGTGGAAACAATCTCAATTACACTAAGACTGATGGGACTGCTCTGTTCCATAGACATACAGGAATATATTGACAAAGAGATTTTCTCACTTTAATTTTGGTTATTTTCCTTTTTTCCTGCAGAGAATTTTTGATTTTTTTTTAATTACACCAACTATAGTTTAACCAGAGTGAAGGGAATCTAGTGCACTCAGTTATTTTGGATTTCTCATAATATCCTTGTCTGTTAGCTGCTTAGACACCAGCAAATAGCAAACACTTATATTATTTTATTTTCTTAAAAAGAAACACCTTAATTTAATAATAAATATAACCTTCACAGAGGCATTACTTTTGAATTTTTAGAGACTTCAGAGATTAAATAATTTAAAACATTATAATGCTCACTGTTTTCAGCTACTTTTGCTTTGTAGACAATAGCAGTGGATAAAACATTGAGTGCATTCAGCATGCAGCAGCATTGAGATAGGATTAGGCAAATGCTCTAGAAATTAGTGCCCATCCCTTTGGTATTTCAGATTTACATCTTAATTTCCCTTTCCTTCAGAAAATGTTCAATGTATCTCCATGTGTTTTTGTCCACCTAACATAAGGGGTTAGGGTTTATTTCGTGTGTACAGATATTTTTCTGAAATACAACAATTTACAGCTTTTGGTAAATAGGTCTGGAAACTTTCTTGTGAAGACGTTTAATTTCCATTTCCAATTTCAGATTACTGGCACTCGATTTATTCTCCTACAGTCAAGAATGTTAGAGAGATCAGCTGTTTTGTCTATACAGTAAATAAGTTGGAACAGGGGCCATAATTTACTCAATATTTGTATCACTTTCAAAATAATGTATTCTCAAATTGATTGACTTCTAGTCAGTACCATAATATGAATGTTAAAACAGGGTTGCATTTCACACTAAGTCATACATTAGCCAGTATTCATGGAGCCCAAATTTAATTCTGTCTTGGGTGAGTATCTACACTACAGAGTTCAAAGTTACAGTCATCAAATGTCTGAAAGGAAGCAGATCCAATACCTAACTGGGCAGTCAAAACAGCTCAAATTGCAACTATCAGACACTTATGATGAATTGCTCATGAATAATCAGCAGGCTAAGAATTACTGACAGAAGCTATTCTGAGAGCAGTTTTGAACAAATCCTGGGAAAAAAAAAATCGTGCTCTTTCAATGACAGTTCACAAACAGAGAGTTGACATTTGGCAAACACATAATTCAACATGAATTACTCAGTCAAGACTAGTAATAACACCTAGCAATTATACAGTCCTTTACACATTCAGTGGATTATACAAACTCTGACATTAATTAAGTTGAACTGCCTCTTCTCCTCTGCTCTTTGCCTTAAAATTCTCTTCAGCAAAAACTTGCTCTGGCACACACAGATTTTCACACAGACTGGCTGTGTGACCAGCAAAATCTCCATCTTTATGGGCAAAAAGAAACAAGTTTCAAGTCTGAGGTAAAAACACAAGGCTGGCTTGTCAGTTTAGAGTCCAGGATAAATTAGGAATGATGCCCTGTTGTGACAAGCCAAAGATGGACTTGAGATTTCTCAGTTACTGTCCTTACTGCTGGGAGGAGGAGGAGAAGAGGGATTTGTCTGCTGGGTTGGTTCCAGCTGAAACCCCAGCAGGCAGGGCAGTGGAGGTAGGTGCTGCACAGCCCATTCTTCTGCTGGAAGAGGCATCACCATTGTTGCAGGAAGTATTTACAGGTTATTTAGTACGTGGATTATGTGTCAAAACACTTGAGAGGGGTAGGAGACACAGAGCCTTCACAGGGACTTTTTTCTCTTTCCCTTCTCCCGGCCTCCTTTCCCCCTGTGCACATAGAACTTATACAGGAGTGTACAGAAAAAAGCAGAGCTGGACAGCACCTGAGTAAGACCTATTGGAAGAAAACAGGAAGGCTAATAGGCTGGGATCACACTCATAACTCAAGACAGCATTCTCTATCATTTCTTTTAAGATTTCTATGAAATTAATTTCCTAAATATTGCCAAATCATCTACCCTCTCTATTCAGATAGATGATGTATGCATGAAGTTGATTAGTCTGTAACAAATATGTCCTGAAATAATATCAGGCTGCTGATAGTGGTATAATCCAAATTTTGGATGATGCCTTGAATAGATCAGAAATTAAAAATTGTTCTTAATACACTCAGGAGACTGCATATCAATTTATAGAGATGATACATATTCTAAAGAGAAAAAGAAAAATAAATTAGCCCCAGCATTTCTGGCTGATGGGGTTAGAAGGCAAACTCATTAGCACATTCATAAGACATTTGCTTATCTATACACCAGCCTTCTGTTGCTGAACAAACCTCCAGAGTATCCTCTGGTTCATTTCTCTGTCTTTGTCAGTGGTGCCACATGTATGGGGTTCAATATTGCCCTAGTTATTCAGCACTGGTGAGTAATCAGTGTGCCCAGTAGCCACTCACTCATGTGTAAGAAAATCAAATGGTTCAGAGTCTTTGATCTCATTGCATTTCACTGCTTGTGTAATTTATAGGGCTGATAATTGAAAGTGGTACAGGTTCCCTGAGTTAAATTCTCTGCTCATTTTCTAATGTGCTTTGATAAATGAAGTAGGTTGGTAAGCATAATTACAGTCCTGGATTTTGATATTTTTCTCTCTCTCTCTTTAGGATTATATTTAGATGTAGTGGCAGTACAGTTTTAAAACCAGCTTTTCTCTAACTACCATATGCCGAGTCTCTCCCAAAGCTCAAGTCTGTTAGGTACAAGCTCTTAGAGAACGTATAAGTTTCTGACAGACAACCACCTGTCATGTATTTGAATGTATTCATTATAAATTGCATGCCCCTTCTATGATTACAGAAAGTGAACACTCAAACTAAACTTTCGAAGTTTGCTAATAACCAATCTCCACCTCTTCCTGAAATTTCCTGGATCTAAATCACCAAACTCATCTGTGCCAGGTAGCAATCCCTGGCTCTGTGGCCCTGAGACATAACTAGAATATTTTGTGTTTTCAAAGTGAGATAATCTGAAAAAAAAAGGTGAAATCTGTACTGCAGCCTCCTGGAGCAGTGCCTCCAGAGCACGATGCCAAGAGCGTGCATTGCTTGCCCTGCAGCCTGTCCTCAGGGTATGTGCTTGTCTTTGTGGGCACGGGGCCTGCTGGCATCACATCAGGAGTCTGTCCGAGGCTAAAGGAGCCTGTTTTGGCACCATCTATTTCATGTTTCCTGCCTGGAGTGAACCCTGGAGCAAATTAGTTTGCCAACTGTCCCTTGGCTTCCTCCTGGAGCAGAGGAGTGTGCTCACTCAGCAAGGAGCCTGGGAAGCCCTGGAATACCTGCACTAGGAATAAGCAGCACCTAGGCTGGGCAGCTCGCTTGCTTAGCAGCACAGGGGCCCCTGGGGACAGATGCCATGTGGTCTTGCTATCCTGGCTCGGGGATATAAGTGTTTCCATGGTGGAACAGATAATAAAATATCACCCACATCGCAGTTTCCATGACTATACGAGCTTGCAGAGCTTCTTATCCTCATATGTAAGTCGTGAAGAGTAACCTTTTTGCCACCCTCTCTGTGAGATCCTGGGTTTAATACAACAATTTTTATTGAAGGACATTTTATTCTCTTTTATTCCTGCAGTATGATTCTCCATTGCATATTAAAAAAGTTCAGGAGGAAAGGGAGAGAATTGGTGAAGAGTAACGAGTCTCTGAAAAGTGACTATAAGCATCAGAGATCTGCCTTCCAAGCGCTAACCAGGCATCACACCCTTTTTTTGGACAGCTGTTTCATCCTGCCACTTTCACAAATATTAAGAGCAATTAAAATCAGGAAAATAAAAACATTGACTCCTACACACCTGTGTTTTAAACTGCTGCTTAATATTTACTTAATTGTCATAATAGTATTTAGTGCATTCACTTCTTTAAATGGATCTGTAACCATGGCAACAACATCATCCTCTCATAGCACGTTCTTTAAAGTCACACTCTGGAAACTGCACATTGTTCCAACTTTTATTGTTTACTCTGATGCTTTGGATCACAACATGACTGCACCTATTTGCCTGTTTCTGGAGTTAAGTAGCCCCTTCCAACCAAAGCACTTTTCATATGCCACTAAATGTCCCTCAAAACTTTTGTTAAGGCCAGTCTGCATCATTCCCAAGGGGATGAAGCTAAGGCACAGGTATATGAGCTGACTTGTCTGCTGTCAGACAGAATCTCTGGGCAAAAAGAGGCACCAGAACACATTTTCTACACTTCCAGGCAAAACACTCACAGGTCATCAACTAAGCAATGAGATGTCATCTAGATCTTAAGTGAAAAAAAAGAGAAAAAAAGAAAGGAAAAGATTAAAATTAGGGTCTTTTCCATTCAAAGTCAGGCTGAAGCACAGTAATTCCAGAGGTCTGAGTGCAATGCAGTTTGGGTAAAAATTCATTCCAGCGTCTAGGTCATTGGCCATAAAACACACTCAGAAAGCCAGTGTGGGATTTCTTTTGCTTACACTGCTATTTGTTTACTGTAACTGTTGAATTTCAAATTTATGCTGATTCGAGAGCAGAACTTGACCTCTTGTTTTCATGCAAACATCCACCACATGAAAAAAAGAAAGAAGCAGTAAAAATATCTGAAAGGAGCCAAGGAGTTTCTCAACAGTATGAATTTCATAGTGCGTTCTAAGGCCTCTCTGAAGGGTGCAGTTGTGCTGTTTTTTCTGGAATATGACATATTTTTGCCCTTCCCCTTTTATTGCTATTCCCATTAGAATAGAGCGGTAAACATTTTTAACGATGATATGTTTTCACCAATTATTCAACAAATATAGAGAATGTTGAGTTAGAGGAAATGAGGCATTAAGTACTGCAGGCAGAGTTCATACAAAGCACCACAGAGGCTTGAGAGCAGCTGCTGAAAGCCATTGTGCTAAAATTTCACTTTGAAAAAGGTACACTTCTGTTCAGTAGGCTCAAATGTTTCTAAAGGGACCATTCAAAGGCTTTTGTGTCAATCGTTTACATTCCCATTGTGAAAATAATTTCATTTTGAGATATCTAGGCAACTGAAATGCCACAAAGAGTCATATGAATGGCATTTGGGCCTGAAAATGTGGGAATACAATTCAGATATCCATTGCATTGTCCTTGGCTCCCTCTGCTTTGGAAACAGAGCATGTAGGGTAAGATACTCAAAGTCGCCTAAGACAATAAAACTACTTCAAGTTAGGCACTGAGACACCTGCAGTTGGTTTGCATGGCAAGGTTTTGGTACTGGGGAGTACAGGGGTGCCTTCTGTTGATGCCTTACTTTTCAGCTTTCATATTTTTCAAATCCTGCACTGCCTAGTGTGTAACTCTGAAGTTTCTTGTAGCCTGTTCACTTCTGCTCTCTCATGTTAGGTAGACATAACAAAGCCTCTCTGGGCTTTGACTTCAAGGACACTGAGACTGTCCTAGGCCCAAGAAGTATAAACCAAAAGCCTCTAAAGGGGGGGCAAGCTTGGGGAAATTACATCATTAACTGAAGCTTTAATTGGAGAATTAACCCTGATATGCAAAGGAACCAAACCTATAAAAGTGTGAAGAACTCATGACTTGGGGTCCATCTTGGCAGTAGCCTCTGGCTCCCCAGGGGTACCTTCGAAGGCCCTTCAAATAAATACCTACCTTTATTCCCTTACTCCTGTCTAGTCTCTGTTTCTAGGAGGCCTCTTAAGGCATCACTGTGAGAAGCTGCCAGAAGCTTTCCCCATGTCTGACACAGCCAATTCCAGCTGGCCTGAGGATGGATCCACCACTGGCCAAGGCTGAGCCCACCAGTGATGGTGGTGTGCTTTTGGGATAATAGATTTAAGAAGAGGGAAAGAAAAGCCCTGTGCAATGGAAATTTCAGTCAGAGAGAGGAATGAGAATAGGTGAGTGCAATGACTCTGCAGACATCCAGATCAGTGAGGAAGGAGAGGCAGGAGACGCTCCAGGCACTGGAGCTGAAATTCTCCTGCTGCCTGTGGTGAGGCAGCTGTGCCCTTGCAACCCAGGGAGGTCCATGGGGCAGCAGAGATCCTGCAGCCCAGGGAGGACCCCACACCAGAGCAGGTGGATGTCCAAAGGAGGCTATGATCCTGTGGGAAATCTGCACTGGATCAGCTCCTGGCAGGACCTGTGGAGAGAGAAGCCCATGCTGCAGCAGGTTTGCTGGCTGGGCTTGTGACCCTGCAGGGGACCGACACTGGAGCAGCCTGTTCCTGAAGGATTGCAGCCTGTGGGAAGGACCCACACTGGGGAAGTTCATGGAGGACTGTCTCACATGGGAGGAACCCCACACTGGAACAGGGGGAGAGTGTGGGTCCCCCTCGCCCTGAGGAGGAGGAAGCTGCAGGGACAATGTGTGAGGAGCTGACCATGGCCCCTGTTCCTGCCCCCTGCAGCAATGGGGGACAGGAGGTGGAGAAATCATGAGTGAGGTTAAGAGAGGAATGGTGGGAGGAAGGTGTTCTAAGATTTATTTTTTGATTCTCTTTATCCTACTCTGATTTGATTGGTAATAAATTAAGCTAATTACCCCAAGCTGAGTCTGCCCATGACTTTAATATGGTGAGTGGTCTGTGCCTGCCCTGATCTCGACCCACATGCATTTCATTATATTTTTTCTCCCCTGCCCAGCTGAGGAGGGCAGTGATAGAGTGGTTTGGGTGGACACCTGGCATCCAGCCAGAACCAACCCATGACACCACCTTAGTAAATCTCTTCCTTTCATATAATTAATCCTTCTTTAGTACCACTGATTTTAATGAGACATGAGGAGTTGTTTATATTTTCTTGTTACCAGATTTAGAAAGTAGCACAATGATGTCATTTTTATACTAATACATCTTCTGGCCAGGCTGACCATGGACTGTCAAATGCCATTTCTGATGACTCATACTCATAACTGGTTATTCTTTTGTCTGCCTTTTCCTTTGATGCTCTGGCCTTTCAACTTTGTGATTTCTCTGCTCTTCTGAGCCACTCTGTGTCCTTGTCTGACCCTCACTGTCTCCAGCCTCTCTGACTCTCATATTAGGCAACCTGCTTTCCATCATTTTAATTTTTTAATTTCTTTATTTCTGCTTCTATTAGTGTATGGAGTTTGTCAGACTCTTTTTGGAGGAAAGTTAATTTTCTTTTCTGACAAGAAGCACAGTTTTAGAGCTGGGGATGCCATGGTATTTAGGAGTGCTGAATAAAAAAAATAAGAATACAAAGGACCATAACATGTGATTGAGAAACATTACCTGAGTGTCAAGGAAGGGAAAGAAACTCTATGAAATTTTCCCTCTTCCCCCTCCTTTTTTTTTTTTTTAATTTAAATAGATTTTAAAAAGGTATTCCATTTAATTGAGGACTGATATCTCAGTCAGCAAGGAGTGACACACTCCAGCATTTTCCACAGAGCTGCTCTGCAGAAGAATGGGTCACTGTCTTTAGTTTTTATCTGCTGAGGGCAGGAAAATGGGAGGACTCAGAAACAGCCCCAGCTGGGCCCAGCTCTGTGCTCCTTGCCTGGCCAAGCTTCAGACCACCACCCCCAGCTTTGTGTCCAGCTTGTTTCTCCCTCATTTCCGTGCCCTCCACACTACCTGCTCCCAGCCAGAGACTCTTAGGGCTTGCTGGGGAGTCTCCTTCCTCATTCTCTGCCCTTTGTCTTCCCTCCTGTTCCTGCTAAAAGCTCTCTGGGATGCTGTGCTACATCAGGTCGAGGTAACTCATTGCAGCTCCTTTCCTTGCATCACTTTTCAGCCTCCTCATCCAACAACTCTTCCCTCATGGCAGAAGCACCCTTCACCAGCATTTGCACTGTGCATTTCACTTTCCCAATCAGCATAACTGGAAAAAAAATACTTTTCATTATCCTTATTCACCTGACCCTTATAGTTGGGTCATGCAGCTCAGGCTGTACTGAGTGTTTAGACCAAGGGAGAGATCTATCTAGAGTGGCAAATTTTAGCACTTTCAGTAAAAGATTGCCAGATTAAAAAACCAGTATTGGAATAGATAGTTCCTGGCAATCTTAATAATAACCATAATAACTTTAATAATAATAATACCTCCAGCAGTCGCTCATAATATATGTGTTTTCCTTGACTGTTATGGAAGATTTCCCTGTAATATTCTTTTGAAATTATATTATCTTTTCTCTCTATGAGTAAATTATAATTGACACTACAATTTATCATTTTTGAGTAACACCGTAACCTTACATTTTTTTAAAGGCTGCTTTTATTCAGATCACTCAATGGGACAGACTCTATCTGATACAAAAGATCATGCAGAAGGTCTAGTGTAGTTTGTCTTTCAAGGTCAGCAAGACTACGGTGACACAACCAGATTTGGTTTATGATTGAGAGACTTAAGCCATACCTCTTTTTAAAGACATTCATTTCATTCTTATATGCTCTTCTGTTTCAGCCAGCATCTCCCCTCTCTGTCCCCTTGCTTTCCAAATCAAGCAGATAATTGTAGAGGAAAACTCAAATTCTACTAATTGCAGAAGAAGTTCCCAACTGTTCTTTACCATCTCAAAGGAAGAAAAGTAAAGATGGAATGCAAAATTAAAAAAAACAAACCTATACAGAACCCATTACTGACATTAAATATAGGTGGATTGTGGCTTTATGTTTTTGGGGGACTGACCAGAAAAAAGTTAATGTTCAATCAATTATATTAGCAGAGGTAATAACTTTCAGTATTTCTTGCAACTTAGGAGAGAGTTTCCCAGAAGTGTACAGGAATCAGAGGCTGTGTTTACATTATCATTACCCCATTGCTTAGGTTACTGGAAGGGAAATAACAACTTCAACATCAGTAGTGTAATATAGGAATTTTTTTTAATCTTTAGTTTACCCAGAAGGTTGGCAAAATCATCTTCATAATGGTGGTATTATCCAGCTTTACTAATGTGTAACCAAAGCCTTAGAGAATGTATACCAAATGCCATAATGACTTTCCTTTCTTTTCTTCAGACATTCTTAGTCATAAAATCTCTTATATAGTTTCCCAAACCGAATTAATACTGCACTGTAATAGTGAGCATGACATAGATGTTTTCCCAGAGTAAGTCTAATTTAGCAGGCAAAGCATAGAAAAGTTTTGAGCTCTTCCTATAGGACATTTTGCTGAAATTACTCCACATAAATCAAAGAGAAGATACCAAAATAACTTCAATGAGTCTCCTGCTTTTTCAATGTTTGCATGTTGGGCATAACTGATTCACTGTCTAGTGTGCCCTGGAGAGTTATGAAATCCAAAAAAGGAAGCCTTCTCTGTTGAAACAGCAGAGTGTTATTCATTAAAATAAAACTGCATTGAGGAAAAACAGCCTACTAATTAGCAAGGGGCTACTGCGAGCAGATCTATTATTTTCCAATATTAAATTATTAGCGTTTTTATTACTGTACCATTATATACACACCATTTGCTTATTTATTGAAGAGATGTAAGGGTTTTAAAACTTTCATTAATATGGTTTGATGCAGCAGAGAATTGCTTTACTGGAACAAACCACTCCAAACCTCTTATTTTTTTCACCCACTCTTAGTGAGAGGTGAAGAGCCCAATAAAGCTGAACGTGCCGTGTCTTTTCAGATGCACATGTATCATTACTATGACATGGCAGTGTGTTGCTCCTGTCACTCTTTCACATCTCTAGTTCAAAAATAAATTAAAATTAATTAAAATTAAATTAAAATTAATTCCTGAGCTCTATTTCCCTCTCTGGAGCTGGAAGTTTCATTTGGAAACCTGTCTTCAGAAGATGCTCACCAGGAGTCACAGGTTCTGTAGTACCCACATCCACTGACACATCACGGGCCCTGTGAAAATGTTCTAAAAAAGGGCACAACAAGAAAACACATATTTCAGCACAGTCTGAGAGAGACAGAGTTCTTTAGGACTGTATTTAATTATCCTCTGGTGCCAAAGAGGAATGATGCCCCTGTGTATTCTGCTTGTTGCTTGGAAAATGTTTGATTATTTTTAATAACTGTACGTCAGTTCTCAATGAACAAAAAAGTGGCAGAACAATTGCATGGACAATTGCTATGGCCAGTGTCCAAATAGCTTTTGGCAGTCTTCTCTGGGTTATGGTATTTTGTCACAATTGGGTTTGCTGACCGACCCAGCAGCCACCTATTCATTAGTGGTGGAGGAGGGATGAAATTCTGTTTGTAAGTTATGGAATATTTGGACTTGTTGAACTGCACAGTCACAACAGCAGCATCAACTAGCATCTACATTAGATTTTTATTGTTTTTCTTGGCTTATCTTTGCAAGCCTAGTGCAGCAACAAAGATGAACTCTTCTATGTCTGTATAATTATGTCCAGGGATGCTAAAGCACTCCAATGACTGCCTGCAAGAAGTGGAATTTTCCCCCTTTTCAAGGGGACTCAGTTGGCAAAGATTGTTACAGCTTTAGCCTAATTTAGACATAATGAGATATAAGTAGGCATAAATATTCTCGAAAAAGAGCACTATCTTGCAAAACAGAAGTGCAACAAGCATCTCACAGAGCATATCATTGTAGAATCCTCTCATATGGGACAGCCTCCTCACTGATATTTAAATGTTGAACTGATTTCCAAGTCCTTATAAGGCTAAAAATCATAATTGTCAATGATCTCAAATAAAACTGACCCTTAACTGGCTGTAGGTACACATTCAAGTATTTCTGAAGACCCTTGTCTAGAATAGAAATGATATAGTAGTTTGCAATTACAGAATTACAACTGAACTCTGAAATACAGAGCTCTTCATGGCTTTGTCTTTGATATGTACTTAAAACTTATTATTATAGACATACTTTATGGGGCAGAATTTGACTTGCATAGTACAGATTATGTGTGTAATTTTTTATGAGAGTTTTTGAATTTTTGTCCCCCAAGGTGTTTTTTAAAAATCTTGTCCGCAGTTAATAAATAACAGTATAAAAATAACAAAGCTAACTAACTTAATACAGCTATTGGGTTCTTTTGAGTAGAGTGCTGTGAGCTGGGAAAGATTTTAAAGAGATTATGGGCTGGAGATAAGAATTCCTATCTGACAGATCCCTCTGGAGGTCATGCAAGGGAAACAAACAAGAAACCATGTGGCCAAAAGGTGATCCCCTAACAAACAATTAGAGGGTATATGGGTCAGAGAATGGGGAGAGAAGGAACGCAAAATTGAAGACACTCAGTTCTACCATATAACTGAGATGCTGATGTAAACAAGTATTGTATCCCTTCGTGCAGCTCCTGTCCCAGTGCTTCAGCTTTCTGATTTTTCTGTCTGATTTCCATTTCCAGAAGCCTTGGTGCTCTGTCTGCTTGTATGGCCAGGAAGTGCTTGGAATTAGACTGAAAATGATCCCTCTGGTACCCATGATGTATCACACACGGCTCAGCTGGGAGAGGAGGGACAGAGTGGTTTCATTCCCTATCAGATTATAAGTCACACACTAAGTATGGATCCCTCTGGGGCAATTATCCCAGAAAACATGACATCTTTTCATCAGAAAGTCCCAAGCTAATGTTAGCGCTCTGACCACTCTCATCAAGAAGGAACTGCCCCAGGAGGAAAATGTCATTGGAAGGAGAACTATCAGCATTATAGCTTTGGGGAGAGGCTGCAGATATGGCACAGAGAGACTGAGGATTGTTCAAACTGGACAGATATGGATAGTTCAGGAAGAAAGAGCTTTTGCCAATGAAGTCTTGGGCTTATAGAAAAAGAAAAAAATATTACAGTCTCCAGCTCCTGAGATTGTAACAAATGTGAATTCTGTCTGAAGACCTCGAATACACTTAAATAATTCCTAAATTAATCTTTTGAACAAACCCAGCTGAAGTTAGGAGGCTTGAGAGAATGAAAATGTTAATGTTTTTCTATTTTTTTTTCACTTCCTGTGAATGTATACTGGCTGAAGTAGAACACTTGGAGTAAGATAGATTCCACAGACTAACTGGACTGAAGTTTGGAGTGTGTTTTCTGGCTGAAAGGACTCAGAAAACAGCAATGTCCATTTACAGAACAGTTTCCAAACAGAAAAACAAAACAGTGAAGAAAAGGAAAAAATACAACAGGTTTGAAGTGGTATATCAAAGATATGTTTACTATTTAGGTAACCTATATGCTTTTATAATATTTTCTGTTCCTCTGATTTTTCTTTGTCACAATTTTGTCTGTCTATTTCGATGTATGGTTTTTTTCCCCAACCTGCAATACTTGGGTCAGCTGTCGTGTATGTAAATGATGCTTTGGCCATCACTCCTAGCACTACATTACTCAGAAGGAAAGATAACTGCAGAAGTGTTTTCTCACCACACTTTCCGGGTAATCCTACACTGGTCTATAAGAAAAAAGATAAGAAAAGTGAGTCAGGAGTGAAGGCAGGAAAGGAAGAAGACAGAGAAAGAAATACCTAAACTGCTGAAAGCATCTTAGCTTTCCTGGTAATTGCAGAGGAGTTTTGTCCAGACCAAAATGATCACTGGTATTCAAGATACAACAGCTCAGGAACCACAAAGGATATTGATGAATATGATCAGAAATACAGAATGTTGATTGCTCCTCTTTCTTTTTTCTCATTTAGAATGATGTTCAAAATCATTGGACTACTTTCTAATTTGCCTTTTTCCCCCCACACTTCATTTCATTTTCATTTGCTGTCATGCTGAGATCTATTTTGGGTACTTAATGTAAAGCTAAAACACAATCCTATTGGAGGTATATTTTTGGTGCAAATAAATCATACAGAAAACCCAAAACCTTATTATTGTTGTTTTAGTAAAAGGAAAAGATATTTCTTGTTTAAAATACATTTTTCTCTTACACCCAAAATGTTATTCTTATTGGGAAATTGGGCTTTTGTAACCACAATCCCCAAATCAACTGCGCAAGTGTGATTGAACTGATTACACTAAATTTAGATTATTTCACAAGTTACTGCAGGTTTTCAGAACTTTTATCATCGTTACATGCTAGTTGTATGTAATATATCAACAGTTTTGCAAAACTGAGCTTGTCTCTGAGTTGTTTCCCTTTTCCAAAGCCTCTGATTATGCAAGTATTGCTAATTCCCATTTCTAACTCATCCAGTAAGACAGGCTACAGCAGCTCAGTGAAATTCAGTGGAGAGAGCAATGGGTCTGCGTAAAAGGGAGGTGGGTGTACAACCTGGGATGTTGTACCTGCTCAGGATTTAGAACTCTTTTTTCATTGCTATCATGATTATCGGTCCTGGGAAGGAAAGTGCTGTGTTTACACTGTTGACTGAAAACACCCTGTGTAGCTGTGAACAGCAAGTGGGAAATCAGTCTAAATGAAACTCCAACCTGTCACAGCTGGGCTCTTTCTATTCCTGAGACAACTCTTTACAGCTGGCCTGGGCAAAATCTCCATGGTAGACATAATGAAAGGAAAAACTGGGATGTCTTAATGCATCCCTGTGTGGCTAATGAAGCATCTCCACAGGTAGTTTTGTGCCTGAGCTCTTGTGCGGAGGAGGCGGTGGTGACTCCACCCTGGGAGGTTTCACCAGTGCAATTCACTGGAGCAGCTCCACTTTGCCTACACAGACACATCCTACAAAACTTTGTTAATTAGTCCAGCCTTCATAGCCCAGTTCCTAGTGAGGCATAATTAGAGGGACTGCTGGACAATACATGTGTGATGTGAATCACTGAGTCAGGTCCCAAGCGTGGAAGACTCTGAACGACATGGAAATATGACATGAAAAGGAAGAGTGCTATGAGGGAAATGCATTTGTATTCTAAAAGCACAGCCAGGAAGGCAGAGTGGATCAGAAAATGACCATGAAGAAGAAAAGCGTCACTCAAAGGAAAAGGAAGTGAATAGGTTGTCATGATGGAACTGGAAGAGACAGCTTTCTCAGGGGCTGTATGGAATATGTTTGTGAATGAGCAGGAAGCATAAAAATGAAATGCCATGGACAAGAACTTAGATGACAAGTGAAGAGACAGTGACAGGACAGATATGAGATTGAAAGTAGCTGGAGACTGCAAGAGAAGGAGTTATAAAGAAAAAAAAACATGTTGAAAGAAAGAGTAGAACTTGTGACTTGGCTGTTGCACAAACCCTTTGCCTAAACTCACAGATGCTGGACATAAGATGAAACCATTTTATGGCAGGCTTTTTTTTTTGAATCTGAGAAATAGTATTTTTCACATGGAAAAGGTGGCAGGTGAAGTTCTTCAGTGCTGATCCTCGGTTGCTGACAGGTCTCATTCAAGCCATGGACAGCTACCCATCCTTAGGGGTAACTGAGGCTGCTCTAATCTGTGACCAAGAAGAGTTCAGACATTTTATTGCTACCTCTCCACTTTCTCTTGAGCTGGTCTACATACAGCTCTTTTTTTGGCATGGTTATGTTCCTGAGCAAGCATAAGATGCTCTGCAGAAGAGAAAAAAAAGGAACTACTGTTTAAGGAAATTAGGTTAAGGCAGAAAACACAGAAATGCCTTTCATCTGATGGTTCAGACACCAGCAAGAGCTTCATGGCAGAACAGGTGGAACCAATTTGCAAAACGCTTTTGAAATCGCTGACTGTGTGGTAAAGTGTTACCAGTGCCAGAACACTTCAGTGGAAATTTGAAGAACAGACTTGTTAAAATAATTTCACTCATATGTTATATACACACGCACACACTCATATGAGAATGACAAACAGTATTTTATGTGGAACAGTAACAGGAGGGGAAAAGTAAATCCAGAAAGATCAGGATTCTCTACAAGACCTAAACCCCCAGAGTTTTGTGCTTACTGACTGCAAGGCACTGAGGGGAGGGTGTGATACAGTACACTGTGTACACTGCTGAAATCCTCATACTCTAGAAGTTTCAATAGCTAGGGTGTGGAAAAGATTGGTTGGATTATGCTGCTATTAAAGCAGAATTGATGATATATCTTTGCCTGTATCAAGATTCATTCCCTGAAGATTATCCCAGTACATCCATATAAATCGTGTCATGGGTGTCATCAAACAGAGCAGGAACTGTGCTCTAAGAAAAGTTGCAGTTGGAGACAATAAGGTCCATTAAATGGAGGAAGTTCATTCCTGCCTGACCGTCATTCATCCAGCAAGAAGATGCAAGGGGCGAGAGAAAGCCTGGAGAGGATGCAATTTCTCGATTTCTCTGTAATAAGAAATTGTTCTCATCTGTTTCTACAGGCATTCCTGAAGCTAAAGACTGTCATTTCCACCATCTACCTGTGAAGAAGACAGAAAATTGGACTTTTCAGTGGAGGAAGAAAGACCCTTCCACTGCCATTTTAGGGTATCTGCAGAACAGAGGTGTCCTTTACAATCAGACATTAAAAAGCTTATTGCTGAAATCCCTGTTGAATAGAGCTGTCTGCAGATACAGATACAAGCTCAGTGACAGCTTTCTCAGTAAGGATAGCACTCTGTAAAAGTATGAGAGGTGATCAGGAATAAACAATCTAGTTCCCAATAGTATGGGTCAACAGAAAGTGTCTTCACCCTAAGGTAAGGTGAATGAATGGTCATTTCTAGTGCGGGAATGGCTTGTTTAATTTTTCATATCACCCCTGTAAACACAGGCAGTGTGGCCTTATGGTCCTGTAAACCTACAGCTGAATTTCAGACACTAAATAAAGTGGTGCAGATAGAAAATAAAGAAAATCTTTATTTAAAGCTGCCAGAACATGATTAGAATTGTGTGAAGTTTGCTTTGTTCGTTTTTTTTTTCTTTAGTACTTTAAATCACTGTACTTAGTATTAAAACATATCAGTTCAGGCAGCTATTAATATCCTCTGAGATTTTAAAGCAATTACATTTAAAAAAGGAATTGCAGAATATGTATAAACAGGAATGATGTTTTAAAGAAATTAAACAAAGACCTTAATTGCAAATCCAGTCATAGGGCTGAGAAGAGGAAGAAACCTTTGCTAAATAAAGTCTTAGTGACACGAAGAAGTAATAATCTGACATTTTATTGCATGAATTACATTTTTCTTCCTAGCTACTAAATACTTGTCTGATGTTCATTTGCTGCCACATTTAGAGCTGTAAGTTCCCCCAGAAAAATGCAGTGTGTTCAATGAGATGCATTACTTACTATGTATCTGGGACAAGAGCACCAGGGACTAATGTGGACTGTGGTCCTAACACAGGCTGTGGCCATATCCTGTTAGGCTCCTTTCAGTAATTTGTAATAAATAATGACAATAAACATTTGTAATCCTAAAGTAGGCTGAGAACAGTCTTGGTCTCTTTTCTGGTCAGATATTTTTCCATAGCAGTCCATGATAAGAAAGTATTTCACTGTAAATGAAATTGCCCAAGTTTTGTGCTTTCCTCCTCTAGATAAAAATTGAATCCTGTTCAGTTCTGTTCCACTCTTTCCTTATAAATTCCTAAACAATATGTATCACTGACTTGGGTTCAGATGTTGTTACAACCCCCAGCTTAAAACCACGTTCATTTTTATGCTCTTAGCCAGAATCTTCAAGGAGGTTTGGGTGAAGCATGGAGCTTGCATTACATTCAGAGGAAAATTTGGCTGATTGCTTGGCTTGCAAAATGCTGATTTTACAGCACAACGACAGCTTGGCAGATGCCCCAGTACTTCTTCCCTCAGTATTTATCTAGTTTTTCATGAGTCTTCTTATCAGTTGTATTTTCCCAATGATTATTTCCATGTTTGAGGATGCTGTAGGCCTTATTTAATTCGACATTATAGTCTGCAACAAAACACAAGTGCAAGGATCTGCTATAGAAAATGAGCCAAGTGATGCGGATCACGAGGCACAAAGAAACTAAGAACATAAACATTTATGTCACAAGCACATATACCTTCCTGACCCTAATCCTTAAAGAATGGCTTCACTTTTTGACATGTTACAACAATTCTGTAGTTTGTAGTTCAGGAAGCTCATGCAAAATTGAGGATGAGAAGACGGAGGATCATTCTAGCTAACCTTTGTATTCAGTGAAAATCAATAGGTCAAATATTAAAAACTACTCAGGATAAATAGTTGAATACACTGATGTGAAATTAATGACTTTCAAGCAAAAGAGTTAGCCAGCCATATACAATTTGCAACGTGAAAAATATGGAATTAGACATAGAAGTTAATCTGATTTGTTTTCTCAGCTCAAACTGTAATGCAATATCAAACAACCATATGGCAATTATTTAACTTTGTCGATGATTGCTATACCTTGAATTTTACACAGCTAAAGCTTAAATCTGAGTCAAACATGTTCCTGAATTTACTGAACAAAGAAGGGGAATTTAAAAAAAAATTCTTTGGGTTTATCAAAGTCTTCCCTTGTTTGAAAGCAAATCCCTTCAAAATTAGTAAGACTATTTCTTGCTCTTCTTGTAATAGTACATTCTAGGTTTTAAATTACACCTTCTATTACTTTCAAAGTTTTTGAGGCTACTAAATTAATGCTTTCTCAGCCAGAAATATGAATTACCATAGTGCTTACTTTTGACTACAGAGGAGTAGAAATAGGAGCCTCAAAGTTGGCTGCCCAACAAATTCTTTTCTCAGTTACTGGTGGATATCTGCTGAATTTTCCAATCTAGAACCTCATCTTGCAGAACTGAATTCAGTGAGAGATTTACTATTGATTTCTAAGATCAACATCTGTTGATGTCTTCGATGAGAAGTAAACCACAAATGGTTCTTTTTCTGAGCTGAGCTAGCCAGGACTGGAAGCTGAAATTACAGCTTCAGTGGAGTCCTATTTCCAGTCCTGTAAGAAGAGAAAAAGGTGGCCAGGAAAACGAGAGCAGCCGTAATCAAAAATCTCTCTCTTTGTAATAGAGAGATAAATATATAATAATAAATCCAGAAGTTTATCCTCTAGTCCAGTCTCAACACAACTAATTCCTAGCCCTCTACAGATCTTAATTCTGCAGAAACCAGGCTAAGGTGTAACAGTGTTGTAAGACAATCCCCTTACACTGCTGTGTTTGCAATAGAGACGTGTCCTTCCTGTTGAACTGGAAATAATTCATGACTGCACACAGTGTTAGAAATTTCAAAGTTCAAGCATATACTTAGGAGAGTTAGAAGCCTGGCAGATAAGGTGAAAGATTCAGATTTTTTTTTTTTTTTTTTGGTTAAATGGCTGTGAAGTTTTCTTTACTTGAAAGACCAAGCAAAGCCAAACTTGTAGAATAACATATGGGCAGTCACATTCTTTGTTGCAGATTTCACATTAACATTTAATAAAGGGGAAAAAAAATCAGCTAATAGTCCTGCCCTTCTTCTCTCCTTTATACCATACATTACACAGAGAAAAACTAGAGTGAAAGAAAATAAAGGCTGCAAAATTAACTAGAGGAAAAAAAAATGGAATTACGATTACCTGTATTTGAAGTTATCCTTCCCTTGTGTATATTAATTATTCTGCAGTCTAATTACACGATCACACATTAATTTCTTCTCTAGACTCCAGACTCAGTCATGCACAGAATGGATGGTGCTTGCTGCCTAAGGATTTTTCAACATTTGGTTCAGTGCACAGCCCGAGGCCTCATATAGATTCAAACCACATTCTGAAAACAAAATTTTTCACTCCCACGTGGACTTTTTTACCTATATTGCAATATTAAAGTGCCTAACCAATATTAATTAAACTAGTTCCTACCACTTTTGTGAGTTAAATGGCCTTTCTGGCTTCCTCTTTACAAAGGAAAATTGAGCCACAGCAACTTCTCCCTGTGGCAAGGAGTGCAGAAAATGTCAGCCAAAATGGTTTAAGTCAGGTGATGTCATGAGTTGCTAATTAGAGGATCTAAGAATAGAAAACATCAGCAAATTTGTAAGTGAAATTGTGCTCTGTACTCCCTAATATTTTTCCATCATATTTTATATTTACTTCCAGCATTTCAGGATATATCAATAGGAAGAACACTTTGGACCAGAATTTCAGGAGTAATTATATAGTGCCTGCTTATAAAGTATTGGAGTAATAGGATCAATGCCTAAAGCTGCTATAGCTTGTTTATTTGTGAGCTGGGATCTCACAAACAGAACAGGGTCATTTTAGGCAAATACTTCAGAGTAACTTCAGGAGACGTTTCCAAGGAAATTTTAGATGCCACGGGGGATTGTAGGAGCATGCTGATTCTTCAGTGAGTGATGCATAAAGCTATACCTTCCATATGCTGAGCATCTCCGCCTCACTGAGAATTTTCCAAGAGAAAATGCTCAGAACACAACTTTCATATTGGGCTTGTGGTGGTGACATCTCTATACAGGTCACAAAGACCCCAAATTGTTGTGCCACAAAGCGTGCCACAGTCACCAAAACAACTGAAGAATGTACTAATGTGTCTGACACATTCTGCCCGGCAGGAAGCCATTTCCCCGTATATTTAAAGGTGTGCTGAGGTAGGTGTGAAGAGACACACTGCTGCCTACTGGAGATGACAGTAGTGGTCACAGCTCTTCTTCAGAAGCAGAATATGTTTAAAACGATTCAGAACAAAGTTCACAAACCCCCAAGGTTGAATAGACACTTCCAGAATTGAGTACGTATACAAGAGCTGATGCAATTTAGGAGCTGGTTGTATTTTGAGTGTGACACTCACTCTTCAGGTGTCAATTACTGTCAGCTTTGCATTCTCATCACCTAGATCAGGGTAATATTATTGCACAAGGCTTCTGTGAAGCTTAATATAAAGAAAATGCTTTGAAATGGCAGAGGGAAAAGTGTTACATAAATCTCATAAATACTGAAAACTGTAAGATGCTGTTGATGGTTTTATTCTTATTCCTGGGTAAGAATGATGAGTTTGTTCATTTTCCTTGTATTGTTTATATTTCTCACAATATGTATGAAACACACGTTTTGCTCATGGAGGATCTTGGATTTTTATTTACTATAAGACATTTTATTTCTCTGTTTTAAAGGAATGGTGAATATATCTGCCTGCATGGAAATTTATTATTTTACTGAGGTGCCTAAAGCCTTTGGTAATTGAAGTTGTAGGGTAAAATATATGGTCTTATTTGTAAAGTAGCTTACTGATAAGGAAACTAAAGAATTCTAGCATTCTCTGCCTTGAATCTAGAGCAAACAAAATGTAGTTTCCCTGGATTTGAAACTTAAATCTACCTCCACTGTCTTACCGCAAATCTCATGTACCTTATTAATAACACTGGCCTGAATTAGTAGGATAAAGACAGTTGTACAGCTTATCTCCTGCTCCACAGTTGTTAAGTTGTAAAATCAGGACACTTAGGTTAAGATTAATGCTGCTAAAATGCCTACTCCAGTTAATTCCTAGAAATGTTCTGGGACATATCAGGTCTATAGGACGTATCAGACCAAAGACTATAAATAGTTTTACCAAAATATGATTTCAGGGTAAGAGATATGTTTTGCTCAGTTTATGGCTGTTTTCATTTCTGCTAGGCTGGAAGAACAAGTAATTCATGTCCAGGGCACCTCTCCCCAATGTCTGGGTGTTGCAGTTGAATAATATAGAGAATATATACACTAACAACCAGCAGGAGTCATGATTAACTCCCCACCCCTGGAAAATGTTACAATTACTAAAATATCCAAATAATGCTGATGGCCTGAAAAGTACTTGAGAATCTTCAGATGAACATTAAAGATGTCTCAACCATCTCTGTAATCCTTGTCCCCCAAGGGAGATTAATCCCCACCTCTTATTTTTTGACTAAAATTATTTCTCAGGCAAATTCTTTGGTATCAATGATAACTTGAGGAGATTCTGGCATCCTGCATCTTTGTTTCCTCTTTGAAAGGGTGTATTTAACTCCAAAAAATGAACGGGATGGCTTTGAACCTCCCTTACCAAGAAATATATGAAAATCATTCCAAGATGAGAGGCAATCCAGTCTACAAAGGTTGGAGCCTGCAATTGGGGAAGCTGTTTCCTGGTGACTGTAATACAGCTCCTGTGCATGCTTTAGCTCCTTAAAGAGCATTATGGGCTGAGCAGGAGCAGCTCTACCTACACTTACATCTCTGGATCAGTCTGAACGTGAGTCAAAGCTTTGTGCTTAGAACATTAAAGCAATCCTCCGCGTGGCACGTTCCAAACTACAAGGAGCTGTGTGCAGTTTTAATTTTATTCCAGTTCTGTGTTAACTCAGGAGTTCTCAGGCGTGTGTGTTTTTGCTGATTATTTCATTACCATACCATGGACTAATAGCATGGTCTAAGTGCTGAATATCTAATCCCATAGGGGGATTTGATAATGCAGATGTCAATGACCTGGCAGAGTATTTATGCTAATGGTTTCCCATAATGGATCAGGGCTCAAGTCTTCTGTGTGTGCCAAAGGCTCTCCGTGTTGTATGGCACAGCAACCTGTCTTTGTGTTCCTTGATCTGTATACATCTGATCCCAAGTGTGCAGCTTTTATGTGGAAACAGAACAGCTCTTGTCACTGTGACAATGGAACTTCACAAATAAATCATTTCAAGAAAAGATTTTATTCTTTTATACTTTTTTTTAAAAAAAGCAGTCATGTAAAAAAGGCCATAACTTCTCTCTTGATCAGAAAACAAGGTATCTCCATCTAGGAAAACCCAGCTGACATTTTAAGCGACCAACAGTTTAGCATTTTTGTTTCACATGCTCTTTTATATGCTATAATTCATGACTACTGAGTTTGAATCAGTTATATCTTCTAAAACAACATAAGGATATCAAAACCATATCTGTTTCAAAATATACCCTTTTGGGACCACTCCTGCATTTCATTTTAGGATTATAAAATATATGTAAATGCAGCTGGGTTTTTGGTCTTCTAAGTGATTATATTTTGCATGACTTGTACCTGAACTGATTTATCACAAGTTCATTTACCTGCAGCTTTACAAAGAAGCTTCTGGACTACTAAATCCTATTTTTCTAGTACACCAAGGGACCTGACTTTTGTAGGTGTGCTTGAATTTAATTTTCCTGTTATGATACAAAGGTGTTGCAGAAGAAAAATCGGTATATAACAGAAAAAGTCTAGAAACAGTGACCTTTCCCTTGCTACGAAAGCTGAAGCCTGTGACTGAACACATCTCTTTAATCAGCTGAACAGAAAAAGATGAGATATGAACAAGTGGAAAATAGGAAAGACCAAACTGGATTTCCAAAAGCTGGGATATGCACCCAGAAGGCATTGCTGCAAACGAGACTGAGTGCAGAACTAATGTAGGCTGCTAGCAGATTTGCAAAACGTGTGTGCAAATCCTATTTTTGGATTAAATGAGTCATGTTAACTACACACAAGCCAAGTAACTCTCTGAGTACAATAGAAATAACTTAAATGCAAATATGTCCTTCAAAGAATGTTGGGGATAGGCATTATTAATTTAAATTTTTTTTAAACAGGCAAATTTTTTTTAAACAGGCTGATAGAACTGACACAAGACTAGGTCAGGCTTCTACCAGTCAGCTCAGCCACAGCAATTCAGTATTTAAATTGCCATCATCTTCCTCCACCAGAAAGGAAAGAATGAGGCAACATTGCCCAAACAATATTAGTCAGGAGGAAACAACTCTCTCCCACCTGGGAGGTTCAGTGCCCTCTGTCAGGAACCAGCCTCCAGTCCTTCACAGAAGGATCTGCTCCCTGTGTCAGCCCTGTGCCCTTTCTATACCTTTCTATATCGAACTTGAAATTGCTTAAGAGGTGAAACAAATCGCACCTGGAGGTTACATGTCTTCCCCAAGATTCCTCTCCAGTAGACCCAAAAACTCATATAACTGGCAGGAGATTAGTAGTTAAGGTGCCTACAACAGCTCTAGAATTACTTTCTGATTCAAATATTTCCACTTATCTCTTGGGCAATAATAATAATAATTCATCTTATTTCAATTACTTTGATATCCTACATTTACATATGTGCCTCCCTCAGTCATTATCCTCCTGCAGAGAACGAAACCAGCAGGAAGACAAGCAGGTGTGTATTGGGATGGTCAGCATATGATTCTGGGGCTAAACTGATGGAGCACAAGGTTCAAACCATTGGCTTGACTCCTCAGAAAGACAGATCCATTGGAATCTGGCTCTGTTTTCTTAAGCATGTAACTGGCCCAGTTTTAAACTCTGTTTCAGATACAGCTGACTAACAGGATTGACTTAGCTTCACGCTGACATCCCAACATAAACCAACATGAACCCCATCAAAATTAACTTTAAGGCTTCCTGGCAAGAAAAAATTGCAGTTTCCTTACTGCAAGAGATATTTGGCTTAGTTGCATTCAGAAATTATCACGTGTCCTCAGTCTATCAATTTCCTAAACTTACCCCTACTTCCAGCTTTATTCATATCACAGTGAGTAATTTTCACTCCCCAGCTAACAGAGCCCTGCAGAGTTAAGGAGAAGGAGTCACTGAAGTGGTGCAGGGTTTAAAGGAGGCAAGGCAAGCATGAGAACGGGTGCAAGAAAAAGAAAGTGGCTCTTTCCCTTAGTTATAGTGGGGAGTGGATGACTATAGGGACTTAACCATCACAATCTAGTGAAGTGTTCCTGGAGCCCTTGGGCAGGTCCTGATACAGAGCTGTGGCCAGGGTTAGGATTTCTAAGAGTGTATTTTGAGAAGATAGAGCAGAGAAGGGGTTTGAGGCATGACAAAGGTCAAAACTGGTGTTAAGATTAGGACTGCAGCACCTAGAAGCTACATTTGGTGATAAACATCAGATAAACAATAAGATTAGGGAGAAAGCCATTGCTGGCAGATATCATTTTATATTTTGCTGTAGGGAAGGATCATGTTCTCTGATATGGTATTAAGAACAAAGACAAGGATAAGGTACAGGCTAAAGAAACTAGGGTTTACAAAATCTGCTCCAAAGCATCTGTGAGCCAGACTCCTCATGCTACCAGCTCTCTTTGCTGTGTGTGCTTTATGGTAGCTCAACATTCTGTCTCCAGGAATAATCCTTGCTTGGATCCCACTCTTTTCATCAGAACTCAGTCCTTCTGCGGACTGTAATGGACCACTACATCTCCAGAAGCCACAACAACACAGCATTTTTTTTTCTGTGAATTAGTGTTGGACCATTGATTAGTATCCTTAGTCAACCCTTTGCCAGGATATGTTGGAAGATTCCAACAAAAATAAATACTGCTTCTTGCCAATGCTACCACCTCCACATCCCTAACCATATTTTCAGGATGAAGAGGAAGCTGTTTGTTTGTTCCTCCAAGAGGATTCACATGTTATTTTAATAAAAGTACAGGTGATGTGTTGTGGGCAAAATTTTAGCAATTACAGTCTGTCTATCTGAAATCCCCTGCTGAAGCTGCTCACTTTCCAGCACAGCATTGCAGAGTCTTTTCTTCAGAGACCACAAGGGTGTTTTATTTTACAGAGAATGGTACAATTCCACATTATTATGGTGATTTGTGATAAAATACACAGTGTGTATGGGAGATTTATATAAGTGAACTGTACCATTCCAATTAACTGTTGGCTTCATGGATTTAGGCAAAAGTTTAAAGTTTCATCAGCTTGGCCAGCAAGAAGCTTCATTCTCTCTCTGTTTCTTTGTGATTGAATCTCTATTGTATAATCAATCAAGTCTCTCATTTGTTAAAACATTTTGTAGCCTCTGCTAGAATGTGAGAGTAAAACCAATAAATACATAGATGCTGCCGTTATATTTTCAGGCTAAAGCTATTAGAAGATGGGAACATGAACTACTGGGAAATACATATTTTTCATAAAACAGGCATAAATCAGGTAGAAAAAAAAAGAGAATAGGATTAAACAGAGATTCCTACATTTGATATACAGAAGTTACAATTTTCAGTTAGAGTTTTCTCTGCTCAGACCATGGTTGGTAATTCTGTGTTTTGTGAAATATCGCAATGAGCAGAATTCACGAGCAGAACTTAGCGCTGGTTTTGAAAACCTTACTCTATTTCAGAAAATCACCCATATGCATTTGCTAAGTGGTAACTGGAATATGAAGTTCCCTGAGCAATATCAAGACACTACAGATCATTGAAAAGCATTTTTACTTTTCCAAAACCCAAGCAATCAGCTATGCAAAACCCAAACATGGGAAGAATCAGAGCACTTGGAGATATTTGAACACTTGTGAGAAAACACCCGCAAAAGAGTAGTGTATATTTATTATTACTGATGTGGCCTGCAACCAGAACATCAGTCAAGGACTCATTCTGTCACAACATTTACTGTCAAAGAGATAATGCTTACCTATAGCTAATAGCTAGAGAAATAGCTCTGGCGTGTTTAAATGACTTCTATGGGAATTGAGTGCAGCAGCTTAATTTTTTTTTTTTTTTTTACTTTGCACACAGCAATGGATTGCACCAGATCAGCAGTTAAAATGGGACACAAAAGGTATGTTAAAAATACCCACCAGGTGCTGCAAAACCAACCAGCAATTTTGTTCTTTGCCTTGCCCCTGCTAGTCCTTGGCTCAGCTGTGTGATTCACACCAATTTATCCTATACTAACAAATTCCTTGCATTTAGTTCCCCAGTTTTCAGAATCTTCTGAAAAGAAATGGAAAAAACCCCTTCCCTGAATAGGGTTCCCTGATCAGGGTTCCCTGATCAGGTGTCCCCTTCCCTTTTCAATTCTTTATAGGGCACACCCGATCAATTCCCAGTGGGATCTGATAACAGCACCTGCAGTTATCCAGCTCCTTGCTTCCTTGCCTTTGGAGGACTCCTGCAAAAAAATATAGAACAGACTCATTTAAAGATATAAAACTCTTATTTTAGCCCTAAAAACCTATTACTTAAGCACATGCTGAATTGTATTATTCCAACATGATTCCCAATAGCACCACTCCATGCATTTACACACCCAGAACCTGAGAAGTTTGAAAAGGAAAAGGGAAAAATCAGTATTTTCTATGCAGTTTGTCTCACCCTAACCTGAGGTTTTTAGAACCACTGCTTGTTCTTCCCTGACATGACCTCCACACTTACAACTTCACAGCCACCAAAAATTCAGTGTGGCAGCAGTGATAGGCAGAGGAAAAGGAAAATCACTTGTTATTGACAGCTAGCAAAGAACTAGAGCCAAGACTGGAGTAAAATTGTTGTGATGAGGGAAAAGATGCATGATAACATTTCTGGACAGCTAAATAATGGTCTGGAGGCAATAGCCAAATTGCACACTTGCTGTTGTAGTCACTGATTTCTCAATATTTAACCTACATTTTGCAATTAGACTGTCAAAATAAATATGGTCTACCTTTTACTGTGACAAACATTAGTTATAGGAGAAGCATCAGGGCTGTAGGTGGTGTGTGGTGTGTGTCAGTAACTGCCCTCTGACAGCCCTGAACCACTCTTACCCTCTTCTGCTCCTGAAGAATTTATGAATTTGACCTCAGCAATTCGGAGCACACACCCTCCATCCTACAGGACTGAAAGCAGGAGGACATTCAGAGAGGCAAAGTGCTACCACAGTAACACTGCAGTCCTTGTGCTAATCTTCCTTCAGCACCGAGGCTGTCAGCAGAGCCATCAGTGGAACTGAACAGAAACACTAAAAAGGATGCATAAGAAACCTTTAAGGAGCTGACATCTGGATAGAGTTACTTGAAAAAAACTCACTGCTGTGACTGACATCCAAGCAGAGGAGCTGCCACAAGTCACCTATTAAGCAGCCAGACTTAGTGATTCTGTCACTCAACTGGACATCAAGGGATGCCAAATAATCACCTGGCCCCATTTGTCAGCTGGAGGGAGAGCAGGGCTTTCTGAAGGTCTCGGCCCTGTGCTCAGCTTGGTGCCGTGGCAGAGCACATCCAGCCTGCTTCCTGCTGTTGCCAGGGAAAGCTGGGGGAGCAGTCGTGGGCAGGGCTGGATGTGTCCCCTGCAGGCAGTACCAGGCTGCCTGGTGCCCAAGGCTGCCCCTCATCTCAGTTTTGTACTTTCCCCTCACCTCATTTTCCCTCTTGTGACGGCAGCAGTGCAACACAGGGCTAGCTCCTGGCCTTGTGATAGAGCAAAATTCCAGAAGCACAAAGCTGGCTCTGGGAAGATTGCAGAGGCCTCAGAGATGGCCATAATGGCTGTAACAGAGAGCTGCAGGAGAAAAACGAAGCAGGTGCCATGATTCAAGATGTTGTTTTCTGTACACTGATATGGCAGTTTCCTTCACAGTTTGCTGACACCTGTCCTGTTTGTACATGCTGATTTTGGGTTATTCTCGTAGCTCACTAGTCTATGTGAAAACTATGCAAAACTAGAGGCTAGTTTAAAAACACCTCTTAGAAAATGTAGTTGAATATATATATTTACTATCTTTCTGTACTACTGGAATTTTTAAGAGGCAGTGGTACTAATTCTTTGGATCCAACATGATTTTTTTGCCTATGCATTAGAAGCAAGATGACAGGCTCAGACATCTTCAGAGAAGAAATAAGCATATATTCTCAGAGTTCTATATTAAATTGATTAATACTGCAGATTTTCACATGAAAAAAGTAGGTTTAGTATACTCTGGTTAACAAACAAAACAAGAAGTTCCTGCTGTGACATGGAATAATTACCTACACAAACCAAAATTTTATTTTGAATGGCAAATGGAACAGAGGAGCTGATGCTATGATGGTCATTACATGGGCTTGGAGAGACCAAATTGGATCCGTGTCCTGATGGGTGCACAAGTGGCTAAAATTTATGTTTGGAGAAAGCTGTATAACTATGGGGAAAGATAATACCTATAACCATACATGGCAGATTTATTATATTTCCTTGTATTCCCTAACTTTGAAAGTTAGAAGTCTAGCAACGACTTTATGAACATGGCACTAAATGATCCATAAAGAAACTGCACTTGTATCAGAATGTATGGTCCTCCACATCCATAGCTGAAAGTCAAAGCTGTGCATCAAACAGGAGGGATGCTTCCTGCTGGCATTTACTGCACTGCTCTCAAGCCCTATTAATCCTAGGAAGCACTTTGCCATCCTTAGTGTCTGCATGGCAAACATGTTACCAAGAAATAAGGGGACAGAGAAACAGCAGAAACTGTAAACATTGAGTTCGGCCCAAAACAAGAGGCAGGTGACAGAGGGGTGTGACAGTCTTCTCACTTTGATTGAATGTTAGTTCTGAATTTCTAAGACTTTTAGGGAAAGATTCTCAAAGTACTTCAAGGCCTAGAATAGTCCTGCAGATACCCTGCTTGTCTTCTGCTAAAAACAATTAAAACAATGTTCTCTTCTGGCATAATTAATTTTTACTACTGTAAATCTAGATTCTTGCATCATAACCCTTCTTGGCTCTCATCTTCTGTTCCTCTCTTGTTCTAATGATTTTTGTGGGCTTGCACTTCCTTTTTTTCCCACCCTCTGTAGCCTGCAAGTTCCCCATGCCCTGAAAAGTCATTTTCTGTACAGCTGTGCTTTCCAGCCCTGTCTTCCACAGCTTGATTGTTCCTGGCATTCCCTTTCTTAATTTTCTACTCTTGGCTTTGAGAGCTCTGTAAAAAGCCCAGCTCTGAGCAGGGCTTGAAACTTGACTGTACAATATTTGCCCAACTGTTTAATTCCTTCTCCAAGGTTATTTTGATAGCTAAGAGAAGCATCTAGGCTCTAAGATGAGAAATGGTTGTGATTTTATTGAATTTTCTTGTCCCACAATCTTTCTTTCTGTGATTTAACTCTCCTTCAAACAACCCCTCTCCCCCATTTCCAGAATTGTATTTGTGATTTTGTTTCCCCAAAATGTCTCTTCTTCATCCTCACTTTTTCCTAGCCTTAAATGCTTAGGATTCATTGCAAGAGTCTTGCCCAACTTTCCTTGAAGCCAGCAGGAATTTCTGTCACCTCAAACAGAAGTCAAATCTTGCAATAACCCCTGTATATTCCTGTATATTCTTCAGAGAAATAGGACAATTAGGTCACCTTACTTTCCCCCATAAGGACAAGGAATTTGATCATTAACTTCTGATTAAAAAACCTAAAACATGCCCTGAATTGCAAAGTATTTCTCATCCGGGCAGTCTCATTGCGCATGATTTAGAAGAATCCACGTGAGACAAGACCATGGAAACCACAAGGACAGGTTTTGAACCTTTTTAACTGCTCCTAAAACACAACAGTATAAAACACAGCAGAACTGAAGAAAGTAGAGGAGCAGAGATGAAAAAATTTTGTCTCTGTTATTCAACAAGCAAAGGAGATTTAAATGGTACAACCAGGAGGAGACAATTTTTAGGATGGCAAAGATGTGCCGTAGTCATAGTGAATTAAACTGGATGTGTAGTTATGCATCCAGCAGGGATTTTAAAAAAGAACAAACTAATACACTTTACAGATATTTGAGAAGAGAGAACCATTAAAAGGGAAGAGTTCAGTTCAGTCTCTGAGCTGGTGTGACAGGGCTGGGGAAGTATGCTAACCATGAATAAAAATAGAAAACTTATAAGCACATAAATGAATCAAGAGTCTCTTAAAACACATGCCCTACAGCACTTGCTTCCAGCAGTTTTGACACATTTGTCCATCAGTATGTGAATCAAGCAGATTAGCTTGAGAAAATTTGCCTTGGAGTGAAGAAAAACATTTTAAAAAAAGAAAAAATAAAAGAAAAATTTTCTTTGGAGCAGCTTCCATTTCTTGCTATGATAGCACTGAAAAAAAAGTTTTACATACAATTTGCCAGGCTTACCAATATTATTCCCATGTTGAAGTTTCTCCAATTGTCTGCCACGTTTGACTGCATGTAAGCAATAATGCTCTCGTGATGAGCAAGAGCAGAAAAAACCCAACCGGCATTTTGTATGCCAGGAATAAATATCTTCATTGCTTGAGAAGAAACATGATAAATGGGTGCTAAAGAAACTTCTTCCTGTAATAAAAATGTTATGAGGATATTATTTAGGTTTTTCAGAGTGGAAAAAAGGCTCATTTCATGGAACACATGAGCAGGAAGGGTGGACCAGGTCCCTTCCAACCTTCATCATCTGTGACTTCGATAAATTAACATGAATATTTTCACCATATCTCATTGACCTCTTATCTCATACTGGTCGATATGATAAGACTAACAGAGATTATTCTTCTCATGCCTCCCTAATAGCAGATGTTTTGGATGCAACAAGAAGTAATAACTCTTAACATATTACACGTTACAAAACCCAAACCAAAACACAACTCCCTAATAGGATTGTCAAAAAATTAATCTCCTAAAAACAAAAGCAGTCTTAAGATACAGAAATTAATTATAGAAGAATTAATAGTGTCACAGCAGCTAGGGTTTCCTGCATTACTAATCTTTCTGGCTCAGTTCAGCTGCTCTTCCATTGCACCTCAAACACTCCTTTTGGACTTTCACTGGGCATGAAGCATGGCACCTCTCATCTGGAGTACACGCAAAATAAAAAGACATTGGAGAAAAAGAGCAAGAGACACAGGTGGACAATCACTGCAAATCTATAGCAGTGATACAGCATTGGCTGTGTGAACTGTAAAATCTTTTCTAAAAACCCCAGCTTACTAATTTATGGTACTTTTATACATTAAAATATAGATAAGTACACATGCACATAAAATATATTATTCTCTGATATTTTATTCATTTATTATACTGCAGTGAGTTGTCAAAATATCTTGCCACAGATCAGGCAAAACATCCCACAGTCTAATAAAAACAATGGCAAAGACATTTGGTCACAGAACTGAAGTGTTTGTCATCTGTGCTTGCCAACAGCAAATCCCACACCAGCTAAAGGCAGACAAACAGCCTTCTCTTCCACTGTGTTCTGGCAGCTGCCAAAAATCAAAATTGGACAGACCTTACGTGTTAAAAAATTTGGGGAGTTCAAGACAAATTTGAGGCATATGGTCACTGTAGTACATACAGTTATCTATCATTTGTCGTTTGACAGGAAAATATTATTTTTCTATCTTTTATGTTCTAGTTTTCCCCTACCAATGCCTCATTGAGATTTTGAGGTCAAATCTGACCATTGCTCGCTGCAGGGTGAAGATTTTTTTTAATGATTAGGCCCTAATCCAGCTCCAATTAAAGTCAGTGAAAAGACTCTAATAGCTACATTGAACTAGGCACAGTGCCAGCGCTTCCAGATTTCGCAAAAGCCCCAAACAAAGGTGCTTATTGTACTGCAGGTCCCACATTTGCTAATCCAGCTATCTATACCCAGTGAAGTGGTAGCCAGATTTTTGTGCACTGCTGTAACCTTTCTGGCAAGCACTGCCTGGCAAGAACAATGGCCAGGTTCACTGGAAAACTACTGCAAATAATATGAAAGGAAACATAAACCCACATTTCAACACTTCATGAATATGAATTATATTGATTGTATTCTTGGTAAGGAGTGCTTGTGAATCTCCATTTGCAAGCACTGGGTTAAAGTGATTTACAGAAGCAGAACATTACTGGGAAGCAGAGAAGGACGGGAAACTGGGTAAAAACAAAACTTGGAAAACCAAATAACCCAAAATATGCAAGACCATCCCACCTCAGGATACAAGGAGCAAGAGCAAAAGTAGCCAGCCATTAGCCATCCTGAGTAGCACCTTAACACCCCCACTAGTGCCCAGACAGGGATGAAACCAGCTCACAGACAGAAGCATCTGTTCTCCCAAGGGCAGGGAGTAGCAGGGATCCAGCTTTGGGAGTGCTGCTGCCCACCATGAATTAACATGATATAAAAGGTGTTGGCCAGCAGTACTGTCCTGTGGTGCTGTCAGTGCTCTCTACTCTGCTGTGCTGCAAACTGTGGGTGGTCTCTGGGTGAGCGCAGTGCTCTAGGGACCGAAGAACTTTGGACAGTAATTCCTGATTTGGCATCAGGTCACATGCTTCTGGGATGCACATAATCTAACAGTCATGTCATTTTGTCTTTTTGAAATGGTTAATTACAAGGCAGAGGTTGTATCCTGCTGGCTGGGTGCAGATCAGTAGAATAGGAGCCTGCTCTTGCTCAGCTGTGACCTCACTGCTCTGACTTTATAAATAAACAAATACCATCATCTACATCTTTCTGAGTGTTAGAGTTCTTGTAAAACTGCAGGCCTCAAAAGGCTCTTCTGGTTTCTAATGGTTAATTGAAGTTATATGCAGGGTCATTCCTCCAGAACAGATTGTTCTTACAGCCTCTATTTGTTAACAGATTGAAAGGGGTCAAAAGAAACTTAGTCGGAGTTTTAGGTTTTGGTTCCATTGTGGGATTTTGTTTTTTTTCTTTTTCCCCAGGAAAAAAACCCAAAAAACTGAAAAAAACCCAACACTGAATTTCTTTGTGAATCTCTCGAATAAATTACTGCAGCACTTTAAATGTAGAGAGCAGAACTTTTTGTATGCCACGCCAACTGCTCTACAAAGTTTTAGAAGAGAAGGTGCTATATTAAGTCCACAGCACAGTGTTTGTTGTACGTTTGCCAGGTCCAATTAAGCAAAATTTATCAAGGCTGGCAACAATCAGCTTGTTTCATCTGCTCCTTGAAAGGCCTGATCCATATTTTCTGTGAGAGAATTAATGGTTGGTCTGACTTAGAATACTGATCACCACTTCAGGAAAACAGTTAAAGATAGAGAAAGCTGAAGAGACCAGAACTGTCTGTGGAGTTTTTTATTCTATATGCAAAACACACATCACAGAGTCACCCCAAGACAATTTCTCATAATACTCTTTTAGTTTTGTACAGGCAAAACATGATTAATTAGCAGGCAACGAAGTAGCATCATGCAGGACATGAAATTGGAGAAACATTCCTCTTTCATGTTAGTTGGAATCTGAGGTTTATCATCTTACTGGAAATCTATAACTAAATCATCATAACATCAGTTCTGTAGCACATACCTCGTCTGACAGATGTTTCACTTGCTTTCAATCCAGCCTTTCTGTCCATCCACTGGATTTTGTTGATGGCTTTAAGAGAATGTTTAAGTGCCCACTGAGAGTTGTGGTGCTAGGGCAGCAGAGGACAGATTGGTAGAGCAGTGTCAGAATGATCACAGGGTAAGTTACTCCTCACACTGACAATTTCAGTATAGCCCACTCTCCAGAAAACATTGCATGCCAGAGTGTGGAGTAATGGAAAGATACTGTGCTACAAAAAATTTTGTGACAAGCTCTCATCATTGTAAGACAATATAAAACTTGTGCTCTGTTATTCAAGCCCCACACTGACAGACACTGTTTTTACCTGTCGCCTCACCCCTGGTTTATATTGTCTGCCACTAATACAGCTCAGTCCTTTAAATGGGAAACTGTAGGGCATTCATCTGACAGCCTGGAGAGGTTGATTTCTTCTGCCATTGCTCATGCAGAGGCCATCTGGGGACACTTAGCTTGCTGTTCTGCCTTTAGGGAGAGCTCACTGATCGTCTGAAAGCAGATGGAAGTTTGTTGTCTCTTCTAAAAGACATTTTTTGTGTTCTTAAGCTGCTTGCTAGCAGCTTGATTTCCATCATTAGTACTGCTCCAAAATAAAGACCAGGACTGGCGTGACATAGTGAACATTCCCTTAAATCTATGATGAGTGTACTGAGAGAATTTACCGAGCTTCGTTATCTAAAAATCTAATTAAGCATTTTGGGGCTGGGGAGGGGGAGAGGGGGAACTGACAGCAGTGATTTACAGTATGGCGACTTTTTTTATCTCTCGAAAAACAATCTCTGAAAGAAAACAAAGTCTGATGGACAAAAAGACCTAATTGGTCCTTTGAACTTCACTGAAGTTGTTTTTGGACTGCTGCTCCACAGCTCACAGAAAGACCATAACAAAATTACTTGTTGAGATATCTGGGAGGACACAGCAGAGAGCATTTATTTCCTCAAGTGAAATAAATTCAATTAATTTGGTATTTTATTCTACTCATGACTCAGAGAAACAGCTTGAGATCATTGCTAATACCAGGCTGTGGCTTCCCTTCTTCACAATTTATGACAGTAAATTAGAAGGTACAGTTCCCTTCCCCATCAGTTCTCCTTCCCTGTTGGAGACCGAATTTTGGAATTTCTATTCAATGGGCATATTTAAGGTAAAGAATGTCCAACCATCCAAAAAAGGTCCAGGTGAATTCTTCACACCCAAGTAAATTTGACTCGGGAGAACTGTTGTCTGATTGTTCCTTACTGCCCTAGATCTAGTGGACTCACTGAAATCCTCAAAATTACTCTTGATTCAGGCTCTGATGTGACCAAATTTTAGATGCCTGGATTTAGATATATCTTAACTAAACTATTATGTATGACCCACATCATTTGGGTGTTGTTTATAAAGACAAAATTGACTTGCCCAGGGCAAAATGGGACTTATTTTTCCTTAGGAACATTTGTTTATTAATTTCCCATTAATTTTCTTCTCAGCCACACCCATTTCCAACAAAAAGTGTTGCTATAATTTCTCTTTTTACTACTTGATTTTAACTTAATAACCTTTCTGATCTATGTAATGATTATTTTTCCTCTTTTACTTTACTCTGAGATAACAAGCAAATCTCCCAGCATTTGCTATCAGACACCTTCATTTCCTATCCACTGAGCCTACTTAATAATCATATAGTCTGTTCTCAGTGGCAAACTGTAATAATTGCATAATACTGGCAGGAAAATACTGAAGTAACTGCAAAAATGCCTTTTTATTAATAAAGTGAATAATAATGGAGGTAATATAGGTAGGATGTGCTGTATGTGTGTCAGGTAGGCATTTTTCTTGCTTGTCCTTGAAAGGAACTGCATATGAAACAACAGAGCCTCAATTTTATACTAGATAAGAGTTGGGAATCTTCTTGCTTCCCCATGTCAGGCAGTGAATAGGACACTCTTGGGTGCTATTCTGAAAATATGCATTGAAGTTATTAGGCACATTCTTTGTGGCTATCAGCATTCATTTGTTACAAAAAAGGAGATAATACAGGCTCTGTCAGAGCATAAAATCTGTGTGAAGAATACACAGCAGCCACTACTTGTAGCTGGAAACAGAGAGCAAGTTATTGGTATTGTTAGCCCCTCCAGAAGCACATTGTAGTGCTCTCTGAGCAGAGGAAACAAATGGCAGTGTGAATGACACATTCACCATTATACACTCTCCATAATAAACTCCCCTATTCATATTTTTCAGGACAGCTGGAGGGTGTCCTATCACTATTAAACTGAGAGAATAAAGACCCAGCATCGTATAATTTATTGCTCTTTCTGCTGAGCGTGGTCTCTTCTTGTGTACTTCTTTTGTGCCATAAAAAACCACAATGCTTGATGCCTCTAACCTGCTTAATTCTTAATTTCATGGTTAATCTTTCTATCATATTCATCTATCAAAATATAAAAATAGTTCAGTTGAGTTACAAGTGTCATGAATGGAAAACGGGATTCTCACAACCCTCACAGTTGCTCAGTTGCTTCTACTGTGTGATATGTGGTTATTGCAGCCACATTCATGTTGAAAGCAAGGGACTGGTTTTGTGTAAATCTGATCCAGTGCTGTGAGAGTTCAGTTTCAATGTTAAGCTCAGCATACCCCTTAGGGATGTGTTGTGCTGTCCTGAGCACTCAGATTGCAGTGTTTAAGTACAAAGTGGCTGCAGACTCCCCTGCACTGGAGAGAAAGGAAGGTAAAAATATTTGTCCCTTACTCACATGCCAACATTTTTGTCCAGCTTTATATCTGCAGCATTGATACACACTACAGGGCACCATACAACGTTTTTTTCTGGAGAATTTACTAAGTAAGCCAAACACTAATCAAGAGATATCAAAAAGATCATTTCTGTGTGACTATTCTGTGACTGGTTGGGTTTTGTTTGTTGTTTTGGGATTTTTTCCTTAACAAAACAACACCAATCACCTCCTTTAGCCTCTCTAAGATCAAAGCAGTTGTCATCAAGGACAAAATGTGTCCCTTGAGAAAAAAAGAAATTAACATTTAGTTGAAAGACAGACATCTCCTGCATTCTTGGCTTAAGCTAAGGGACACCCTGGATAGTTTAGGATTACAGCTTTAGTATTTCAGTTTTACCACCACTAAAACAACAACAGCAAGCCTTGTGTGTGGTACAATAGCTGAGAGGCCTTAACACTAATTCAAGGATTCCTCAAGGCAGGGATGTTCCTAATACAGCCAGAGGGACATGGCTCTGTCTACTGAACACTTGCATTAAATGTTGTCTTGAATTTCCTCAAAGCCTGAAATCTTAACCCACTGGCTTTGAGCTTTGTCTCCTGCTTGTACAGAGAGGAAAACAGAGATTTATATCTCCACCCCAAGAGTTCACAAGACTTATTATTTACACAGCATTTCTTAGATACCAAGTGTTGCATACTGTTATTTTTGTATTCTTTTGTACTCTGCTCAAAAAAATATTGTACTCTGCCAGCACAGTACAATTACTAATTCCTTTAATTTATGTCCTTAGAAGATAAGCTAGGGTAGAATAGGAGAAAAAACAGGGCCTGCAATTAGTGCAAGCTGAATGTTTTACTGTGCTTTTTAAAACCCTTACGTTGCCAATGTAGTTATAGCACTTAATTTTACAATACCCTAATCTCTAATAAAAACGTTTAATCTACAGCTTTATTCTCCTTTTGAAAGGACATTTTTGTGGGTCTCAGAAGCAAAGCATTTATGTTGTCAAATGGCACATTTAATGGCTAAAAGACTCAAACATATATAATGCATTAGCTTTCCAAAAAAGGTCTTCTGAAATATCATAGAGGTATTATTTTCATTTCTGGAAAAAGTCAGTAAATGCTGAATATTATTTATGTTTTTAACTTTCGGCTGCCCTACAAAAACAAATTTTAGAAAGCAAACTTGTGGTCAAGAGATTGTTTTTAAGATCACTTTTTAGTTTTATTCGTCACAGCCATTTTGAATTTGAATGCTTTTAAATACAGCAGAGCTACCTTTTCTGCTTTCATTTGCAAGGCAGGATACAATGCACAAGACACTGTGTAAAACTGGGACCTTAAGTAACCAAAACAACAATTAATCAGATTTAAAGTTGTCGTTCCACAGAATCACTTATTCTCTTTCTGACTGGCTTTTTTCATCCTTTCTATTTTCCACACCTTTCTTCCTACGACATAATTTTTTTCTTTGCCTGCTTAGCAACTTCTTTTCCTTTCCTCTCCCAAAATACACACTGAGATTATTTCATTTAGCCTTAAAAAAAAAAGTACCATCTAAGTTAAAAAAAGTGCCAGAGTCTTCCACTGTCTCTCTACAAAGAACCTCATTCCCTGTTCCAGAATAAGACACTTTAATTTCTAGACACTACTTTTTGAGAGCAGCTGGGGACAAGAGAGCAGGAAAAAAAAAAAATTAAGCAAAATCAAACCTTGAGTTTTATTTTTATCTTTTTTATCTTCTATTAAAATAAATCATGCCCTGAACTGGGCTTGCTTTGTTAATAAATCTTCCCAAAATATCAGGATGAGTTTGGTGGACTTTTTTTGGGATTTTTTTGTTGTGCTAAGGAGCTGTGCCTGTTCATGGTTTCTTGCCTGGTGCTGCCACATTTCCCACCACCCAGAGCTCAACCTGCAGCTCCCACTGCACTAAATGTATGCCTCAAAAACAGTGATCTCCCCACTCCAGTGTCAGCATCACAGTAAAAATAAAGTAGTGACACAGATTTGATGACCTTAGTGCATGAAGGCTGCAGAAGGATGCAAAAGTGAACCTATTTTAGGTTTGTTACTACAGTGAGCCTAAAAATCAGTTGAGGAGAGAGGAGTGAGTCTTTATAATGGCTGTATTCTCAGTGAAATAAAATCCAGGTCTGAAATGCAAGGAGTTCACTAGGCAAGGATATGATTATTACTGAGTTAACGAGTAGGTATGATTGCGCAGGAACATGCTCTTCTTCTAGTTTTTTCAGGGAAAATGGCCTATTAGAAATCTTTTGCCCTTTCAGTGACTGATGCTTCTGCAATGTTTAATCAGCTTAATATCTGCCCCTACTCCTCCTGACCTCCTAACGAATTCAGTCCTAAAGTTTCTCCAGCTGAAAGGAGGACCTATAATTTGCAAAGTACCACCTGCATCCCAATCTAAACAGATGACAAAAGGTTAAAAGGAGGAGACTATTTCATCCTCATTCAACAGACAGAGAGCGGTGGCCCAGAATGTGTGGGTCATTTTCTCAAGTCTCTGGCGAAGCAGTTATTAAATCACATCTCATATATCTCACTTCAAGAATTCTTATCACAAGGATTCCTTTGTTGAGGACTCCTGCTAAATGAGGTAAAAATAGTTTTGCAAGGAAATTTTGTGTAATGATCAAAAAAATCTAATTGCCAGCAATTATATTCTGATGGGAATCAGCAGTGTTTGCTGAGGGCAAGTCCGCTGTGAGACCATATTTGAAGATGAGACAGCACCTGGGAAAGGAAGGCTCCTTGGCACAGGGAGAAATCCAGGGAACAGGAATGAGGGAAGTCTCTCCAGAACATGACTCAGACAAATCCAACTGAATCATAGCTATGACACTGTGCTTTTTTTGAAGGCTACATAAAATCATTGTAGGCATCATTTCTCTGTCCCTAATATTAGGACAGTGCTTGCTAAAAACATCTCAGTATTAGGACAAAATAATGTCTTCTGCTAGGCAGACTAATGGTTTGGCAGGAGTCAAAAGTTAAAGTAGCAGCAGTTCAGTAGAGCACTCTGAGGACTGAGAAATAAAAATACACATACAAATACATCTGCTTTGATTTGCTAATGATAGCTCTCAGCTAGACTACAGCATTTGAATGCCTGGTAGCCACTGCAAAGTGACAGTAGCTATAAAGCAGATCACAAAGACACAGCTATTTGGAGTGACAATAATTACATAACTGGAAATTATTTACTTTTACGCATTTAAATGGAAACAACTTAAATGGGCCTCAGATTTGGCACAATCTTCAGAAACACAGCCCAGAGCGATAAAAGACAAAATGTAATAAACAACTAGGCATGAGGTAGGAAAACCAGAGAAGAGAGAAAACTTAAAAAAAAACTTCTCTCCACTTACACTTGATAAACTCTCCCCAAATATCTATTCAGAATGACTGTTTATAAGATGGTGTGCAGATCCAGTGTACAAGATTTATAATGTATTCTTGTGTTGATTAGTTGTATACATTGTGATCGTTTGATTAAATGGGAATTTTAAAATTTTTTTTCAAAATATAAATAATGTTTATAATAATGTTTTATGCAGCATTCAATACTACACCAGTATGTTTTAGCTAAACTTAATCTTCATATAAAGAATTAAACTTCTTTTGTACAAACAAATTGATGGTTGCTCCCACTCCAACTTCTGCTTTTCTACCCTGAAATTCCACAGACCCAAATTTTTGAGGTTATTATTCCATGAGAGTGCGGTGTGGAAAAAAAGGGAAAATACTGTTTGTAGGTACCAGATTTATCTGTGTTTTTTTGGAACACCCTGAATATTAATGTATTTTAAATAGTAACTCATATTAATTCCTTACAGAAAGACATTAATTTCTAATTTCATATCAATATATGATTTTTTGCAAACCACACAAGTATCAAACTTGTGGAGCAGAACACACCAAAAAGAGATGAGCAAATAGTTTAGGAAAGGTTTGTAAATCCCTATCTTTCATTTATTGCATTGTCCATGGAGTACACTTTAAAGTACAAACCAGTGTGCTTAATGCACTGATACAAAAATAATGGGAGACTAAATTTTTAAAAAATGTCAGCTCATTCTGTGTCCAATTTGGAAGACAGTGGGATTTTATATGAGTATGTCAGAGCAAACTATGCTCATCACGAAGGATTGACAGGGTGTAATATTCTGCAGAGAAGTCAGGTAAGTTCCCCACACAAATACTAAAGGACAGCATGTGATTTAAAATCAAGATTTAAATCATTCTCCATGAGCACCTTTCAGAAAAGACTGGATTGATAGATATTACCATAACCTTGACACTCAGCTCTCCTGAAAAGGAATGACTTGTGTCACAGCTGAAATTTAAGAAGCTCTTTTTAAAAAAATTTAATTCGCTGTTGTAAGGCTGAAGCTTCTCCCACCTATGAAAAGCATTAGGACTCCAAAGATGAATGTAGATACACCAATCTATAAATAAACCAAGGTGAGACACCATGTATACCAATTGCTAGCAAAGTTTTATGACACCTTTTCATAATTATTGTGGATTTGTACCTAGGTAAACTCATACAGAAAACAATCTGAAAAGTGGGGAGCTTTTTTTCTGATATATAAGCTGCCATTCCCTTATATAATATAGTAGACTTATGTTTAAAATAGTGTGTTAGACAAAAGACTGTATTTTGTTCTTTTTCATGCTGATGAGATCATTGCAATTAATTTCACCTGCTGTTTGTTAAACAGTTGCACAATCTGTCCTTTCACCCTTACAGCTCAACCTCAAATCAACAACAGCTATTGTTGTTAAAATTTTCATATCTAAAAAAATGATTAGAAACTCTTGGTGGATACAAACTATATTTGTTATTTCTTACTTTCTGTAGTGTATGAAGAGAGGCCTACATGAGTTATGACAAACAATGAGGGTTGTGCAGGAATTTCAGCTGAAGGAGGATGGATTTAGAGGCAGAATTTGTGGTTACTTTGATTGGAAGGATAAACAGCATTGTAAAATAAATCTGAGGGTCTTCCAAAATACACAAAAAATACTGTCTTTTAAAAAAACCCTCAACTACATTGGCAAGGGAATAGAATATTTCAGCGAACATATGCATTATGCAGGTAACGACTGCCAAGCGTTTTCTAACAAATTTGAGGCAAACTATTCAGCACACCAGCTTTTTTTGCCAGCCACCTTCAAAAAGAAATAAGATTATCTAATTTTAGGCATCAATTTCACTCTGCTTTGCTGCTCTCTCAAATACTTATACCCAGAATAATTCTGTACAGAATGGCACAGCAGAATTGTTCAGGATACATATAATGTGTCTGCCCACACATCTGTGTTTGCAAATTGGCTTGTCAGCACTCTTCAATCCCAAGTCAGACCCAGTTATACCTATTACAAAACCCATAACTTTTGTTTCACAGTTCCTGAGATAGTGCTGTCTATCCAAAGTCAATTTTCAGTATATTTATAGTAATTTCATCAGTGAAGTATCATTAGCAGCCCTACAGACAGTGGCCATCGGGCAAAATACATAATGTTCCACATCCCATCTTATCCATCAGCTTACATTAATTTTCTTTGTATCTCAGGAAGTTATCACTGTAGGTTTAGTTCCAGGAAAATAGTTGTTCTTTATAGTAGCTCTCTAAAAAAGTGTAAAATATTTCTGTATAAAGCTGCTGAGGTAACAAGGAAAAACAGAATAGCTTTTCATTCCTCAATGTTATACTGAGTTTGTGAGAGAGCAATCAGATACATCTTCATCCATGCAAAATTTTCAAAAATATATCAAAATAGCTTGAAATAGGAAATAGTAAAATGTGCGTTATCCTTAATACCTTGTCATACAGCTATTCAACTTTCTGCCAAAAGCATTCCTGTCTACAGCCAATTTTTGAGATGGTTTCAGGAACAGAAGCTCAAACCCTGCAGAAGAGTTTTGTATCAGTCTGATCATTGGCAATCTTGACATTTTCTGTCAAGGATGGCAGAACTTATTTTAAAAAAATCAATTTAATAAAGGACGTTGCTTCATTTGGAGGGGTGGATGTAGTAGAATTGGAGAAGAGCTATTGGGATGTGGGAGGCCCTGTCAGAAGGGTTACAGCAAAGCAGCTATTGGATGTTGGACTGTTTGTGGTTTTTTTGATTAATGTTTGTCCAAATGCAAATGATGTCTGAGAATATTTTGGGTTAGACATGTTTTTCTTCCTGCTTGGGAAAATCAGCCAGTAGTGCATTCCTCTGCTCTCTCTTTTAGAAGTCTGGGGCACTTCTGCTTGTGGCAAAAGGAAACAGACAGACAATTCCTGATGTAAAACTGACTGAAAAATATGGTTAATTATAAATTTTTGGATAACGACCTATTAATTGGGGGGGGGGGGTGAAGGAGGGAATGCAGTACAGTGATTGCATCTAGCACAGTGTAATATATTATGGGACATGGGCTGATGATGTGAGAGAATCAATGCCATATTTCCTTGGAAAACTGAGAGATTCTCATATTAAATAAATATGAGATGCCATAAAGAAATTAGAGAAGACAATAAATTTACCAGGATACAGTTGGAGTGAGTCAGAAATACACAGGGAAGAAAACTAGAATGCTTTCAAGATGTCTGAGTTTGACATAAACATGATTTACATTAGAATAAAATGGAGATAGCTTCTCTCAAGCAGAAATGATCCTTCTGATTATATGAATTATGATCATCTAGGCAGGGACATAAGGGAAACAGAGTATGTTTATCAACAAGTGAGTTCTTGATGACTAATCACAACAAACAGGACTTCAAACAGGTAAATATATCACTACTCTACAACACCTCTGGGTATCTCTCAAAAAAGACAGGAGTAAAGGCAAAGTTTTCAAGAAAATCAAATATGAACAAATAATTGCTGGGTCATAAATATAATTTAATTTCAAAAGGGTTTATTCATATAACTAATTTTGGTTTCAAATACCTTTATTTTGGATTTTCTCTGTATTTAGATCTTGAAATGAAATTGCATTTTGAATTATTATTGGTGAGCAAAGATCCGCAAACTAAAACTGCTTTGATTCACAGCCCAGAGGTGCTGTAAAAGCAGCAGGGAAGACGGAAACAAGATTGAGGTTCTGCTTCAACCTCCTGTTCAGTGTTCAGAACAGCATGATGTCACCTGCCTTATGAATAGTGGAGACCCATTCACCACTTTGATAGCAGTGCTAGAAAAATACTCTGTATGGGAACCCTTGGGGATTGAGAAATTGAAAAGCTGATGAAAGACATTCATCTATTTTATATGGCCTTTGGTAACCTTAAGGACAGGAAATATGTTATTCTTGCTATTATTTGATATGTGACTGTTCTTAATAAGTGAGCATACAACATTTTGATGGCTATAGTTACAAAGATTTGGTTACTGGCTGAAATTCAGTGACAAAGGATTGACTTCTGGGATATCATCTCTTGAAATGATTACATTTCGTCCTCCCTAAAAACAAACACATTTAGGAACTTTTGAGCCTTTAGTTTAAAATAATGATTTAATTATTCATGTCCTGTTAAAGATGAAAATTCCTGTCTCCCAGGTACCAGCAAGCAGAAAAAATTGAGATGATTTTCTGGATATCTCAGGATTCCCTCACCTTTCCCTGGGTGAGCCTTCTGGCTCACAAGGTCAAAGTAAGTCAAATTGCAATATTCTAACCCCACAGAAGAATAAGAATTAATTATGTCAGATAGCCAACTTCTTAGAAGGACTTGTTCAATATCTTAGGGGAAGATGTTTTCTGCTTGCACAAACAAAAGCAGAAGCAATCCTTAATTGCACATGAGCAGATGAAATAAAGGCCACAGGTTTCCAGTTTGTGAAGGCAACCAACAATTAGAGCAATTGCTTTTAATATATTCCTACCATAAAAGTTCTGATCCTGGATTACTTCTGGCCTTTCCCCAAACACTAGTGGAGACTTTTCAGCTGTACTTCCTGTATAGAATCAAATCACATCGCCAGGTTCTGTGAGCACTCACTATCCCTTGTTTGCTTTCTCGGCAGAGAAACAGCAGCAGAAAGAGATGGTTAGGTCAGAGTTCATGCATTTTCTTCCCCCTTTAGGAGCTGGCAAAGTAGGAGAGGTACGTCAGGGTGTATGTGTCCAGCTTACCCATCAGTTCAGAGCGAGTTTCACAGCAATACAGAGCATGGCCTGGGGCCAGTGGCTGTACCCCTGGTCTCTTTGTGGTAGCTTTTGTCCCCAGTGTTATACTGCGTAAAGAGTGAAACTTCATCTCTAGTTCCTTCCCTCTGTGTCCCTAAATGGACATATTTGAAAGCACAGCAAGGCACAGAGTGGTGATAAACTTTCTTTTACTTAGCTCACCTGTTTAAAAGAGAAAAGGTAACTTATTGCTCCTCTGCTCTAGCACATGACCTAACAATCTGTGAAGTTTATGTGTGGTTTTTAACATTGTATAGATTAGATGTTTCAGTCTTAACAGGTTTTAGATTTTAATCTCTTGAGGGAATGTAGATTTTCCTAGTTTAACCAAAGCAGCAGTCAGTACAGCAGAAGATTCCTCGGTGTGGTTAGGCCACAATCCTGTGGGCCGTAATACAGACCCCACTAATACAGTGGAGATCTGCAGCAACATTTAGGGATTTCTGTGATAAGACACTAATGCAACAGCGAGGTTATACCCTACAGAGTTTGCCTTCAAGGAATCTAGATTTTCAGGGAAACTCATCAGAATTTCTACATCTTTTGTAATAAACCTTTGTGAAGAAAGAGCAGGATTTGCAGCAAAAGCAAGGTCCTCTGGCTTAACTGAGAAGAGAATTGATTTCCTGAAACATATTCCATCTTCTTGAGACTGGAAACCAACATCCAGTAACTTAAAAGCTGAGAGTGTATGCTGCTGAAAGTCTAGTGATTTAACTGCATTTCTTCTCCATCCACAATATTCCATTTAGTTGATGACAGAAATGAAAATTTGCAGTGACCATTCAAGTACACAAAGGCATAACATAAACAGCCACATATAGTGAATTGGGGCTGATAGTCTGCTGGTGAAGCCATGGGTACTAAGCTGTGTTATTCTGTTGTGCTACACAACACTAGCATTCTCTTTAAGCTATTTTTAAAATGGCCCACCGCAAAATAAACTTGTTTCTTCTTTTTCTTAACATATAAAAAAAGGAGAAAATATAAACTATATCCCAAATTTATCCAAGGGAATGAAACAAGGTAATGAATGCAAACCAAGCTAAGGAACACACCAGGCAAGCAAGCAGAAAATAACTAATGTGTGATTGAGCAGTTCAAGAATGTATCAGAAAGTAGAAATACATGAAGGTAAATATCTCACTGCTTTGCTGCCAACATATTTTTCTTTGAATAGAAAATTTAGACAATTTTTAAAGAGCAAAAGGATCAAAATAAGAATTCTGAAACCTTGAACAAGATCAATATTTCTTTATGCATAAGAGTGGATCATCTAGAGGCAGAGTGCAATGTCTGTCAGTTTGATAAACCAAGGAAAAGGTTATAGCAAATTGACAAATGGAGATAGTACTGACATATGGAGATAGCCATAAGATAGGAGGTTATAGTGAATAGGAGGTTATCATGAATTTAATTTCAGCACTACATGGAATCAGCAGAATAAATTCAAAGCTGAACGATAGTAAAACAGAATACTATTCAGGAGCTATGGGCAAGTCTGCTGCTACAAAATCCATTTGCCTCCAGTCCTTTTCCAACTCCCCTTTTTTTAACTTCCGGCCCCTAGTCATCCCTCTTTTATCCTTCACAAGCTTTTTACCCCTGTGCATTGTAATACACTTAATTCCTGCTTCTCCAGGCTATGTAGCTTGCTATCAAAGGAGTACTAAAAACAAAGGAGAGATTTTCTGCCTGCTCAGTGTCATGCAGATGCAATTTCAAGGGAGATTCTTCCTAAACCTGGAAACAATCTGCTCAGTATTTATGGGCTGTCTGAAGACCTCCCCTCTGTCCAGAACTTGTGGGACTCTGCCTCTAGCACTGGTACCATTAAGCTCTACTATTAACTCCACCTCGTCCATCTGGGCAGGCTTCATTCCTTTCCCACCTAAGACTGAATTATGACTTGGCACAATTTTATTCCCCTCATGGGTGGAAACTGATTCTTCTGATGCTCTTTGTCATTGCTCAAGAAGCCAAATTGTGTTGGTTGCTCTGTGTATTTAGTGGCAAGTGTTTCTGGGTCATTGCAGTAATTCTTTAGGATGTGGCTTCCCATAGGATGGATGCAGGCTACAGGAATTTAGTGGTACAAGTGCAGTTTCTTCTCAGGAATTTTTGATGCTATGCAGTACTATTTTAAGCAGGATAAACATGTCTTTAATAAATATTCATATTCTTTTTGTCTAGGTTTCTACATGGCCATTGTCATAGTTACAAAACTCATTTAACACCCAAGCCTTTGCTCCATCTGAAAGCTTTTAGCAACAGATATTCACTCTCAGTGATATTTCACCTGACTTGACACAATTGAGGCATTTAAATATTCGTTTAATATAAATAACAAAATTTAAATCAAATCTTACTTTAAAGCTATCTTTATTTGTATAAATACTGTCTTTTTATAAACAGATTGAATATGAGAGTGGGATAGATTTAATGTGGGATAGATTTTTATCATGAGCAATAGTTAGTTTATATGTAGTAACTCTGCTTTTAGAGTTTATAGTAATATAAGTATATTTATAGTAATCTGTGGTCAAAATTGTTTTGCACTCAATTTTTTAAGTGATCAGATAGCATTTTCTAAGGCTGGTATTCTGAAAAACACAGTATTTGCTGTTTTTTTGAAAAATATACAGATACCAATGTATGCTGCTTATAAAGCTTCAATGTTCCATAATTATATTAGATACAGTAGCTAAGTCACTATTTTAAACTGCATATTTGTAAATCTATTTGGCAACCAGGGAAAAAGTTTAGCTGTCAACCAGTTATTATATTATTTTCTTTCAAAGGAAAACTTTTATTATCCTGAAATGTGTAGCATAATACAGATGTACCCAGTGCACCGAGGTTCATCTTGCTTAGATATTTTTATTTTTCAATAATTCCTCAAATATGACTTTCACTACAACCTTGTTTCTTGTGAGGATTATCTGGAATCTACATGGACTGAATCTTCAATGATACAGCATTAAACATTGAATAAGTGACTGCAACTTGAATTCTATATGTGAATTAAAACAGCCCTTTTATGATTTTTAGGTCTCCTAATTTTATTGGCTTTATTTTGTCTCAAAGTGTATGTATATGCACACATATACTCTTTGTGATTTTCCTATATATATATGTATGCACACATACACTTTATATTTTAGATGTATCTGTAGGATTTTTTTCTTCCCCTAAAATACATTTGGCAGGTCTGTCTTGTCCTATATAGGGCATTTCATGACCACAATGCATTTGCAGTGACCCCTGAGGTAGCAACGCCAGTGCCAGCACAGTTATACTGTGCAGCACAGCTGGGGATTTTCTCCAGCATGAATTCCAAACTCAGCTGAGCTGCAGTAGCTGCACAGTGTATGGGAGCTCTTTAGCCTGGGTTTTAGCTCTGTGGGCAGAGCAGGAATGAATCTGGTTCAAGAACCAGGCTGATCGGGGTTTGGATATTCCAGTATTAAGATCAATTGTGTAAAGATTTTAGAAGGATTTAATACCAAACAAATGGAGATTCTACTTGGCTATCCAAACTCCTTATTTCAACAGTCTGATACAAATATATCAGCCCTGCATTTATTGTATCCTGTGTCTTTTTTCAGAAACAGGTCGGGCACTGCTGTACTCTCAGAACAAACTCTATTTCCCCCCTTAGCACACTTAGATTTTTTTCTGTCTCCTTCTATTTCTTTTTTTTTTTCTGATGTGGGTACTCACATTCACTGGGCTGCTTGCCAAGCTCTTTTTCCTTTCGATGTGTTGGTGGAAAACAGGATCTTAATCCTTTCCACCTGACACATTGGAGGACAGTTCTACTGTTTGGTGTGAAGGTCTGCATCCAGAGTTTGTTTTAAAGGAAGGAAGCAGGGGTTGCTCAGAGCTCTGCTGGTGGATGAACCACTAAACTGAGTGTGCAGCTCAAGTGACACCGCGTGCTTGGGGAGAGACAGGCATTAGCACCAATTCACAAAGGAAAAGTGCAATCTCCTGTTTCATGCCACGTTCCCTGACATCAAAACAAGGAGTCCAGCTGAAGTCTTTTGTGTGAAGTCTTTATTCTCCTTCTTACCAGTCTGAGCAAAGAGATCATCCAACCTCTCACTTGTGCACCTGAGAAAGAGCCTCTGGGGTACTCAGTACTTGCGCCACACCAGCCTGGAAGCTGACTCCTGGCCTACACGGCCCAGTCATGAGGGTAATCCAGGTTACATTTGAATTTTCTTCAGGCTTCAAAAGGCAGAATGGGAACAGGACAGATTGGATTGAGCGCTCCTGTCAAATCATATATTGGCAGTCAGGGTTGCGCAGCTGAGTAAAGAGAGAGATAGCAAAAAGAAAAAAAGAAAGCAAACATGCTGAGCAATATATTTTGGCTTTTGAATTGTTTTCCTGCTTCTGGATGAGGCAAATAACACACCCAAGAAAGCATTTGTGGCACTGTTGATATGGGACTACAGATCTGCATGAAATACTTGAAAATGCATAAATTCTTCACTAATTACATCTTAAACAAACATTTAATATAATTTCAGATTTCACCACATCATACTAATGAGCTACAAACAACTGTCCTTTGACCCAGAACTTACAGCCCCTGGCAATTTCTTTTCTACTTAGCACATCATGAAGTCTTTAGATGGCAATTTTACAATATGACATGGTTAATAATTTGGTCTTTTAGAAGCAAATGAAATAGAGAATATTCTTCTAGGGAATTGAAATTATCAGGATTATGCTGCCTGTGAGGAGCTTAATGAAACAGGAACAGAAGCATCAAAGTCACTTTTGACTGAAGAATTTTATGACAAATATATTGAGTTCTTCTTGTTTCTACTTCAACTTTTTTCCTTATAAAAATATTGTGCCAGTATCAGTAGGAATTGGACATTGGAATTAGTACTCTGTTGCAGGGGTAAATTTGCAAATGCTTTCACCTCTTCTAGTCTGGTCCTGTGTATTCAGAGAATTTACAGAAATTCCCTTTATATAGGAAATTCTTATAATAAATCCTTCTTTAAACGTAAAAAAAAAAGCGCTGGACAACCTAAAATTCTAAACTAAAGATTCTATTCTATGGCGAGCAAAAATCCAAGGTTTTTTTCACCTTCATTCTGCACTTTATTACTTGTCTCCCCCCTGTTATCTGAAAACACATAAGTAGCCCCCACTCTTGCAGAATCTCATCAGCTTACAATGCTTCATGTATTTATTTTCCCAGTACATAATGGTCAATTACCTCACAGAAATGAAACAGAATTTCACTCTACTGAATCCACAAGGGCAGTATGGAAAGTTTTAAAAAAATTGCTTTTATATCTTCCTGGTGCAGAAGAAGTGGCCAGAATGCAGACTCCAGCTACCTTCCAGCTATGTCAGGAATGATGCTAACCTTGCTCTTGTTATGCCCACAAATTGCTCATTCTGTAGCACACATGAACACATTTTCTTACAGCTGTAATAGAACTCCTCACAGGAAGAATGAGACACACAGCTGAACCTCTGAAATTCAGAAGACATTGAATGCTCTTGATCAGAGCTTAAATGGCCAAGGTGCTTCACCTGACTCTTGTGTTTTTGACTGGAGCAAGAATAAATGCTTAGCATTTAATTTACTGAAGCTTCTAGACTTATAAGAACATTTCTGGATCATATTCAAGAAAAAAAATGCAGCAGGACCATGTAAATTAAGTAATAAAATAGATTTGAGCAAAGGACTGGAAACTGCTCTGTAGCAACTTTTTCCAGGCAAGTGTAAAGTTCACAGTCAAAAGAAGGGAACATTTCTGTTGTTCTCTGTACCTTCTTTCTCAGGTCCTTCATTTTGTATGATCAAATTTAACCAACTGGAGCATCATGGTACCTATATCATACTAGTCCTCCCAGTGGAAATAATGATTGTAATTAATCGAACAATTAAGTACTTTGTTGAACTGGGACTTAAACAGAGGAGCCAGAAAAGAGCTGAAGGCAAAACAGAGCCTATGCATTTTAATCTTCTCTTTCTCCCCATGAATACTTCACAGGAAATATCAGGTTGTTTTGAAAAACCTGCATTTTAAGCACAGTTTGTCCCATAATCTGTATCACACATTTGGCAGCCTATGTAACTTTGATAACAGAAAATAAATTATTGCACACCAAATACCAAAATGTTAATTATGCTTTTCATTGGCTTCAGAAAAATCCATATTTTGAAATGGATTTAGGCATATGGAACTACAGCCCAGAGGGTGAAACAACAGCTTGGTTCTTGCAGGGCTTACAGATCATAGAAAGCATGTTGTTGATGTGTCTTTAAAATGACCTTTTGATGGAAAGAGAAAGAATAAACTATAGCTGCTCAGTGAATACATAGAGCACACTCAGTGATAATTACTAAAGGAACTGGTCTGAGCAAGTCTATATTAGCAGATAATGTTAATTATTGAAGAAAGAACAACAGAATAAATTTGCATGTAGATTTTATATATGGAAAGCAATGGTACTGAATCTATGTAATACAGAACCTGAAGCAATCACATTTATTTTATGGACTTGAAAAACTGATGAACAAGAAGGTGACTTCTTACTGCAGGCATTAATTCATTAACAATACAAGAATGAATAATAAATACTTCAAATAAGCTGTGCTTCTCATATCTGTCTCTAATGACTATGTAATTAAAGTAAGTTGAAAATGGGAAGTCTTGTGTGAAATATAGTTCTCAAATAAAATTAATATCCTCAGTGAACTGGCAATTCTTTTTTTCTCAAAAATAATCACAGGAATTTGTAAAAGATATTTACTAATGAACTCATAAGCATTGGAAAAAAACCCCACTTTTTCTCATCTGTTGAATGCTATAAAGCAAGAACGACAGCATAAGGAAACTTGGTGGCTTGGAACATGCCTGCTTCATGTTATCTTAAAGGTAAGTTATCTATGACGCTTCAAGATCAATGGAGGAAATGGTACCTAAAGGACAGCACAGCTGTTCAAGGCATGTACAGGAGTTTTTACTTCTGTGTGAGCCTGATTTCTGAGTGGTGAGCTTCTCAGAGGACATCCTATTAACAGTATCTTCAATGCAGGGTCAAAAAACCCAAAACTCTACAAACACCACTTCTCCCCCCGCCCCCAATAATTTGTTCATCTTCCCTTTGATTATCTTGTTTCACAAACAAAGCGTTTCTACGTTTCTATCTGAAACCAAAGACATTTATTGAAACCTCTTTGGTTTTTTGGTTTTGTTTTTTTTTTTTTTTTTTGTCACTGAAACCAGTCTCTAGGAGGTTTTGCTGTCAATTCCCCACTCAGAGAGAAGTGGCATGTAGGGTATTTATTTTTCTTAACTCTTAGAGGAATTTGGACTCTTTCAGCCATTGAATTCCCACAGTGGGATACATTCCCTGGTATGCTGTCTCAGCCTCCTGTCCCAGCTGAGCCCCAAATTAAACATTCCCTTCCAAGGGAAAGAAATGTGAATAGGTGGGCTAAAAGTGAGCCATATGAAATGGGCAGCTCACCATGTGCCCAGGCAGAATGATTAATGCTAGAACAGGCCACTGTGACAGTCTCCAGCCATGAACATGAATGACTGTGAGCACAAACTCATATTTTCATCTTATTTGAATGTGTAGGATTTCATATGGCCTGATCTATGTATTTGGGTTAAAGTCTAACTCCTTGGTGGGCAGAAGTCAGATAACAGTAAAATTACATGAGCAGCACTGTACTCAATATCTTGTCTTCCTCAGGCTTCTAAACGTCTTGTGTTTAAGAATAAACAGATTGTGTTTAAGAGAAAGCAATGAATAAGTGAATAAGCAAAGACTTTTGATCCTTTGCTTTCTGCCAGTGAAGATGAGCACACTTAAATAGCTGTAGGCTTGCCAGGGGCTGGTGCACTGATTTGTGATCTGTGTAGGTAGATCTTGAACCTTTACAGAAAAGAAAGCTGTCACACATGAGAATACAGCAATGTGCTTGAGGATGTAGGTTTGCAATACTAAATTTCAACCAGGATAGAAAATTTCTTGTTTCTTAATATTTTTTTATTTTGTGAAAGAAACTTGCATTAACTCTCCGAGAACTTCATTTGGGATCATGGCTGCTTTGCACAAGTGTCATATATATTATTCCCTACCTCAGTTATTAAGAGCCAACTATTGTTCTCTCTAATCTAATCTAGACTCTGGCCTTCCATTCCCCTAAGAATGTGTCCCAGATGAAGTTTTGGGAACATACATAGGGATAGCCCCTAGACAGGTCTCATCTGCAATCTCTGTCACTATCAGCTGACTTTATTAGGATCCCACAAGCCCAGGATATTTACTGGGTATTATTTTAAGGATGTGTAGTAGTTCCTTTTTCCATTCAAGGATAATTGAGTACATTAATGATCTAATATGGCATGGGTCATCTGTTATAAATGTTATTATTATTATGTCTCTCATTCTCTCAGTTTCATATAGTGGCAATTCCTATGTCTTTCTATAACAAACATGTCTTGTAACTTTGGAGAATCCCAGGATACTATGCTTTGACTAGCTCAAAATAGTTATTTTTTGAAATACTGACTTTTTGAAACCATTCCACATTTTTTATGGCCCTGAAGATTTCATTAGAAAGGACTATAAAATCCACTATTTGGGCAGGAACGGCATACTGACATACAGACTTAGAAAATATCTTGCACTTGACATGTAATAAATCTGATTTTTCAGATTTATTGGAACATTTTAAACCATTCTTATTGTAGAAGGGAAAATAATCCTTGAATTTAGTCTTACTATAGCTGCAGCATTAATATGTTGACTGCTTGAGCTCAGTGAGAAAGAGACACTTGAGAGAAGGTTCTTTGGATTTCCTTCATTTTTATTTCCTCTGTTTCAAAATCATATTTTCTTTTCTTTCCCACAATTTGCAAAGGAATGGGGAGTAAGGAATACAGTGGAGATTTTAGCACAAACTACAGGCTGGAAGACATACAAGCAGGGTGTTTCGTTTTACAAAAATTGTCTTTTCCATTCCATGAATGAAGCAAAGAAAGAGTTTTTGGAAAATTTAAAGAGGAAAACATTAATTTCTTCCAATAGCTAGGAATATTGATAGACTTTGCTTTCTGCCAACAGATAACTGGAATCTTTATTGCCTGTTACAGATTTGTCTATCTATTCTGAAACAAAAAATAAATTAGCTTTTAATTTCACACATATATTTGAAAATGGAATCATTAGGATTGTTTCACTAAGAGTTTTCAATTTGATATGTTTTCCACCTGCTGCAGTACCAGCAAAACATGAAGCAAACTTTATGATGTGAACATTAAATATTCAATCCAAATACTAAGTGTCATCTCATTTTAATGCAGCTGTAAGCTGACAATGAAGTACAAGGCTAAACTCTAATGTTACTGGCATAGTAAAAAGGATAATTTTCTTTACAGCAACAGTTAATGATAGATTCAAAATTATTGTCAGAAATAAAAAATTTGAACCAATTTGGCTCAGGTACATTTATACCAACTTGGTGATTCCAAAGAGTCTGCCAGCCTGGAAATGGAGGAGTGGAGTTTCAACGGAATTCCCATTTTATTTTGAAAGAAAATTACATCTCCATGTAAACTGTTCAGAGCTTATGGAGTAGGTGATCTTCTCCTTGTGACAAAGAACCGTGGCCACTCGGTAACAACCCAAGATAAGAAGAGCCAAAAGATGCCCGATCATGTATTTTTGCAGGCATAAAGCAAGCCTTTAAAAGCACATAGTTATGATTGTAAATAGGACAGAACTTCAATTCCAGGTATGCTGTGTTCCTGGCTGCAGTAGAAACCTGCAGCTTGATACAGCTCGACAACTGGAATTTTTGTTTTTGTCATGTATATATAAATGTATATATGGTATATATTCCAATCCTTCATTTCTTTTGTTAAAATACAGGGAACTGAAAATAAAAAGAGATGGATTTGCAACAGCTATAAGAATGTGAAAGGCTTTCAAAGAATTAGAGAGAAAAGGAGGCTATTTTAGGAATAAAGATAATGAAAGTTGGCATGTGTTCACTAAACAAAAAATCTCTTATAGACAATAAAGCAAGCAGTTGCATCTAAATCTCAAATTCAGTCACAAAAGTGTATAAATAAAAGTTCAGTGATTTTTTCCATGGAGTTGTACACCTTCAACTTCTCCTCATAGTGTTTATTTTCCCCAAGTTTCCACTTTCTAAAAGAAATAAAAAAAAAAAAATCCAAGCCCATCCTGGAGAATGTAGAGGGAAAATCGACAAAGCCTGTTTTGTGATTACCTTTTCCAGATTAATTTCAAAGCCTTGAAAAAAATGAGTGAGCATTTTCAGTCAGATCAGAACATCTACTCTGCCAAAATTCCATCCTTCTGAGAAACTTTTGTTGCAGATTCCGGTTTCACAGATTCTCTTTTATAGAAAAAGGAAATTGAAAGAAAATGAAAAGTTCATAAAGGTAGACTGACTGGGAAGATAGGAAAACTCCATAATCCTGCAATATTAAATATTTTTTTTACTATTGCACTCCTTGCTACAGTTTTGCCATATAGAAACAGCTTTTTAAAGAAGAGAGAATTTAATTCTACAGAACCAAACAGTATATTGAAAAATGCCTTGTATTTGCGTGTCATAAGGGATTGATCTGGTGGAATAAATGTTGAAACTGTACGTTATTTAACTGTTTAGTCTTTTTCATTGTACTCTAGTGTTCCTTATTTTTTGTTCATGTTCAGTATTTGTGTTGGAAAAAGTGCTTTTTTTCCCAACCCAGGATTTGTAGTGGTATATCTGTTTCTATTAGCACTTAAATCTATGTCCAACATTTCATCTATTTTTTGGTACTGCATACATGAACTACACTCGCAACAGCCCATCTTCATTATTGCAGCCCTGGGTTGTATAACATTTTTGATAGAATTACTTTTACTTTCAATAAAGAAATAATCACATGGTCAACCAAATTCCATGTAAAGACAGCTGCTTGCTCATTGAATGGTCTCCAGCAGCAACACAAGCACTAAAGGGCTGGATTGGTGTTGGATGGATCTCAGTAGCAGCTGTGGGGTGAAAAGAGAATGACCCATAGGTAATGCAGCTCTCTGTGAAGAACCGAGGGAGCACAGAAAATGCTTTCCATGCTCCATCCTTCTCCCTATTCAGCTGCATTGGTTTCTCTGGGAAATTAATTACCATATCCACATACATAGAGAAAGGAACCTCCCAAATCAGGGGACAGGATAAACGCAAAATCTTAATTTTCCATCAAAAAAAGTAGTCTGAAGGTGTCCCTTTTTGCATGATGTTTTTTCTCCCCAAAACCATAGCAATGTGTAGCTCTTTACTACATTTTAAACACAAGACAATGAAACCAATCCCGGCCAGTCAGCAGTGAATCCATAAAGCCACAGATGGGTATTTAGAAAAAGGCATGTTCAACTTCTGTGGCACTGCAATTCCCACCAGCCGTGATGAGCAACAGCAAAATCTTATGCTTACATTAAAAACATCTAATATTTGTTAGAATAATGCTTAAATGTTCACACCAATATCTTTTAAAAGGGTAGTGTTTACAGTAGTACTTGAAATTAAACTTTGTTTCTGTTGAAGCTCTGATTAAAAGTTATGTTTACAGAAAACAGCAAGGATGGTAGGCATTTGTAATAATTTGTGATAAATGTTAGGAAATAATCACTATCACAGTCTGAAAGTAAACCAAAATCACATACATTCCTTTGGCCTTTGTAATAAATACTGGGAGAGGAGAAGTAGCATTACTTTATTCTTTAATGCTGCAACACCCAGCGTACATCCCTGGTCAGTCCTGAAATATCTCCTGCACTAGCTATAAGAAATTTATTCCTCCTGTGTCCTGATCTTCCTTTTGTTCATGTGCCTGTATTAGGGATTCAGAGATATATGAACAAGAAAAGCCTGAAGGCTGAATTTATAGGGTTTCAGTAGCAACAAAAAAATCTGGATATAGTGTCCCAATATTTTTGCCAATCTGCCTTATCAACTTCCTTATAAACAATGTTCATTTGGTGTGAAGTTACAAAAGTGAATATAACTTTGGTTAATACTACAAAGGAAAGTAAGAATTTGTTTACTCCCTCACCTGTAGTACTGTGCTGGCTTTGACATTTTGACCATTACTTATAAAGTACTTGAAAAGTATATGTAGTAAAAAAAAAAGCAAATTATTTCCTGTCACTACAGACCTGAATTATTTTTAAAGCGGTGATTGACTGATGGAAGTCTCTGTACTCTTCTGAGTGATCCCAAAATAAATCAGTTAAACAACTCCATTTTGTCTTTTTTCCCCTTTTTTATTTAAGTCATCATATCAAAGACTGTATTTCAGTAAGCATTGAGGCACTCCTGCATTGGAGACCCTGGTGTTCAGAAACTGATCATTCCATAGTTTATTCCAGTTCATAAAAGTGTGAGTAACAGGGAATTCCTCAACAGATTTTCCCCCCCATACATCCCTGACAAAACCTGAATGTTTTCCAGAACGTCAATACAAAACTTGGTGTCCTCAGCTTTCACAAGTTCCATAAAATCTGTGGCAAACTGCCTTTGGTCTGTCACATTTAGAGTCTCACTCAGGCTTGCTGACAGTTACATGGAAGCTGGCAACTTTGGAGCAGTTTGCCTGGAGAAGAATCCGTGTAAAATGAGTGGGAAATGGAGTCAGGGTGAAAGTCCAGCCCGGTTTCCAAAGGCTGTCCCAGTGATTTGAAGGCTGATACCGGTGTGCCTCAAAGCAGGACACGGACTGCTCTTCCCAGGCTGGTTTTGAGCACACAGCAGTTCCCTGCAGGGAAGTGGGAGCTTGAGTGGCCTCCCAGCCCTTTGGGGTGGCCTCTCGCCATTCCCCAACATCCACCATCACACTGTGCCATGGAGCCGGCTGCTTCCCCCAAGGCCCGAAGAAGGGGCTTCCCCCCAGCTGGCTGCAGTGTGTTGGTAGCACGGAGCTCCTGGTTATTTGCAGGGGAAGGTGGTGTGGTGACAGCCTCCTGCCTCACCAGCTTGTCCCCTCAGACCAGAGCAGAGAGAGCTCGGACAAGCTGGCCAAACTCCCCAGGAGGACATTGGCACAGGGGGCTGCAAAAGGCCTACTCTGCCTCCCACAGCTCCTGCCTGGTGCACATGCCGGGGCTGTGGGGTATCCTAAGGGTGCGAGATGGTGGATCAGGGCAGGGCCTGAGGGCCACTTCGAGCTGGAGGGAAAAGGCATAAGATGGCGGCGGGGTGGTGGGGCAGTGGCAGGAAGGGGCCTGTGCTGAGGGCCTGCAGTTTGTGACATCACCAGAGCGGCACTGGAGCGACACTGGAAGGATGGGGGAGCAAACATTCCATGGCATTAGAACAGGGCACAGTGGCATCAGGAGCCCACTGTGAGCCCAAGCGAGGTGCTGGAAACGCCACTGCTGGCGATGCACAGCCACCATGGATGAGAACAGATATCCTTTTCCTCTGTTACTTTCTCCTCCTTGTCTCCCCTCCCTGCCCTGTGACAGCTGCCATTGGGACCCCCCAACACATCTATTTGCCCTTAGGCCTGGATCTGGTCTGGGCACACCCCCAGGATGGCAGGAGAGGCCTGGGGCAGCCAGTCCTGTCAGCCAGGGCTGGCAGATATGTTTGGGTGGGCACAGTGCTGGGAGCACTCACTCCTTGATGTTTGTTAGCACGCCCACTGTTCCCTGCCACTGCTGAATTCTCTCGGCCTTCTCACACTTCTCTCACTGCACCCCTTTCTGCACCCTGATCACCCCTTGATCTCCTTCACACCCTCCTTTTGGCCCTTCTGGTCACTGCCCTCAGTGTATTTGAGGACAGAACAAAAATCTCTTTCTGTACATCTCAGGGCCTGTTCATTCTCAGAGATCAGAAGACAAAGATGTTCTAGAGTATGAGTAAAGGAAAGTACAAGCTTTTTAGGTTTAGCAAGATTAAACTTCTTCCCCTTCTTCCCCTGTTAAAAGGCAATTTCGTGGGCCAGAATTTTCCTTAACCTCACCTCTCATACGTGGTTTTGGAATGCCATTCAGAATGATTTCAGTACTGGGAATATTGATTTAGAAGGTTGCATGAGGCTGCTTGAAAAAATGCAAATACCTTTTGATGAAGACCATTTAAAACATATTTTCAAGGTAAGGTGTACGTACATTAAGCAATTAACAGTTTAAAAGTTCAGTTACACACGCCCTACATTTGCTGATTTTTAAAAATTAACTTTTTGGAAGTGTATTTCGTGCTAATGTGGTGTGCAAAATCAGCAAAGAATTTGCCCCCCCCAGGTCTTTTGTTTCTGTGTAAAATAGATAACCAAGGACTTTCATTAGAATCAGAATAATTTAGATTGGAAAAGACTTTTAAGATCACTGAGTCCCACCATTATTACAGTATTGAAAAGTCCACCACTAAACCTTGTCCCTAAGCACCCCATCTACACATCTTTTAAATACCTGCAAGGAATGGTGACTCAGACACTTCCCTGGACAGCCTCTTCCAATGCTTGACAACCCCTTCAATGAAGAAATTTTTCCTAATAGCCAGTCTAAACCACCCCTGGCACAACTTGAGGCCACTTCCTCTTGTCCTATCGATTGTTACTTTGGAGAAAAGACTGACATCCACATAACACTGTCTTTTCACCACAATGAATTAGTGTAAGTTGGAAAATATGTAGGTTTTGATTCCCATTTCTTTTTGTAACATGGCCGCACTTGAGAAAATTTAAAGCATTCTGGTTTCATCCCGTCCATCTTCTTCTGTGATCAAGCTAAGAAGTCCAGACGTGCCTGTCTGATGCTGGACAGAGCCACTAGAGCAACTTCCTAAAAATCCTCTTGCCAGGAGGACGACACAGACTCTGAGTCTGAGCTGTTCAGGCTTTAAGTTCAGCCCGTGTTCATTCAGTTCTCCACTATACCTCTCCTGTAGTATTTAAGAGGTGTGCCTGAATGGACGGAAATTGCACTCTGACCCCCAGGGAAAGGATTTGGCCTTGAGACATGGCAGTGTTTAAGAGATTTCCGTGAAAGTTATATGATACAGCTAGAAATTGGACTTAATTTAGTGTAGGTAAGCAAACTACTGCCAAGTGGATCTTGTCTCAGTGAGCAAATACTACAAAATTGAGTGCCTTGGCACATACTGGGTTTACATGCTCTTCAGGTCCCTTCTAGTAATGACTCAAAAGATGTAAGGTCTTCCCTTTTATCTCATTTTTTTCCCCCAAAATAGCTGTCAGGTAATGCTGTGTCCCTAAGGGAATGAAACCAAGTGTATTTATATTTATATATATATATATATGACTCTTGAGAATGTTGCAACCAGCTGTATGATTCTGTCCTGATTTGGCAGAGGAGAATGAACTATGGCAAGCCAGAAACTTTTAGGTTGAGAGAAGGAAGGCCTTTTTACCTTTTCTTCTTCCTCTCTCATTGTTGTCTGCTTTGTCAAAATGAGGTAAAACCAGCAGCATGAGCTCAGCTGGCTAGAGAGGATTCCTGTGGTTTTTGAACTTGCGCTGCATTGAGACAATTGCCAACCTTGAGAATCTCTTGAGAACTTAAAAATACTTCCCATTGTTTCCTCTATCTTCCACCTACTTTGGTTTCTGACAGGAATTTGAAAGAGATGGTCAGCTGTGGGTAGAGAAGACAGGGATTATTTGAGGGAAGTGATCTGCAAAGAACAAGTCTGATCTAGCTGTGTTTAATAACATATTATACCCAACAGCCTGATCTAGTTATTTGTAGCAGTACTGTTAGGTGTTCTTTGCTGTTTGAGAAAGATTTACACGTGTTCAGTAGTTTGGGGGCTCAAATATTTAATCAGTGTAATAACACATAAAAATTCAAAGCATTCTGGAAGGGAATCTTACTGACATCATTGTCAGTAACTACACATCAGCAGCTAATCTAATGGTTATACATAGCAAAATTCATTTAATGAAAAACATAATTTTAAAGAAAAATCTGCTTTTTTTCTTGTCTGTTCTCTTTGAGTTTCTTTTACTGTAATATTCTTTGGAGCAATATCAGAATTATGACCATTAAGGTTTTAAGGAATAATCAATTTTCATATAGTTTCTCTCAAGGTTCTTTGTTTCTTCGTTTTCTGAACAGCAACGACTTGATGTGCATTAATAAAAGTAAGAATGATAAAAATCTACCAAAAAAATTATGAGAATATCTTTCTATAGTGACATGATTTTTATCAATTTAATTTGAAGAGTTCTCCTGTGTAGCATTATTGCCTGTATTTCATCAAGAGGGAACTAAAATAGAAACTTTAATTTTTTGCCCAGCTTCATTTTGTGCCAGTAGCTAAGTGAACATCTTCCAAGTCCTGATAGACTGTTTATTTCCAAAATAAGTTGGTATTTTCTTTTCCTAGTTAATGGTTATGAGCAAATTTGCAGTATTGTTAAGAATATTAAAAATTTGGTTGAGAATATTAGCCTTAGATGGGGAATTTCTCAGCAGCAATAAAACATGTATAATTAGCATTTGCACTGAAATATTAACTTGCTAGTGATTTCTGTTAAAAATAATCATCATTATTCTCTTTCACAAACTCAAAGCAAATGCTGAAGTAGTGATTGGTAAGATGTTTCACTAGAACTCCTCATGAAATTTAATTTTGTATTTGTTTCGGTTATAATATGTTTTTTCTCCTGTTGTACTTATTCAGAAGTGTGGAAAGAACTGTATTGCATAGGAAGGAACTGGCAATGGATCATTAAAATTTTAGGTTTTATGGTATGGCTTCAAAACCAGTCTAACTTAGCAGTGATTAGAAGTCTTAATCAAAGAGCAGCCAGAGCTCAAGTGAGCAATTTCCTGTTTATAGACACTTCTGTGGAAGCCAAACCACCCACAGTAAGTGCCATGTTTTGGATGTTGTAACTTAGCCTCTTTGGCAGCCTCAGTATAAGGAGCCAAAAACCAGGAATTTTGGTCAGCTTACAGTGATAATCACTGAGGCAGTGGATCGCCATTTATTTGTGATTTTTGTGAGCAATTTTGTCAGCAGATTTCTCTTTATTTGGCAACTTTTAAGAATAATTCAGGCAAAAATGTTAAAAGCATTATTTCGTATGCAATTAATTATTTTGAGTAGAAAATTTTAAAGGAAAAATAGAATTGTTTAACCTGAGAAAGATGTAAAAGACAGAAATGGTAAAAAAATATTATTCCACTCAAATATTTTTGCCTTTTTAACTTTTCTAGTTGCTTTTACACGGAAATGCTGAAATTAATTACTCTGCTAACATTTTATAAATTCTATGAAAACAAGATTACAATTCAAGAATTCTGAAAATGTGAATAATTAACCTAAGTTAAACATTCTGGCCTGTTAAGAATAGAACATGATGTCATAGGTTATTATAAAATATCCTGTCTTCAAACTTTAATAGTGTTTCTTATTTGAAGTGTTGAAAGGCTTTTATCTCTTGACAATTTGGTCATCTTTATTTCATTTTGAAGATTATTGGTTGCTGTATTTTGTATGCAAATTTAACTGACAATATTTACAATATGGTGTAAATAGCTGTTGCAGAGGTATTATACTAAATATATTTTCCACTTGATAAGCTTTATGCTGCAAATTTAATGCATAGCATTTGAGAGATTTTCTACAATGTATTTTAATATTAAAAATGCATTAAATCTAAATTTATTGTACTTATTTAGATGCTAATTATGTCATATGGTCCATTTTACTTTATATAAAATATTTGTAGCACACAAAGTGTAATCTAAAAGTTGAAAAGTGTAATCTGATAATGCATTGTAGTCACTGTTGCCTGAGGGTTCTTCTGTGATTCTCACTCTTACGGTCAGTTATAAAAGAGTGTTTGCTGGGCAACTTTGTATCATTGCATGTTGTCTTATTGAATTTTTTTCTAATTATTTTGGTTTCTTTTTTCCTCAGAAAACTCTTGACAAACGCTTAGGAGATGCAATTAGCATGGACGACTTCAGAGCAGTTTATCGAGCTCTTGTACACAGACCTGAATATGAAGAACTATTCAGGGCTTACTCATCAGATGGCGTAATTCTAACTGAAACCCAGCTCATTAAATTTCTTGTAAAAGAACAATTTCAAACTGAAGCTAATGAAGCAACTGTCTTAGAAATTATTCTGAAGTATGAACCCATTGATGAAGGTATGCACAGTTTAAGTATTTGCTATCTAGCTCTTATTTATTGTACTTCTCTCAATGATTGTGTTTTGCAAAACCTCATCTCGTCATTTCTTTAAAAGCAATGTCTTTTTATGTAATTATTATTATTTTCTTCCTGAGTTTTAATTTATTTTCATGGCGCCTTCCTTTCTCTGATCCCTTCTGTTTTCTGTCACTTCTTTGTCTTTCTTTTCTAGTCCTTCTATATATTCTGTTCTTCAGCTCACTACAAACCATTTTTAATTTGTTTTTTTAGGGTTCTTACCTGCCATTTTGCTTGTCTGCTCGTTACACTGCCTTCTCTCCCTTGAGTCATTTGGTGATAATGCAAGGTGTCAGACAAGACTTTTATGTCCCTCTGACTGACTTGCAGAAGCACTGTGTAAGATTTTCATAGGTGTCTGGTCGCCCTTTCTGAATCATGAGAACTCTGAGATGAGGAGAGGTTCATAAATCTATAACATGCTCTTTACCTATTGAAAGGTGCCCCGAGTTGTGGTGTAACACTTCTGCTGAGTTTCACTGAATTCAGCTTGAGGCAAAATTTACAGCTAAGATATGAAAAGGATGTAACTGCATTTTTTTGCAAGCTGTTACTTTATTCAGTGGAATATGTTGAATTCTTTAGTGTCCTTGGTTCCCAGTCTTTGAAAATGGGTGGAACTGATAACTGGCTAAGAAAAACAAACCCAAGGAGAAAATATTTCTTCTGGGATAATAACCCGGGATTATCTATGCTGCCCTGTGGTGGAAGAAGAAAATGGAAAATGTCACTTTTCCAATGAGAAACAGAAGACATTTGGTGTTTCATTAAGATGCACTTACTGTCCAGTAATAGTTGCAAAACATGTGACTCCTCATGCCTTTACTCTTTGAGGTTGTCTTTCAAATTTGACTGTATTTCATTGGACATATTCTACTCTTTCTGAGAAACTAATGTTTACTAATTGTACAAGTTACCAGTTTAAAAGGTTCCTTTTATTTTGTGTTACCTGTTTTGATGGGAAAGTTAAAAGCTACAACACAGTTAACAAATGAAAAATCTTCAGTTCATTTGAAAACACCTTTGTAAATCAGCTGAAGTTTCTATATGTTTAATTTAGTGCCTGGTTTAAATTTCAGATGCTGAGCCAAATTCTTGTTTGTTTCTTCATCTGTGATAAAATTGTTTATCTCCCAATTGGAAAAAATCTTGCTGAACAGAATAATCTCTGTATTGTTCCTGCTCCTTTGAGTGAATTCAAACTTCCACTCAAACATACTTATTGAAAATTTCCAGTTATGATTGACATGATAGATGATTCATATGGTATTGTGATAGACCATTTTGTGTAACTGTCGTTCTGAATTTGCTACAGAATATTATTCATCAGGATGATCTGTTGGACTCATCTGCCACCCTTGCCCTGTAAATTACAGAAAGGGAAAAGGGCAGGTTTGATTGACAGGTTTGCTAATAGTAATGACCATTCTCTGATAAATGTGATAGCACTGGTATGTCAAGATCAGGATGAAAACAGTGACTAGATTTTACATATAACTTTGATAAATCCATCTGTAGCATTTAGTGCATCCCTAACATTTGTGCAGAGAGATTTTCAAAGCTATTGAGCTAGATAACTCTGAATTCACTCTCTGTGGGTGCTGTAGCTAGTTCAGGATAGTACAAAATGAATTACTCTTTCATTTTTTTTATATAATTCAAATGTCTGATGTCAAAATGCTACACTAACATTTTTTTTTCATGTGTGTGCTAAAAGCTTGCATTTTTGGCAGAAAGAACAATTTCTATGGAATTGATCACAAAATATGAGTATGTGATTCACACCTGACAGTTGTGTCTTACTAACACCCAAATGTCAGTTTTTTTTCTTCACATTATCTGCCCATTTTACTATTAGCTTTGAATAGAAGCCTTGACCCATTAAATGAGATTAAAGAAAACACGCCAACTAAATGCATTTTTTTAAGCTTGGTATATATGTTTTTTTAAAAAAACATTGCTCATTATTCAGTATTTGCATGGATAGGATTAGAGGCACAGTGAGGATAAGAAGGTGCATCACATTATTATTTACAATGTAGTGCCATTCAGAGACTCTACTCCTGCCTATTTTCCTGCTAGGCAATACAAAACCAGGGCAAAAATGCAATCCTCTCTTAAACAGCTAGCTTGCTTTGTAAATAACAATATAAGCCTGGTGCATCTGTCAGATAAAGACTTTGAGTAATCCAGAATGTATTTGTGAATCAAAAAAACGCTTTCAGTTTATTCCTAGGATATACAATCTTAAGGGTTTTTGGTTTTTTTTTTTGTGCATATGTGTGAGAGACAGAGCAGGATGGAGAGCATAAATTTGCAGGAGAGAACATTTGATCCCATTGGCCAATGTAAATCAAACTTAACAAAGAAGACATCTCTGCCAAATTCCTACAGATTTCATAAAAAATCATGTGAAGTAAGAAAGATGACTTAAAGATCTCAACTAAGACAATGGCTGTCGCCGGATTTGTGAGGCACAATAGTTCAGATGTATGAAAGGGTGTGTAAATATCCAGTCTCAGGGAAGATTTTCAGAAGAAGATGACTCTGAGATATAGGCCCTTAGAAACTGAACGGCTGTTCAGACAGATGCTCCATTCCAGTATGCACCAGTCACAAGCGTGGGCAAGGCAGAAGAAGACTCCCTAGAATATGAACTCGGAGTAGAAAAGGAATAACTGTATTCTTACTTTAAGGAAGGAAATATTTCTCTCTTTCCTGTTCCCTTAGAGGATGAATGTTTTAGCCTGATGTAAAGTAGTCAAATTTCATAGCATGAAATTCCATCTGATGATGTTTCTGTTGAGTTTTAATGATGATTGAAAGCTTCCTTCTTCCAATATAGCAGAGTAACAACCTCATCTCCGTTTGCCAGTATTTGTCGTGAGTTTTCACCCCTAAAATTCCCAGCAAACGTATTTGCACCCATTTCACTATCTCTGGGGCTCAAGTAACATATATATTTAATTATTACTTTAGTTCTTAGGAAACAAGGAACACATACAATAGATTTAAAAACATGGGAAACACCTTCCTCCCCATTTCCTAGTCTCAAGTTCAGTTCAGGCTCTTCTTCTCCCCACTTCCCAGTCTCTACTTCAGTCCAGACCCCTCTCCCCCTACATTGTCAGGGCTGCAGGTTGTACTCAGTCCCTTCAGTGAGGAAACAGGTCTTGCAGGAGGCTCTGGCCAGTGCATAGTGATTTCTGACTTGTTTTCTCTGCTTCAGTGTGGGTACTCTACAGGCCTTCAGGGCAGCAAACATTTCACAAAAGTTTTCAAATTTTTCTTTCCAAAGAGCAAGAAAAATACTTTCAAAAAAGTTACAAGATAAATGAGAAAGCAGAATGTAATAAACTCTAAAAATAATGTATAATGTAACCCGAGTCTTTCAAATACTCAGATTATATCCACAATTCCTCTCTGATATAGCAGTATTTATATATATGGCAGAGCTGGAGTTTACCTTAACAGGAGAAATGAGAAAAATAATTTTTTCTTAGATCAGATTTGAGAAACAAAAACCCAATATAAAAGAATATTGTTAATATAGTGAATTCCACACTATCCAAAAGAGGAGGGCAAGAAAAAAATCATTGAACTTTTATGAACAAAAAGAGGCAACAAGAAGACAGAAATCTTTTCTTGCCTTCCCTTTCCACAACAAATGGATGTGTGAGCACGCTAACTACTGCTAAAAGGTCCTAATGGAGAAAAAGATTGAGGTTCCTCCAGGGCAGAAATGTAAGGCCTTGATGAAAGTCTTTTCACTGTGGAATAGTTATGGAGATGAATTCCCATTTCCTTTAATGTAGAAAATGTCTGTAAGTGGTCAGAAAATAGTATGACTGGTCCATTCCTCAGAAATATAAGGGATTGTAATAAGCCCTACAAAAATACAAAGATTTTTAGACTCTTGACTGGGGACATGAGCTTCAGCTTTACTGAAGTCCAAGAGCTTACACATTGACTAACAAAGCAATGCTATATTTTCATTTTTGGGGGTTTATGGTCATCAGCACATTTGCCTAAACATTCATTTCTCTTGAGAATATTGCAGTTAACTTTGGTCAATGACACAAACAGCCAGGAAAGCATTATTAATAATTCAGAAAAAAAGCAAGACTTTGAAAAGCCAGTATTTTTCACTAACTTAATAAATAAGTGCAGAAAAAGGTAAGAATTGTTAGAAAATAAAAAATACACACACACACATGGACACACACAAATAGTTACTAGCTCTACTTGTAATTGCTCAGAGAAATATGTAGACCATGAAAAATAAATTAACCAGAAATGAAATCCAGACAGTTCATGTAATTCATTATAGGCAAAGCATACAGGATGAATGTATTCTGAGTAATGTAAAAAAAATCAAAATGCTTTTTAAAGATCCAGAAAGTAGAAACTTAATCCGATTGTTACAAGTATAGAACAATATAACACGTGCATGTGGATAAATCTAAGTCAAGATAATAAATAAGATAAAATTTTGAAGAGTCATCAGGGTAGCAATAAGCCATCCTGCAAATCTGCTAGTTAAAAGAAGACGAAAGAAAATCCTGATGCAATAAGTAAAATCTGCTCCTTAATATTATTAATAGTATTAATTTAAGTAAGATCTCAGTAAAAAATATGGATAAAACAGGGGAGGACCTTCTTTAATGATTTAATCAGGTCAGTGAAGACAGGTTGACAAATCCAAGTTCTTAAAAAATTGACTCTAACAAGCTTGACTAACACAAGTCAAAGGTTACTTTTGAAAATAGGGGGAAAACACATGATAAATTGAAAGACTGGTAAAGATCAAATGTAATATTTATTTTAGAAGGGGCCATCCAAGGAACTAGACACTCAGTTACCAGAAAAAGAAAAAAGGAGCTCATAATAAATATATAAACTCCTCTAAGATTGTAAGGAGGAGTAGCAGTTCATCAGGATATTCCATAAAGAAATAGTATCCTGTTTCCTCCTACGAAAGATTAACAGCACTGGTGGATAGAAGACAAATGAAAATTATCAGAAATCTGAAACAGAAATTGGATTTGATTTTGTGGAAAGCAGTGGAATGGGGGAAGTGCAAGAGCAGTTTTCATATGTGAAAGAGACGAGAGGAATAATACCATACAGCAGATACTTTGGACAGCAATGCAGTTTCAGGGTAAAGTTGTGTTTCCAAGTTATGGAAATCTTCCTCACAACAAGGTTACTTAGCTGTTGTAATGGTTTTACTTGTTGTCTGTGGATTCTTCGTCAATGGAAATCTGGAAGAATAGCTTCAGAAAGACTTCTGGTTGGAATAACAGTCGTTGGGTGAAGGTATGTTTGATGTCTGGATGGCCTTCTATTTTTCTTTGTCATTTTAAAACATTGCAAGTTTTCTAGTTCAAAGACCTGTGTAAATGAGAAATAATAATTTTCTGTAAATTCTCAGTCAGGTGTAAAACTTTCAGTCTGTCACACACCGAAGATGGATAATTGCAATTCTAACTTGTAAATTCTGATTCTTAGAGCTGTAGTAAGAATTAACAGGTCAGAAAAAGGGGTTTTCTGCAGGTATTTCCAGCCCCCAAGTTTTTATGCATTGACTTCTAAGTTATTGTTAGCATAAAATAATCTTGGATTATTTACTGCTTATTTAATACTAGCCTGCTATGGTGACAATAAGGTTATTTTAGAGTAAGTACTGGGCAAAATCCTGCACTAACTCAAACTATGTTTTGAAGCAAAGCTGACGTTTGAGATGATATCATTTGCAAAATGACTGCATTTGAAACATGGCATGCAGTAGCTGGCAGTGTAATGGCTCTGTTTGTCATTAAATCAGTCAAACCCAAAACAAATGGGACGACGATCACTGGTATGGACACAATTAGCTCATTTTGTTATAAATGCAGTAGAGTAATGAGCGTGATTTGCAATTCATCTGTGTGGGCAGTTATTTCTTTTGTTAAGGTGCTATTTTTATTACAAATATTTCTAAACATGATTTGATCAATATTTGGAATTTTCCACCCCTGGGGAAGACAGTTGGTGCTAGGAGTCATAGTTTCTGCAAGAATGTATTGAGAGTCTCTGACTGACATTTTAGAGAGCAATCCTTGCTCTTTTAAAAGAGAAAAGAAGATTCTCTTAGTGCATTGTCTGGCATGTTACTTTCCAAAGTAAACAAGAAATATTTTACTTTATATTTAATTAGGACTACAGCAAACTTTTCTTACTCATGTCCATAGAAGAATAAAAGTGCCAAAACACATTTATTTCCTCTTGGAAGTTTGAACCACAGCAGCTGAGCTCCAGTCACACGTATCTGATGTTTGTGTTGTTTATACTTTTGTTATGAATTTTAAAATTGCAGGAAAGTGTTGTGCTGTACAACCTTTAGCAGTGTTCAGAATTGGCTATTAAAAATTTCAGCAAGTATATAGATATAACCATCAGTTTGGCTTCATGACAGAGATATTTTTACTTTTGTTTTTGTTCAGTGAGGAAGAAAAGGCAGATGTCATTTGAAGGATTTATAAGGTACATGCGGTCAGATGAATGTTCAGTATTTAAAAGCCAGCACAGGACCATCTATCAAGATATGAACCAGCCATTATGTGACTATTTTATTTCATCTTCTCACAACACTTACTTGATAGCTGACCAGCTAATGGGACCCAGTCATTTATGGGGATATACCAGGTATTTAGATATTTTTTTTTTAATATTTTAAACATTCTTTGGCTTTTTTTTTTTTTAATTAATACTAAGTCACATGCAATCCTACTTGGCAATAAGGGAAAAAGCCATCACAGATAGAAGTTGAAAATGTGAGAGTGGTATTTTATTTTGTGTGTACACTTTTCAATATATTTGCCAAACCATCTGTTCACAGTCTGGAAACAATCTATTTTTTCACTTACATCTCAGAAACCCAACCTTGCAGCAAATGAAATCCATAGTATGGTGTACATTACATGATTAAATCAGTTTTTAATCCCAACATGCCATGCAAAAATAAATAACTCCCTGAAAGAAATGAAAAATTCCCAGGCAAGCTCTAATCTGATCAATACACAGGATGTATGTTGGAGTATGTCCATGTCAAGAACATTTCTGTTCAGTGCCTGTTGCAATGTGGGCAGTTTAGAAACAACAACAAAGGGGCACCCAAGTAGCCAGCAGAGAGAGGAACCTCTCTGCAGTGTGTGACTCCAAGAGGATGATGACCAGGATGCCTTATTGCCAAGGCAGGGAAGGAGGAAATGGATTGTGTAATAAAGGCAACACTAAGAGGGCAGGTAGTATTAAGAATTAGGAAGAGAGGTGTCCAGAATTCCTATTATTTGTACTACTTTAGTGAGGAGAAAGCAGTTGAAACCATTATCTATCTGAACTCTTTTTTTCAGTTGCTCTCTTAGTTTTCTATAGTAACTTGCAACCATCAGAAACACTGAATTTCTAACAGTATTTAAAATTCCATCATGTTAATGCTGCATTGCTGGAAGTAATTGTGAAGAGGGTATAACCCCCCTCTCTTCCTCTGTATGTACTATTGGTGTGAGGAAAATGCTAAGTGCAGCTAGAGGCATATTTGACATATTGTTAATGTGTGAAAGGCAGCATGTGAAAGACAGATTGGTAATTAAGTAACGTAGTTTGTAAGAAATGTTTTAGTTAGTTGCAAGTCAAATATTAGAAGCCTAAGAATTTAAGGGATGCCATTAACACATCAAAACTTAAAGCAGTAAAGTTAAGGCACCTGAGAAACTTTAGCACTCCCTCTTAGAAATAAGGCCCAGGAAGAACAACTGACTTATGTAAAGACCAAGTGCAACCTAGTTCTCTCAGTGCAATGGATTTTTAAATACAGTGATTCTCACATTTGCAAGCAAGTTTGGAATAGTAATAGAAAACACCATTTAAAATATTTATTCTTTTATTTTAAATGACAACTTGCCTTTTTTCCAAAATTCCTTTGTTGAAATCTCTGACCCTTGTTTTGTTTTTTTAAGGAAGATAATTCAGGTAATCCCATATTCTTTAGTACTCTAATAAAGTTTATTACCTAACACAGCTAGAATAAACAACTGAAAGTTTGTCTCTCTCATATACGTATAATTCCATAGGATTTATTTTTATTTATGATGAAAAGGAGGTGGTTTTTCTGTAATTAATCAATGTGCTTGTAATCAGAATACAGCAACTTGTATAAAAAAGTGTGGTATCTTTCTTTTGGCTGTAAAAGTGTTTCTCTTGTTCTTCCGAAGTGCTCTTTTAAAAGGATGTCGTTGCCTGGAAATTGACTGCTGGGATGGAAACAACAATGAACCTATTGTGTATCATGGTCACACTTTAACAAGCAAAATTCCATTTCGTTCTGTAATTCACGTGATTGACAAGTATGCATTTATGGTATGTATAGACAAATGCATGTATACATAAGTGGGTCACAATGTGATGGTGGCTTTAACAAAGCCAGGGGCATGACTCTTACAGATTCCCAAGGGTAAAAACATATGAAACAGAGACTGTGGCAATGGGCATTGTTGAAATTAATTACAGAACAGTTGTGCTATTTGTTCTTCGTGTATATTTAAAACTTTTTAAAGGAATCATAAATATGTTTTCCTGATAGTGAATATAAACCAAACTTGATGCAAACAATTCAGGTGATCTTACTCAGCTTGTTAGGTGGAATTCTTACCTGAGATCATTTAAACAAGGACTGATCATAAAGTGAAGAACTAGTTCAGAATTGGTCTAATATTTTCCTCCTTCTTTATATCTTTTAAGTGTTTTTACTTCACCTATTCTTTTGTTGCTATCAGTCTGTCTTATATCCTACATGTGTATTTATGAAATAGACAAAAATATTAGATGATAGCTGAGTTTGAGACTTTGTTTTCCATTTCCTCTCTTTTTATTTTGAATGATGAACCTGATAAATGTTAGCAGCTACTGATGTCTTTTTGCCAGGTGACTCATCAGGGCAATGTCCCTCCTGACTGTCTCTGGAAAGCACTGAAATGTGGAGAGTTTTTGGCACTCTCTCAGGCTTTTGTATATGTTTCTGGCAAAACTCCTGCTTAGAGGAAGTCCTGAATGACCATTAAGATAACACTCAGATTCAGGCCAGCAATATTTGTGTGAATATCTACATCCATGATCATAAACTCATATGGATTTTTATACATATGTGTTTATAGCCTTCTCAGTGTTAATCAAAGCTGTGCTTTTCCTGTTCTGTTTTCCATATAAAATTTAATTAGCCTCTGATTTAAAAAGTGAAATTAAAAACATGATTTTATTTCGTTGTTTTTCAAAACCTTTTGGATATAACTCTTCTATTCTTGCTAATACACAACTTACTGTACTTAACTCTAATGCAAACTTCATTTCACATGCCCAAGTGCCAATGAGGGGGTAAAATCAGGGTAGGTGATGGTTGGTACCAGCTGTCCATCCAGGCTGAGCTGTGCTTCTATTAACAGTCAATAGCAAATGCTCAGGGGACAAGTGTAAAGACAGGGAAAACATTAAATGGTACTTCCCTTGCTGACAATTTAGGTCCTGCCTGAGCAATGCTTTCATTCAGACTATTTTTGGTAGACACCAGTATTACTGGCAATTTATGAGGTTTACTTATACATCCCAATGGATAAGTTTCTTTTGAGTTATTCTTTACTTTTTACTCAATTTCCCTTTTTCACCTTTCACCTTTAATTTTTACTCAATTTCCCTTGCTTGAGTATTGTGATGAGAAAAGTGTAGAGAGTCCCTAGAAAAGTTTGTGATATTATGAAAAATAAAACATATGCATGGCTTGTTCATGTAAAGGCAGTCATTTCTGAACAAGCTTTGGGGAGACTATCAACTTGAAATGTAGTCAATTAAAATCTGTTATAAACTAAAGAAAAAGACATTTTGTCCTGCTTTACGTTGTCAGTTCTAATTTTTGAATCTGATTTTACCTTTTAAAACCAAAACAACCAAACAGTTCTTTTCACACCTCTGCATGTGTCTAGCTCTGCTTTAACTCTCTGAAGGTGCACTTTTTTCTTCTTTAATTGTGCTTTCTCTTTTCCACAAATATTGTGAGCTTTTTTATTGTGTTACTAACCTAAAACAACCGATCTGTATTCTGAATGTTTTGAAAGTGAAGGTAAATACAGATTGCCAAGAGGACTTTTGTAAGATATTTCAGAAAAGCAGTTATTCATATTCTTATTTATTAATAATAAAATCTTAAAATTATATTTTCAGTCATCTGCCTATCCAGTTGTACTGTCTTTGGAGAACCACTGCAGCCCTAAACAACAGGAAGTAATGGCACACCATTTGAAAAGTATTCTAGGTGACAAACTTCTTTCTTCACCAATTGGTGGTGAAATAGACATGACTCGACTGCCTTCTCCTGAGGTAATAAGTTTTCTTTTTTCTCTATGAAAGAGATGGAAAAAATTGTGGGGTTCTTGATTTATTTATTTATTTTTAACCTTCTAAACTGAATTTATGGATCACATCTGGTGTCTGAAATAGTCTTCAGGAAGTAACAAAAAATATTTAAACAGCATAAAAAAGCTGCATGGAAAGATGCCTCATGTTGGTGTATCTGTTATCTGCCGATTTTTTTTTTGTTGCTTAAATAGAAGGAAATTCCTGAAATTTAAACATGTTATTGAAATGAAAACCTGAATCTACATTTTTTGTCAGTAACAGTGATGATGAAGCTTTTCCTTGGCATTCTGCTACTCCAAAGCCACTCTCTTCCTCAGTGTGTTTCTCCCTAAGACAGTGTTTCTCAGCTGGTGGCCTGAGACCCCTGGGATGTGAAGTCAGAAAAGGCAATTAGATGGGTGTTGAAAATTTTATTGCAGACTGAAACAAATACATTTCCATTGTTCCAGTCTTTGCACATAATTTTCTTTCAACGACAAATTTTTTTTCAAATCTCTTCTAGCACAAATACATGCCTACATAAAAAATACTTTTTTAGGCTTGTCACTGTTGGCAATGATAGCTATATTTTATACTTTTTTTTTACAGTAGCTAAAAATAATGCAAAAGAAATGTGGGGAGGAAGCACTGTCATAAGGAAAAACAACACACAAGAATTAACAATTTTTAATGGATTTGTCAAGGAAAAATATTTTTGAAGTGATATGTCCAGAAGATGTGCTGAAGTATTACCATACTCTTATATTTCCATAACAATGTTGTTATGGAAAATAACAATAAATATATTTAGCATGGACATTTCTCTGCCAATTTTTTTTTATATTGTAGCATTATATTTTTTTACAACACGGTGTCCAATATAATTTTGAAACCTTGAAAAATGTTTTTTCAATTAGAAAAAATATAAACTATATTGAACAGGAGGGCTTGTTTTAAAGCTTCTCAAAGCATGGCTGGATTCAGTGTAGTAGATGTCTAAGGATCATATGTCCTCTGAAGCAAGCACAAAATCAGTGAACATAGAATCACTGAATCACATACTTAAAAATATTACTTTCTATGGCATATGTCCCTTACCATATGGTGACTGTGATATAGGGAATTCATACTTCATATTTCTATAGCCTAGAGTTTTCATGAATGAGCTCTGTAGAGTTTTGTCTGAAAATGCATTGCTGGGTCTATAGGTATGGAAATGCCTCTAGGTGAGTTCATTCCCTTGAGTCTTTAACACATGAAAGTAAGCTGAGATGTATTCCCCATCTGTGCAAAGTATAAGAGTTACCTAAATAACACCACTGTCCTCAGCTGGTTACAAAATTCTGAATTTAATAAATTATTATCCTGAGAATGAACATAAATTAGGATCATCTCCATTTCTCCTAGATGTTCTGATCAAGCATGTAAGAAAAATCAGTAGGATTTTGCTTAGCAATGGAAATATGTAGCTATGACTGAATTTGTAAAGTCAGTAGTAAGTTTGACTTTTGGCTGGCATCTTTTTGAAGAACCACTTTTGGTCCATGTTCAAAAGCATTTTAGTGACATCACATCTTTAAAGCTTGGGACCTTGTGCATTTTCAAGGCCTGGATAAATCCATTATCATTTGAGAAAGCCAAATTCTGAACTTAGCCTTCAGACTGCTTTACTTAAGCTGTGCAGAAGAGATGTTACAGAACCATAAATGATGAATTTAAAATCATCTTCATGGAAAGGATTCTCAGTTAGTGTGGGGAAAAAAAGCTGTCACCTATATAATTTAGAGTGTATATATATATATATAATATATATACTATAGAATATATATGTATAGAATTATATATATTCATATAATTCTCCACTTTTTTCAAGATGGAGCATGAGCAAGAATAGCAAAAAAGCCAGCTCAGTGTTCTTCAAGATCAGAGTTAAATGGTTCTCTTGTGTATACATGAAGTGGGATACCACATAGTTTCTCCAAACATTTCAGAGAGATATTTGCCAATTACAGGTTCCTTTTAGGTTTTGGAGTTTTGGAGGCTTCCATGGAAATTCCCTTCTTTTCTCCCTTCTCTCTTCTCTCCTCTCTCTTCTCTCTTCTCTTCTCTTCTCTTCTCTTCTCTTCTCTTCTCTTCTCTTCTCTTCTCTTCTCTTCTCTTCTCTTCTCTTCTCTTCTCTTCTCTTCTTCTCTTCTCTTCTCTTCTCTTCTCTTCTCTTCCCTTTCCCTTTCCCTTCCTTTTCTCTTCTTTTCTTTTCCTCTTCTCTTCTCTTCTCTTCTCTTCTCTTCTCTTCTCTTCTCTTCTCTTCTCTTCTCTTCTCTTCTCTTCTCTTCTCTTCTCTTCTCTTCTCTTCTCTTCTCTTCTCTTCTCTTCTCTTCTCTAAGAAGGTCTTGAGCTATACCTTTGTCAGCTGAGATGACTGTGTGTCTGGAAGGAGGTTAAAATGAGGAACAAGCCCATTCTTAGGTGGTTCCTTGGACCACCTTGCAATGATGTCTCCTGCCATTGTAATTCTAAGTGAAAATCACATGGAGGACCAGAAAAGAAAAGTGGGGGATCACTGAACACTTCTCTTTGCTTTTTCCCAGCCCTTGCTTGGACTGAAAAACAAACCACAGAGAATTTCAGGAAAAAAGGGTTTTTTATTCTTTGCCCTCAGTCATACATTCACACTTCCAGCTGATTATATTGATATTGTTAATTCCCTGCGATTCCTCTATTCTGTAGCATCTCAACACACAATTCTTCCTCTACCTGTGGAGGAAAGGAAAGAGAAGAGTTTCGTTCTATTTCTTTCTTTCACACACACCTTATCCCGGGAGAAACTGAGGCTGTCCTTAAGCTTCACCAATCTATTCTACCTCCTTCCCAAGCAGGTATTTTGCCACCCAAAGCAACAGACCTGCTACAGTTCTCTCCTCCCAGTCTTGGCCATCATGGTGCTTCTAAAGAGACTTAGTGAACTTCCTCTAATCACTGGAATATCAGGTCCTTTGAGTCAGTTCCCACGTTAAATTAGATTTGCCATGACTGACTGGTGCCAGACATCCCTGCTGGTTGCACCAGCACTCCTGGCGATATGCTGATAGAAAGTGATGGAATGAAGTGTCTTATGTAGCAGTTTGTACAAGAAATTAGAAAATATAACGATACTAGAAGAGATAAGGTTTTACTTACCCTGCTGTGTCCTTCCTCTCTAAGAAGTTTGACAGCTGTTGAAAGAAACATGTAAGCATCCAATGCAACACAGAAAAGACTGTAAACACATTGATGCTTTGATGAAAATTTGGTCCTCAATTATTTTGCATTGTAGTGCATTGAACTGCCTTACACTGGTGACAGGATATACATATCAGATAGTTAGGGATTTTTTATTACTTGCAGGTTTCCTGTCACAAAGTCGGAATGAGATAGTGATGTGTGATTAACTGAAAGTGAAGTGGCAACTACTGTGATTTTACAAGTTGTCTTTAATGCTTACCACACAGCTGCAAGATCGATTACTATTTTGTGGTGGTTTAGAAGCATTTCTGGCCAGGATTGCCAAGGCTTCCCCATGGATGTTAAACCAGTGGTGTCCAAATAAAAGGACCTGTTTAATTATCTCCTTGAGAAAGATTACTAGAAGGTCTCCAGTACAACACTATGGGCTATGGACATTTTAAATCCTGCTATTATGGGGAAAACCAACTAACCCCATAAGCCAGGGCTCCTTCTTCACACTTTTCTTCGACTTTATCTACTCAGCATACAAAGGAGCTTTCTCTACACAGTGAGTGTTTTCATGGAGAAATTCAAGATCAAGCCTGCTTTAGCATGTCTAATTCTGTTGCTTCAGTTATGAGATTAATTCCTATTTATTTTGACCTACAAGTTACATATGCAAATCTCTTGACCAAGTCTTTGCATCAGAAATAGCTTTGCTTCTTAGCAAGTCAAAACATTTCTAGTCACTCTTTTGCCTTTCAATCAGTCTATGGCATCTATTCTTTAGCAAAATAAGAAGAAATATATGAGAATGTGACATGTCTTGGTGATGACCTCAAAAATAAAAAAATCAGTATTGTTTCTCATAAATTTTTTGGATTCTCTAGGCTGTAGTGAGTACTTACAGAAGGCTCCTCTGATTCCTACACTATTTTTAGGCATTGCACTCTTCTTGAGGGAACATGGTTTTCCCAGAAATGCAGTAAACATGTGACAGTCGTTATCTGTTGTTAATAACTTTCCTATAGTGTAAAACAATTTCAGGAAGTAACTAAAAACAAGATGTTGCCATATTTTATATCATCACCCAGGTAGGTCTTGGGTCGATGGTTTATCTGGTGTATAAAAATCAGATCCTTTGTTTGGCAAGGTGTCTTCTTGGAACATTGAACTGTGGTAAGGAATCCGTGCATGAGGACTCTGAGCACACTGTATTAATATCCTGGCCAACCTGTAACCACCTTTCTCTGTAATCATCCTTTGGATTTCTTTCCAATCCATCCAGAGATTTAGTTGCCTGTGTAGAATATCATCTCAGATATAGCACAGCTCTTTAGCCTTGGACCAGACTTACCTGAAATCTACTACGGAGCACAATACAGAAGTGGAATTTTCAGGGTAGGGTGCTTCTCTCTGGGTACATGTGTTGTATGAAAACTTGTTATGAGGTAGCTAAAATGGTGCTTCTGATATAATTATTATCTGTTTATCCAGAGCTCAGACATTGCTGGTGGTATTGATTTAAAGTATCTCGATAACTGTGATTGATAAGGCTACCACAAAGGCATCCATTCACACTTTACTGTGATTCTCTTGAATTGTGTTGAGTTTTTTTAACAGTTGTACTTAACAAATGCTGTCATTGTCTCAAAACCTGTTCCTGTGTTAGACTTCACAGGAGGTGCTGTATTTTCACCCTATATCAGTATCTAAGACAGCAGTATAATTCTTGAAATAGAATGTTATGTAAAACTCAGAAGAGATTTTAACCTTGTTACTTAGCATGATTTTCAGGATTTGATATTCCTCTAACTAAGCACCTACAGCTGGTCAGGAGAGGAGAAGGGAGAATAACAAGCTAAATTTAAACAGGAGCAGCTATTCTTTTTTTAATGCTTATGTCTCAAATCCAGGGTTTATTCCCTACATTTCTGGGGACTGAATTTTTACATTAATTGCAGTGGTCAATAGGTGGGTTTGCCTGATCCAAAGTGCTTGTGACTTTTTTCTTGGAAACTTGGCATTACTTCAGCTGCTTTGTGTTTTACATCACATTAACCAGAATGTACGAGAAAAAAGTTTTGTTCATTTAATTATGTAAATATTTGTTCCAGTTGATTGTACTTGGAGGCTTTTGCTTATGCCAGCCTTGAAGTCCCACTATGCTCTAGGGAAGATCTATTATGTTTTACATATTTAAATTTTTTAGTATGCTTACCGTTTATATAAAAGCAAACAGCAAATGTATTTTTAACTTATTTTGCCTTTCATAATAAAACTAGAAAGGAGAAGTTATAGCGAATGCTCAGACTTTCAGCTCATTAAAAGACTTTTCAGGTCTCTTAGAAGACTTGGACGTTTAGAGAAAAAGGTGTCACATGTTTAGCAGTGCTGATTACCAATTAAAGAACTCAGATTTCACAGAGTCACTGATTTTGTAAGCATACCTTTGTCACAAGTGTTTTTGAAGATGTTTGAAGTTCAGACAAAATCCTCGGTGTGCCATTTTTTCAGTCCATGTTTCACTTTCAATGATTTGGGGTAAGAATTACTAGAATTTGCTTCTGGCCAAAAAATAACAAATTTTCATATTGCTGGATTATTTCCTGTAACTTTTTCTAAATAGAGCTGTGATTTTAAAATTTTATCTTTGCAGAAAACAACAACAAAAAAAAACCACACTAAAAAACTCCTATTTCCAGATGTTTACGATTTTACTAACAGCTTGTAAACAGAATTTTAGAAATTGACTTAAAATATTGTGACCCATTTTTATATCACCACACACACACATACTATGGTCTTTTCCTACTTATAGAAGTTTGCATATAGGAGGCAGTAATGTAACCATAGAAAGTTTTTTCTTCCATTGTATACCAGGTCTGTTTTTTTTTTTTCATTTGTAGAATTAAATCTTCCTGTGAATAACAAAATACAAGATCAAAAGTGGGTAGAATTGCTTTTAAATATTGGGAAATGTGAACATGCAAAGGAAAATTCAGAACTCTTAAAAAATATGAGTAACATTAATAATTTTAAAACTCTCCTAAAAATATCACAGGAAAAAATCCAAATGAGTGCATCAATAAGAAATGAAGGGAATGTTAAAGGGCATCTTTATTCTGAGTCACCAGTGCAGAGAGACTAATCAAATCTTCCAGCAGCATGGCATTGATAGATATTGGGCATAGGATGCCTCACTCCACTGGCACCCTGGCAAACTACAAACGAGATCTGAAGCGATGAGGGGATTATGAGCAATGGAGATTGCAATGAAAATAAATGCAATGTCTCTATCCTTTCCTATGGCTCTAATTTCCATTACAAAACTTTGGGTTTTATGTTTCCATCATCCATGCATTTCATATTTACTTAATGGATACCTTAAAATACAACATTTAAGGTACATTTAATTTATTGTGAAATTATTTGTTCCCAGTTCCTGCCACACTCCCAGTAGTGTAACCTTCCTTTTTGCTAGGGCATAGGAAATTTAAGGAATATTTTTGTGGATCACTTTATTCAAGAGTGATAGTAAGTCCTGTTACTCACTGGCAGCTCCCGTGTACAGATGTATGGTTGATTGTCTGCTACATAATAGCAGCTCTCCTATTAATATTATTTCATAAATCTCAGTGAAATATATACTCATATGATTCTGCTGCATTGATGAAAGCCATGTTATTAGAATTGATTCAATTCAATGGTGTTTTTTCCCCACTACATTATATATTATGGAAGCTGATACATGTCCATTTAAAAATAGGGAAACTGCTTAGGCAAAATCACCAAACTGTTGTTTCCCTGGTCAGGTAAGATCAGCATAAGGATCTACTGTAGAATAACACAAGTTATAAACAAAAGTTTTCATTTGGCACACAAGACAGATATGCACAAAGGCACTAACTGAATAACAAATTTCCTGCAGCCTCAGTGATAGATCGAAACATTCCAAATTAATATCAGACATACATCTTTAAGTAGGTATATGTATATTTAAGTGTATTTGGGCATAGTAAAAATATATACCTTTTATGTTTTGCCTGGGCATCACCTTTGACTCTTCCTACTTTTATCTTTTCATAGTTTCAGCATCTGTGTATCTGTGGTGGAAAGCCTTTTTTCCTGCCATGGGGTTAGATAGTCACATTCTGTTGTGTACTTCGATCCTTACATCTCTTTGGTTTATTTGGCTTTGGCTTCTGCCTTACTCGTATTTATCTTTGCTTAAGTTTTTTAGCTCACTTCATTATATTAAACAACTTTGAACATGCATTAAATAATACCAAGAGATGAAAACCTACCTAATTGTAGTTACTGTTGTTTAACCTCATTTCTACAGGCATTAAAATTCAAAGTTCTGGTAAAAAATAAAAAAGCTGGAACAATTGAGGAAAGCATGCTGAGGATGGATGATGACTATCTGGGCGAGACAGAGGACCTGTCTGACTCTGACTCTCTGTCTGAAGACGATGACACAGATGACACGCTGCCTCTTCGCCGACCAAAGAGTCCCACCAAAAGAAAAGCAGATCGTCGATCTTCACCCCCACCTCAAAAAAAGTCAAAGGTAATTTTGCCTCAATTGAATAGAGAGAACATATAGATATTAAAAATACCCCCAAAAAACAGGGCTATATTAAATTAAAATAGAGACTAAATTTAAAAGGTACATTTTAAAATTACTAAGTTCAGTGCATTTGGAAATTACATGTTTTAGCTCAAGGTTTCAGAGTTTTCCTATTCTTATAAGAAAAGCCAGACTGGACCACATTTTAACATCCAACTAAAAAGCAACTCCTCCCCGTGCTCCCATCTTGAACTTCAACTGCATTTTCCTCTTTTAAGTCTTGTGCTTGTCCCAGGTGCTCAGTGCCACAGTAGATTTAAGAGGAAGTTACCTAAGTGTTTTGTTGGTCCCATGGACCTCCTGGAACTATGTATAGAGAACACTTACAGCAATTCCTGATGACAACAGACAGAGTTAACTATTTCTTCCCCAAGTCCACCAGTCTATTTTTGAGAAAGATATATTCCCCTATTTTCTTCTGTTCCGTATTTTTTGCATTAAATTAGATGCACATTCCTGGTTGCGCTGAAATGTTTTTCAGCACCTAGAATCAAAAAGGTATTTTTACATTTATCATGTAGAGACTTAACATTAATTATTATTTCTGAAAGAGCATGTAAAAATTGGGTGTGATCTCCTTTTTAGAAGTCAAATTAAACTTACTTATTTTTTTAACCAAGTATAATTCTCTACCATGCAAAATCTATAGTTGCATCAGGGTTCAAACTGCTTTGTTCAAGTTTTTTAAGATGTCAGGCAGCATCCTGCATCCAGCCACTGTTGCACATCATGCTCTGATTACCTGAGTGTGGCTAAACTGGCAATGCTCCTCAGAGCCCAGTTCTTGCTGAGAGGCAGTGTCTCTTTTCTTTGTATGATTTGGTGGTCAAGGTCTTTGCTTCTTTCTCATTCCATCTGACATGGAGAGATAGTAAGGAAAAATTCTGAGGAATGAAGGAGTTTTTAAAAAGAAAAGGCCAACATTCTAGTTAATAGGTTTCAAGTATATTTGTAGGATCATGTTACAGACCAGAATGTATTCTACATTCTCTTAAACACCAGCAGCAACAAAAAGTATCTGCTCATGTTTCACAGGTGGAAGAGAAAGTGGTTTCCAGGGTCTCGCTCTGCTGGAGTATTTATCTTCATGTCCCACTATATTGCTTTATGGGAGGGTGGGGGAGCATTTGAATCCACAGCCAGGACACCCCAGTGATGCTGCTGGCTTTGCCTGTGTCAGTGCCTGCTTCCAGAGAGTTGTGTTTTTCAGGATTTCCATGGCAGTGGACTCCTGTTGCTCCTCATGAGACATAGCCCCAGAATAATTAATGCACTTGAACTTTGCATAGTTTAAGAGCTATGAGCAGGCAATCTCTATTATTTTGTCAGATGAGAATTTGCCTTCAAAAGCTTTAATGGAATGTAAACATGATTAGCATCATCAGCTCTCTGCTGGCTACTGCCCCTGATTAGCTCACAAGTTATGCTAAGGAAAATGAAGTGGTCACGTAGTGCCTCACTGTTAGAGAAAAACACTGGTAAAACTTCAGTCACTTTTGCTTGTTTTGGTAATGGAATTTGGTAATTCCACTAAATTAAGATTTTGGTGAGAGAAATTTCCGCCTTAATCAAGAAGAAAAGAGTTTTCCTAACTTTAGAGCAATGCTTAGAGGAATATTGACTAATTTGCTTGGCACAGTATAATATTCTCCTGTTATTCTACATTTTATAGTTGAGTTTATGCTGTTGATCTTTTCTAATACTTTATGTCTTTATGAAGATAAAGTCGGAGGTATATTTTTAATGAGTAATGTTAAAAGCCATGAAAAATGATATTATTTACAAACCAGTCTTAGAAGCAGGAAAATTGTAAAGCTATCCAGAAGAACATTCTTCTAGGGAGCACCGACAGCATCTCTCCACTCACCCTACGATTGCCATGATAAACATGGACACAAAAAACTTAAGTTTCTCTCAGTGGATCAAATCTCACTATTAAAGGTCATATTTATTAAATTCATTAACTGTGACATGTTTTCTCATACTTTATGCATCCAAAATGATTGTTTCTCTGAATTATTAATATTAATAATAATGAAATATGCATTATTGTGACTTTTTTATTCCATTATTCATCTGATTATTAGGTGAAGAAGGCAAAGATTGCCCTTGCATTGTCAGACCTTGTGGTTTATACCAAATCTCAGAAGTTTGTGAGTTTTGAGCATTCCCTGATGAATCAGCAGTGCTATGAAAATAATTCGATTGGAGAGGCTCGAGCACGAAAACTTGTAAAACATTCTGGTAATTTCTTTTGAGTTAATCAGTTAAAAGTTGCATTGTTGCTATGGTTCACTGCTTAGGCATTGGAAAGGTTAAAATTTTGTGAAACACCTGCTGTCTGATTTTATTTGGTTCTTCATATAACACTTTTAGAAATGTCCTTTGCACAGCATTTTTTTTTATTTCTGTTGGTTTTGTGAGGAAAATTGAAATTCAACTTTAATTCCGTGTATTTTTATAAGAACAAATATTAACACAGTCTCCAAAATGTATGTCTGCCTTTTGATTCATTGTTTCCTGCATCAAATAATTTAGAAGTTACTGTCAGTAGTTGAAAACGTGTGGAATAAATTTTACTCCCCCACCATATCTGGGCTGAGAACTCAGTGGAGTCGGCTTGGAAGTCTCCTGGCTTTGGTGAGAACTGCAGATAAGACAGTCCTCATTAATGGGATGGCTAAACCCTAGAGCAGGCAGTTTGCTCCACTGGACCAGACCTTTCATCCCAGCCAAGTTGGATTATTCAAAACTCATTCTGTGTTGGAGCATCTCCATTTGGTGCAGCCAGTGCAGCGCAGCCTCCGCTGCTGTAACCCCAGCTGCCTGCTGAGAGCCCTGAGGGAGTGTTAAGAGCAGAGATCACTGACTGTGACAATGACAACGGGGTCTGCCACAAGTCCATTCACTCGGGGCCAGCCCAGCTGCCACCCACCGCTTTGGGGAGGTGATTCGGTGGCTAGTGAGGCCAGTGATGCTGAACGGCACCAAAACAAGTAAGATTTTGCCAGCCATTCAAGTCCTCTCTGGTTCCTCTAGCAATCTAAGATAAAAGTAGTTCTATAACCCCTCCTCGACACTCCCACACAAAAAAAAACCACCCCCAAACAACAAACCAAACCAAAATCAACCCAACAAAAACCCTAAACAAACAAAAATGAGATGAGAGGAGGATGGAATAGATCAGAGACATGACCCTGGAAATGTAGATTTTTGTTTAATTACTAAAAAGGAATCATGTAGATAGAAGTAATGTGAAGTTTCCCACATCTGTGTAATTTATGCCTACACATGAGAAGGGAGGGAACACTGCCAGCAAAAGGCAAAACAACATACATGAACAGTTAACATCTTAGGCTTATAAAGGAGCAATTTAACTGGCTTTTAAAAATGTGCTGTTGCCTGGCCTTAATATTATTTAGTCATTTTATTTAAACTTCCAAACAGCAAACAAGCCAAGATCATCTAGAGATGGTTTTTTTTTTTTTTTCATATTGAGCTGTTATAGAATGAGGGGGGTTTTGTGCAGTTTCCTGTTCCGTGTCTTAGTTTCCCATGAGAACACAGTGGGCTTTAGTGTAGAAATCATATGTTTACCCTGCAAAAAGGTGAAGAAACAAAATATTTTAGTGAAGGAATTACTTTTGATTAATGGACTTCTTACAAAAGTCTGCACTATATACAGAAATACTATTAGATTTAAATACACACAAAATATTAAGGTTTCACAACATGATTTAAGCATGCCTCAGAGTGGTCCATATACTGATGTTAAAATAGAATACATTGACAGAATGGTGTAAAAAAATTGCTGGATCAAATTTTTGTATTTTTATTATTTATTCAAATAGGAGGTCTTGGATAATAAAGGTTTTCTTACCAAGATTTTATCCTTCTGTTTATCAGCTAGAGAGTTTATTTCACATACTACAAGATTTATTACAAGAATTTACCCCAAGGGAAGAAGAGTCAACTCTTCAAATTATAATCCTCAAGAGTTCTGGAACGTGGGGTGTCAAATGGGTATGTATGTTTGCAGAGACTATTGCATTCTAGCCTTTACAGATACAAGAGTTTTTTGCTTCCTATAGTATTTTGGTGTTATGTAGGTTACATATTTTCCCCCAGTGGCATTATTTTAATTTTTTGTTATATAAACTTTACCTTCAGCCCACATATCTCAGCAGTTTTCTATCCCTAGTAATCACAAATATCACTTTGCGTTAAATAGCTGCCTCTTATCCCAAATATCCCATTTATTATATTTTATTAATTTCTTTAAACTACCTTTTAGAATTGGATATTAAGAAAAACTCTAATAACAATTCAGCATTTTTAAGCTTCCATTACACAGCAATGGAAGTTTCCTCTGAAGGATCTGTGGGTTTTCAATGGCTCTCTGTGACTTGAGTGGCACAAGTGCAGGAGATATGAGCACAATAATTGATAGCAGTGCCAAGAATTCCCAAAACAGGATATGTTGTACGAGGAAGCACTCAAACCTTCCTGGTCAGCACAGAATCCAGGTACAGCTTGGAGCTGCTGGGAGCCTCCAGGGTTTATATAGATCCAACACGCATTTAGCATCTTAATTTCCAGTACAAAACATACCAGTTTCATGGGTAATGAAATAATAACTTCTGCTTCTCTTCATTTAAAGTTTGAATTTGATTTTGTTACCCAGCAGGCTTTGAAAAACCTCTCACCTGTAAGCATTCTGTCCTTTGTTAATGGCTTTAGAGACAATTTTACCTTCAACTGTTTGTTCTTCAGTTTAAAAGATTCTCAGTTACAGACTATTTTTCTGTGTCTGCCTGCTACATCTTCTTCAGCTCTAGGTAAAGTCAAGCAGAGTATTTTTTGTATCCACATATATATTCTGTCTTTTATTCTGAGTCTTTGCCAAGGCCACCTGAGGGAGACTGTGGGGTGAGCAGGGCACTTTGCCGTAGGCTCCCAGTTTTGAGAGGTGAAAGGTATGGACTCACCTTGTTATGCTAAAAGACACACTCATCCAAAGACAGGCACAGATTTCAGTCTGCCTGTAGGGCCCTAGAGCTTATGTCACCCTAGTTCCAGGCTTCCTTTTCCACTTGTTTCCTTTCTCAGCTCCCCATATATCTTCTGTGACAAGTTACCTTCTCCATCCTGACTTATATTGGGGTAGAGATTTACATAACTACACAAGGAGTACAAAAATTACTACTTTAGTATTAATTTTACTTGTTTCTGTGTCCTTAAAAATGCTTATTTACAGTATGGATTTGGACTTGGTCTGGACTATCCAAGTATCTCCTCATTACCATACTGTGTGAAATTGGTTTGATTATATTCTGTCCTTGTGGTTCACCCACACTTAGTGTGATGTCTGGATTATTTACCTGGGGTGCTGCACTCTCTGTATGCTATCATTGCTATCTATGCTATATATTGCCATTAAAAACTAGTAAGTCTGTTTCATGCTTAGAGGAAGAACTCGCCAGAGGTCCTTAATTTAAAATTGAATTAATCTCCCAGTCTTATCATACTGCAATTTACTAGTTTTCTTTCTAGCCTGTAAATCTCCACACTTATCTGTGCAAAGAATATCCATTTTTTAGATCAGAGACAGGACCAAAATCTTTCAAAATTACTACACTGACTGTTTACTCAGCGTATACTTTAATGAGAAGTCATTCTAAACATTAGTATGCAAAACATGTGACTTTTGGTGCATAGGGGGTTTGGGTCCCTCCCTGGAAGAATTAAAAATATGCAGGAAGTGGTTAGATCTGCCCTCTTGGTCACTTCATTTGCATCTTCACTTAAAAACCCCTCCATTTTTCACATGGGAATAGGCTGATTAAAAACAATTCTCCACATATATTATTTCCAAGCCATGTTAGATCTATTCTTAATTCCCTAATCTGCCTTAGATAACTGTTTGGCAGAAATATAGATGCTCTTCACAAGGCAGTTCCCAAAGTGAGTGAATGAATCTCAGTGAATCTTCTGCTCATGTCCTTCCACTGGTCTAACACGGATTTTTGAATTTTTATGTCTGTCCCATGTCTGTATAATCCACACACCCTTCCTGCCTCCCTGCCATTGCACTTTACACCCCATGCACAGAAGCCCCTCCAGGTCCCTTCTACCACTTCCCTAAAACTCTTCAAAGGACTCTCAGGTTTCTCCTATGGCACCTATTCCCCTTCTTAACTCCCTTCTCCTCCCCACACCTGCAAGCTTACCTTTAAGTTCCTTTAACATCCATGACTTTTTTGGCTGGGCAAAGAAAATAGGTTTTGTTCAAACCTACATATAATACTGCCTGCCAGGCCTCTGCATCCTGTAATTATGAGAACTGAGTTATTCCTTCACTTCCCTCAGTGATCGACCTAAAACAGTGCTGTCTTCTGTACCTTGCCAGCAATTTTCTCTAAATTGCTCGGAACATATTAACTTGGAGCAGCCTGGCACTCAGCTAAAGCAGGATGAAACGGTCCAACAGGCTCGAGATTTGTTGGGGCTGAGGACGAGACATGTAATTGTGTAAACCTAATTTCCAGAGGAAGGCAAGTTAAAAACCTCAGTAAAAAGCACAGAGTTTCCACAAAATAGCTTTTGAAAATCACTGTGCCATTCTCTGAAAATTGAGACTCATAAGAACAGGAGGTTTTGTGAAAAAAGAGGTCTTATGGAGAAAAACTCCCACTTTTTGTAGTCTGTGAAAATTAGTATGCCTTCTGCATACAACTGCAGTGAGGCACTGGAAAGAACTGGTTTAGTGTATCTGTATCTCCTTTTTATTTACTAAATAAAATGAAATGTAAAGATATAGGCAGGGAAAGAAAACTCAGGACAGTTATTTAAATAAATTTATATCAGTCATTTTATATTGACTGAGAAAAACAGCAAAAAATCCAAAACAAAAGAAAGACTTGGTGAAAATAAAAATAGAAAGACTTAAATATCCTTTTGAATATGACATTTCCATGCAGTAGGAAATGTTATCCATGTATCAAAGCATGCCACAGGAATAACCAAAACATATCATAAGTTACAGGAGAAAGCCATGATGTGGCAGGTACAGAATTTTATTCCAGAAGATCCCATGTGTGCTTTTTGGAGTATGCATAGAATTTTATATGCTGCTGTGAAAGTTCTACTTGTATGACAGGTTTTTTTCTTACTGTGGGTTTAGTTTTGGCCCGTGACACTGAAATGCAACATGGCAATTTTGTCACATCTGTTTTGTGGCTCAGTCTTGTGTGCAATAATATGATGGAATACGGTAAAAAAATAATGCATAAAAAGAGGACTGATTAAGAGCTATATGACTAGTTCTGATTTTAACCTCTGAAGCAACCAAGGGAAAAGGAACCAACTAATTTTGATCTTGGTATACTTCACCTGTGCAAGTCAAAATGACTCAAATCTGACCTTGCTTGGGCTCTGTGTCAATAGCTGTATCATTGCTGTCTTCTACTGGTTTTAATAGTCCAGAAATGCCTCCTTAGGAAGTGAAAATTAGAGGACTAATTTTTGTTATGTTGTCCCTTGAACTTCATTGATTTGATCTTCACAAATAGTGAAGTGGTACAGTTAATTCACCTGTAGGCATCTACAATATAGGTGGGACATTATGATTCAATATATGAAGCTCCCCAAATGCACTCAGCTTTCCTTTGGAATGGCTCCTAAGGCTGGGAGTTGTTTTGAATGAAGGTTTTACGTTTCTTCTGCAGAAATGTGTCTACTGCCAGGTTTGTGACAAAGCCCTTGGGCTACTCTGTAACCTGCTTTTTTTTAGGCAGGTTTTGGTGCGTGTAATAGATACTGGACTTTCACTTAAAAGCAAAGAAACATTGAAATTCCATTTCATCAGTTTTTCCAGTTGTCTTCACTGCAGACAACCAATAGAATAGTAAATAATTTATGTCAAGTCTAATAAGTTTTAAAGGAGGATGGAAAAAAAATTGCAGGAACACAATTGTTTCTGAAGTCCTTGCTGATCTTGTTCTACAACCTGTCAGTGACTCAGACTAAAACAGGAAAGGGAAGCTGATAATACTCACTACTCTGCTAAGAATCACAAATCAAGAAAATCTGAAAAATTATTTTGGAAAAGTTTCAGGTGTAAAATTGGTCAAATGACAACCAAAAGACACTCAGACTTACACTGATGTGTAACTTTTAGACTGACACATTAAGTAGAGAGCGGAAATCAATTTAGATTTTTAGATCTGATAACTTATCAGAAATGTTTTAGGTACTTTTCCCATGAGAACCACACAAGAGAGGATCCCTACTTGAAACCCCTTGCAGATATACTTGGACAATGGATGACTTAATCACCTGACATTTTTTTTCCAGTAGAACTACTTTGTATATAAGTAGGAACAATGTCAGCAATTATGAACTGTATGACTGAACTCTTCGCATATCTAATGACAGTGTCTTTAGAGCCAGTATTAAATTGGCCCAAAGTCAATACAAAAAAGACTGACTGCACAGTCTAAACATGTTATGTCAGACAGTTATGCATTTACCCAGTTCTCAGAGGAGCAGTCCTTCTTCCTATGGCAGAATCCCTCATGCTGTAAAGTTTCTGTAGAATAAAAGCAACCATTTCAAAATGTGTAGGTGAAAAATAAAGCCAGAAATTATCATTAAGCTTAATACAATTTGGAGTATGTAAGGGGAGGGAAGAAATACATACAGTTTGACCAAATCTTTTTTCTTTTGCCAGGAAAAGAGGTGAGTTTGTATGCCAAAAATTATACTGTCCATATAGGCTTGCTCTGTGTTTTAATGGAATCAATCATGGTACACTTTATTTTTTTTTCTAGTACATCAAAATCCTTGTTCATAAAGTTTAGGGTGGATCTCACCTACTTACAGGTTAACTCTCTTTCAGTTTGAAGCCCTGCCCCCTTGTCCTGTCATGCCCTTGTAAACAGTCTCTCTCCATCTTTCTTGGCCTTCTGAAATATTTCTGTAAATTTGGGCAGGGATGGATTGAGTGCAGCTGTGACCTGCATGTGAGAAGAAAGGCTAGGCAGTCCATGCCCAGCTTGGAGTGCTGATGTGGAATGAAAGCAGTGTCCTCAAATCCAATCACATTGATCATCTCATAACCAATGGCAACATACCAGAGCTTTAGGATATGGTCCTGTTTTCAGTAGTATTTCCCAGGCTGTGTGGAATTTAGCTCAGATTTTGAATATCTAAGGCATGGATTTTTGTTGCATTCATCGTGAGTGGCCCACTTTAAGAACACAGACAATTGGAAAGAGCTGAGAGGATGGCAACAAGGCTGATAAAAGTATGATCTATTATATCTCTTTAGATTCAAATGAGTGAGGTAAATCATGGAGATAGGAACATTGGCACTGAGTGCCTTTTGAATATGATATTTCTTGAAATGGCATAAAATTCATACATTTTGAGATGCATTTTTAAATGGCATAAAATGCAATTAAGTAACTCATTTTAAGAAAAATTGGTGACAAATGTGTGCTTGTCCATTTTAAAATCTTCCCATTTAAATGGGGAAAATACATTAAACCTTATGGTTGTAAGGTAGCTAATAGAACCAGGAAGCAAAGAATAAAAAATTCAAAAATTCAATTTAAAAGTCCTACTAGGAATATTAATTGAGAGACAAGATCACAGACAAAAGATGTACAGTTTTCCTCAACTGCCTTCAAATCATAGTCACAGTGCTCATTTTGGTTTTAAAAAGCTTTTGCTTTTGGTCTATAAATCAATTATGTCTTGAATGGTGGTGCTTATGGAAGGGGCTGCATTTGAATATATAGAATGCCTTTAGTTCTGCAATTAGTTGTGAGACTGACTTCAGTTAACTGCTTGAGATGCAGAGATTTGGGGCCAAAAATAGAATTCCTCTGTGTATTGGAGCTAGGCTGTTTCCTAACTTCCATTTGCTCTATGAAGTTATTTACATCTGGGGCTTACTGGGACAGCCATGGCAGCTTGGGTACTTTGCAAGATGATTTAAGTATTAAATACTCTGATCTGAAGGGGATTTGGCCTGATGGTTCTAGGAAGACTTGAATTCGTTTCAAGTGCAGGAATCACACTGAGGAATTCCTTTGCTCAGGTTGTCCCCCAAGCCCATGTTTTGCTGTGCTGTGGTGATTTGGATGTCAATATTAAAAGGGTTTCAGTGCTTAATGAAAGGACTGAGGAGAAAGTTTAATGTACACAGTGCTAAACTTTCACTTGCCTTTACTTCCCCGTGAAAACCATATATTAAGTTTATGTACTGCTCAGATGGTTTCATTGCAAGTACATTTGGGCTTCTTTCCAAAAGAAACTGTCAGTTTAAATCTCTCTTCATACATGCATTAAATTTATACTGTTTCATAAAACAACATCACAAAGGATGTTATTGACAGTTCTGCTCTTGAACTCAGCAAAGCTAAAATGAAACACTGGGTAGAAATTCAGTGTTTTTGCAGAAAGATGTTGCTAAGCCCATGCTGCTAGGCATAGCTTTTAGTTTATGATCCTTGCCATTTCTCAAGAAGTGTTAGGGCTATAACTGCACCTGATTAAAAAGAAAAACTGTGCATCAATACACCATAAAGCAGTGCCCTGGGAGGCCCCAAGCAGCTATGAACCTTGCAAACAGTTTTAGTAGAGGTTTGCATCTCAGAGAATATGACACAAAATCTCACATTTGCTTAATCATGTTCAAACTTGCAATACCAAGGAGCCAGTAGGTAAATTAAAACTACTGTTCCATGTGTTTTTAACTTGTTCTAAGGTCAAATTAAATTAAGTGAAAACAGTGCTGATGTTTGAAGATATGGACCCATAATAACATTGCCCTTCACTTGTGTTGCAAAAGTAATTTTCCTAATATGATAAAATATAAAGTATTCTCGTTTGCTTGTTGCTGTTGTTACATCAGATTTCCCTGCTTAGTCGCCTATAAAGCTTGGTAAATTTAGAAATAGTCTCATTATGTGCAATCATGTAATTTGGTTCATCATGTGGAAGCTGCTATTTGAAGCTGACTCTTCGATGTGCCTAATTTCAGTTGCACTTTTAAACCCACACATTCTGAAAGTGTGGCCTAGGAATCACCTGTGGACTGAGAGATCCTGGCTCATCTGTAGATCAGACTTCCAGGGGCCTCAGGGCTGCAGCTCTTGTAGCATCCACTGCACGGCTTGATTCAGTACATTAAAATATGACAAGCATCATATAGCACCAAATTTGGGGCTGTTTCTGGATGATGTGTTCAGCCATAAAAAGTAAATTGTGTACCACTGCCAAAACCATACCAAGAGAATACTTACCCTGTTTAAAAAAGGCAGTGGTGTGCAATGGGCAATATGAATGCTCTGAAGTTTGATTTCTGTTGTTAAAGGTAAAACGAATTTCCTTCATATATTAATATAAAATGATGTCTGCATCTACATTAGCATTTAGTTCAAAGCAGGAGTACATGTTTTGTTTCCTTGTTTTGGGGTTTTTTTGTTTGTTTGGGGTTTTTCTAGACAAGGTTTCTAATTGTTCCTTCTTGCTGCATGTTGGTTCATGATGCAGAGCAATCTCAGCTAGCACAGATGGGATTCCTTTCAGATTAAATAGATGAAGCACTCTGGGAGCACTTCATGTATTCCAACCATTAATTGGTTTGGAGACTGTGGAACCAGGCTCGAGCTCTTCAGAAGTAACCCCACCAAAAACACCTGTAGGGCAAATACCAGGTCCATTGTACCAGCTGCTTCATTCCTATTTGTGTTGTTTTAAAAGGATTATCAAAGCTGTGAAGGAACAGATAATTTTTGCAGTGAGAACAATTTTGTGTGTTTTCCACTTGAGATTAGGATTTTTGAATTGTGTCAAATGCTCGTATTATCTCATAGGAACATGTAATAAGGTCCCCTTCATGAATTGTTATGAGGAGTCACTTGAACTGCTGAAAGTCTTCTTTTTTCATACCTACCAAATCATCATTTTAAGTAAATGACTTTTTATCATTCTCTGTTTAACACATGTCACAGGTTCATAAGGTCATAATTCATTGCTGATTTGACTTCTGCATTTTCTATTTTGAATGTGACAGGAAGCTCCAATGTACTGGAATAGGGGAAAATTTCATTAAACGGGTCTATTTCAATGTTGGCTTTATCTCATGAATTACAATATCCTGTTGATGAGAAGTGTGATATTTTATTATTGGTGCTGCAGCAAACCAAAAATGTTTTGAACTGCCAAGGAAAGGAAAATCTGTCAGGTGTATTCTTACAATAATCACCAGTGCTGGAGGATTAATCTCCGAGAGAGTGTGTGCTCACATAAATTTAAGAACACTTTTAAAATTGCTTCTACCTCTATAAACTTAGACGTATTTGTGCTGAATATTCTAACAGCAAAATAACGCTTCTTGATCTTCTGGGTGAGATGTTTTTGTGATGAATTCTGTACCATAACTGAGGTTAGATACAATCCTGTGGTTTTGACTCTGCACCAGAACTTTGTTAGCAGATTTGGGGCGCAGGGTCTTGCTGCTACAGAGAAACTAGGATGTGAATATGGAGAAAAAGGATCTCTAATTTCATATTCTCCAAGATCTAGAAAGAAAAGGGAAAACACATCTAGCAATGTAAAAATGATCAATAGGGTAATTCTTAAAATATGGTGCAGTTCTAAAGAGTGCACTGCTTTTGTGCACAAATAATTCATTATTGAATATCACTTAATTTAAGAGAAATAACAGGATCTTACATATGAATTGAGAGATAGACATACCTTAAGCTCATTTGCTTTTTTTTTGTTATTTGTTTTATAAAATGTTATCAGACCTAATTCACTAAAATCAATATTGATATAATTTTACAGTGGCCTTAAACTTTCAAACACCGGGAACACAAATGGAATTGCAAGATGGAAAATTCCTGGACAACGGTGGTTGTGGCTATGTGCTGAAACCTGATTTCTTGAGGGATCGCAATACAACATTTACACCCCAAAATGTGGGAGGATACAGCAAACCAATGTCTCTGTCAATAAGGGTAAGATTACTGAGGTGTTGCTTTGTTCCATAAAAATGGGAAAACAAATCCTAGGTAGTTCAGATGTAATTGTTATCTATTGGTTTTTTTGTTTCTTTTTCATTTTGTTCCCATTCTTTTTTGTTGGGAAGTTTAATAATGTTTTCAACAAGATGGTAACACTCTCATATGGTGTCAACTGCTGCTTGGGTGCTTTCCCATCTGTAGTTAACTTGTGTGTGCTAAAAAATATGTAGGGGTTCAGAGCCTCTAAGAGTCTGCAAAAATACATGATTTTTCTTGATGCTGTATAGAGAAATGTAAATAATGAAGCTGACCAAGGAAGTGGTTAATTGTGCTTGTGGAAACTGAACTCTAAAAACACAGAAGTCAAATGTGCACTTTGGGTGTTATTTCTTTCAATATCAATAAAGTCACGTGCACTATTGTAATGTTAATTGACAAATGGAAATTTTTAAAGATAAGATAGAAAGCTTTACGCTTCTTTTAAGTCTCATTATCTTCCTATGCATGTATAAAAGACTATTTATAATCCTAAAATGATATTTATAAGTGTGAAAGGAGGGATGAATTAATAAGTCTTTGAATTATTTCTAGTTCTCTCAAATTATAATGTGATTTACTTCCTAAAAATACTAGAAATACATATCATTTACAAATAAATGGTTAGAAAAGCCCTTTTTTAGATTTATTATAATTGTTCACTAATTAGTAAACTGCCTTTTCCCAATGAAAAAGTAATATTTCTGATTACACAGAATACCACTTGCATAAATGGTATTTAATTAGCATATAATTAGTGTGTAATTGCTATTTTGTTTCTTTCAGAGTAATAAATAGTGGAGATAAAACAATAGTTAGTGACAATTATAAAATACTTACATAATGCATGCACCTAATCAAGAACATTTTAGTGTCCTGACAGTGAGCATACCAATTGTGAGCAGATATTGCTGGATGATTTCAAGCAGCCAGGCAAATACATCAGTTATTTTAGTCCTAATTTGTATGAAGCTGGAATTAGGATGAGGAGAAACCCCGAACTGTAATGCAGGAGACAGACAAAATCATTGTCAATGTGAAGGAAGTGTCTGAGTTTGGAAGAAGCTGGAGAAGAGAGAGGCAGTGTTTTAGACTGAGGACTTTAGAGGGAGACTACAGGCTGGGTAGTGCAGGCTGCAGAGGAGCGATGGCATCCCACTGGCTGAGGGACTGAAGGGCACAGAGAGCCCCATTCATAGTCAGCAGCAAAAACCAGGAAATGGTGGCTGAAGACAAAAGGAATTAGGAGCAGGAGTCAAAGGAAAAGCAGCTTCTGCTGAAAATGTTACTAACCAGATGAATGGAGAAATTACTTCACAGAAAGCAAAGATATAAAACATCTAGGGGTCAAATCTCTCTGAATGAATGAATGAATGAATGCATGAAGAACAGAAAAATCACATAGGACCTGATATTACTGAATCCATTATCCTTAACCTGATGTGCCACAACTCCCATCAACAAGAGCCATAGAGCCTTTGAAGCAGAAATAGAGATATTCAAGGTGCTTCATGAAGAGCCTTCTCAGCATAAAAATTTTTACAACTCTCTGTAGGTTTGCCTCACCTTGGGTCTCAAAAATTGATTGGATTTATGGATTTGGGTCATAGTGTGCTTAAAAGAGCTCACTCTTTTCCCACCCCAGGGGACACTCAGACTGGGTCTAGCCATGGGTCATGCAGGCCTTGGCCAGCAGGGCTGCATTTTCATCATGGCATTCAAGGCATGGCAAGGAATCTCCCAGGTTCTTAGTGGGTAGCCCATCAGTGATTGCAAAGCTTTCTGGTGAAGGTAGTAGCTATTTCCTATCAAGAAAGGACATCAGTGTTTTTCAAGGCACTCCTCTTCAGTATTTCAGGCTAGAACTTCTCTTGGAGCAAGCTGTTACAGAAAATACCTAAGCAAAAAGTGGAATTTGTGGGGTTTGAGTTTTTGGGTGGTTGACAGGGGAATAAGAATCCTTTATGATGCTTAGTCCTAAGACCAGGATCAGGAGTCATATCTTTCACCTACGCTTTCAGGCTTGCATATCTCTCTCAATACATTCCATACACTGATTTCTGAAAAGCTGATTACTGCAAAGATGTTTGCTCTTCCCTAGGTGTCCTGAAATATAGGTAGAAAGCAGACAAAGTTGTGACTTTCATAAATCCTTTCTTAGGCTGGGTGCCAGGTTACAGGGCAGTGTGAGACAAAATTTCCAGGTAGCTAACTAAATTAAGGAGAAAAACATCAGGGAGCATACTAAATGAAGAGCTTTTGTGTTACTGTGCAAGAGAAGGAGCACAGGTGAGGCAGTCTGCTACATCCTCTGTAGCACAGTGCTGATGTCTCTGTGGGTCCTGACGCCGATCCACTCCACACAGATTGGAATTCATGAGCTTGACAGCAGAAAAAGCAAAAATCACTGGAGACTCATTCCTCCAACATTATTATTTTGCATGGTAACAAAATATAATTTTTCTGTGTAGCTATTGAATTAACCCCCTGAAAATTATTGTTTAAAGCATGATATCAGTTTATATATATATTTATAGAGAGGGTGGTGAAACACTAGCACAGGCAGGCCAGACAGGTCATATATGTCCCATACCTGTAACCATTCAAGGACAGTTTGGACTGGACAAAATTATCAAAAAATTAAATTAGATGGGAAACACCATATCCTTGATTCCATTGTGTCTAATATGTGTTCCAGTTTATGGCTGGTATATACTTACAGTAGTTTCTTATGAAAGTTATTTCTATTATGGCTACAATATGGCTGTGGTGAATAGTTCATTCTCACAGTTATTTCAGCACAACTTTAATTTTCCAGCTGATCAGTGGCCATCAGTTACCACCCAGCAGCCTGTCGAAGACCAACAAAGCTGACCCTAAGGTGCAGATAGAAATCTTTGGTGTGCCCGAGGATCAAGCAAGGAAGAAATCTAGTGTTGTAAAAAGCAATGGTGAGCACCACTCTCATTGTCTTGACTGTGGACAAAGCACAACAACATTTTATAAGGAATCACCAACTTTGCATCCCAAGGAGTTGTCATAGGAAATGCTGTTTTTTCTCTCTAGACTAGGACCTTCTGGCACAAAATCTGTGGCAGAAGTTCATGCTGTATGCCATTTTTCTAGGCTGGTAGATTAAGGAAGCACAAACTTCTAGTTGGGAGCACCCTCCCTTCCTAAAGGGAGATGGAACTTTTTTTGCACACTGCTGTGGGCTCATCCTGGACAGCAGCTCAGCCCCACAGAGCTGCTTGCCTGCTGTTCCCCTGGTTGGATGGGGAGAGGGCTGGAAGGCCCAAAATGAGAAAACCCTTGGGTTGAGAGGAAGGCAGTTTAATAGGTAAAGCAAAATCTGCACACACAAGTAAAGCAAAATAAGGAATTCATTCACCACTTCCCATGGACAGGCAGATGTAGAGCCATTACCAGAAAAACAAGGCTTTGTTATTGAGTGTTGCAGTTACTTGGGAAGACAGATGCTGTAACTCTGAGCTCCCTCCCTTCCTCCTTTCCCCCCGCTGTGAGCATGGCACCATGTGCTATGGAATATCACTTTGGTCAGCTGGCATCAGCTGTCCCACTTGTGTCTCCTCCCAACTTCTGTGTACCCCCAGCCCCCTCACTGGGATGGCAAGGGTGCTTTGCAGAGTGAGAAAGACAGAAATCCCGACACTGCCTAAGCCCTGTCCAGCAACAGCTCAAACATTGGTGTGTTATCAGCACTGTTTGGGTCAAGAATCCACAGTGCAGCACCATAGGAGTTGATATGAAGAAAATTAACCCTATCCAAGCCTAAACCAATACACAAATTAGTAAATTTAGACTTTCTTTCTTAGGAAATTGCTGTAAGCTCATCACTTGTCTCATTTGAAGTTTCTAGTAGGAGTAATCCCTTAATTGCTTGACAGGTGAAGTGTTTCCTCTTTGTAGCTGTCTTTGAGCACTCTCTTATCTTTATCATATAGATCTTCTTAATGTCTCAGACTACAAGTTCCCTGTGATCTCCCTTTATCTGTATCTCTGTCCTCTATTCTTCCTTTTTCTTTTTTATAGATGGCTGCTGTTTTAAATCAGTCCCTGAATTTCTTTCCTCTGTATGAACATTGCTGAAGATGAAGCAACCCCCTCCTGTTCCACATTCTCTTTTTGTATTTCTAGTCAAGTTTTGCTACCTGAATTTATTTATTTCCAACACTGTGAAAGGACAATCTTTGGTAAAAGCATGAGACTGATATGGCTACAAGAAAATTTAGGTTGAGCAGAAGTTCTTAACCTGGCTATCCCTGTCCCATTTTGATCTCTTTTAAGCCATGACACCAACTGTCTTAGGCTTTTGTACCACTGTAGTCAGTGGCGGTCTCAATATTTATTTAAATAGGCCCGGAAATTTAGGGAAAAAGAACAAATTCTTTACCAGTTCAGCCTAGCAGGTGCAATAATTCAGTTATTAAATAGAAAAAAAGAAATCATATTTTAATCTTGTTTCTTTTCTCTTTCCATTAGCTTTGAGCCCTAAATGGAATGAAACGTTCTCTTTTCACATCCAAGTTCCAGAACTGGCAATGATACGCTTCTGTGTGGAGGATGAGGTCTCTCTGGCTAACAACGAATTCCTGGGCCAATACACTTTACCTGTGATGAGCCTGAATACAGGTAATACTCCTATGTGAACAACCTATAACAGCTCAAAAAAATCTGCAACATTCCAGGCTTTTATTATTACTGTAGCATTGAGAGAGTACAGCATCATGCCTATTTTCTAAAGGATGGTTGTGTAACTATATGAATAAATGGTACTCTCTGTTTTTTGAAATAATTGTATTCTCTGAATGCAAATCCATGATGTTGAAGTCAAAATAATATTGATGGCAGTTGATTATTCCCACTGCAGTATTCCATTCTGGATGGAAACTGCTCAGATGGTATTTTAATTCATTGCAAGAAGTGAGACTAGTCAGGACTGCTATGAAGGCAACAGTTTTGTGCACTTTCTACTCACACAGGTTCAAAACCCAATACAAGCCAAATTAAAACAAAACAAACCACCAAAAATCCCTCAGGTAACCTATCTTCAACTTTTCAGAGTGGAGAACAAAGGCTATAAATTAGGCAAAGTATTTATGGCATTTTTCTTGCTAGAGTTCCTTTTGTTATGCCAGTAGAGTTCCTGGAACCTTTGTAATGAATAGGCTGCGCATAAAGAGCAGACACAGAAGTCAACAGGCCAAGGAGAAAGGCTTATGTAAAATGGCTGTTTACTACACTGGCTTTCCAAAGCTATTTCTGACAAAACAAACAGCTTTTATTAGTGAATAAAGATGGGAAGGCAAAACATTGGAGCTGGCAACAGGCACTGCGCCTTTTTTATTAGGCTTAACAGGATTTTAAATGGCTTTTTTCCCCCCATGTTTGAAAGTCATAAAGCTGCTTGTGATTCTTAGTTGAGGTTGAGGAGTTATACAAGAACAAAGACATTACTCTTAGAGCTCAGTTGTTTTTCTACAACATAAATTTTTACACTGATAACCTTTTACTTTCCTTTTTATTTGTATACTTGTGGATAATGAAAGAAAACTCAACCCACCAACTCACAATGTCTGAGACAAATTTAAATATCAGGCACTGCTGCATACATGTGCTTGTAAAATTATTGGTTGAGGCTTTTTTATACACAAATTTTCAGCATGGCTTAATGTCTCTATAGAATTAATTTTGGTCACAAATGAGGGATTCATATTTTGGAAAAGTAAGAGCAGTACATTTTCCAGGAAATATTTTCAGTAGACTAATTAAAAATGCTAGGGAATGAGTCTAGGTACAAAAACTATAAACGGTGCCAAACAAATTGGCCCAATCCCCACTTAACACAACATAAAAAGAAGTAATTTGCCATCAGGATTCCCAGAGGCATAAATAAAATGCTTCTGAGAGGTGAAGTGATAAATAATTTCAAAATTTATTGGAAGCATTCATTGCAATGCTTAACATTGAGACCTCTGAAACCAGATCTGGAACGATGGTTTTGCTTTAGGTACCCAGGCTCTCTAAGCAGTGAAATGGGAAAATAATGTTCTTGCAGAGGGAGTCACAAGAAGAAGAAGACAAGGGAAGAACTGCCTAAAATGCTGAAGGGTGAGCTAGGATTTCAGTCAGTCTTCAGAGCTCCAATTGCTTTAATCTGTACTGCAGGACTATCCCTCAGTCCCTAGGATTCATATCCCTGAGGTGTCCCCGAGGACAAGTTGCTCCCAAAAGCTGAGCAGTGCTTACAACTTTTTATTTTCTTTGACAGGTAGTGGGACAATGTTGTGCCGTTTTCTCCCTCCTCTGCATTTTCTTTTGAAAGGATTCAAATCTATATCCACACTGCTTTCCTTTCCCCAGCAGCAGCCTCCCAACTACTTGTAGACTCCACCGGGGAGGGATGCTTGCTGTCCAGCTGTAGTAGAATTTGATTTTCCATGTAGTGATTATGTAGCTATACTCAGAGGGGCTGAAATTGAGAAAAATTCTCTACCTGGGTGGTTAAAGGCAAAGAGGAGGGGGAGTCCTCTGTTACAGTCCCTGTGCCAATGACTCTACCATGAAGAATACTAACACAGGATGGAAAATCAATTATTATATCTATTATCATGGGATCCATAAATAGTTAATTATTTAATGCAAATTGGAGCAATTTCAATAAAGAAAAGAAGTTTTACTTCTCTCAGGACACTTTGTAGAATATTCTGTAGGTAGGGGCTAGAACACAAGTCTTTAGAAATTAATCTTAGTCCTTGAAGTAGATCTTTGGATTGGAAATCAACCAAGCCTTCCACATATTGTGTGCATGCCTTAAAAACTGATCTCGAATGTAAATTGCCTGAAACCAGCTTTAATATCTGCTGCCCAGAATCTGAACCTTAAATAGCAGGGGAACTTTTGTGTAATATGAGAGAACAAGGGGAAATGGCCTCAAGCTCTGCCAGGGAAGGCCCAGTTGGACATCAGGGAGAATTTTGTTACTAGGAGAGTTGTCCTGCATTAGAAACGGCTGCTGACAGAGGAGGAGGAATCACCTGAAGGTGTTCAAGAAACAACCGGACGTGACACCTAGTGCCACGGTCTGGTTCCCAAAGTGGTGATCAGTCAAAGGCTGGACTCTGTGATCTTAGAGGTCTTTACCAATTGAATAGATTCTATGATTCCGCAAAAAAAAAAAAAAAAAAAAAGCAAGAAATTCCAAACCCAGGTAAATGTGGATCCAAAAAGACTCCACAGGCATCCAGACACACCTAAAGAGGGATTTTGGAAACTGCAGTTCAGAACACAGATATTTATACAAAACAGAGACTTACTTAAATAACTGGAGTTATACATACATAGACAAAATATAGAATATTTTTTAATCAAAAGTGACATTGTTTATTATTCCAAAATAATGGACATTTAGTCATATAAAGCACTACAGGTTGGTGTTTTGAAGAGGAGATTGTTTTGTTTTCTAAGTGGGTAAGTGAACTATGTTTGAAGTGAGAACTACGGCTCATCCAAATGCTTCAATGACCAGATGAACACATAGTTTCTGATGGCACGACTTATCTCTGATAAAGTGAATTACTCATATGAAATCAACTTTTTAAGATATCATGGTAGAAGGTTCACAATTTTCTGCCTCAGCTGGACAGTGCCCTGCTGCTGCAACACCATTCTGTAGGCGTTATCACTGCTGATTCACAAGTTATTTCATTTGCCATCAGAACAATGTGTGCAGCACATAACCTTGGATGTTACAATGTAAGCTTTGCCCATGTTTAAATATCACTGGGCTAAAAGTCTTCCGTTTGAAAAAATACCACATCCTGAAAAACACTGGAGCTTTTCACTCTGTGACCAAAAATACCAGAATTGAAACACTATATATACAGAGAGGAGAAAAAACAATACAAATGGTATTTGGGTCCTGTATAATTTCATTTTATTTTAAAGAGTTATTTACAGAATCATAAATTATGCCTTGTTTGCATAGATGATCATAAAAACTCTCCATCATAATATTTGTGCTTGTGGTTAATACACTAATAAGGTGTCATTATATTGGCAGGTTACCGTAACATTCCGCTGCTGTCCAAAGAAGGCATCAAGTTGGAATCTGCATCACTATTTGCTCATATCTGGTACTACTAATGACGTTCTGCAGAAGAAGTTGTTCTGGGGGATTGCCCCCCACTTCAATAAAGTAGCATTACTGGCTTTGCAACAGCCCAATGGCCTGATTCCCAGAGTGGCACATTCTCAATGATTTTATGAAGCCAGTTGGACTTTTATGTACGGGGTATCCTGAAAAAGGGCTACTGACCTTGGCCCTACTGCTGTTTTTCTGTAGGAGAAGGCTGGGTTTGAGAAAACTTAAGGAACCTCAAAGTGCACAAGTGCATGGGACCTGATGGGATACATCCACAGGTCCTGAGGGAACTGGGCTAAGCCACTGCCCATCATATTTGAGAAGTCATGGCAGGCCATGTTCCCACTGATTGAAAAAGGGGAAACACAGCCCACATTTGCTATCAAAAGCAGCATCAGGGGAGGTGATTTTACCCTTCTACTCTGCTCTCAGGAGATCCCACCTGGAAAGTTGCATGTGGCTCTGGGGCCCCCAACACAAGAAAGATGTTGATTCCAAAAGGGAAAGAGTCCAGAGGAGGGTCACAAAAATGATCAGAGGTGTGGAGCACCTCTGCTGTGAGGAAAGCCTGAGGGAATTGGGGTTGTTCAGCCTAGAGAAGAAAAGGCTCCAGGGAAACCTCATAGAACCTTCCAGTAGAAGAACATGGGACAAGGGTGGATGGCTTTAAACTGAAAGAAGGTAAGTTTAATTAGGTATTAGGAAGAAATTCTTTACTGTGAGGTTGGTGAGGCCCTAGCACAGGTTTCCAGAGAAATTGTGGACTCCCCGTCCCTGGAAGTGTTCAAGGCCAGTTGGATGGGGCTCTGAGCAACCTACAAAGTGTCTCTGTCCATGGCAGGGGGTTGGAATGAGATGACCTTTAAGATGCTTTCCAACCCAAGCCATTCTGTGATTATATTATTCTCTGATTATTTAGAAACAGTTCATAAATACTGAAATTTTTTGGATATTTTTAAAATTCAGTTAATGTCACTTGCACATAATTTCAAATTTATGGTCAATTACTGAGTGAGAATAGTAGTCTATACATATGAGAGATCATGCTAATTTTTATGATGTGAGCATTGTTACATTGACTTTTTTATTTGTATTGAACAAAATTTCTTACCATTGTATCTTTTCAAGGGAACAGGAAAAATTATACAAACAATGTTCTTTAAATTTGTAAGAAGTGGGTTCTGATTGGGCTATTCCTCTTTAGTACCCACTGTAATTTTTTACCTGAAAAAATAGTTTTGAGAACAAAAAGTAGCTTTTAAATCAAAAAACCATATGCTAGTATTGGTACTTTTCCTTCGCTTAGGCTTGAACCTCCTGCTGCTAAAGCAAGATAAAATATTCGTGGACTGATTTGTAAAGAACCATGTTCCTTGTAGGAGCAGGGAGCTCAGGATACATCTTACTGGGAACTCAGAAAGTAGGAAACACTGTACTTTGAGGAGAACCAGAGAATTTTAGAAAAAGCAAGGGTTGATTATGTGTTTGAAGATCTATGAGGGCAATTTCTTGCCTAACAGAGATGGTCTATCAGAGTAGATCTTGCCCGTAAGACACAATTTTCCTCTCTTCCTTACAGAACGGAAGTATTGTTGACCTTCCACAGGACTACAGTTACACAACTAATGGCAGATTTGTTACTCAAATATGATTTTTTTTTTAAAAAGGATGTTATATTGACAACTTTCTTTAATATCAAACAATATTGCTTAAGTTTGCAGACCGTTCTGATACTATATTGTAATGCTCTTCTTATTTATTGCTATTCTAATGCTGTTTTATTTCATGTTGCTCTCAGATGGAAAATCAGGGCACGTGGCAAACAAGGGTTAGAAAATGTCACAGGAAATAACACTATTAGAAAATTGCATTATTGTTTTAATAAGGAAACTGAGACAGCAGAATAAGAAGAATCTAAAATCAATATTGAACTGTAAGGTCAGGTAATTTGATAACTTTATAGGCTGGTCTCAATGTGTTTTCTGTGCTTGAATGACAAGGCACTTGATTCCTTTCCCAGGAGAGCCTGTAGTATAAAATGTTGGGTGTCCTGATCTTTGTAGTGATAATATTCTGTGCCAGACAATATCCCTTGCATGTGGTAAATATTTTGTAGTTTCTTACAGCTCTGAATAGACTAATAATATTAATATTCAGAGTTCCCCTCACCTCCCCTTTCTGGGGAGGAGCTTAATACACCAGTTTTTTGACTGGGGAAAATATTCTCAGATGAAACCTGATCAAGTCCATTGGTTTGAAGCTGAGAAAAACTCCATCTTATTTAATTTCCTAACTAACACTGCTAGTCCCACTTCAGGAGCTTTATACACCTTTATATTCTGAAAACTAATTTGTGAGCGTCCTTTGGGAGAAGAAGGCAATTACCTTCACTTCTGGGATTATTATCCCTCTGTTGATGATTTTTCCACCTGGTAGGACAAATGTCAGATCTGCCCACTATATGGTAACTTAAAATTTACAGCAGATCAGATCACACTCAAATCAACACATCTCCTGTGACTTAAAAATGTGCCCCTGGTCCTTGGAAGGTTTATATACATGGTCAATGGGTGTGTGCAAGAGTCTGGCAATAATGGAGAGTTCATTGTGGCTGCTCACATGCCAGATGTTTAAAGATGTGCTTAAGTGCTTCCTCAAATTAGAGAAAAGCAGAGCCCATAATTAGCATCTTTGAACTCAAAGGAACCGCTCATGTTCATTATTTAATATATAAACACATATTTTATAGCCCTGAGGTCTATTCAATGCATGCATTGACTTGAAACATTTTGCAATGTGGGAAGACTGCTGAACAAATATCTGTGGTGTCATGATCTTAAACTAATCCCCCCCTGAAAGCTCACATTCAGTATGTTCTCTTTATTCATGAACATTAGCTTCTCCCTCCTCCTTTCTGCACACAAATGACCACCTATATCTGCCTCTTGGATGTCAGAATAAAAGAAACAATGACATATCTTATTAACAAATCAATATCCTGGATTAAATGTTACATTGCATCAAAACTTTTCAAGTTATTTTTTTAAAAAAAAGTATTGATTGGATAAGATTTAATGTGAAATTTGCTGGACATCTGAAATATATCGGCAGGGAACCATCCCATGGTTTTCTGGTGAACTCATCACATGCAGTGATGATAAATTACATCATTATCAGCATTGTTTCAACACAGTCAGGGGAATTAATGGGCAAAGAATGAGGCCCCACACATTGATGTGTACAGAATTCAGTATCTTTACAGTACTATTTAATATTTACAAAACCAAGCCCTTCATTGGTATCACAAGAACTTTCTGCGTGTTGCTACAAGTCCTTGGCATGTGATTCCTTAAACACTCACTGTCAGGAATCTGTGGCAGGAAGGTGGTAGCACTTTTAAGACAATAGGCTTATGGTTAGAGATGTGAAGATATGTGCTCAGCAGGTGACTGCCTATTCTCAAGGGCAACTGAGACAAAATGTAGCATGGGAAATGGGATAAAGAAACATTAGTGGGCAAATAATTGAATCATCTTGGAGAACATTTAAATTACACTGTTTCCCAGTGGGTACCACTTTTCTTCATTTAACTGGACACTGCTCAGTTGAATGTTAACAGCTCCCACAAATGCTCCTTTGCTTTTCACAACAAGCTTCAGTACACGGCCTTGGAGCTCTGTGACTTTGTCATACACAATCTGAAAATATATCGTGAAACAGAAAAAGCATACAAATTTGTTAATGTATTTGACAAGCAAAGCACTTCAATGCAGCATTCAGGATGATGATTAACCCAACTTTGTGATAATTGCTTTATACTTCCATCCAGAATAGCAAGCTATTTACCATGAGCCAAATTCACCTATCTTAGTGAATTTACCTCAGAAATACATTTGACCTCATCTAGCTTATATAAAGAGATTCTACCTTAGAATCACGAGCTTAGGCTTGTGAGATCTGATTACGGTTTGTAAATAAATTTGAAACCTGTCTTGCACAGTGCTTGAGAGAAAAAAAAAAAAAATCAGTATTCATAATTTTCCCTGTGAAAAGTGGAAAAGATTGGACCCAGTTTAGCAAGTGGAACATACTAAATTTAGATGTTTTTGATGCTCCAGAAGTGCTGTTGATACTTCTCAAAATAAATGACACAGTAGTTCAGCATCTCTTAAAAAATTACTAAGGCCTATAATTTTAAAAATAGCCTTTAAATTACCTTATTACTGTGAGAACTTATTACAGTGAGAACAGGGATTTAGTATGAAATGATAATGGTGTATTTTCTGACCTAAAAAAAAAAAAAAACCCAAACAATCTGGAGCAATAGCCTTACAAGAATAAGCTGGACTCAGAACAGATTCCCATGCTTCAGTCTCTGCATTAATCAAAAACTGCTGAGTGAACTGCATGTGGGAAGTGAAATGTGAAGGAATGCTCTCAGGTAGTGCAGGCCTGAAAGGCAAGCTCTCTTAAGAGAAGTACATTTCATCTAAAATTTGTATGACTGGAAATGCTTTTGCTATTTTAGTTGCAGTGGAAAAACACTTTAAATTTTAATTTCTCTATGCTGTTTAAAAAGCAAACACGGTGACATTCTCTCACTTCAGGAGAATGCGAAACTGAAACCGCCTAAAAGGCATTTCCCTGCTTGGATTTTCCATGCAGTCTGAATGCAGGCTGTACCTAGGGCACTGCTGAGGAAAAGGAGAGGCAGACTGAGCCTCTTTAGCTTGGATCTGTGGGCTGGACTGATGAGCCCTCTCTGTACTTCCCCTTGCAACTGCAGGAATTTCACAGGGAGCATGGAATGGACAGGACATCAGGAGACCCTCAGAGAAAGCACCAATAGACAGGACACCGAGAAAGGTCTTATCAGGGGGTTAACATTTCCTTTTCTATTTAGAAATCTTTGGAAATCATAGTTTGGAATAGCTGTCATGAAAGTTGCACCTGGTGCTTTTTGGTTTTGATGTTAATGTGCCTATTTTGCCAAATTGTACACGCATTACCAATTCCACAGCTTTTCTTTCCCCCACCAAAACAAAAGTGAAATGATGAAGAAAATCTGAAGAGCAAGGACAGGTACAGTAAGCATAATATAATTTAGAATAAATCTGTGATCTGACACTGAAGTAATGCTAATGTTACCAAAGAAAACTGCCTTGTTTCTTTGCCAAAACATTAAAAGTACCAGCTGTTGCTTTAAATCACCAAAAGCTGTAAATGCTAAGAAACTGAACTGGGGTAATGAACAGTTTTCAGTCTTTGGCCAAAATGAGGCTTTAATCTTCAAGCAATGACAGACCTTTGCAGTGCAGGGTGGGTGGTTTTCAAGTGATCCTAGAAAACTGATTCTAAAATGGTATTGCAAATTCAGCTGGAGTTAGGTATATATTATCATCAGGATGTAGGGACAGAAGAAAGGTCTGGAGAAGGCTGAATTAGGATGTGGATAAAACAAATGCCACCTGCCAGAATTTGGGAACAGTTAAATCCTGAAATGACTGTGCAGTGAGAATATTTGCTTGACTTTTACACAGACAGATCAGATGGAGGTGAGTTGTATGTGGCCATGCAGCAAATCAGTGGGACAGTTAGGGCTGGAATTCAACTATTCCTGGCTCCAAAAAGAGAAACACTGTTGACCTACAGGAGTCTAATGACATTTTAATCACAAATGAGGGACAGTTGCCTCTCCTTAGGTAGCCATGGCACAGTTCCTAGATTTGGTAATTAATCCAAGGTAGCTTTGATGAATGGAGGGAGCAGCCGTGGCTCCTGGTGCAGTTCCCCTCCTCCCCTTCCATCGGACGGGTTGGGGCTTCTCTGCCTTCATTTTCTCTTTACACTGTATTCCATTTTTCTGTGTTTCTCTTCTCTACCACCATTTCTTAATGCAATACAGCATTAACCACTGTGAATGCCACAAATTCCAAAATCCAAATACAGACACAAAAGAAAAGAAGGATTTATTTGCTAAAAGCAACTCCAAAACATTTGCTGTAACTCATTTTATTTTCAGCTCTCCTGGACTTTCACATCTTCCCTCTCACACACATGAGTAAAAAACCAACATAAAAAGCACTTTTGCAAGGTTGATAATTTGCTGTAGGCAGTCATAAGCAATAGAAGTACAAAACTAAAATCAAAAATACCCAGGAGAAGCACATTTCAGATTTTTCTCAGTCTGGAACAAAGAAAGAAATTAATATACAGCTTCCTTCCAGCCATTTGGCTTTAATAAAAAACTTATGAACTCATAAAAAAGGCTACTACATTTCTGTACACAGTGTTTTGGACAGCAACTAACTTAAGAGACAGCTGACTTATATTTTTAGTAGTTTTTCTTCCCTGGGGCGGCTTCTGCCTCAGTCTACCAGCCTTGGACAAAAAATGCATCCAGAATGACATCACATATGGAGGAGCAGAGCTGCTAAAGCACAGGCATCAGGTTGGAAATGGCCAAGTTCAATGGAACCATATGTCCCCACTGTGATTAGCACTTCCCAGTGAAAAAGATTGAGCATCTGGGAAGAAGGCTCTCAGTTTTGATTAAGGACATTAAAGTTTTCACGGGATTTCTTTTAACGGCAGTGGAATACTTGTTAACCACAATTAAATCTCCTCCCAGTGACTACTGACTGACTGCAGACAGGATTTTGGATTTTCTGGCATTCAAATGGATCTAAGAACTATTTGAAAGATAGTTGTCTTCCAGTGTTGCTGGCTGGTTCTTATCTGTCATCCATTTTTGATACCTTACAATTAATGTAATTATATAATCATATTATGTTCCTTTGCTTTAAATATCTTTCAAATGTAAAGGAATTTCTTTAGACAGATTCATTAGATTCATTCCACTCTGATTGCAAAAAAAGAAGGAAAGAACAAAAATATAAAGCCTATCTCCTTGTTATTCCATTGCAGTACTGTAGGGAGGGAAATTTGTCTCAGCTGTGAGCAGCAATACTACTCAGGGAGCCTTCTTACAGAATGCTGGAAGTCATCAGTGTAAGCAGGCAACTTTTGTAATTAACAGATGTGGGAAAAGAGAAATATTAGAACTCCAGGACTGGGAAACTAAGAGATAAGCACTCAGACTCTGCTGACTAACCTCAGCTTTATCATATCTTATCTATGAAACAGGGTGGAGTGGTAATATTTTCCAAGCCTTCTACTTTATACCCTGCTGAAAGAGCATTTGTAAATTGCTTTGAGATCTTTAGGAGATTTGTTACATGCAGTAATTATAATCTCCAATCCCACCTACTGTTTCAATCTCATCTGCCCTTACGGACGAACACAGTTTATACCACTTCCCATTCTGCTGTTAATGTTTCTCCATACAAATGTTTCCTTTCACCCCAGAGGCATGAGCACTTCAGTGGTGTGTGAAATAATCATATATAGCTGTGAACCGATGGCATTTTAACATGAAAAGAACCTGGCTATTTATTCTTGTGTTATCATTTAGGACAGTGACAACCAATTTTCAAATGTTAATTTGAATAACAGCATCCATTCAATTAATACTTTTCATGCTATTGTGCATATCTGCAGGGAGAACTGCCTGGGTTATGGTGCAATGATGCTTGGTCTCATTTGGCTAATGTGTAACTGTGGTTATGGGGTAAGACAGAGCACTGTGACAAATTCAGCTGCTTTCCTGAAGAAAGAGACATAAAAGACACTGTTTCACTTCTGAGATAGATGCAAAGCAGACACTTGTCCCCATTTGTGGTTCAGCTTATGACTCATTCCTTCTTTTTGATCATTTTCATTGCAAGAGCTCTAAAAATGCTGGATTGTTATTTTATTTCAAGAGTGGGCAAAGCAAATCAAACAACTTTCACCTGTGTGTGTTGTGGATGACCTGCTGGGAAGCAGCTCTGTGGAGAAGGACCTGGGGGTCCTGGTGGACTACAGGCTGTCCGTGAGCCAGCAGTATGTCCTTGTGGCCAAGAAAGGATCCTGGGGTGCATTAGGAAAAGCACTGGCAGCAGGTTGAGGGAGGTGACCCTGCCTCTCTGCTCAGCTAGTGAGGCACATCTGGAGTGCTGTGTCCAGTTCTGGGCTCAGCAGATCAAGAAAAGCAGGGAACCACTGGAGTGAGTCCAGTGAAGGGCTATGGAGGTGCTGAGGGGACTGGACCATCTCTCTCATGAGGAAAAGCTGAGTGAGCTGGGCCTGTTCACCCTGGAAAAGAGACAGCTGAGAGGGGACCTCATCCATGTCTGTCAGTGTCTGCAGGAAGGGCTCCACGGGATGTACCAGGCTCTGCTCCGTGGGGCCCAGCAATGGGACAAGAGCCAACAGGAGAAACTGATGCCCAGGAAGTTTCACCTGAATGTGAGGAAGATCTTTCCTGTGCAGTGACTGAGCACTGGAACAGATTTTCCGGAGAGGCAGGGGAGTCTTCCTCACCGGTGATATCCCAGACCCATCTGGACACAATCCTGTACAGTGTGCTCTGGGATGGCCCTGCTGGGGCAGGGAGGTGGCACCAGAAGATCACTGTGGGCCCTTCCAGCCTGACCCATTCCGTGATTCCGTGAAACATGAAATGGTTGAAGAAAGTGAACAGTACTCACAAGTTCATTGTAAGTAGGGTCAGAGCCTTTTGGAGCTGCTCTTGTTTTCCTTCGACTGACCTCATAAGGATCTGGCAGAAGATAAAATTCAGCGTGTGCACTTGGGGCAGAGCCATCTGAGAGGCGCTGGAAAACAAGAAGGTCATAAATATGAATGCCCATGTTCTAGCAAAGAATACAAATAAAAAGTACCAAATGAAATCTGAGCTTTTAGCAGACAGAAACATGTTACATTCTCAGTATTCTCTGGGCTAAATTGGAGTGCTAGTGGAATAACAACAATTATTAGAATTCAGCTTAAAATGGAGTCAGGAAAATAAAAATTAATTAATACAAAGAAAAGGCAAAATTGTCTGTCTTTAATATTTTTCATTCTGATGGAAAAACCCTTAAACTTCAATCCACTCTAACTCACCTTAATCTGATACAAAGTCCAGCCCTTCCATTTTCCAGAGCAATGCATAGAAACTGGATTTTAGACAGTAAGTTCCTATTGATTTTAACCCCTAAATATCAGTGCTGATATTGGGGAGAACTGATTGTTTCTAAGGGTGTTTCATAAAGCATATTACTATAGAAGAGCCAGGAGCATTTCCTGCAGCAATATGGGCAGAACAGGATTCTTATAGCAGCCTTTCCAATCTCGCCCATCACACAGCTGCAATCTCTCTTTAATTTTCCAGTTCAGGTTACTGAACGATATTCCAGATATTCCATCTTATATGGTAGCAACTCGAGATCAGAGACAATCTATTAACCAGGCTCAGTCATCAGCCAGTGCTGGTGGGTGCAGAATTTTTTGATTACTTCTGAGGAGCTGTAAAGTTATTCCTAAAGCAGCATTACAAGTACTCAGAAAACACTTTGTACTACTTGAGGCTTCAAAAGAACACACAAGAAACATAACAATGAAAAACTATGGAGCAGGCATCCTGCCAGCACATGTCACTTAATGCTTGGCATATAATTGAGCACAAACCCTTGTGTTGGTTACACAGTATACAATCAGAAAGCACGAAATGGGGCGTACCAAAATATCAGTAATTTTAATGATATAATCAGCATTTTAGACAGGAAGTTTACCTGCCAGCTCCCAGTAAGGATGCAAATAAGAATACAGGCAAAAAGAAGAGATCCTAAAACATTTGGAACCAATGAACCCAAAGGATTATACAGGCACTTGCATTTATATATCCCATTGTAATTTTACACCTGGCTCAGAATGAAGTAATTTTTCAGATTTTGATTATTCACAGTGTGTGTCTGGAAATATGGGGCTTTCTACAGCATTATCAGCAACATATCCCTGGGATAGAAGAAACTGCTGTCTCCTAGCAATAAATAACTTCTCTGTTGGGAAAGAAAACAGTGCTTGTTTGTGTGAACAACCAGTTCTTGCACAACAAACCTCTGGTTTTTGTTATCTGAAATGATCCTTCAAGGCAAATGATGTGGTCAACTGCAAAGCTCATTATTGCTATCATTAACACCATCCAGCATCAAAGGATGCCCCACTCAAACCATTACATACTGTCAGCACTATGGGAGTGATTAATATTTCTATTGCTAAGTTCCCCAAAGTACATCTGATTTAAAATACCCGTGAGATTTGGGTATAGATAGATGGGATTCAGTGGCCGACACAAGAGAGCCATTAAAGGGCAATGGAACTAATGGGTATTTTCCTTGGAGAGGGTGCCACGTTGTTAATGCAGGATTTATAAGTTACACTGTCCATTTGAAAGCCCATCTCTGCTGATCTAGGACTGTACTAAACCTCAATTGAGGATTACAAGTAACAGTAAATTGAACATCTCTTAAAAACCAGGAGAGAGAATGAAATGCAGCCTTAAGTACCAGCCCAAACAACCAGGATTTTAAGTGTAACCAAGCTCTTCCCTTCTCAATGAATAGGTAAACATCACTGTAACTTGAAGGTCAACTGATTTTAGTTGTTCCAGACAAAGAAAGGAACCAGGCTGAGGTGGCAGGCTCCAAAGGTGATGTGGCTACACCCGTCCCATCCTGCTGCCCCTCTGAGCTGTGCAGGCAGGACAGGGCATTGTCACAACCACTGTGCCTCACTGAGCACCTCAAGCAGCAAAGGCACAGATCATGGAGTGTTACTGAATGGGAAACAGGCTCAGCCTGACATTCACCTGCCAGGGGAAGAATCCAAGCGGATCGCTGTGTGATTGTTTAACAGGACGGGGTGTCCAGAAGCAGATGTGATTAACTGAAAAGAAGTCAAGTGAAATTGTCACAATGCGTTTGAGCTGCTCTTTGTCATGTTACTTCGTCTTCAGCCAACTAACCTTCCTCTGTCAGCTGACTCCGCCCAAAATTTAAGGAAGGCATTTTGCAGCAGTGTTTTGGCTGTATGAGATGGACTGAAAACTACTTCCTCACCATCCCTCTGTAGCTAAATACATGCTGGAAGAGGTGAATGGGAGGAGAGGATCAAGAGAGAAAATTAAAAAAGAGAATATTTTAGTGATTCAGACAGGAAAACTCAAGGGCAGAGCTGTTACTCTGGGATATTTCAGAACTAAAATAAAGCCACTTTTCATGAATAGTAGCAACCAGCAGTCAGACTGTTAGAGGTAATTTGATGTGAAGCCACCTGAATTCCAAGTAGACACTGTAGTTCTGATTGTTGGTTATTTCTCCCCCACTTTACAGGTGTCATTTTCCCCCTTCATCTTCCCTTCCCGAGGAAAGGCAAACAGGCCACTCCAAATCCCACTATTGTCCCAATTCTCCATCTGCAGTGGCACTGTTATGCCATCAAACAATCAGAAAAGCTTTGGCTGAGCACTCTTCCAGCCAGATCACGTTCCTCTTCTCAGCTGCCCTCCCCTGACTCCTGACATGACACAATCCATCTCATGAAGGACTCCAACTGTGAAAAAGACTCTGCCCCGCCATGCACTAATAATTCAAAACTACAAATTAAGAGCAGGTATAAACCAGCCCAGCCTTACAAGAGCAGAGTATGGGGAGCTCGTATGATGAGTTTGTGCTGGCTTCTCTTTTGATTGGCACAAGAGCTGAATTTTTTTTCTTGTGAAGAGCCTGCTTCACCATAGGATTTCTTCAGGCAAGACTTGCAATGGAAAGAGCTGTACTTTGCTAGACACTTCCTAGCAGGAACAAGGAGTGATCATGGCAGTTTGACTATAACAGTCCAAAACCAAGAGTGGGATTAACGTGTCAAAAATATCTTTTTAAATCATAAGTAGGCGGAATTAGAAGTAAACTGTTTTATTAAGACAACTGGCATAGCAGGCGAAAAACCCCCAAGTTTTGGGTAAACTAGTCCTTTCCCAAGGTTTCATATCTGAGTTCAGCACTGAACTAAAGGAGAATGGAAAATAAAGGAAAAATGGAGGAAACATCAGAAATATTTTTCTTACTATACATTATGACTTCTGTCATATTACAGTATCACATTTATTAAGCAACCCCCCTGGACTGTCCTTTCACTTCTAAGTCAGACTGCACTGGCTTATTTATAAATTTAGGTAAACATGAGGAATACCTGACAAAAACCACAGAATCCCAGATGGGGTCAGGCTGGAAAGGACCACAGTGGTCATCTGGTCCCTCCTCCCTGCTCCAGTAGGGTCATCCCAGAGCACATGGCACTGCATTGCATCCAGATGGTTCTGGAATATCTCCAATGAGGGAGACTCCACAGCCTCTCTGGGCAGTCTGTTCAGTGCGTGGTCACCCACACAGTAAAGAAATCCTTCCTCATATTCAGGTGGAATTTCTCTCTTTGCACCAAAGAGTATCTGTTCTGGTGAGTTCATTATAAAAACAGAGTAAAATTTCTAGCAGGCTTATGAGTAGTTCTGAAATCCAGCAAACCTCCTCTTTGTTATTAAAGGATAAAAAAATCACTGATTTCTGTCCATAGTCCAGGCCAGAAGGAAAATCAAAGGGTACCTTGGGAATTCCATTTTGCAGTCTACTCTGCAAAACCTTTGTAGCTTGAATGCACTTGTGATCAAGCAAATAGAAAACGTCTATAGTTTTAGATTGAATTCTATTTGTGTTTAATTCTGTAGTCATTTCATTAACCCAAAAATAAAGGATTTTTACTTCCTTCAGAAGAAGTTACTCCCAATTTAAATTACTGTCTTAAATCTTTTATTGTGTTTGCTTGCAAATAAATCCAAGCTATAAAAATCTGTAAGGCTGTGAAGGTATAAAACCAAGCTCCCAACAGAAATGCCATAGGTTCCCTTGATATGCTTAGGGACAAAAAAGCCCCACAAAATCCCCCAGTGATTTTGATCTGCCAATAAAAAAATTTTAATTTAGAAGCTGACTTGAATTTAGAAACGGACTCTATTTGCTTTCTTCAAGTACAACCAAGTGATGACTGAACTGTTTTCTCAGAGAATGACCAGCCTGCTTGACCTTGATAATGACAGATGTTTATAAGGAACTCAGTTACAATCACCTGTATTTATGTCAAAATAGGAATTTACTTTGGAAATGTTATTTTCTTCTAAAGTCAGGCAGAAGGTGAAGAAAATATTTAAGAATGAGGGGGAATGAGGGAGAGAAAATAATACTCTGGATTTACTTCTTTCCACATCTCTAATTCAATACTGAAAACCTAAAATACATAGCCTCTATCTGTTATGACTGTGCTTTATTTCCACTCCAGTTTTATTTTCCAAAACCAAGAAAAGTTGATATTTGCTTACAGAAACCCACACAGATAGTTTACCTCCTGTGTAACTTAATTTTAAATATAGTAGCTATAGCTGGGAAATAATGGATGAAATTAAATTAATTTTTCCACAAGAAATACGTTATCCTAATGACTTTTCTCCCCTGATCATTACTAATGATCCACAACTCTCCTAACGCAAGGACTCTTAGTTAGCATTACTGTAGGCATAACTACTGCAAAATCTGCCATATATTCAACTATTTAGTGATCTAGCATCCAATATTAATATTGGGCCATTCCATTTCAAGGAAAGCTTTATGATTTTTAAAATATGTATTTTAAGGATAATTTATTGTAAAACTTTTTTAAACTCAAATTTCCTAAGCAACATAAAATTTTCTTTTTAGGTGGCTTTTGCCTCAAATTTAAATCATGTCATCAGTTTCCGTTAGTGCTACACATGCAGATCACCTTTTGTCCTAGAGTGGAAGAGATTGATGGCTCCTGAACATTTGATAGCTCCAGCTGCTGTTCTCTTTTTCCCATTTCTCATTTTCAACAATTTTGACAGTAAAAACTAATGATCAACTAACTTGTATTAACTAATGACATCTTTCCTTCTCTATAAGTAAGTACTTTTCTTCCCCCCTAAAATTAATATCCTCTACATTTTTAAATTGCAGTTTCTCTCTTCCTTTTCTTCAATTTAAAAAAAAAAAAAAAGATATCCAGGTTTTAGAAAGAGTCCCATTTCAGCTACTGTCCCCAAATAAAAATAATTCACTTTGTCCAGTACTTCTCTTAGTCTTCCTATCCATTACCATCCTTATGTTCTTCTCTTACATACACTGCTGTGAGAATCTATTTATATAGTTAAGAAAGGACTTCAAAATATTCCTTAATTTTTGATATTGAGGTATCCATACACCTTTCAAAAGCAAACCACTATAGTAAGTGGTTAGAAAAAACCTTCAGCAAAACAAAGCATCTATGTATTATGTGTAGACATTAGGTGTATTTGGTTATTATCCAATAAAGGAGGATTAGAAAAAAACCCACAGAAGAAATCATCCTTGCACTGCTGCAACCTTTGTAAATTACTGGCTGCCTCTACACTAAATTAAAACTAGTAAGGAATGTGGAAGAGCCATCACTGCTGCTGGTTTTCACTTCCTCCTAGTCCCTGTGTAACTTAGCAGAGGAAGGCTAAACCCTGTCTTTCAAAGCTGCAGCTTAATTAGCAAACACAGCCTCTGCCTTAGGAAAAAGAGAACATCCTCTGGGCTACTTCTAAGCTTAAAGAGCTGAGAAATTAGTATTACAAAGCAAGAGGTTCCTTCAAAGCAGATTAATGATATATAAACTTCAGGAAAAATGGGATTGCTGTGTGAATGGGTGGTTGTGTTGTTGCTTCCTAAATCCAAATGTGGTATCGAAGACCCTTCCTTGCTCTTCCTGTGAGCTCTGCACATCCCAAAGCATGAACACCTCCATTCTACACTGCTACTGAGCTTTTCATTTTCCTCTCACAAAATATCCCCAAAGTGCTTCAAAGAAAATGAAAAATAAAATCCCATTTGCAGTAATTAAATAATAATTACAAAAGAAGATAATCCACTCTATCACTACGGTGCACCCTGCACTGTCTGCTATTGGCAAGACAAAACAGGAAAGCAACTGGCCAAAAGTGATTGTACAAATACAGTATTTTTTTTTCCCCAAACAACGGCTTTTTCACCTAAAATTTGAAAATATTTAACTGCTTCTCTTCAACAGCAGTTTTATTGGGTTACATTTTCTGATCCCAGTTGTTTTGGGTCATCTGGTTCTGTACATAAAGACAGATGACGCACTGACAGAGATTGCTGCCGTGGAGGTCAGTGGCAAGGCAACCAAAGAAGAAATTGCATTTATCTCAAGTCAATGAAGGGCAATAAAAATATTTTGCTGTCAGGGAAATTCTGGAAAGCATTTTTTTTGAGCAGGCATTTTCTACCTTTCAGAAATCTGGCAGTGTCCGTGGAGAGAGCCTCCAGATGGCTTTAAAAATGCAAAGATGCTCTATCCATATTATTGATGTGAATATCCAAATATAGCTTATGTCCAATACCTTCAGCATCCTCATCAACCTGCCTGTAGCAGAGTAGCCAGGACTGGAGCAGCCTGGCTGCAACAGCTGGTTATGCAGCATTCCTGAGGGGGACAACTGTGCTGGCAAAATAGGGTAAGAGCTGTCCTGAGAGACAAAATTTCTAAAGAGTGAACCAATAATCAACAATTTCCAAGGTGTCCTGACTGTCAAATGGGAAAAAAATAACCCTGTCAAGGAGGGAGACCAGCAAGAGATTCACCCTGTCATATCGTGGACATCTCCTGGCTGGGCTTGGTTAAATTGCCCCCACATTAGTGCCTGGCCCCAGCTGAGACATCCTGCTGCTTTGTGTCACCACCAGTGCCAAAAGGTGTGTATGGAGCTGGAAACAGGACTTTATGGGAAAATGGTCCATTCTGGAGTGGTCACTGGAGGTCAGGCAAGATAATTCATGGTATTCAAAACAGACATTTGGATCAGGCAATTGATCCAGCACAATGAGATGGAATTGTGATTCCAGCATATCACATATGTGAGCATCTTAGTTTCAAACTGATACCAAGGCACAGAGACAGTGGGATTTTCGAAAGGAACAGAAAATGTTAAATATTTAAAAAAATCAAATTTGTGATTTTTTTTTTTTTTTTAAGGAGAAAGTTCTGGAAAACAGACTGGTTCCCAAAAGACTCAGGGCTTTTTAAGAATTATACAAAATGCTTCTCACCTGCTTCAGTCATTTAAGAGGAAAGCCCATCTATCTGTGCTTAAATGAAGTAAATAAAATGAAATCTAGGTAACCAAGAAGGTCACAAGGGTTTCTCTCCCAAGCCTTTATTTCTATAGTGATCTGAAACCAGAAAGTTGAAGAAGACCCAATCCCAAATGGAATGGGGAAGAGTCCGTACAACCACAGCCTGTAACTGTCGCGTAAAACAGGCTCCTGCCTTTTACAGACCATCAGCAGCAGGCAAGGAGGGCTAGAAGTTAGCTCCAGCAAGCAATGACACAACTTTGTGCGTGTTTGCTGCTGTTTCTGAACGAGCAACAAAGAAAAAGACATCATAGGATGGGTTGTGTCTGTACCCAGCCCACTCAGAGCTTAACTTCAGCTCCCGAGCTCTGACAAACCTCTGACCCTCCATCAATGCTCAGGACTCGATTACTGTGTGCTCCACACTGCACCATGTGGGCATAAAATGTTACCAAGGCTGAAAAAACAATACAAAGCGGTAGTGGGAATGTATGGAATAACTGTACAACTACCAGTAAAAGACCTGAGCAAGAATCACATGCAATTTTTTTTTCTTCTGAAAGAAAAGGTAACATGTTCCACATTTCTGAACTGCTTGCTGCATTGCTATCTTTAAGTCAATTAACTCCCCTGGGGTTTTTCTTGCATAGATGAGAGAAATCAAGGTTCAGTCGTGCTTTAAAACTGTATTATCCTGTGGGATAAGCAATGGTGGTGCAGGGTGTAGAATGCAGGGGGTAGATTTGATGAACAAGTCTCTGAAGCTTTTCGGAATTACCGCCAAGCCCATAAAGAAACTAAATTCCATTGCTTTCAACCCTGTATTATTGTTGTGCTTGGAACACTTCATTTTCAGATGAATATTTAGTCACAGAGTTTATGACGCTGGCTGAGATAAGAATGATCTTATTTTGATGCTTAGAAACACAGATAACAGAATTTCTTCTTTTGAATAAAGTACAAAGGAGAACAAATACTTAAGACAAATCCCCATTTCACTTTCCTTTTGAAATCACTTGGGATTAAAAGCATTGCTTCCTGTTAGAGGGCATGAAAGGAAATTAGCCTTTGAGAAAAGAAACACAAGCAAAAGCTGTTGTTCTGTTTCTATCTTTTTGTCACATACAAATTCTTTTCTCTCCTTGCCTGGGCCCACAGTAAGTGAATATAAAAATGTGTAAAGGAACAATGAGACTGTGATCTGTGTCTTCATTCTGCACTATTCTTCTTCTCAATTTCTTAATTAACTACAAAAGTCTGTATATGCCTATTTTTAAGTTCTCCAACTGTACAATCTCCCTTCACTTTTCTTTCTTCTTGCATTCTGCAGCGTGCCACCTCCCTGTGTAGGAAAGCATTTCATTATATGAGGCGTGCAATTTCTGCTCCTTAATTAGCTCTCATTACTTCTACTTACACTCTTGCTCAATGTTCTAAATAATTCCTCTTGAACCTTCCTGTCTTCTCCCTTAAATATTTGCACAATTGACTCGTGTCCTTGTTAGTCTGTTCTTAACTAAGTTTTAGTAACAATAAATCACTCCTGAAGAATCAATCATTCCCCAGCAACCCTACTGAGAACCGTTCTTTGAACTTGTATTCTAGTTAAAAAAAACATCCTTAGAGAAATAGTTTACTATGAAAGCCTTCTAAAGATGAACTACTTCATTTCTGTCCCATGACACCAGGATCTGGCCTTTCTCATTGGCATCTCTTGTAGCAACATCATGTCTTACCCTGTGCTTGTTTTATCTTCACATTACTGTGGGATATAGATCCTCCTTTCCCGAGGAAATATTTTTCATTTGTCCAAGCTGGTTGTAGGGTTCTGGAAATTACTTTTATTCTCTTGATCGTGCTCTGCTTGCATTATTATTTTTAATGTTTTGTCCATTTGCAACCAGTGGCAAATTTCATTTTTGTTCACCTTCATCTCCCAGATCACTCATATTATTAAACAGAGCTCACTGTTTGTTGCTGTTTTGGGGTTTTTTTCTTATTCAACACATATCAACTATGTAGGGAATTACTTATTTAGAAATGAGCAGTTAGAATTTAGAGCTGAGGCAGTACTGTGACTGCGACAGATTAAAGGGTTTAACAAGAAATAATAACACAACTTTCTGTACAACATATTTGTCAAACACCTTTTATAACAAATATGTTTGAATCCAACAGTAATCCCTGTGCCACAAGAACAGACCTCATCTCTTTCCAATTTAAACTACTGCTGAGTTGTAGTACCCTTTGTTTAGAGGTGTTCAGCTAATTTTCAGCCTAAAGGAGAACATAGCTTATCTGAGCTAATTTCCTTTCACTATAAAAGTAAAAGAATTTTCCATGAATATAAAACTAAATCCAAATTCTTTATAAGCTAGAGTTAGTACAAAAGCTTTCTTCCCATGGCTTTTTATTTTGGGTTATTTTGTGCCAGTCTAAGGAGAACTTAATCTGAATGTGTTACCTCCCTCCATCAGCCAAGCAACTGATTTAATTCTGTCACTCTCTGGATAACTTTGTTCAACTCAAAGTGATTTTTTTCCACTTGTTTTCCATCCCTGCCTTGCCTCCCTGTGCACCTCCATTCCAATCCCTGTTGGCTGATCCATGGGCTGCAGTAAGGAAAGCAGTACACATTCATAATATTCTGAAAGGATAATGTGGCTTTTTATTTCACTGGCAGGCACTGCGTTTTTGGCAGGTAGTATATATTTTCCATTTAGATCTATATAATGATAATCATAAAGTGCAAAAGTTAGTGAGCCCATGAGAGGAATGATGGGAACCAACTAAGACTGAACAAAGGCACCCAACCCTTTCCCAGTTCAAGATGAGACAAAACCCAGCAAAGGCAGCAGAGCATCTACCTGTCCTGTAGGTGGGAACATCCCTATAGCCCTGTGCTGCAGGCTTAGATTTCATCCCTTTGGATTTGGGAAAGATTGACTCCCACCTTTCTTCCCAACACATTTAAACCATCGCATCTCACAAACATTTTTGGAAGCAATTTGTACCCGCATGGTGTAGGAATCGAAATGGAAAGAGGCTGGATGTCTGTGTAAGCCTAAAGCTTATTACTGATTCGTCACCCACATATCAGCTACCCCAGAATCATTAATCACCAGGAGTGGTACATGACAGCTTCAGAGCTTTTATAAAAGGAAAGCTGGAAGTACTTCTGCAAAGAACTGTAGGAGTTTAGTTTTCTTCCAGCAAATTTCCCCCCTGTAAAATTGGTTCTGAATTCATCGCCCACGCACGCTTTCCTGAATTCTAGTAACATCTTACATTTATTGGCATGAAGTTCAGGATAACTTGGCTTTGTTTCTCCTCCCCTCTACCCCTGAGGAGTTAATCTGTCCACAAGAAGTAATGGGCAAAAATTTTTAGCAGTGAGGATTGAAAGTTTAGCTGCTTATCTAGGAAAACAGGGCATGCCTGAAGTCATGGCAATGAAGTCAGTGGAAAAAGCAGCCTTCCTCCTGAGCCAATGCTGAACCACTGTTCCCTTTGCTTCTCCATGAAGCAGGCAAGGAAATTTGTTAGAAACCCTTTTCTGGATGTCAGCAATGGCTATTCCTGTTGCTTCTGGTATTTTTTGGAGGAGTGAGCAAGCCCAGAAGTGCACCAGTAGGTAACCTGGCTGTTTCTGGCTGTGTGGAACTAAACCAGGCCATAGTCAGCCCTGTGTGAGACCTGGCGGGCTCTTGATATCCCCTGTTCTCTCTGTTGGTTAGCACAGATGAACAGAACTGGACTTGAAGTTTTCTAGTTCAAAACTTACATGTCTTTCAATTTTCATAAATCCACCTCCACATCTGCACAAGGTGCATTTTTAAGGTAGAGCAGCATTCCCCCTGTGCTCCTTTTCCTGCCTACTGCTGCTTTTCTGGGTATTGTGCTGCCACAGTTGGACTATTCTTGTTCTAAGGCAACAAATCCTGTCAGAGGCCAAAATAAGCCTCCCCTTGGGCTCCTTTATATTCCTCCTAAGACCACTTAGTACACTTTGCCAGGTACTGCACTACTGTTTTTAGAGAATAAGCCTGCCCTGTCTTACCTCTGCATGTGCCATATCCTCCAGAGACAAACTCTCCAGGCCTCTAAGGTTTCCACCCCTACACAAATGCTTCCTTCTACCCCAGCCTCTCCTTATTCAGACAAAATTGCCTGTAGTCCCTCTGCATGAAGTGCCCAGTGCTGCACTGTCTGCATTTGAGAGGAGCGAGCAATGCCCCAATAGGCTGACTTCAAGTTATGTAATATACATGATTGGAAAATTACATTTTATTGGCATCATGGCTTTTGTATATTTGAAAACTGAATATAAAGTTACTTTCCTCAGCAATCATGATAATGCCATTCAAATCATAAGCAGAAGCAGTGAGCCACCTGACTTACAGAATCCCAGGATTCAAATGAAACTATGAATTGCTGAGGGAAGTCTTGAGACTGAAACATTTTTAGTACCTTAGAAATATCTGTTTAACAGAACTTGTCTTCATTGTGCACCCACAGCCTTAAAGTGTAGGCAAACATTAACAACCAGGCTTAACATCTCTGTGTTCAAACAGTTTCCTTGGCTGCAAGTATTTCCTTAGTGAAAAAATACAGCTTTTTCTTTACAGAAGGTTAGATTAGATTAATGGTCCTTTCCAGCCACAAAATCCATAAGGCTGCTCTCTGTTGTTTGTCTTAGCAGAATTTTTGATAGAGTTTTCTTCAAGCAGGACTGGCATTTTCAACACAACTGAAATGTTGCAGTGGTGAGGGAGAGACACTGACTCTGATCTAGGGATGAGATGTGTACATCTGCAGCAAGTCAGGCCCGTGAGGATGCATCAGATCCCAAGGGCCTGCACTGTGCAGTCCACATGTGCACCCACGTTGGACAGTCCTCTGCTGGCTCTGCACCTCACCAGTGCTCTCCCAACTGCTACAGCATTTTTTCTCTATGACACTCTGCAGGAATGGGGAACTTTCCTTCAGGAAAAATTCCTGCAAAGTTGTAGCACTGCAGTCTTTTGGCTTCCTCCCTTTAAAGAACCAGTGTGACACCTGTGAGTGGCTATAAAAAACACCAGCTCCTTAGGGAGTCTCTTGTGCATTGTATATCAATATAGTATTTTCACAGCAGGATCTAGAGCTCCTATTAAAACTCCTAGAAGTAAACCCACATAAATACTAAATCAAATTTATTTACGTGGATCAAAAGTCTCTATCATAATTCCTGTCAGTTCTGTGAAGCTACATTTGGGATTAATTTGGCCTACTACAATTATTTTCACATCTGAACACATCATAAAATCTCTTTATAGAGATAAATTAAATAGGGAAGAGCAGAACAAAAATTATTTACTATAAATTATGAAATAAAACAAGATAGCAAAGTAATCTCTGCACAGATGAATTACTAAAATATAATTAGTGAGACTCTGCAAAATACTGAATATACCTGAAATAGCTTTAACATGTCTTGAATAAGATATGATCTTGGCATACTTTTAAAATCCCTGTTCAGCTCAACCGAAAAAAAAGAAGGGGAAAGGAAAAAGAAAAGAGAGCACATCAGAAAGATTGATTTATATGACTGGGAAGCTGAGAAGATTAATAACGGGGTAAAGAACCTTCCTTTTATAGGTTACTGGTCTGAAGGCAGTCCAGTATCACAATACCCTGAAGCACTACTATTTCTTATTTCAGATCAGATGACAATGCATGGATGGCCAGGTGGAAGGAAGAAATTGGAAGCCCAGGATTTAAAAACATGATTGCTTAAGTTAGGCTGCCAAAACGATGACCTTATTTTCAAGTCATGAATCATCGTTAGTCTTGCTGAATGGGACTTCTACCACTTCTCTGCAAATACACTAAAATGGATTTAAGTTACCCACTTTCAAAAGCAACACAGTAACTTCAAGCTGTACTGTCCCTTTCCATAATGAAGTGAACTGAACCCTGGATTTTATGTTTGCACCACACAGCTATCTATACTGTAATTTACTTTCATTTAATTAGATGGCTGGAACTTCCTAAGAACACAGTTAGGAGCCTACACACTTCAAATGATGGGAACAAGGTGAAAAAAACATTAATTCCAATACTTGCAAATCATTTATGTGCATCTCCACATCATCTGCTTGAACTCTTAATGACATCATCAGCATGGCAATCACTTAAATATGCCCCTCCCATCAATTAGAACTTTATCAGAAGTTTATCAAAGTCACTTAGATTTAAAAAGCTCAACAGAAAAAATAAAGAGGGTCTTGTGCTACATCCTGAAGGTGACATTTGTATGAATTGGACCTGTCAGCAGAGGCTGATCTCACCTGTCAAAGTGGCACACAGGACACAGAAAACAAGTCTCAGGACAGAGATGTATTGAGTGTTATAGACCAGAATGGAGATGCTTGAATTGCAAATGAGAAGCCAGAGCGGCCAGCAGAGAACAGTCAGAGCCATGTAAGCCTCATGTGTCTCCTATCACTAATTTGACAATCAGCCTCATTTTATTGCTGGCTGGTGCTCACATAAGCCCCTCAGTTTGGCCCATTTAGAAAAAGGGATTGTGATCCAGTTTGGGGTGGAGGTAGCATAGAGTATGCACTGAGAACTCACAATAGTTAATAAATGCTCTAATCCCCTAGCTAAACAAATAAAGGCTCTCTTGCCACAGCCACTACTTGAGACGTGAGCCATGGAAATTCAGGAGCACATCTGGGCACGGAATTCATTATGGAGCAACCGACACATGCCTCCAGTGAGAGATCACACACAGCCCCAACTCCATCTCTGAAGTCACCCTCAGCAGCCAATTCCACCTGCCTTGTGCTGCAGGAGCACTGCCAGCTTCCCCTGCCATAGCCTGGCTCCAGCAGTGCTCAGCATTTACCTCTCAGCCTCCTGACAGTGTGTTACAAAGCTGAGCAGCACGCCTCCAAACGACACTGCTCCTTAAAATACACCACTGCTCCCTCTGCTGAGCTCTTCCCTCTTCATAGACACTCATGCTGGACTGGAAAGAAATGTCTGGATAATCAATCCATAGTGCCAGGCTGACATGCCGCAAAAAGTCATGCTGCTGCATGATGCCTTATGCCTGACTGCAATCAAAACATGTCAGCTCAGAGGGCCAAAACAGTATCAAAATTGGTTTTCTTGGAAAAGGCCATTAGCAGCCATTAAGGAAATCTGGTTTCTGTATCTATCTCACACCTGTAACCATACTGAGTGAGCTCAAAGGAAAAAAGCAATTGTTAAATCATGACTGAACAGCAATGTCATTACTTTGAGCTGAAATTAGTTATCCCAGAAAGACTGTTTGAAGATTAATGTTTTCACAGTGCTCTGCAAATGCGAGGACTTACGACTTATACATTCTGATAAAAATACTCACGATGTTCCTCATGTGTTTCAGCATTACTGTCAGACGGGTGTTCTCATAGGATATGACCAACTGTACTCCAGGCATGTGGCCAGTTGACTGAGGACCTAAAAAAGGCCACACAGTTTGATTTTTTAGTTAACAGCTTAGAAGAAGTAGGTCTTTAAAATATTGAAGTACACATTAACTAACATATAAAAACTTGCTGCATGCTTAAATCAGGGATGAAATGAGAAGACATGGATAAGGAAGAAAGTGGTCTGATATGCAGTCCTCATTTTCGTTCCTGTTTGTTAACTGCCAGTGAGATTTTCTGTTTACTAATTGCCATCAATCTGAAATTCAGTGGGAAATTTATGCTGGAGTGACAAATAATTGGGGTGTTTTTTTGGCAGGCACTGATGACACTATTCACTATTGTTGCAGTTCTCCTGTCTGGTTAAAACACTGGATTTTTTTTCCCAAGTTCCCAAGAGAAAGAAAAAAAAAGGAAAAAAGGGAAAAAAAGAACAAGTGTCCTGACCACTTCCAAAACAAATAAGAGAAACAAGACCATATATAAATTCTCCCTTCCTCATTCTGTACTTTTTCTGTTCCAGGCTGGTTTTCATGCAACCCATTGCTTTCATAGATTTTTCTAAGATGCACTTAAAGAGTCTGATTCAATTCCCACTGAAAAAAACATTTTTCATTTTCCAGGCAAGAAGAATCAGTCTCATAATGTGGAAGAAATGACTAAGCAAATCCTGTTCCATCTTTCTGCTGGAGGCACTGAGCCAGCTGTCTTCACTGCCAAAAAGGTGTGTCCTTGAAGCTGGGTAAGTGATGTGGTTTACCTGCCCCTGCAGAGACAGCAAAGAAACACAGCAGAGGAAAGATGCCTTTTACCACAGTAAACCAGGTGATGGTGAGCACAACCTCTCCTCAATATTGATCTGACATCCTTATTTTGCAGTGTTTCACCTGAGCAGGGGCTCAGGAGCTGGACTTGAGCCATTTTGCACCACCTGCTCACCATCAAAGACAGCCCAGACATTGCCTGTGTGAAGCTGCCTGGTTTTATTTAGACAAACAGGGCTTCATTAAATTAGACTAAAGCTGTATTACAACTACTAAACCTGAAAAAGTAAGGACTCAATCCTGAGCTAAGCTTACAACAAAAAGGATGTCTCACGAGCTGGGCTCTGCACTCCCATCTCCCCATTAGACAAGTAGCTGCGCTTGTGACCTCAGACAGAGAAGTCCTGCTCTCCTTCCTGCACCCTGGGATGTGCCAGTGACACACCAGCCCTAAACCCTGGCTGGCTGACATAACGACAGGAGACAAGACAATAGAGTGGTAATTAATTCTTTAAATAGAAACACATCTTCTGAGGAGCAGGAGCAATGGGAAAGGATGATGAGAATGAACAGAACGGCCATCACGCGCAGGGTTATGCACTGCCACAGGAGGCTTTTCAGGGAGTACCACAACTGTTCTCGGCAGTAGGAGGGTTCCCATGTGTCCCTTTCAGCCTCAGCAGACACCTGGGCACTCCCTGTCTCACCCTTGCCCTCTCCTCCCCACACGTGCCCCAGAGCTCTTACAGGCAGGGTTGTGGAAGCAAGAAATCCAACTCCCTCTGCTCAGGCCTTCCTCTGTTGCTCAGCAGAGGAGGCAGCACAGGGGATGTTATAATGAATAAACCATGTTGGGTGTATTTTTCTGAAGAAACCAAATGTGTAACCTCTGGAGTGAAGAGAGACTAAAATAACTGCTAAGCAGACGCAGTGACAGTGGTGTCATGTACTACTGACAGCCAGAGAGGCAGCGTAATTGCCATTTATCCTAAGGAAGGGGACTCAAATGAATTAGAAATAGCACAGTGTGCACACACAACTGCCACAATATAATTTTTCCAGGCAGCCTGGATACTACTGAGTTTATGGTGTTTGGAATGGAATTTCAGAATATGAATCCATCTCTAATTTCTCCCCTTTAGAGACTACAAAAATACATTTTTAATCACATCCTAATTAGAGAAGGGCCTGAAACACTCTTGAAGAATTGAAATCTCCGGAAGAAATCACTAAGCTGGGACTTAGAAGACTGAGTAGCAGTTCTTCATTTGTTATTCTCCCTTATGAACTTTGACAAATCGCTTGGCAAGATTGTACCTTATTTCATTTCTTGTGGTATGCAAATAGGAACAGGGAGGGACAGGGAATGAAAACTCCATGAACCAGACAATGCTGAGTGTTTCCCAGGGTAAGAAGAAGCCCATAAAATTCAGTGGCATTGAATTATCTTCTTTTGTTCATGCAAAGCCACTTTACCTTTTTTTTTTTTTTTTAAAGTTGTGAGTCCTTTTGCCTTGAATTTGCAACAGGAAATGTAGAATTCTAGACTATTACACACTGGGTAACACAAGGGCAGCTGTGTTTAAACATAAGGGCACAATTCACTTGTGGGGCTCTGTTAATTTTATGAATTGCAGTGAGTCACCACGAGTGGTTTAGCAAGAGCAACAGATTTCCGAGGCTAAATTACATCATCAGAATCCAGCTGATCACTGTGCCTCCCCTTTCCTACCAGTTCTACCTGTGCCTTTTTTTTCATGAATTTTCAAAGTGTGGTGCTTATATCCAGTGAAGGAATTTCTCTGGGCGAGTTGCCTTTCTTTTTTTTGTCTTCCTTGAAAGCAAGAAATGTAAATAAGTTTCTAAATTAAAAAAAAAAAAAAAAAAAAAAAAAAAGAAGGGAAAATTTCTAACTGCATTTCTAATTCAATATGCAAAATGAGGTCTGAAACACACACTATGGGCATGACTATTACCAAAATATTCGCTCTTACTATGAGATAAATTGAGTACTAATGGAAAAAAAATAAAAGGAAGGGAAATAAATAACAGAGCGTGGGAAATCTGATAAACAAGGAAGAGACCTCTATTGCTTATATCTCAAAATGAAACCCAGTTACTGTTAGTTACACTCAGCTGGTACATTTTTGGTTTTCCCACACTCTGTGCTAGATCATACCCTCTTTGAAGTCCAGGTGATTTTAGCTTCAAATGATAATAGAACACGTAAAATAATTACTTCCAATCTATCCAGCTTGGGCAGATGGACTTGATCTCAGGCCCTGCATTTGTGGGAAGTGTCATGCTCTACTTGCAGCCCATTTTAGACAAGGACCAAGTGCTGTTCTGTGGCAGGTACAGGACAAAGCTGCTCTGGCTACTGCTGAAGCAAGAGTTCCCCCCAGGGATCGATTCTTCACTCACTGGTGTCAAGGCAAAAGCTGTCAAACACCAAATGAGGACACTGGAGCACTTGTAGGTTTTTCCTATCTGATTTGTGTCGTGTATCCCAGGAGTGGAAGTCAGCCACCAATGCTACTACAGAAAACCCCAAACACTGTGCCAGTTTATAATCTCTTATCAAGGAACATAAACAAGAGAAAACTGTGGGTCCTTTTGTCCTTTCAAATGAAGAAATGAAGGCAATTAGCATTCAGGTTTCTACTGAAGGTGAAGTGATCGTCACAGTAGTCAACTATGCAGTTCTTTGCTTCATCTAGATGGTCTTTTTTGGCATGCTGGAGAACTACCAGCTCCATGTTCTACCATTTGTGCAACTTTTTCCTCAGCAGCATCTCAAAACAAGCTCTGCATTACACGGTGCACAACGTTTGAGAAATATAAATGGCGAGGAAGATGCTACTGACAAAATCAATAGGGGAACTATAACTTAATAATACACTGTATTTCACATGTGGACTGCAAAGCAATGTGAAGAAACTAATTAACTAAGTGTCAACGCACTGCCATCAGGGACCTCAGTATTATTCTGTATTCTGCACCCTCAGATTTTTCTCAGGCCTTTCTTCTTGGTGACAGCCTGTTTTGACATCTGGCACCAAAGAGCACTGGAACCTGTTTGGTTTTCCAGGGCTGGGGTTGAATGCCCCAAGCCAACCATCTGCCTGCTTTAGTTACAGCCTCTAAAGTATCTGACTTCATGCAGTCAGCTCTAAATACAGCGACTGTCTCAGTGCTTTAGTCTTCCAAGCCAACCAGAGGTGCTTATGGGTAAATGTGACTAAATCAGGCAGGCAACTTGTGGCAAAAGCTTTACATCAAGAGTGAGCAGCTTCAGAAGATCAAAACACTATGGGATGTGAGCAAGAGAGCCTTACTCTCCCCAGGGACTCCTGTGGTTCTGCATGGAGGGGAATACCGTATTACAATCTTCCTGGAAACTTGGATCTCCCTTTAGAAGGACGCAGAACCTGTTCCCCTACTGCACCTCAAGGTTTCCCTACAGCCTCAAGGACAGAGGCTCATATAAACACATGGAGCACTAATTAAACATGCCAGAACTGGGGCTTGTCTGTACGATGTTATAGCCCATAGCAGAACCCAAACAGTCTGAATCATTAATATTTTCCAGAGATATAAACTCGAGAGAAGAAAAATAAACTATCTCGATAGAAAAATATTTTTGATGATTTTTCTTTCTTCCTTCCTTCTTTAAAAGGCCTTTATAAAAGTCTGATTGTGAAATCATTCCTGATATCTGCTCTCGCTGCCTTGTAGTGAGCTTGGTATAATGAAATGCTGACAATATTCAGGATAATTCAGAATTCCCCCCACTGGGAGTACTGATTCAGTATTCATGTCAAGTAAATTTAACACTGATTTCTAATCTCTCTATTGCTGGGAGCAGAGTACAAATTCATAAATTTTAATTTTTATTTTACTTTAGTAAGTGTAATTACCTACAACATTTATAAATTAAAGCAGTGTAAGAGAAAGATGCTGGTTTGATCAAAATTCATAACCTGATCCTATTGGGCATTAATCTTATTTCATATTGATCCTAACCAAGAGACAGATGATTTTTTTGCTTGAGAGAGAATTTACCAGGTCCATGGAAAGCTACAGGCCATATTAAACTTGAGTTATTTCTTAAAACAGACAAATATTAAGACCCCTATAACCTCAGAAAACAATGAAATTTTTGGGGGGGAAAATGCACTTTTTTTCATGGCAACCACCTCTTTCCTGCAGGCTCAGTGAACATAATTCCTCCCCAGACTGACTGTGGCATTACTGCAGAATTTACCTTCAAACCAAGAGTGTTTCTGGGCACCCTCATCCAGCAAGAACCTCCAGGGACACTCCTAGTTTGTTACCTGGCACCTTGGCATGACCAGACACCTCCTGCCTGAGCTGTGTCTCCCCTGGATGCCAACAGTGTGCAGAATGCCATGGAGCAAAGACTTCAGTGAGCTCACTGGGGCATGGCAGCAGCCTAACCCCACAGACGAGGTGAAGAGTAGAAAGACATCCATGTGCTATATATGTTTCCATGTATTTCTCAGGTGGGCAATTGGCACATGCATGGCAGGTCTCCTGATGGCTGGGCTCACCTGCTTCCACAGCTCACCACGAGTGGTGTGTGGTATCCAGAGCAACTCAGCCCAGGATTCTTGTTCCCTGTGTTTCCCAGGTCTGAACTCACTGTTTGGACCTTTTGTGCTACTGCTTGTTTATCGGTAAATGATAGCAATCAATTTTCCAGGCTAAAGAGAGCTGCTTTTTGTGGTTTGGGTTTCGTTTGTTGCTTTCCCCTGTGTTAAGCAAAGGTTTTGCCCTAAGTCTAGAAGTGAAGTATCCAAACTTTAAAAGGCAGAGTTCTTGAAAAGGAAAAAACGAATCCCCCTGTAACCTCACTGCTCAAGGCCAGAGACACACTAATCTTCCCGGACCATGTTGTGACCCTCACCACCACTAACTACACAGGGAGGAGCAGATTGGGTTACTTGTCACACAGCTTTCATCAAACACCCACTAATCACGTTTTTGCCTCTGTTTCTTCATTCTCTTCCTTGATTTTGATGTCACTGACAATAAAAATAGATGGCTCATCCTTCAGACTATACTGGCTCAGGACACCACTGTAGGAATTACAGTGTTGCAAGTTATTTCTCAATTTTATTATATTCATGATTTTGCATAAAACTTTTACACCCAGATTCTCTGTAATAATTAGGCACCTGAATATTAGTGACATATCAAAATTATTCTGGGACTTTAACTGCCTTGTGCCTTAGCTCATTCTCACATCTGTATCTTTGCTTAAAGCATCCATAGAGAGAGGCAGCCCATGGACCCAGACTACACATTCTTAATACCTAAGACATCTTTGCATTATCTCCTTGATCCTTTGTAAAAGTTAGAGCAACCATTAGTAATTTTCAATCATCATAATGGGTTTAATATGATAATGGCATGCCTAATCAAATAAACTCTGCACAGGGGGAGTCTTCCAAAGGCTGAGAAGCCAGAATGGGATTTATTTTGTTCTGATGGATTAAAAAAAAAATGGTCACAGCAAAAGAGATAATGAAACCACTGTCTGCAGAGGGCTTAAATTAACTTAATGGACATGCAAACTAAATATGCAGAGATACAATCCTTTCTGAAATGTGGAAAACTGATGATCTTGGAAACTATCCTATCACTTGGAGCACATAACAACCAGCTGAATTGTTGTGGTGCAGAGTGCAGCTGCAGACTCTTTTATGAGGTTTTATTTTGCCTAAAAACTGAGTACAGAAGATTATTATCAGTGCAGAACTAAGGGAGTGGAAGACAATAAACATTCAGAGTTTACCTTTTATGGTTTATGCTTTTGACTCTCTAATGTCAGAAATTAGATTAAATTAGGTGCTGGACAGAAGAGGAAAATGGGTTAAGTATTTAGATCGGCTAAGGGAACAGTGCAGCATCTCATTTAGCAAGAAGTGAATTACCACAGTCATTAATAATGTATGCCTAAGCATTAACATAATGTTCTGTTATTTACCTGCTCCACTCATTGTGAAAATTACTTTAGAAGTCACCCCTGATTTTCTTTGCTTGTGTGAGCACACATTGTGCTTTGTCATGACTCACATCCTTTCCTCCAAAATCTTTGAATATTTTGTTTTGTAAAACAAGAAACCTTCCACAGTTTGTGTAAATAAACTTTTGCTTTGCATACAAGCATGTTTATTCAAAAAAGAAGTGAAGCAAGGCTGAAGGGAGTATGTCAAAGAGAAAGAAATCTACAGGTGACATTAGTAATACATTTTCAGAGTCCTTGAGAAATCAGGAATTATTTGTTGGTATCTGTATAGCCTAAAAAATCTCAAACCATCTAAACGCTTTATTGCATAATATTATCAAGGATTATAATTTCTTGGAAAAGAAATAAGATTGGTAATACACATACCTAAGGTCAGAGATGATGAATCTTCTGCCAAGGTATTTTTGGACCAATTGAGGAAGAAGCTGAGTACTAGCTCATTCTGAAAGAGAATACAAATACTGTAGGTAATATCATTTGTTGTGGTCTGTTCTTGTATCATTCCCCTCCAAGAAGCTTGCTGGTAATTTTTTAATGCATATATTAGAGCTAGCAATAAAAGGGGGCTTTTCCCCTCTGATTATGGGCAAGGAAACCAGGGAATGACTTCTGCTCAGGCACTGGGAGGAGGATGATACCCTTTAGAACTGTCTCAGGTTGCTGCATTGGTGCCTACCTGGCCCCTTTCTGTCAACACACTTGCAGACAGCAGCGAGCTGTGGGGGCCAGAGATCTGTGCTCTTACTTGATCTCCAGCAGCTCAAGATTTGTATTAGCAGCTGCAAGTACTTTGCCAGAGCAGCCCATCTGCGAAACAAAAGCAGGAGACCGTCTTTACTGTGAGCTGTGTAGCCAGCAGGAAACCTGCCCTTGCCACGGGACTGACCCCGAGTACCTGACCTCGTGTGTGCCTCCCCGAGGCTCAGATATTGTGCAAACCTCCCTCCCACGGCAGCTTAATGGACACTCACACTGAAAAGCTCCATACACGGTTAAATCCTACCAGAAACCCACAGGGAGTGAAAGGCATGATCATATTTCACCATCCTGTTTAAAAGAGTAATCTGCCTTATGTACTGCTATAACTTTTATTTTTATGTACTGACCTGTGCTGCTCTAGTGAACATATATAACAGGTAGTTACATTCAGCTGGAGAGAATTAAAACAATAAACCAAATCCCCAGATTTCAGTATTTTGCAAGGTAATAAAAACGTGAATTCTTAAATGGACTCTTACGAGTCTGAATCAAAGCTGGACAGTAATTGCATTTTATTAGCTTTTCATAAAGCCGTATTTCAGAATGGCCATTCTTTAAGATGGTTAGAATCGTTACATTCATGCTGATGTTACTTGGACTGACACTGTAATGAATGGATGGAGCAAGAGACTTTTCAGATTCCAGCATTAAAATATCACCATTGTTTTTTTCCAGTCAGTGGAAAAGAACATGTCTCTTATCGGCAAGATGTACTTCATGTAGTATTTGTGTTTCAATTTGACAAGATGTAGCATAATTTGTGAAAGGAAAAAAGAAAAAGAAGAGGGTAGTGACAAAAGCAGCTAGAGAGGAGTTAACACGTGGTTACAGCAGACAGAGGAACAGATGTGTATGTTCAGTGAAGAGAAAAGATTTAGCAATCTGGATTTATTTTAACAGTTGCCTTTCATTTTTCACTCTACTGTTTGGAGTTTTTCCTCCCACACTGATATTTCCTTTAAAAGAAAAACCAGGAGAAAAAAAAAAAAAAGAAATGAAATAGAAACCAACATAATTATTTTCCTTGAATTGAATGACAGATCCTTAAGTTATTAGCAGTGGACTGCCAATACACCTGCCTGTACTGAGCATGAGTAATTATTCTCTCATCTGATGAAGACAGCTTACAGGGGCAAGCCCATACACCTGCCACAGCTTCCAGTAGCTTTAAACAGCTGAGTTATTCCCTAGGGGACCTTCACTCGCTCTTTCAGCACAAGTCCCAAGTGTAGGAAATCTCCAGGGCTGAGAGAATATTTTTGGCAGCCCAGCCTTTATTTGACAGCACGAAAATAAGCAGAGAAACTTAAGTAGCCCTATGAGTTCAAAGATCTTGAGAGAAGTAGGCAGGAGGTGGAAATAAAGATACACAAACTGACTTGAAAGAGAAATAAAAAATTCCACACAGAGCAGCTTGGTGTTCTTTCTGTTTCCTCTCCACCTACTCCTTCTGCAATAAATGGAAATGCAGGAACCAAGAGGTTTGTAAATAGGAGGTGCAAAGATTGTTTCAGGCAATAATTCCAAAATCTCATTCTAAAGGAGAGAACGCTAAAAATAAAAATGACATTTGGTTTAAGTACAGAAGTGGAATCATGCAGAACTTAGAACAGGCATGAACAGGACAGTCATGAACCCTGCTGGTGCCATAGCTGATGGCAAAGCTCTCCTGGCCTGTGTGCCCATCATGCTCAACAGGTACAGAAGCCTGTGGGGAAGCAGCAAGGCTGAGGCTGGCTGAAGGAATGCAAAAACCTGATGGAACAGATCATGTGGCAGGAGCAGATGCAGCAGGCTGTCCAGGGCAAAGCACTGCAAAAGCAATGGGGGGGTGTCTCCTGGGTGTTTGTGGAGATAAGCATTTTGCACACTGTTATTTAAAAGACAGCAATTTCCCCCTGACCTGTGCTAATCTGCCTGCTGCAGGACTCCACCACTTAAATTTCCACCAGAAAATGTGTAAGTTCCTTATTAAGTTCCCTCTTTGTCAGCAGACCTCCAAAAATCACACTGAACTTTCAGGTGATTCCTAAATCTATGAGACCTCCATCAGCTGGACCCCAGTTCATGCGACTGAGGCACAGAATGAAGCCTGCACCTAGGTACACTGCTAAATAGAAACAGGTCCAGCAGAGCTTTGAACATATGTTTGAGCTGTTTGAAGGTGGAGAGAGTCCATTTCTAGACCAGTAACTTTTGTTACACAGAAGTGACTCTGGGTGGGAATCTCAGAGAGCCTGTGATGGTCTTGGCAGACAGGAAAGCACTGAGGATGACCAAAAGTGCTCACTCACCCTTCTCCTCCTGGAATTCTTGCCTTTAAATCAGCAAATGGAAATTCCCTAAAATACTGCACACTTAGGGATTCTCAGGAAATCCTCCTATTGTCTATCTGTTCTTACCTAAAAAGACAATAATCTTCAATAGGTAATTCTGGTATTTTTCCAGGTCACTCAACACCTTAGCCTGAACAGGAGCAGACAGGTATGTATGGTCATTCTGGCTAGAACTCAGAGACATTTTTCAGCCATTAAACTCAAAAGGGACAAATTCCACCTTTACTTGCACTCGGGTACAACTGAAATAAAGTATTTCAATGGCCTTGGGGGGCTGGCACAGCCCTGCATGACTGCAGCATGGTAGAATTTGTCTACTGTTCTCCATCAGAGACTAACCAGGAAAGCACTCTGCAGTTTGTGAAACACAGCCAGATTTCAAGCCAGATTTAATTTGGATAGAAAGAAAAGCAGCCTCCCCTGTGCTTTCAGCTTTCTTTTCAGCTGTGCTAGAGTAGATTTGGGGTCAGAGAACACCCATGAGCCTGTTACACTTTAACAGGATGGAGAATCAGCAGGAAAGAAAGAAACCAGAAAAAGCTGACCTTGGTGCAGCTGCTATGACTTCAGGAGAGGACAGTGGAAGAGAGAGGGCTTTGAACCCTCCCCATTTTGGCTCTGCTGGATGCCTCGCCGCAGGAATACAGGAGTGGTGGGAGTTCAAGGGACCCACGTACCCTGGGAGCACTTTGTACCCCCATGATATGTACCCCATACAGGCATGTGGGAGCTTTCTTCTCATCTCTGCAAGTCCCAAGGAGCACCAATGAATAAAATAGAAATGAAATATGGGAAGCTCTTATCAAACTTGATTACTTTTACAGTGTAGAACATTTGTCACCCTAGAACAATGCTGTGGTCCCGGTTTTTACTGTGTGCTTGAAAATGAGTGAACCTAATTTACAATCATTTCCATTTACATCCTCTTTAAAGTCCTTTTACAAAGCTTATAAGTCACTATAAAGCTGTTTATAGAACCTATCCACCGCTGAAACACCATCACTGTTTGCTTACCTGCATGCACAAGGTTTATCCTCACCCCCAAAGCCCTCAGTTAATTTGGATACTTTAAAAATCTTTACAGAGTCAAACCCGAAAATACTTTATTTATTTTTTTTTAATGATTAGCCTACTGTGCACCTGCACTTACTATTGTATTTGACATGGGGGCCAAACCCAGACTATTAATGGAGCCTTACCTTGCTTTTGTGTCCCCAGGCAGTGTACAACCCTCCTACAACACAGCCATGAAATGATGAGCCACTAGGGCAGCGCTAATTTATAGGATGAGATCTGGGCTGAAATCTCCATTCTGCCCATTGCTCAGTTGGTGTTGAATGAAACACAGAAAATTATAACAATGGTCAGCAGCAGCTGTCTTTTGTCACAGACTTCCTTCATACTTTGACAATGTTATGTTTTTGTCCTCTTCCTTCAGTTCACTGTTTCTTGGTGCTTCACCTCGTATTGGTGACATCACTTGGTTGTTTTGCCATTTAATGGAGCAAAACTCAAATATTCTGAAAAGTGCTGAGAATTTTTCCCTGCAGATCTAGAAAACTCAGGTGCTTCAGTGTATGCAGATGATGAGTCAGTCAGCAATGGTGCAGCTGGCCCAAACCTAAATATTCCTTTGCTGTGATCAGAAGTATTGACACTGGTTTGGGACAAATAGAATGAGATTTTTAAAAAAAGGGTGCTGAAACCCATTTTTCATCCTGTCCTAATTGACTAAGTATGACAATGAAGGTGCATCAACTTCTGCATGTCAGTGATGGATGTAATGAATACAGCTTGTTGTTCATGAACAGTCTGGTGGAGGAGTTATTTATAACAGTGCTAACCTGAATTTCAGAAAGGACTCCCATTCCAGGCAATTCTTCAATGAAAGTAACCAAGTGAGGCTTGTGCTTAAAGTAAACCACAGACTTAAAAAAATGCCTCGAATAGGGATGGGCATGAACACGTTTAAGCATTTAAACTGGTCCAAGAAGAAATATCTCCATCAACTGATGTTTCTGCATTTATTGGATCTGGCACTAAAATTCAGAGATAGAGAAAGAGAAAGTTTCTGTTCATTAGAGAGGGGTTTGAAGAAACATTTAGTTCCATTTGAGCTCCAGTGCAAATAAGAAGGCAGCTGTTTTCCACCTCTCCTCCTTCATTCCAACCATTTAGCAGAAAAGGTCAGTGACATTCTGACCTACTCTAAATTATAATAAAATTTTCATAATCAGAACTCAGTCTGGACTAAAAAGCTTGCACTTAAGGCATGACTGAGGAAGGAATTTGTATGTAATCTGATTCTTTCTTCATTTCTAGGATTTATAATTACTTGATTGGTAGAACCAAGCATGTAGTCATTCCTGTGTGGACTGGACTAATTTCTTCAGAGCAGAAAATGGTGCCTAGTCACTTAGGGTAATGTGTTTACAGTGATTACAAGTGTTACAATGGTATTTTATAATGAAATAAAAGCTCTTCTCTCTTATCTCAGACAGTACTCCAGCCTACTCTGTAGCTACAATACATTGCAGCTATTACAATTCAGCATAAAGAAATGACTGCAGCAAGAAAGTAAAATGAATTCTGTTCTCCAGGAATCTGCCCTTCCTAGATTTCTTCACAAATTTATGAATTAATTATTTATTCCTATATAGTTTTACTATTTCATTGGAATGACAGTTTGACAATGCTTGAGAACTGACAACTCACTAAATGGTTTCAGCCAGGCTCTCTAAGAATTTGAGAAAAAGGACAAATTTGACTGCAAAATTGTCATAAGCATGAGAAGGGACTAAATAATTGTATTTATTTTTATCAAGAAAACCTCCTAGCTTGGCTTTCTGCTCAGACTATAGCCAAGATGACACCATGACATTTTTAAAAGACTCATACCAAAGTGAAAAGTAAAAACGAAGGGAATACAAAGGAAATTACCCACCAACTGGTCTCCTTGTTCTAAGTGGGTCAGAACACGTCAGTATTTTCTAAATTTCTACCATATCCCAGCAGGAGAAGCATATTGAAGTAAAAATAATGATTCAATGTTTATGGAGTGTCAATAACTTTAAAGGTTATCATCCAGAATTGCAGGTTAGCTGCATGGGGGTAAGCAAGATGATTTCCCACATGCAGCAGCACTTTACAGATGGAAGCAATCTGCTCATTACTCCGTTTGTTATCCCTTGCCCTCCAAGTCCAGCACACCAGTAAGCAGCACAGCCCCCACAGGTACAAAATTGCTTTCTTCTCCACATGGTTCAGCCCTCCAGGAGGAAAATTGCCCCCCTGGGCTCACTCAGAGCCACAGCAGCGTCTGTCCCCGAGCAGATCTGCCCAGAGTTAGCTGCGGATACCTCAGCCATGGTTGTGTTCCAGTGCTGGGCGGATGTCCCCAGCTCCAGGGATGTGTGCTGCAGGCCCATGAAGGGAGGAGAGAGGGCACTGGGAAGCCATTGCCTGCCCTGGCTGAGCCCTAACCCACGGAGAGGGAGGCACAATGGAGCTTCTGTGCACCACCGGGAAATGTTTTTATGACTATCTCAGGGCTTTAAGCAGTCTAATTTTTCAGCTCTAGATTAGGCTTCTGCACAGCAGTGCTTGGCCCAAATTGAAAATCCGTGTACCTTCCAGCAGCCCAGAGCACAGCAGAAGATACTGAGCTCTTCATTTCTAGGTCATGGGCTTAGATCAGCTTTTCCTCAGCTGTGACCAAAAGGCGCTAATGTAGAATAAACCCATGGCCCTAACGCGAGGTCAGAAAGGAATCACAGAATCCTTAGGGTTGGAAGGGACCTCTGGAGATTGTCCAGTCCAACCCCACTGCCACAGCAGGGTCACCTGCAGCAGATGACACAGGAACATGTCCAGGTGAGCTCGGAATGTCTCCAGAGAGGGAGACTCCACGACCTCCCTGGGCAGCTGTTCAGTGCTCTGCCACCCTCAGTGTAAAAAGGTTCTTCCTCATGTTGAGGTGAAACTTCTTGTGTTTTAATTGCACAACAATCAACCCAAACTCGAGCAGATTATTTGGCAGTGTCAGTCAAGGGAACCAAGCACCCAAGTCAGCTGTTCATACCAAATTAACTGTAACTCTGTGAGACAAAAAGATTTTTATGCTCTTTGGAAATCCTCTCAATTTCAACTCAGGGCTCAGAATTTATATGCATATTAATAAGAGAACTCCTGTTTGTTTTGCATATGGACAATTTCCTCTTTAATCTCCATTACAAAGTCACAGCTGGGAAAGTTATATAGCTAGGCAGCAAACTTTTTTTATTTTCCTCCTTCAAGATGTTTGTGATTTTGGAGAACAAACATCCTGTCATACCCTCTTTTGGCTGTCCATGCTATTAAACCAAAGCATCCCCAGTTTGTGCTGAGGCCCTGAGGCCATGGGACAGGACATGGCTCACCTGGCAGAGGCCCAAGCTCTGCTGCACAATGTGCCAACAGTGAAACAGCAGGGTCAAGCACGAGCTCGTGCCTTGACTCACTTGAATTTACTAAGCCTGGGATCTAATGTAAAACACCATTTTTCCCCTGCCTGACAGCTTTCCTGACAAAGGCTGCTCACTGGAGGAAGCTCCTTTTTCTCAGACCCTGGTGTCACTGTCAGTAATTGACCATTCAGCTTCTGAAGTGGTGCAGCATCATGATTTAACATCTTCCCAGGGTGCCTGTGGCCCCTTTGCTGCTCTCAGCCCTGGCTTTTCTGCTGCTGAGATGCACAAGGCTTTGTTCTGGCCCAGACAATGAAAAGTCCATGTTTGTTACCATTTTGGCTTTCCATTTTTAAACAGGAGAAGAACCTCTAACCTCAGAAAACAATAATGAATTTAAAAAAAAAGTGAAAACACCAATTTTAATGGACACAAATGTATCATTCTAATATTATTGAAACATTCTGGGTTAGGTCTTATATTTGCAAAACCATTTCTTCTACCTGTTAAATGCATTTTGAACTGGGTATTTCTGGGCTGAAAGGATGGAACTTTTCATTTAACAACTGTCAAAATCAGACTTTTCAATATTTCAAAGCTTACTTCTTTTTTTAGACATTACATTCCTCAGAACCTACTCCTTACTGTCAAAAATTCAGTGAATCACTATTTTTCGATGGCAGCAAAGGAAGAAAAGTTTTTCTGAAAAATGCCCTGCTAAGTCTAATAAACTATTTCTCAGTCATACTTGTCCTTGTCTTAAGTTTTGATGAATGCTGCCATGGCTCCATCCCAAAATGCATCATTACAAGATATGTCACTTATGTTTTTTGGGGTTTTTTTCCAAAACAGGCAATGGAAAATTTCCTGAATCTTTTGGTAAAATGCTACTAGAAACCATGTGCAAATAAAAGAAATACTGGAAATGCTCACATTAGCCAGTTTCCTGGAGCCACTTAATAGCTGCTTCAGATAGAGATTCAAATCCTTCACTCTTTTATGCTCAAGATCCGTAAAAGGTAAATGCCATGAATGGGGAAACCTGCAAAAGAAGAATATTTGTAAGCATAACTCTTGTATGTATTTGCTGAAAATATTTCCAGCTCTGCTTAACAGAAGAAAGCCAAGACTTCCTGAGAGGTTTTGCAGGTAAGGGAAGGGAATTGTGCAGGGTCCAGAGGATTGTTTACACCCTGACTCAGTTTCTTCTAATGATTTTCTGGTAAATTGTCTCATACTGAAGCACTTTCTCTCTCTAAATAATTGATTAAAAAGTATGTATATAAATGAACGAATCTTAAAAGACACTTCTTTGCATTTTATGGTTACTAAATACATCTAAATAATTGGCCCTTTATGATCCCAAGAAAACATTGCCTTTTTGTACAGCAGATCTCTGATCTCAGCCCAGAGTTGACATATCCTCACCACAGAACATTGAGCACCAAAGCCTTACAGCAACAATGTGACATTTGATGAATATATCACTGCTTGCATTTTTACCTCAGCTATTTAGAGAGTAGATAAGGTTTCCAGAGTAGGTCCCTGATCCCAGATCTAATTTCAGGTACTAGCATAATAAAAATAATACATGAAAACAAACTATCATCATAGTAACAGAATCAATCCCAACAAAAGCAATAACAATAAAAATAGCAAAAGTAATGTTCTTGCTGAATTTTTACTAAGATGAATTTAATTTTGGGTTAGTAAATAAATCACACGTGCACAGAATGTCCTTATGTCAATTTTCAAATACTTTGGTGGTTGAAAATGTCAAAACCTCCCATTTTTTTACTTGATTCATCTTTGCATTTTAGAGACAATGCATATTAGATCAGTCAAAAGGTTAGAGTTTTAACAACACACATAATCAATTTATATTAACCTTGCCCTGACAAAGGTTATTTATCTCTTGAGCTGAAGGAGCATTAGAAAAGCTATCTGTGCTAAATTGCACGTAATGGGTTTTGTGATACGGATTGCTAATAGCAGGATTCATAATTAACATTATGCTTTATGTCCTCTAATGCATGAGACAGAGAAAGGTAGAAGTTTTCATCTGGTTGTATTTCACCTCCCCCCACCACCACTGTAAATAGACAAGTGTGTCTTGTTTACAAACCTCTTTCTTTTCTGCTATGAGCTTTTTTATCCACTAGATCTCAACGGGTATCTGAAGGGCTCAGACAAAGGAAGTGTCCAGTTTGTGATACACTGCAAAGGGACACTCAGACACTTTAGAAAGACAGCTGGAAAATCCTGTAGGGAAAAACTCAGCCCTGGTGTGACTCAGTGTGCAATTACCAGTGTGGGCCCAGGATGACATCAGCAAGCTGCATGTACGTATGAACTTCTGATTATTCCTGCCCATGGCACTGGACTCTTCCCTCACCAAATCCCAGTGGCAGGACAGACAATGGGGAGGGAAAAGTGACACGACCCAGGATCATGACATATGTGAACAGCACGGCTGAAAATAGAGCCCAGGTCATCTGGCAGCAAGAGATAGCCTGTGAATGTTCTGGGGCACAAAAGGACTTCTTTCAGGGGATGGGAGAGAAGAACTGTTTGGAAGCAGCTTAAAATGAATTAGTCTGTGTAACACAAAGAGAGGGCTCTGGCTGGAAAATGCAGGCCCTCAGAAGATGCATCCGAAGCACAGTGGCCAAAGAGAGGACAGAGAAACTTCTGATTGATAGCACCAATAACTGCTGGAGTGAAGGACAACATGAACCGTGTGGTGGCCCTGAACCCTTCTTGTAAAGGCCTTCGTGCTTTTGCTGAATCGTGTCTGTGGCTGAAAGTGGCCTTGCCCCTGTGAATGCACTTGTGTTAGGAAAGGTGAATATTCCAGCCTGACACTCATCTTTGCACTTACTTGAAATGGATCAGAAAATATAAACGTGCACTGTGTGCAGATGTCCTAGAGAGCACATTCCACTTCCCACTTATCTGAACATTGTTCTGTGTATAAATTATATCACTTCCGTGCTTTGTTGGGTGAAAAGATTGTTGGCACTTTACAATTAAACACAATTGACACTCTCTGAGAAACCAAATGAGAAGGATGGTGCTGGAGTGCAAGGGCTTGCTTAGGGCAGCTGTGTTCCTAACTTTAAAATAGGGGCTGAATGAACACATGTCAGTAGCAAAATTTCAGATTCTAAGAAGTCTGAGCTTTTGCCATTCATTTCTGACAATGCACTCAGTATTCAGCACTTGTATGAAGAAGCACTCTCATATTTCATTGTTTTCTCCTAATGAGACACCAATATGTACAATTTTACAGAATCAATACAGAGCAGAAACCAAGTCCTTTCTGTTAGCAGTTCCAATTATTCTAGTGATATTAAACATTTAACTTTTTAAATCAGACATTTTTAAACTGATTTTGTGGTCATGTTGTGGAACAAGGCTTTTTCCTTCCTTTGAAGCATCTGGCATCAGCCAGAGCTGGAGCTTTGTAACACACAGGCAGACTAATGGTCTGATATGGCACAACAGTTTCAGTAATAACTTCCTATAAAAAAACAATTAGGTTTTTATTATTAGAATAAAATCTGGGATACATGAAAAACCTCAAATTAATGAAGTTCTGTTAGAAAACAACCCAAAACCTTAACATTAAAAAACATGCCTATCAAGAAACATCATAAAATGGATGGTTTTAACACAATTTTAGGGAAAGATCCTGCAGTGGCAGGGTACTGCTGGGACTGAATTATGGCAATAAAGCACTGGAGCTCCTAGAGACAGCTTCAGTATGTGCAGATTAACCCTCTGTGAGTTTGGAAGTGCTCTTTAGCAGTGAAAATGTTGTGGAGGATTTTATTAGAGGTAGATTTATCTGAAAAATGGCTAGTACTATTTTTGAAATTCACCACAGGGTTTCTGAGGTTTATATGTTTCTCAAGAAAAATATATTTTCTTTCAAAGGGCTCTGCTCACCACAGGAAAATTCATAAACAGGTACTTGTTAAATATTTTATTTTACAACCTAATGGTTAGCCTGCAAGTATCTCCAAATCAAAACCATGATTCAAGCTCTTTCAGTATTTGTTTAGTGAAATTTCAATTCTCACCAGCTGCTGCAAACCAGTTCATGTGAGAAAGCCATAATGAATCAAATTGGAGTCAATAAAATCCCCTCAGGTAGGAGACAGATTCTCTAGAATTAACTAACCTTAGGCCATTTTTCAGAATGCTTCTCATGAGCTCGGGGGAATATCAACTTTGGATCTGAAATTCACGGAGTTTAAGTCGAAACCGTGTTGTTTGTGGCTATTTACTTCAGGTCAAACCCAAAGACCTTTCTCTTTTTCAAGCGTATCACTTGAATCTCAGCTTGGTTCAAGTAAGCTGCTTGTATTTTAGGTCAGCTTTATCTTTTTTTATAGACTGAGCCTGAAAAAGGGCTTGTACCAGGTGAGTCAGAAGGACTGTCTAAGAGGACTACTTTGTACTCAACGGTGTATGCAGAATAATGTATGTGAGATCTGTAGGAAAAATATCTCCCCTCGTGTTACTAAAGCCATGGAAAATCATTGCATAAGGCAAAGCTGATTTATATAAGGCAGAAATAAACCATGGGACTCACTGCCCCAGGAAACTGTAAAGAAATAACATTCAGAAAATGAAAAGCAGGAATGGACACGCACATGGATAAAAAGTAACATTCAGAAGTATTGCAACTAATGACAGCTATTTTTCAAAAGATATTAAACCAAATGATGTGAGGCACAAAGTATTGGGTTGGGGCAGAACAGAACATAAAATTATTGTGTATTTCTCAGCTGGGGGTATGTGCATCATGTTCTAAAAATGTTCATCATGGTGCTAGAGTCAGAGGTTTCTGTTCTGACCCACTGTGAGCATTCCTACATTGCTTTTACATACGGATCCTGCCATGAGTTTTGATAAACATCATGCAGAAAATAAAAGCTATTAAAGGCACCTTTAATAAAGTCAACACCACTTACCCTTTAATTTCAGGAAGTTTTGTCAGGCCCAAGCTGTTCCCCTTTTTCCCTCCCATTAAAAAAGGAACAATAAAATATAAACCTTAGACTGTCACAATGGTCTGTGATTCAGTTTCTTCTGGGGCTGAATAGAAGGCTTGATAGAATATGTTGCTCTGCCTTTATGTTTCTAAAAATACATCTGCCGTGAATATTCTCACGGATTTATGTGAGCACAGAAGAGAGAACCACTTAACAGCAGAATAACATTCACTAATATGCTGCCTTACTCTGGGAGGGCATGAGACGGGAATTGCTTCTGGAGATGGCTGTGAAGTTTTGAGAACTGGTCGAATGATTTTTCCACAAAGGTGACCACATTGCAGGTTTGCACCACCTGGATGAGATATAGCTGTGTTGGGGAAAAGGGAGAGGCAGAGAAGAGAAATTATCAGAGAGGCAAATTAAAAAAAAAATGTACAAGAGAATATATAGGGTGATTTTAACAAAGAAAAACCTTCCTTTAATGTAGTGCCAAGAGCCAGAGAATTCAGTTTGTAATTCATAGTCCTTGCTGCATGGAAAGAGAAACTTGCCTGGGTAGCATACAACTCAAACACTGAAAGATCACTGCAGTGTGTGAAAACTAATAGCGCACCATTAAAGCATCATATAACAGCCTCCAATTTCTATTAGGCTTCCTAATTTTGTGCCATGCTTTCCTTCTGGATGCTTTAATTAGCTCTTGATTTATTTTTCACTATGGGGAATGAACTGTTCTCCTTAATGGCTCCCTGCAAATATCTGTCTGCCTGGTGTTTTTGCTCTCTGGTAGCTCACTGCTTATGGCACCACTATTCATCCAATGATGCTTTTAATGTGGCACAAGCACATCTTCTATAAAGGAAGAGGAAGAGTGTATAAGTTCTTGAAAGAGTCATTAAAAATCCAGGCAAATGAGGGCAAGCAAAGAAGGTAATACATACGGGGTCAGGCTTCTTGCTGAATCCCAAAATGGTGGCCCTTGCGATTGACCTCTCTGTGTCCAGCATCATCCATTCCTGGGGGACAGTCTCTGGAGCTGGAGGCTTTGCAGAGCTCCCCACTGACATCTGTACGAGCGTGTGGATCAAGTTATTGAGTTTAACAGGAAAGCACTCCAAACTTTCCTTTATTTTCCTGAAGAATGAACAAACAGAAGAGGCGCTATTTATGCATCTGGTTTTTTTTCCCACTCCTTGATCCCTCTTTTTACAGATAAAAGACCAAAAAATCCCAAATTCTAAAGCCTACCTCACATACCCACACACACACACACCAGTCACTGCTATTTGCACTGCAGCACATCCAGCCCCTGAGCTCTAATGCTCAAAGGAGTGCTCTTGCCACAACCGGCCTCAGGGCTTAGCTTGGAGCAGCTATTCCTCACGAGCTGGATACCAGCCTCCTTTCAGACATCAGGGACAAGCAGAACAGTTCCATGTGTGTTTTGAGGAGTTCCAGGGCTGAAGAGCACATGTTCACTTTGCTGAGCGGGAGAGAAGGCACTAGTTATGATTATATTTATTTTTGGTTACACTAACCTCACATGGGCTTACACGTGTTTGCGCAAGGCTCTTGGATTCAATTTGTGATTTAGCTGTGCATGATGTGTTGCTAAATCCTCTACCCAGTTCTTAAAAGCTCTATCCCTGTGGAACTGCTTAAGATGAATTAAAAAAAAAGAGAGGGAAATTTTCTCCTGGTATCTCCCTCCATCTCATCCCTGTGCAAGGGGAGCCAGAACAGAGTTTTGATTTCCTAGAGTTTTGAGATCTTTCACCAGAAGAGACACAATAGATTAAAAAACCTCTAGATAAACATGTAGATTTAGATGTACTGCAAATGTGAAAGTGAACTCGACTTGTGAAATAACACTGCAAGATAATCACAGGTCTTTGAAGAGTGAGATGCAGTACTCATTAGAAAACACTTGCTCTCTTGAATTCAGTTGCTAATTGAACTTTTAAGACCAATTAACTTCTGATGGTAATTTTTTTTTTTTTTTGTTTCTCTGCTTATTTCTAAGCTCTCTGAAGATATCCTAGATCTGTTCTGATGTTACAGAACAACAACATATCAGTTTCAAGTCATATGGCAGAAAACCACTACCAAATTGTCAGGTTTTTGCTGTGTTTTCTTTTTCTTTTTTTTTTTTTTTATCCCAGTTTTGGATTACATCTAACTAGGTTACAAGGGCTGACAACACCCTTAACCACCTTCATCATGCCTTGCTCAAAGCCAAGCAAATGCTTCACCTGTCATTTCAAATTAGATTCTTATTCATGGGTTTCTGTGAGTGGGTTGGAATGTGTAGTGCAATCATTTGAAATCAACTCCATTCATCGCATTAGCCTAATTTCCATGATCTCAGGTGCTCTGGCTAAAGTCTGTAGCTTCACAGAGGAAACCAAACCAGAAAGAATAAGGAATATTCTACCTATGGACAGCTCCCCAGCTCACCCCTCTGAAATTCAGGTTATATTCAAAATAATGTGTGAATTTATCCTGCACTAATTAGGCATAGTGAACTGAGGAGAGATGTATATGTTCCTCTTAATGTAATACAAGGAAAGGTACCTCAGGATTGATTTGGTTGATTATCTTAATTATTAATTACATTCTTCAGAAACAGATACATACAAACCATTTAATAAATTAAACAAATTAACACTCTGATGTAAAACAAGAAAACAAATCTCATTTCAAAATATTAGTACAAAATCAATTCAGTGATGATTACTTAGGCTGCATCAGAGGTGAACTTTTCCTTTTTAGCTCCTATGTATTTAATTTAATGTGTAGCTTAAACACTTCCAAAATCACTGAGACATTAGGTTATAGAATCTGTAACTGGCCATATTATAGCAGAGCAGCCAGGGAATTTGCCACATTACTGTAAGAGGAACGTTAACTTTGCAGCTAAACACTCTGCATTTTAATTTACATAAAACAGGCCTCAGCTTGTAAATTAGTACTAATTCAGACATCATCACTACACAGAACTGGTATCAGACTACCACTATTCCTTCCATGGGTCCATTAGGCTTCTAAAATACTTTTACAACCCAGATTGCTAATCACATACTTTAAATCTAAACAGAGCCTTGTGTTGTCATTGTTGCAGATTTTCCCTGTGAGTTATTTGAAATGATTATATTTAAAGTCAACTAAGAACAGAAGTATGAGTTGTTTTCTCCCCCTCTCGATACTCTGTTTTGTCTGCATGCAGTCCTCTTTGCTAGGATAGAAAACATTAAGCAAACCTTATTAGAGGTAATCAACAAGGAATTCAAGGCCTCTTTGCTATTCTGATGCCATCTCAGAGCGTGTCTTCCCAGCAAGGTGGAACAGCTCTGCTTGTGGCTCTCTGCACTTTCTTTCAACGGCAAATTGGCTTAAGGAAACTCTCTTTCCCAAAAGCTGGTTCCTAACTATGTATGGAGCAATGGGGTACATCAAACTCATGTGTCTTATCTTTTTGAGATCTTGCAGTTTATTTCTGGCCTGGATTAGTTCAGTGACCCAGTTTATCACATTATGGTACCCGATTCCCCTTTCTGCTAGCATTTTAAAAGTTCATCCTGAGGACCAGTGGTGGAAGCTTCTCCTTGAACTCTCCCAGATCCCCATACACCTTTTTTTCTCTACAGCCACATTAAGATTAGCAGTAGTTGAAAGAAGTAAGGTCATAGGTATTCTTTTTAAAAATCCTCCTCTTGCTCCCTGGCCATTACCACCTTTGCCTGTGCCCAAAGCTGGCTATACCTTCACAAAGATGACAAAAAGTTTCTTATTTATTTCAGAGCTCTGCTAGCCCAAGCTACATAGAAAATTAGTGCCTGATGGTCTAGAGATAGCTAAACTAAGTGAACAGTACAGAGGGCATTAAAAGCACAGGTTAATCAGAAGAAAATAGGAAACACTCATTAACTAGAGTAATATTAGCAGTGAATCCAAATGTTGCCAACACAGTTTTCAGAGAGAAAAATGCTATTTTCCACATGACAATAACTGTTTACCATGCAGATTGGTGTCTGACCTACTTCTCAGAAAAGAAAGTTAAATATCTGGGATTATTGGAAAGTAATGACTTTCTGCTTTCCACCTGCTGAATTGACTTTGAATTTCAGATTTGGCTTCAGTCTTTCTACAGAGCTGTCAAATTACAGTATCAGGTAAAACATGAACAGACTGGCTGGCTGCTTGTGTGAAAGGAGATGGATGGAAAGTTTGGCTAATGTTTTCAGGAGTGACTAGTGGTATTTGGTGACTTGAGTTTTAGGAAGCAGGTATTTCTTATGGGACAGGTGTTCTGAGGGCTGGTACTTAGATTTTTCTGGACACACCAGCGTTTATACACAGCACACACAATCATTATTACTGACTAGTTATTAAGATCTTAGTCTTGGTGGATATTTCTTTATAATTCTTGATGGTATCCTGCTTCTCATTTCTATCTGGGCCTGAAAATAATTTAGAGAATAATGAGCAAAATTTATTTTCATGGGATTCTCAGATGTTAGTGAACATAGTTTCATTTATATTCCACATTTCCATCCATGAATTTACCAAGCTCCATTTTAAAAAAAGTTGAGTAGTATGCCCCCATACTCTTAATGGACTTTTGCAGAATATTACTGCTTTCAGCAACAGACCTTCCATAGTATGAATTCCTCAAAAATCATAACTTCAAGGAGGAAGTCTGCCTTGTGTTCCTGTGGGGCACATACACCACAATCTTGACAAACTACTTGAACAGCACTGAAATAAAGTTTGGTCCATTCCCTTTCAGATGCCACCAACTTTCACTGTGTTTCACCTGTCTGGGAAATTTCTTGCTGAAATATTTGCAGCCACCTGAGAAATGGAGATTGGCTGATCTGTTTGAGATCAGTGTCACATTTTGAAAGCAGTTACTGTGGGTTGTCCAGCTTGAAAACTGCTGGCATTTGGGGTTTGGAGTGAATAAGCTTGACCTGGACAACGACAGGTAGGTAAAAAATGAGTCCATTAATAAATAAACAAAGACAGCAGCTGACCCAAGCAGCACCCCCCCATCAGGCTGCTGAAGATCTGCAATGTGCTCCCCTGGTGATTGTCAGATCCACCCTGCATCTCTTATTCATGGGTTTCTATGAGTGGGTGAGATTGCACACCGCAATCAATTGAAATCAACTCCATTCATTGCATTAGGCTAACTTTATGCTCTTAAAACCAATTTTAAATATACATCCCTGTGCAGGCACATTAAAAATGTCAGGCAGTCTGCCACACCATGATGACATTTGAAGACATCTGCAGAAAACCATAGAGGAAATTTATATTCAGAGGTAAAATGGGTTTCCAGTTTCTGACAAAACTGTGTTGTCAGGGGAAGAGGAAAGGAGGGAGGGGAAAGGATCAAATTGAGTTTCAGGGATCAAACTGAGTTCAGGGCAGATGCTGGAGAGAAAACGATGTTTCATTTGGCAGTAGGTGCACAGGACTGACAAGGAAACACAGAAAGTCTTGTTTAACTCTCAACTGGTGCATTGTTTATCCACGATGTGAGGGTGTGACCTTCCAGAGGGCTGTAAGCTGTGAGGCTTAACGCTGCTGCTCATCAGCTCCTAACAGGGAACTGACCCCACGTCAGAAGAGCTGCACACAAATGAGACCACAGACTGCTGCACATGACTTAAATCAAGAATGAGACCAAAGGAATTCAGTAAAACACAGAATGCTTTACGAGCCTGGAAGGGGTCAGTACGTTACAGTCCAAACTCCGACACAATTGTTCTGCCGGCCAAAGAGGTGACGGCAAAGAACAAACTAACATTGTTCTGCCAGGAGTATTTGTGACATCATTCATCATTCCATGTTGTTTTTAAACAACAGTAGGGCCAATGTCAGTGTTATCGCTGAACCAAACTCAGAAAATTGCTAAAAGCAACCCATTTCTACAGAAACACAGGGAAATACTGTTCTCCTATTTCCACTAGCAGCAGATTGGGATTTTCAGTAGATATATTACATGATTGAATCTGAAAGATTACAATAACTACCTTGTACTTAGAACAAGAAACAACTTTCTGTTGGCAACGTTTAACATTCCAATGACCACAGTCCTTGCCTAGAAAAGAACTTTTAAAAATCAATGATGTGTTTTTGGAAGCAATTATGGAGAAAAAGGAGCTACAAATTGCGAGGGATTTGAGAACTACTAGAAGTTGTGCTGATAATCAGAACTTCCAATTTCCTTGTCTTTCTGAGGGCAGCTTGAAAAATAGATACAGGAATAAGCTGGAGATTGACCATGAATATTATGTAACTGGATTTTTTCTCATATCAATATTTTGTATAATAAGGACATAAGGAATAAAGATGATGTAGGTAGCACAAAGCTCACAAAAATCTCAATATATTAACATTCTCAAAACCAGGCTGGAAAGGGTTTTTACAGAGGCACAGTCTCTGCATGGATCTGAGTATCAGGCCATCCCAAAGTCTTTATTTTGAAAAGTGCCTGGTAGCAATTTCCAAAGTAAAATCCAACTAGACATGAGACCTGATATTCTCCCCATGTTCAAATATGTTGAAATGTAAATACATTTTTTGAATTACCACAAATAATGTTCAAATGAATAGAAATTAGAATAAAGAAGAAAAAATCTCCAAGAGAAATGAGATCCATGGAAATTCATGAACTAATGTAAAGGGATTTACTTCTTGCAAATGAGCATATATAATACAAACCTATCCTAAGAATATTAATGAATAAAATATGCACTCTAGCAATATCTGTCTCTTCTACGTGATGTAATGATCTCTATGGACAATAACAAACCTTCAGCATTTTGAAGGAAATTGGAACAATAGCTCTGGAGTTTGCAGAATGCATTTCAAGAGAAAATGCTGTTTCAAATAAGAACAGAGTCCACAGCACAACTGCTTTTTTGGTGTGCAGGAACTGAGTGGAACTTCCACTCTGACAGCCTTCATTTCCTTAACACCATCCCTAACGAGAAATCCAAGGGGAAGAAGGCTATGCTGGTCTCTGGGTCCTACCTATAGTCTCTGTGAGCTGAACAGCATTTCCTAAGACTAACACAAACCTCTACCAGGCAACAAAGCACACCAGCTCTTCTTCTAAACAATGCTGGCCTTATTCCACGTGCTTTGGCTGAGGAAGACTGCAGGTGAATTCCCACTCTGAAGTCCCTAACCCTCAAAAGAAAGAGTGTGGAGATACGGCTCTGTCCTGAACCAAGTCTTCATCCTTACTCTTCCAGCTAAGCAAGGCTGCACTGCTGCCAACCCTAACCATAACTGACCCAGCTGAAACCAATCCTTCCCACCTCCAGAGGGGCACCAGATCTGAGCCTTGCATGACACTGATGCAATTTTCACTTTAAAGACTCAGATTCTCCTGCTTGTTTTGTATATCCCAGCCCTTTTTCACTAACTAAACAAACTGAGTATTTTACCCACGAGAGACAGACACAAGCACCCAAACTATTTGACAGAAACAAGACTATTACAGTTTAATTAGAAACTGCATGTTTCCTATTTGAAGTGGAAATTCTGTAATTTGGGAATATGTGAAATTTCAAAGGAGAGGATAAGGTAAGAGTTGATGGTAAATGCGAAGCTGTAATTAAATTTTAAAATATAACAGTCTTGCTAAGGGGCAATAGTCAAAGAATATGGAAAAACCAGGTGTTGCAGGAGAAGGAACTCAGTGCTGTTCTGTGTGTAAAGTCATGGAACAATAGTTTTGTTTGACAAGTTCTTCTCTTTATTTTTTCAAAGAAAGGTCATCCTTAAGGTCTCTAGGTCTCTGGCCCAGCCTTCTCCAAACTTTGTTTCCTCAGATTGTAGTGGATTCTAGTACACAGAAAGGAGACATATAAACAGCACAATTCTAATTTTCCAAAACTTTCACAAGGCCAGAAGAGTCTGGGTTGCTTTGCATGGGTAGAGGGTGCCCAGGGAGTGTGAATTCATAGATCTCGGGAAATGGTGCTGCTCAGGGCAGACTCTGACAGGGAGATTTGGTCTCAGGCTGTGCCTAGAATTGCAAAGTGGGTTTCCAGTTCCAGAAAAGTCTCCAGTCATTCCATCTGCAGCATCATCACATCAGCAGCTGGAATTATAGGTAATGCAGGGGCCTGACCTGAAAGATCAGGACTGAGGGCTTTAGACTGACTTCATGCACATCAGCTGCAGCTTTTCATCATTAATCCTCAGTTATTATCACACAGGTGAAACGTTTCAGCATCCTAACAAAAATGAAGCTTTAAATGTTTAAATGAATATTCACACACCAGGCGTTTCTGTGACTGATCTGTTAATTGTTTAAAAGCAAGAATCAGCTCTGTTTTGCAGATGGAGAAACCACAGCTAGCAGAGGGAAAGTAGCTTCTCTGAGGCAACAGAGAAGGTCAAAAGAGGAAGAGAAAAAGGAGTAAAATGCAGAAATTGAAGGCTCTTATTCAGACCATTAACAAGCTGAACCTCTTTAAGCAGTCCAAATCCATTTGCATGTAGCTGCTGCATTTAAAAACAGAGAGAAAACCCAACGAGATACAAATCAGGATGATTTCAGCATGAAAGCCTCAGAAATCTCCAGGTGCTGAGTAAGTGACTTAAGTGTACCACAAATGCACAACTGTTTCTTCCAGAAATTTGAGGAAATTGGTTATAACATGCATAAGGGATGACTTTTTAAAAGTAAACATGTGAACACACATTATCCTTTTGTGTAATTTCCCTGATTACAGCTTCTTAACATAAGGGAAAAATTGCTTCATGCCTGAAGAAGACAAGGTTTCTAGATTATGTTTTGGTTTTACCTTGTAAAGTAGCTTGTAGCCTGGAGATCTGAGTCCTGAGGACGGAGGTTATCATACACATATTTCAGATCCTGGATGCTGTTTAGTTCAGGCAATCCTGCATGCAGCATCTAAAAGTAAAGAAATATTAGATCATTAGTCCACTGTTCTACTGAAAAGAAATTTAAATGAAATGGGCCTAACTGAGGAGAGAGAGGTTTTACACCAAAGCATCTTGTAAAACAGTTTTGCTGATCTGAAAAGTGATTCTGATGCTAGAGCAATGCCTGGAATAATAAAGCGAATATATTGCATTGTAAACCTTCACACTGAGGCACCTGAAAGAGGCATGGGTGAGAATCAACGATCCATTTTAGTTATTTATTTTCTCTTCAGATACCGTAACCTCAAGGTGTGCATTGTTAAGCCTCCTTCAGAGCCTTCTAACGCTGATAAAGGGAAGGTGACCAAATTCAGCCACCTGAACAATAGTAACCACGTTTCTGTTATGCTTGCAGTGTTGTCTTAGCCCTAATTCAATTTAGTGCAACATCACCCTCTCATTTGTAACTCCTGGTTGCACCATCACTGCTCTGGACTCCTCCTGCACAGGAATGACAGATTCACTCCCCTTACAGTCAGAGGAGGAGAAGAGCTTCTTCAGACATTGGTTCATGGCAGGAGCCCTGAGGTGGGCAGTGAAATTGCCCTCTGGAGAGGGTATCATTCTCCATTGATGAGGAACACAGCTGTTCTACTTAGTTGGCCAGATTAAATTCAAAAAAATATTGTGCCAATATTCCCCTTGCAAAGTAAAAACTTGAGGAGATTAGACAGCTGAATGTGTCCAATTGCCCATACAGCTCTCTCCAGGCATTTTCAAATGTCAAAAACAACAATAACATTTACTCACTTCAAAACTTACTGATTTTTCCTCAACAATCACAGCAAGTTGGGAATGATGTTTTTTTAGTGTGTAATGCGAAAAACATCACTCCTTCACATTGCTCAGAAGGAAATGTATCTGATATGCAGTCACTGCTGTGTATTCTTCATTGGTATTTATGTCTAGCTCACACAGAAAGACCCACTGAGTTTTTCAAGTAACAGCAAAGAAAAAAAAGGAAGCCCTGATTTTATTTTAAAGTTTTTCCTTCAAAAATTCTCGATATTTCCACATTTTCTTTTTGACATTAGGAGGAAAATCTTGCTCAGCCCCATTCTAAGATACCACTGGACAGTTAGATTGCTGTTTTCAGAGAGTTTTGGCTGGCAAGGAACAGAGAGGCAGAAAGCTCAATGAGGTGAATTAAAGTGAGCTGACAGCAGGGACAATAACAATATTCAACACTGAAGGACGCACAGTGCTATTTATCAATATACCTTCAACCCATTTATAAAAGATGATAACAACTGCTGCCCCCTTGAAATTAAAGAAAATAAAAAGGATTATTGCATAGGTAAATTAAGCTCCTTGCCCTTCACCAGAAAAGGGAATGATACCAGATATAAACATAATCTGAATGATCTGAAGTGCAACTGAAAGCCAGGATGTTTTTTAGGTTATCTGCTTTCTTAAAGGTGGAAAACTGTTTGCTGAAAAAAAAAAAAAAAAAAAAGAAAAGATAGACAAAAGCCTTTAGCTGGCTCTAGGGGGGTCGTAGAGGGTTGTTATCCTCCTTCATCCCTTCTGCTCCATCCAGCACATTTTTCATGTTCCTAGTCCCCTGGTAGAGGAGGCATCTCAACACCGTGGCTACTGAGACTGGATACTAATTAGTCAAGACGTGGAACAACTGTTTGGAAAACAACTCCAGGTCTCATCAGGCAACTCAAGTGTCACTTGGATGCCCAAGTTCAGGTGCCTGCATTGCTCCTTTTGTTTGGCCACACTTGTATGGCCTGACCCACCACCCTTTTCTCTCCCAGGCCTTGTGGCTCACTGAGTGGAGCTGCCTACACTCTCCCTGGGCCTGGATTCAGAGCTGACCTGTGATGCTCAGCACACCATCCCATGAAAAGGAATAGCCCGGCATTTCCTCCGGTTAGACCTCCACAATGGGAGCATTTCCTGATCCTCTTTTCCCAGATGGTGTTTCTGAGTTTAGAAGGGTAAAATGATTTGTATGGGGACACTGCATTCCTGAGTTTAGTTCTGCCTTATCCAGGTGCTGTCTCCTGTTTTATGCTATAAAGCTGACCAGTTTTTGATCACAGTGGAGGCAAGTGGATTAATTACTTGTTCTCTAGTGTCATCTCCAAGTCCCTTTTAATAATTTTCTATATGAAAAAATCTTTATAACATAATGGAGTTTGCATTTCTTTAAACTAGCCAGAAGGTGTTTGTGCCCTGCCATCACCCTCTTTATAATAGTTCACATCAAATCTTTAATGAGAGAAAAGTTGATGAACTACAGGCGTTTACACAGCTGAATTCTGCCAGCAGACTCTTGGGTCTCCCACAGATGTTTCTGCTTTTGAAAGTGATGGAAACTTCATGGATTATTTCTTACTCCCAGTAGCAAATGTCAGTACGGCTTTAGAAACATGCTGCTCACCACCAAGAAATAACATTAATTCCCAAACTGGGCCAAAAATCCCTCAATTTGTTCATAATCATGTTTGCTAGAAACCACCAATCATCACTGATCACCAAGGGTACAGTTTAGTATTCTGTGAAGTACTCTGTTTTTCAGAAACAGTCTTACTGATAATTTTTTTTAACCATGTTTTACAAATAGCATCTGAGAAAAGAGAAGGTGGGAGTAGAATTAAAGATTAATGATGCAGATTTCCAAACAGTGAAAGAAATCTTAGACTGTCACTGATACAAATAAGCAGTGGTTAGTTAATCTTATCCCTCCATGATGACATCTGAAACTCTGTATGGAAATTAATTCAAAGTGGAAGTTCACAGTCTATTTATTTTTTCCAGCTATGACCTGTGGAACTGAAGCAATTTGATGTTTACAGTTTCTGACCAACACCTCACTTCAAGTGCAGAAACAGACTCACCTTTCCAAACATTATTTACAAAATCAAGGTGCTCCCAAACTAGTCTTGTTTGTCTAATTCCTTTTGCTATGAAGAGCTCGTTGATGGGGTGTGAGTGTCATTTTTCAATTACGAAGTGCAACACAACTGACTGAGCCTCAGCCCATTGACAAATATTAAGACATATCTGGATGCTGACTTTTAGCTCAGCTCTATTACCTCTGCTACAAGATCAGCAGAAACAAAAGGTGCAGCATGTCCTGAATACAGACAAACCTGAGCTGTGGCCAGGCAGAGATAGTTATTTCAGAGCTCCTGCTAGGAGCATTTTCCTAACACGCTCTCTCTATTATCCCAGAGTAATCTAACATCATTATCTGCTGCTTGCAGAAAGAGGGACTGCCCTGGGGACAAGGGGATGGGCAGGAGATGGGGCTTTATTTGCACCAGGCAGTTTTAGGCAACCTGTTCAGAAATGCAGGGATTACTGCTGTGGATGGGAGAACTGGGGTGCTCCTGATCTTTCTAGAGGCTATTTAACTTGCACAGGATGTCCTACAACTGCACTCTGCAGTGTTTCCAGTGTGAAGCTGTACTTCATGATGGGAATGCAGTTTTGTTGCACCTTTGTGACTACTTAGCAGCAAGTTCAAGAGATCTGGAGCAATCCTTCCTGCTCCATATTAGGGAATCTCTCACTGAATCATTGCATGAGAATCCATGGACAAGATGGAAGAGGCAAGATGAGAGATTCCTCCCATTTCTCTCGCCCTCCTCCACTGCGTAAGTTGGAGATGATAAAGTAATGTTAACTGAGCAAAATTTTGGCTGTACCCCAATCTCAGCCAGAGCTCTGTTTATGAGGCCATGTAGACTTTTTCAGGCACAGACCACTCCCCTAGGTCGTGGGGGCCCTGCATATCAATTTTGGATTGATATCTTAGCCAAGCATCTTAGCAAATATTAGCTAATGTAATATCCTCTTTGTACCCATGAAGGGGAAAATCATTAACCTCTCACACACAAGTAAATAGAAGCATAAATCAGATATGGAATTTGCCACAGCACATGAATCAGTAGGAATACTTAAGGACAAAAACTCCTAGAGCTCTTAAAACTCTATACAAAAGAATTTTTAAACCTGTGTCAATATGGGCAGTGCCCTTTCCTTCCTGTGTTTGCCATCCTAAGAAGGGACTCTGGAAATGTGCAAGCCCCCATTCTAGAGGCATTGTTGTAGTGCAGTGCTGCTAAGTACTGACAGATCACCCACCCTGTGAGGTATGTAGCTTACTTTGTCTTGTAAACATGAACAGGAATGGTAAATGAAGACCTAGAAAAAGGGCTGAGTGAAATTCCTGAATGTAAAACTTTTACCCAGCTTCTTTTGCAGTTTTCTGCTATTTTGTAAAAAATAATGCATGATAAAATGGAAAAACACTGAGCAGCTTAGCTTTCCTTTCTGCAGAAACCAGCACTGAAAGCGGGCAGTTCCCTTGCACGGGAAGTGCAGCACTAACATTATCAGCTGTGCACCTGACAACTCTTCAAATCATAGTGCTACTGGAGGCAGCAGAGAAGTGGTAAAAGGGAAGAGAACCCCAGAGGAAAATGATTTTTGGTTTCATCCTCGAGCTTCTTACCATCTCTAGCAGGTTCAGGAGTAGCTGGCTGTGTTTCCTGACAATATTATATGCTCGACAGCAAAGCTCCACAAACTCCTGAAAACGCTGTGGGTTTTTTCCACCCTCTGTTATGAAATACTCCATCTCTGATGTGAAGATAAAGGGAGCTCGGTCCCTGGAAAACAGAAAAATTACATGAGAAATTCACCAAAAATAGCTAATCATGCAAGACAGTTAATATTTGTAACTCATTATTTACATCTGTGTTTTTTAGTATTACCTTCCTCATTATTCCATCTCTCCCTTTCTCTGTGTGGAAATCTCTATTGCTCTGTCTGGTGTCACTGACTAACTGGGGCAGAGACAGATTTTACAGAAAGTTTCCTAGTAAGAAATCCAACAACTGAACAAGTGTTTTCTTCTGGCTCTTCTTTGCTTTTCTTTTTAAACCCTCATTGCTTTAATTTCTTGACTGCAGCCTGAAAGTGAATCTGGAAACAAGTTCTCTCTTGATATTGAAACATTTAAAAGTCATCCTCAAAGAGGGTGGGTTATAAATATCGACTCCCTACTAGGCAGGAAGGGAACTTAAGAAAAAACCCTACACCTCCACAATCCAACAACAACAAAACCCCAAGGTATGATGCTATCATTAAATATACACCATCCTGAAGAGATGTTTCTGACTCAAGTGAAGACAGAATATAAATACATTGTCTTGTTTTCTCTACAGTTGCTCTGTGCTCACCCTTGGGTAAATGAGGTGCAGAATCTGACAACATGGCTTGCCTTCTTTTCTTATCACTAGCAGAGTTTGTGGCTATGGCATGCTATTGCAGAAGAAAACAGATTAGCCAGGCTTCTCCTAACAATCCTATCATTCAACAGTTTGAGAAAGGCCTGATAAACTGCATCCTCACACAGAAAAGCCTACTGCAGTGATTTACTCATCACAACTGCGTACACAGAGCCATGTAAACAGATTAGAAGGCTCTATTCCAAGGCAATATACACTGTGTGCTAACCCTTAATTCAAAATAAATTTAAATAAACTCTATGTTCTCCGTAAGTTCAAATGCAGAAACAAATTTTAGGAAGTCTGTTTCTTGCTAAAACCTCAAACATGGGCTGAGTCAACCCACTGCTTCCTGATGCATTCACAAATGAGACAAATGAGCTTTCCTGGGAGTTTTCCTCATCTTCCCATAAAAGTGCCTGCCTTACATTACTGCAGAAAGAGAAACAAGTTGTCATGAGATTATAGGCTACAGCTGGAAGTTCCAGTCACAACAAATGCTCAGGTGGCCTCCCCCACTTTTACATTTGAAAACGCTTCCATGGCAGCTGACTTTGAATCCAGACCTCCCATGGTTGTCATTCACCTCCAAGCAGTCCAGGCCATTAGGGGGGGTTTAAAAAACACATGTTATTGAATTTCAGCAAGGTAGTACTAGGCATGATGAAGGTCTTCAACAGAAACTCTTTCCCTCCACATTTTTCTGTGTGATGCAAGATGGGAGTTCACAGTGTGAGGGTTATATTAAAGTGTGACTGTTACACAGTTATTGTGCAGTTTTGTGCTGTAGATCTCCAAGGATTACAAACCTGTGCCTGCTACTGATTTCTGAGAATTCAGGTTTTCCCAGAACCTTCTTTCACTCATTCAATCATCTTTTAGCTTATTTTTTATCAGCAGTATTTAAAATAGACATTAAGTATTAAATAAATTGAAACAATTAGAATACTGAAATTCAATTTGTTGAAGTCCATAGGAAAGAAAGAGAGAAAATTAGCAATGCTAATATCTTGCTGTATATGTGGACAGAAGGTCAATCTAAATCCTGATCTGAAAGCATTTTAGCATCTCAAGAATGTCTTAACCCCAAATTTGTGCTTGGGCTAAAATATTCCAAGTCAAAACTACTGCTGTAAATATGATGTATTTTGTTCAGAGTTCATATTTAATTTCTGATGTCCAACTGCATTGAGACACAATTACACTATGAAAACACAGCCCTTTCTGAGCTAGTCCAAGTCTCCCACATTGAGCTACTTGAGCTGAAAATGGACACTGAAATCAGAAATTACTTTACTGGAAGAAATAGGGTGTTTAACCTTGCTGGGTTGGGCTGTGGGCCAACTTCCCCATAATGTAACGACTGCACCATTAGTCAATTCTCTTACTGTTGTCATAAAGGATCTACACGAACACACAACTGATATTTTAGTATTTACCTTATTTAGAGATTAATTTTACTTGTAAGACAACTGAAAGCAGTTTTACAAGGTTCTTAAATTTCCCAGTATCTTTTGTGAATTTGTTCTAGGATGTTAGGCCAGTCCTCCCTTGTCAACCTGCAAAATATGGTGCAGGAATTTGATTTTTCCAGTTCTGTTTAAGGTCTTTTGTTATCAGAGCCTCTCCCATGAGGGAAACCCCTGCAACCCCTGGATGATGAAGCACCAGTGAATAAGCTGGCTGTTCACAAAGGGAACACTTTGCAATGTAAATTAAAAAAACCAAAAAAAACCTCACATAAAGCCAACTTAGAATATGAGAAACAAGACCCACTAGAAGGAACAACACAGCCATTTCTCACAATAGCATTATAAAATAAAGTTTCGGTGGGAGGAGATGCTTACTCACTGAACAGAACATAAAGGATTCTGAAAAAAACAATTGACAGGGTGAGTGTCTGTGCATAGATGCAAAATGTTCCTTGCTGCTTTTACAAACTCCTTTGGAAAATAAGAATGTAGAAGGGAAAATTCTCCAGCAAAATTAGAAACAGCCAAGTCCAGTCACTGTCCATCATGATGGTAAAATTTACATCAGCAAACAAGAGAGGCTGTTTTAGCCTCCAGAAGGAGAAAAGCAATGTGTGCCCTGTTGTTGCATGTACCACGCCCCGTGCAAATGAACCTCACCCTGGGGCACAGAGGCTGCATTTGTGTATTTAATCCAGGACATCTCTGACTGGCAGCCTTCTCCAGGGCAGATAGCCACAATCCCATTCCATGCTGGCATCTATTCAGAAGGCAAGCAGTGCATCCAAAGGCCCGGTAACAGTGGCTTTCATTTGGACCTATAACTATCACATAGCTTGCTCACATGAACTTATCTAAAAGTTCCAAACATCAAATACCTCCTACCCCAAAACACCCTCAAGATCACAGCCAAGGCCTATACTACTTTATATTCACAAGATATTTGATGACCAGTGACTGTGTCTCAGCCAACGGGACAAGAGCCCCCTGGCCTAAAATCTGTATTGATACAACTTGCTGCCTCCCTCAAATGGAAGAAATGCCAGGTATCTGTTTAGAAAAACTGGTATGATGAAGTACTTTCAAGTAAAAGCCTTTTACCGTATCTCTGTAGACCAACAGCCTTTTTCTTTTTTTTAATTTATGGTGTGCAAAAGAAATATGGAATTGAAGCATTGTTGAATGACCTCTATTGGGTAATTATGATGTCTGGTACCATTATTTTTAGAAAAGAAAAGCCTCACTGAGACAACTAGTGTGGCTTGAGATTGACCAAAGATGTACAGCCAATAAACCTCCCAAAATCATTAAAGCTCCCTTATCACAGCTTGCCTACTCTTTTCTTTCCTTTTTTCTTTTTCCCCCACCAAAGCCCTAGATGAGATTAATGAACCCTTTGGTTTTATAGTAGAAATCGGTCAAAAAGGCAATACTCCTGTTTATGACAGAGTCTGATTGCAGTCTTGGACTTTAAAGACTTATACTTTACTGTGGCTGTGACAAAAGAGTTTACACAAGCCATTCAGTGAGAAACAAGGATACTTTATGGGGGTTTTATTCTTTGGTTTTTGGTTTATTTATTTTTTTTTTGCTTTTAGAGATTTAAGATTTTCATGGGAATGTGTTTTGCAGTTCCTCTGGAGATTACAAATGTTTGGATGATAAATCATGAGAGGGAAGAAAGAAAGGAAACCTCAAGCAAATGAAGAGATCATCATGCAAAAATAAACTTGGTCTGGGGTGATGGGAACATCTGCTGGGACTTCACTGTGGGCTAGAATTATGCTGAATTCCTAGAAAACCAGTAAGAGCATCATGATTTGTTATGAAACACTAAATGTAAACTGATTAACAAAGCTTGTGAGGTCAGCAATGGTTTCAGTTTTTCCTACTCTGAATCTCACGGTACAGAACATTTAGGAATGATAATGACTGACTTCTTTTTATATTAAGTAGGAAATGCATATGAGATAACCAGCAACAAATGACCTTTGCTCTGATCCAATCTAAACTTCCCAACAGAGCACTTAAGGAAAAGTCCAAGTCACACACATTAATGCAATGAGATCAAATCTGTTGTAGTCCAAGTTTTCATATGGACAGTGTATGAGAAACCACACAGAACTCTTTGCAATTTAAAAATCAGCTGCTCAACAGCAAAAAACCCCTTATATTCTCTGACTGCTTTAAAACCATTTTGGCTGAGTCAAGAGTGACTGATAATATTCAGCATGACTATGGGGAATTTAGATGTATCCAATAAAATAGGAAAAGCTTTTAGGGAGTGCCTGACTGCTGACATCCTTGGCAGCAAAAGCCAAAAGTTTATTGAAGAACACGAAATAAATGAACATGAGTGCTTATTTCTCTAAAGCCAAGTGAAAATATTTAATCACAGTAATCATATACATTTGCAGACAGTAAAAAACCATAAGCAATCGCACTCCTTTTATATATTAAATAATGAAACAGGGACAAACCACACAACAATATTCATCTCCAGCAAACATGAAATATGCCACAAGATATACTCCATTTTTCTTCTTATCAGGACAAGACCATAAAAATGTTTCTGGCATTCTTATTTTGCCAATTCTCAAAGATTTTTATGATAGAGTTCTTCTCCAACCTCCCTATCAAATTTCTGTTCTAGGATGTCCCCTCACAGCATTTTTTTCCATAATGCCTAATCTAAATCTTGCTGTGCTTTCATCTTATTAATTCTTGCTCTTTCCTAACAGAATTTGAAGATCCCATCTTCTTTACAGCAGCCTCTAAAGTATTTGCAGACTATTACTCTGTCTTTCCTCAATCTTCTGTAGACAACTGCTTCCACCTTTTCTCACAAGTCTTGCATTTCGGATGTCCGATGATTTTAATTGCCTTTTTCTGGACTCCTGGTAATTTCTCTGGGCTCTTTATCTCCATCTTTCTATGTGTAAAACGTTAAAAATATTCCAGGTGGATTTTTCCCAGTGCAAAGGGAAACAAAAGGATTACTTCAAATTTCAAGGTTTTCTATCCAATATCTTATAATCAACTCATATTTGACTGTGGTAAAACTCCCAGATCCCTTTCTAAAAAAACTGCTTATCCAAACTTTCACCACAACCAAAACCTTGTACAAAGGACCTCTACCAAAAAATGAACAAACACATTCTCTGTCCCATCGTGCTGGTTACTAATGAAAATACTGAAAGATGCCATATGTAAAGATGTTCCACTTAGTATTTATCAGTTCATACCCTGCCAAAACTTGAAAGAAGTCACTAAACTGGAGTAAGTCAGCAGTGCCTACATGATGCTGGTGGCACTTGCCTGTGAGGAGAGGCTTAGGAACGTGGGCTTGTTTACCCAGGAGATGAAGGGTTTTCAAGAGGCCAAAGGGGATTTTCTTGTATCTGCAGGAGGCTCTAACATAGATGGATCCAGACAAGAATAAGAAGAAAAACTGAAACAGATGAAGTTGTGACTTGCCATGAGAAAAAAAGAACCAAAAACCCTTCACTATGAGGAAAAGTAAATACTGAAACAGGTTGCCTTGGAAGATTATCCTGGGAGGTTTTAAGATTTAGCTGGACACAGCGTTGAGTAAACTGGTCTGAATTTAGTTCTGACCTCATTCCCATAACAGAGAAAGATTTCTGAATGACCTGAGTATCCTTGGCTCAAGTAAACTACATGTCCTGGACATTCAAAACTTGCATCTAATAATTTTTACCTACATTCGTCAACCAAATGACCAGGCCTATACCAGGTAACATGGTTTATACTCTATATTGTGCTATTTTTGCTGCTGTTTGAGGTATCTACTGCGAGAAAAGACTTCAGCCTACACATCTGAAGTCTCATTTCTGATTGCAGTTTTACCCACAGTATTTTTTATATTAACACCTACCTTTAGAGGCAGAACCACCAAGCTAGAAAGAATCTCCTGAATTCCTTAGGTAGACGAGAATAGTTCTTAGCCTATTATGGTCTTGTTTATTCATTAAATTAGTTCTTCTGTTACATATATCAAGTTTGCTAATATTATTTACTATCACAGCCTCAGTTAGCTCTTCAGTAAAGTCACAGTGTTGAACATACCCACGATACCCATGATATTTTGATCAGCTGTAAAAGAAGCATTTCACATACTGGACTGTCCTATTCTGAAAGATTTTTGTGTTCCTGTCAGTAATTGAATTGGTTGCATCGAGAGTTAATCATGTTTAATGGATATAGTGGAAAACAAGCTGTAATCCTTGCCTAAGCTAAGGGCTTTGAGTCATCATTCTGTTAACATTGAGTTTTTCCCAGTAAACTGAGTCAGAGTAGCTACTCATTTGTGCCCCTTTGCCTGCACAAAGGGCAAGGGAATGTGACTGAACTAAAACCCCTTTCATTGTGGGCCAATTGAAGCTCATGGGTGGGTAAATCATGGAGGTTTGATCACACCTGGTCCCGTAGGATTACTGTGTTGACAGTGCAGGTAACAGGACTGCCTAAGCTGAGCTTAAGCACGGTTACATTTCCTAGGACAGACCAAGTGCTTGCAGTGATCTGCCACAGGGACCCATCTGGAACCCTCCCATGGAACAAGGAACTTGGCAAGACTCATAATGGGAACACAGGAACTAGTTGGAGGCACCTCTGGATGGATTTCCCTGTGGCTGCAGTGCCCAGCCTCTGCTGCGATCTCTAGTTCTGCTGCAGCCCGAGCACAGAATTCATTCACTTGTGTCACAGCACTTCAACCACTCCTGGAGTTAGCTGATGGTGTGCTTTGGAAGATTCCTAAGAAGATCCTCCCTGAAAGATCTACTCTGCTTTAGGAACATACTTGTCTTGACTGGTTTCAGACTGTTCTGTTGCACCCCTGACTCTTTAGGAGGCACCCCCGTGTCCAGCTAAGGCCCCTTTGAGCTGAGCTGGGCTCCTCTATTCCGACAGACACAGACAAAGCAGTCTGCACTCAGTTGGCAGCTATCAGACTGCAGAACAACATCGAGCTGGAGTTAAATCCTTTCTACACTTCACATTCAATACCCGTATTCGACAGAGCTCGGTGCAGCATTCCTGATGCCTTACACCATTTTCTAACACTATCAAATTTTCTGTGTTTGTTAGAGTTTATTACTAGCCCTATTGATAAACCACTTGAGAGTTAATTCACAAGGAGATTGGAGCAATTCCTTTTGTTAACAGAGATTATTGGACAATTGCTTTTTGTGTCCTGACTGACCCTCAGCAGCGAAAAAGGTTTTAAAACTGAGTCCCAAAATGTACCTTAAAAGAAACAGAACAAGTAGGGTTATATGCCCTACCCATGGAATATTCAGCTAACAGGTCTTTTCAGTATGAGATGGATATTTAGAAAACACAGTAATAGATGGTTGCAGGGCATTTGTATATCACCAGGCAAAATAGAGAAATAAACCAGTGATGAAGAAATTGAATTGCAAATAAATTCCTCGGGGCAGGGGACGAAATCCTACATGAATTAAATATATCAGTATGCTTTCCAGTTAAGGATGAAGGACAAAGGCGTAGTGTGCAGAACAAGCAAAAAAAACAAAAAAAAAAACAAAAAAAAAAATCAAATAAAATAGAAGACCAAGAAACAGAGATTAATTTAAAAGTGCTTGATGTATACTTGACTGTGCATGAGAACAGCTTCCCCTGAATATAAATGCACATCTGAATGCGTGTGAGAACAGCTCCCTCAAACACAAAAAACTGTGTACAGAAAGCTTTCAGAGAAAAGCGTGATACAATACAATGTTTGTGATGGGAGCAGGGAAGAGAAAATACACACCTCTATAAACAATTACACTTTGAAAAGGATAAATAAAACCATAATCAAAATGGACAGAGACCATGATGTCTTTTCCCCCTTTTATTTCTGTTTTATTGTTAAACTTCCCTTCTCTAGAGCCATATCCTACGAAAAATCACAGGGTGGCTAATGGAATGAGAAGGAGGGAAGAGGAGAAAGGAGGGGAATTTGATAGGAGGTCACTTAAATACCTCATGTGCAGCCAATCTCCCAAAGCAGAGGGAATCCTGCTGATGGCTCTGGAAGCATCAAGCAACTTCTCCGGCCCACATGATAGTTAACAGGAATACATGACAACTCCTTCAAGAAACTGAAGACAGGAAAGCATTTTATGCCGCCCTTGGAGTGAAGGAAAAGCCAGGAAGGATACTGAGAGCTGCAGCAGACAAGAGCCGGGTTCCAGGAAACTGAATTCAGCACAAGAACGAGGCTCTTGCATGAACAGAACTGGACACGGTCAAATCCACACAGACACTCTATGGGAACCACAGTGCCTCCCTTAACTGAGTATTTGGAAAAGGATAACCAAAACCACTGAAGATACAAAGTGAACAGTGAACATAATTTACGTTGATTTCAAGAAGGTTTAGTTGAATTCCCTCCACATGAGGCTATTACTGCAAAAAAAACCCAACAAAAAACCAAACCAATGGAAAAGGACAAATTATGATCCAGGTTCAATAATTAGAGAAAGCACCAGGCCAGCAAGAATAAACCCCTGCTCCTCACGGCAGACAAAGACAACAGAAGTGCATCTGAACCCCCTGACTGCAGTTTGTGCTGTTCATGTGTTCTCAGACTCAGCTTGTGCTTTTGCTGGTCAATTTGGGGCAACTAGAGGCACCTGACTTTCAAAGTGATGGACTCCTTTCCTGATAAATTCAAGGCCCTTTAGGCCTTGTCACCTTGGAGATGACACTCATTCACCTACAGGTCTTTCCCCTGCGTATTTCCCCTTTCATTCTTTATGTGTATGGCGGTCTTTATAAACACCTTTATAATCTTATTAAGATCATTTGGGCTACTAAGGTGCTTTCAGTCATGAAATTAAATCTTTCCAGGGTTTCAGTCAGAGATTTTTGGAGGGTGGCATGCAGGAAGTGCTGAAAGTGAATAGTGGCAAAGAATTAGGAGTTACCATTTCACAGAAACTAACAAACCAGACCCATCATGGCAGAAAAATAAATACAAACTTCAGAGTATGAATTCATAATGAGACATATTGAAAATTCCTACTGAAATCTTTCAACATCTAATACAGGTTGCTACAAGTTTTCATGCACAAATTTAGAAAACAAAAAAGGATTATATTTTTAAATTTTTACTTTCAAGTCATTATAATTTAAGTTTCACTTTCAAGTTTAAACTCTATATGAGTACTCGAAATAAAATTTTAAAAGGGTAAAAAGAAAAAAGTAAAACATGTTATTCTCAGATTCTTCCTTCTTCCCCGTTTTTTTTTTTTCTTTTTAGAAAAAAAGAGAACAAATGTAGGTACAATACAGTCAAAAATGGAGATACAACTTATTTTTCCATGTCCATATGTCAACATTTCTGTCTTAGAAATACTTGAAATGAAAGCTTTTTTTTTTTAATAAGCACTTCTAGTGAGACAGTAACACACATTTTAGGTTATTAACACTCGAAATGTGTTACTTTAAAAATCAAAAGAGGCACTTCTACATTTCTATAAACTCATATGTTCTGAAATACTTCTCTGTATAATAAATCACCAACCTAGGAAGAAAGTGTGGGAAACATAATTTTCCCATATTTTTGAAACTTCCCTAATAACTGGAATTTCCCAATGGAATAGTTAGGCTGCCTCTAGTAATTAACTTTGTAGAAGAAAACCAGCTTAGCAGATTTAAATTCTGGGAAAACCACGCCAAGACCCAGGATTAGTTTGGCAAAGAGACAAGAGGGTCTGTGTGATACAGACCAGGGAAAAGAAAAGGCCAGTGAGTGCTGGATGTAATCAGGATGGCTGGATATTTAAAGAAAAGAATGGACACTGATGTCATCAAAAGGTGGATTTAGAGTGTGCCATGAGCTGCACTACTTCATGTCTTGCCACCAAGTCTCACACTCCACATCACTGACTAAAAAATTACAGATGGCAGTGCTGGAAGTGGGGAGGATGAGACTGCTGAGTTTTGGATTAGTTCAGTTAGCACAGGATTTAAATAAATCTCTTACTGCTTAATTCACCAAGGAAGGAATGTTCAAAAGGAGCTGGTCAGAACTGAAAGGAAGAAAACAAAGGCAAGGAAAGCATGGCAGGTACAACCATGAGCCAGACTCCTTCTTCCAAACCATTGGGTGACTGATTTAGTTCTGGATGATTATCTGGATAACATTACACCTATTTAAGTTGGAGTGGGTCTAAGATGATTACCACAGGACACTCAATAGATGAAGAATAAGACAGTTATATGAAGAAATTAAACAAGAAATATTTCTTTATACAGTTTGAAGTATACCTGCACTCTTGCAGGGAATGTAGGGTCAAAAGTGGAGGCTGGGTTAGAGAATGAAAGGAGCATTTTATTACTGCTAACAAAATGTGTCATTCAGTGTGATTTAAAAAAAAAAAGGTCCAGAAAGAAGAGATAATGGAATCTCATGGTTCAGTAGGAAAGTTCCCTATGGGACTTTGGGAAAAATTCTTCTGCCAAGCTCTTTTATTATACTATTGGTTAGATACATCATTAGTCTCCCTCCAACAGTCCTGAAATATTAGCTCTAGATCCAAGGAAAGACAAGTTATTGGTACTATTTAAAGTATTTACTGCACTGTGAAGGCACATGTAGAGAGAAAGTTCCTGATTCCTCTTCCCTGTCAAATCAGGAAGAACTGATTTTTGACTTGGAATCAAAACTAAGCAGATTTACTGGCTATCATTTAAAGATGAGGGCAGGAATCAGAAAAGTTCACTAATCCCCTTCTGAGGTCCTATCCAATCAGGAACACAAAAATGAGCATGACTGGATGAATCATGTCAGCTTCGAAAGGTTCTCTGAAGACTCACATTGGATGTGACAGAAAGAGCTGCAGCCCATGTGTGTGAGTCCCTGAGCTGCCAAAGCACTCCTTGCACTGCACTTCCAGCAGAAGAAGGACTCCACATGCAGGGGACTGCAGAGGACCTATCCTCAGCAAGTTTTATGAGGAATTAGATTTTTGTAATGGCAAAAAGCACTCCCTGAGAACAGGAAATGGACAACTGTGGCAGTCAGCTTGCGAAGTTCTGTATTAAACGCTTCAGGCAGGGACTCCCTTCGTGTAAGCCTTCATTGATCTGCATAGATTTCATTTTACTCTCTCACTCAAAAAGGTTTGTATGATGTGTGCCAATCCCAAGTATAGGAATTTGCATCAGATGCTTTGCATTCTTTAAAGCTCCTGTAGAACCCCAGAGATGTATGCAGAATAACTGCTGTACAACCCCCCAAGGGTCAGCACTAATAATTCTTATGTTTGGCAGCATCATGCTGCTGGTTTTGCAACATTATTTTAGAGTATGATATTCTGGGGGTGCAAAAAAGTCAAATAAAAAATTAATAAGAATTCAAATAAAAGTACAGTGTAAGACCTGTTAAAGAAACCAGAGGCTAAACCTGTTTCAGGACTTGCCCTGTGGGAATGAGTAGATACAAATAGCACTGAGAGCTTCAAATTTTGAGGGAACCTGAAATTTGTGACGTGTAAAAATGTGATATCCCCAAATAATGTTACATTTCATGAAGGTACACACAGCTCATAAGAACAATAGTAATGAACACTGTATCACTAATACATTAATACTGTATCTGCTCAGCTGCATGTGGGCTTGAGGAAAACAATGATTACCCCACGGTGTTCTCAACCTGCTCTTAGGTGGGAGACTCAATTTTCCTAAGGAATCATGAGGGCAGTCCATGAATGGAGGTCCTAAAGGTGTGATTTTATTCTGTAGTTTAAAAGCAACCCACTGCATTGAGAAACAGGAAAAGAGGCTGCTGTTTGTGGAAGTGACTATATTTTAAGTTTTCATGGACTTAATAAGAATGTGTAGTATAACTGAGCTGTAAAACAGTAATATTAATACCTATTTTTATTACTGCTACTACATTATTTAAATTTGTTTGCTGTCCCCTCTTATATTTGCTTCATTCAGTTGCTCACTCAACTAGCTAATTCTTTATGTGAAATTACTACTCAAGGAAATTCCTGCTAGGTTCCAATAGGAGCTTTGCTGTAGGGAAGGATGCAGCACTTGACAAGGAGTGTGCATGAGTATGTTTTTATTACTCTGTTCTGCTTTATTCTTTCCACAGCAAATAAGTAGGATTAAGGGTGCATATCTTGAATGATGGATGATAATTCTAAGCACTGCAACTAAATCTTTTGACTGCCTGACTTAGAAGTACTTATTATCCTCATCAGCTTCCCTCATATCAATGCTCCCATGCTGTTATGTCTGTCTAACACACTGAGGTAGTCTAGAGCAGGCAAAGGCCAGCTTAACAAAAAAAAAAAAAAAAAAAAAAGAAAAAAAGGAAGAAAATTAGCTCAAACTTAATTCTGATACTTGTTCTGGAAATTTTTAGGAAACATGGAGGAAAGACATACACACACTACTCATCTTGTCACTAAAAGGGACCATTCATCCATTCTTTACTCTGCTATAACAGCTCCTTTGTGTTTTGGACACACTGGCATTATCCTATCCTTATTCCATTTCAACTCATTCCTTCATAGTATGTTCACATTAGGAACCTGGATACATGACCACACTGTTTTATTTATCCTTATCATGGCATAGTTACATCACACATGCAAAGGTAAATCAGATATTTGCAAAACAACCCCTGAGCTCAGTGTGGTTTGGTGTGGAACTTCAAAAGATCATGAAAAAGTTTGCAAATTTACCCACAGAGGCATAATTTAATTATTCTCCATGTCTATTTGGAAAATTTTGTTCCTTCTCTGAATAGGCGAAGAAAGTTGTCAATTAGATAGATATATGGATTTGGATCCATTTTAGGAAGCCTCATCTGTTAGGAAAAAAAAGGCAATGGACATCAGAATTCTTCTGGCATAGGCCAGTCTTCTATTCTGGTCACCACTGAACTGCATCATTCAAATTCCTGACCAAACAAGGATTTACATTTTAATTTTACACTGAAAAGGGGTCTCCAACCTATTTTAATTCCTTTTCCAGTCATTCTGACATTTTTTAGAAGTTTCTAGAAACAACAGAAGTATGCTGTTTTGGAAAATCCAGGAAGAAAAAGTGTAATCACATTTGTATTTTTTTAATGGGAGTTGATGAGGCTGCGAAGTTTCAGAACACTGCTTTGAAGTTTACTATGTGTGTTACTATAGATACCAACCTTCTTATGCTTCCAAACATCTGTGCATGACCCAAAAATCTTCCAAAATCTATGTGGAACATGTGTCCAGCTTTTGTCAGCATTATGTTGTCATTGTGTCGATCACAGACTCCCAGGATGAAGGTAACAACACACCAGCCAGCGCAGGAGTAAAAGAAATTCCTTACTGCCTAGGGAGTAAAGCAAAAGCACTTACATGAAATATCCAGATGTATTTGTTTGTGATACCAATAAAAATAATCATAATAAAAAGTAGATCTACAAATGCTGTGCTTGTTGGCAACATTTTAACAGGTAATATTGAAAAGAGATTCATGAGACAGGTCTGAGTAGGAATGGTGTAAAAACGGCACTCAAACTTTTCAAAGTTACAGTGCAAGAGCAATTTTATGCATGAGGTTTTTGGCTTGTGTTCCAAAGATACCTGGAAATCTACAGAAAACTTTAAGGTGAAATGTGCCTAAAAAAACCAAGCTTCTTGGCAGGAAGCTGGCATTTTCTGTTCAGTGTTCTGCATGTATATTTCACAAACAACTGCTAGGAAATTATTCGAAAATCCACAAATTTAACCATTTCCTTTGCAGACCGTGCAGGTTGTTTGACATTCACTGCACTGTTCTGTACCTACACAGATTTTTTTCTCTAGAACTCAGTCCACATCCCATGAATCTAAATCACAATGTATACAATGTAATATAGAAACCCAAACCAAATCTGGAGCCTAATGTTTTTAGACAAAACCTACATTAGCCAAGGCAAGTGATTATTTAGGCTTTCAGGAATTCCCTGCAGATGCAGGATGCCACCTGCAATGGCATGGCAGCACTGTGCAAGGCTTAAGCCACAGCCCAAGAGTTGGCTGAATTTTATGTCTAACTGTGCTACTCACTCACTTTGATGACCTTGGGTAAAACACTTAAGCTTGCTGTGATTTTGTTCACCCAACTGTAAAATGAGGATGTTAAAGCTTGTTCTGCACCAGTTTTCTAAGCACCTTAGATCCAGTACTGTATGAGTAAAAAATTATGAAGGAATAAAAAAAAGAGAACGGTTATTCACTAGCAAGCACAAAGGGAATGCATAGGAGTAATTTTATGCATACCCTATGTAATCAGATCTGACTGCATTTTATATACTTAAAAAATTGGAATAAATTGGGTAGGAATTGGTTTTAGAATATTCCACATCAATGGCATTTTTTACAAACAGCAGCAGCAGCAAGAAATCAAGTTTTCAATCAATAATTAGCAGTACCTCATTTTGAATTGAAATGTTGTCTGCACTTCTACCATAGAGCTGTAAATAGACACAAACTTGTAAAAGAACCATTTTACACAGATTGGTCCTATTTAATTGAATGAAATGATGTATGAGGAATTCAAGTGTTCTTAGTCAAAATGTGGATGAAAAAATGCCTATGGAATAATTACAAAAATACTAAAATTTACCAAACATATTTATACTACACATCTACTAACAAACTGCTATAAAAATATTTCATTCTCAGAGTGGTAAACACTTAAAGCACTCCTTCAAATTTAAAATTTTGGCCACTGATTTATCATTGGCATGGAGGAAAGGATTATAAAAATTGTCCCAGAAATACCAAACTTGAAAAATTTTTCAGGGGCTTCCAAACATGCTCACCCAACAAGGCATTGATAGAAAGATTTCCTTGGAAAACCTTTGCTTCTATAAATAAAATTTCCAATTTTTTGGCTCATGCATAATATCTAGCTGCATAAAATCAGATGCTTTACGTGGGATACCCATGAGAACGTGTGATATGAAAGGCATGATCCTTTGTATTTCCACTATGACTAGGTGGTTCTGATAAAACAGCTTTCTGAAACTGTGGGTATTGGCATGGTCATTCCTAAGCAAAGGAAATCTGCCAAGACTTTATATGGTTTATATAAAATAAAGAAGTTAAAGAGCTGACCTAAAAAATAATTTTTTTCTGAGTTCAAGACAATTTCTATTTCAATTTCTCTGCACTTTACTACTAAATTTCAAAACATCTCTATGGCATATTTTTATAGAAAATGTAGTACCATGCACCTGATAAAAAGCAGTATTTCCTTAGAAAATGAGTGGCATTTAAGTGGATTCCCTGGTTTCTCTGCATGTGACTTGTTTGTCTCGTGTCTGAGCCACTTGTTTTTGCTGCCTACTGCAATTTGGTTCTTTTATTTTCCCATGGCATAGCATGAAATGTGTAATAAGCTTCATTCTGATGTTACCTCTTGGTAACTTGATTCCAGAGGATGGTGATGGTGAAACCATTTCTTAATTGTGTTTTCTTTCAGTGGTCCTATCAGTCCAGACTCCCTGTGGATCTTCGCTAGTGTGGTAGCATCTGGCACCATCTGCACCAGCCCTAATCAGATGGAAAAGAGTTTACGTGAGAATCCTCAACTTTAAAAACATAGGAAGACAATGCATATTGCCTGTTGTTTGATCATTCCATGCAGAAAAAAAATACATAGTTAAAAGCTTACAAATAATGAATGCAACAGAAAACACAAATCAGTATTGTTTTACTCTCGCTCTTTGGAAATTAGAATTAAATGGCACTGAGTGGAAAGGGGCAGTTCTGTGAAGGAGAAATAAAATCATCCATAACAATATTGTGGATATAGCTGCCTCAAAGTACCAACAAGGTGAACAATTTAACGAGATTCAAAGTGGGTAGAATATGTACAAAACTAAAAAAAATGAAAAAGTAGGATCAGATATTTACCATTATATATAAAGTCATTTCATATGTATTCATTGTCTAGAAAGGTGCAGAAATTAATCTGCAGTATGTGATGCTGATCACAGCTTGGAGAAAGGGTACTGGATAGCAGAAATTAGTCTGATCCAGTATTTCACACACTGGGACTCTGAAGTGCAGAGAGAAGCCAAGCATTCTGCAAGGCTTCACTTGAATCCTCTGTCTCCCCTGCATGCACTTAATTCCTGTTTTTGGTACTGAGACCTGGCTTTCCAGCCTTCTGTGCCTGTCCCCATGTGTGGTCCCCTGGCACGCCATCCTGCTACTCTGCATTACAGGGAGGACTTCTCTAAGGCTTTTACTTGGTGCCAGGCTCCTCTACTTCCCTGTGCCTCCAAAGTGGAATTGTACCAGTGCTTTATTCAGTTTTCACTGAATTTCTGTGAAAAGTGATTTCTGTGTTTGCATGACCATGAAATTACCGTCTCTTACCCCCCTTGTGTGGAAAAGGTGGCCACAGAGTGAGTCATTAGCCTAGGACTTGGAAAGCCTGTGTACCCAAATCTCCCTAAGCACACGTCCTCTGTGACCACAGGCATGTCACTTGGTCCTTTATCCTTAATTATTAACTGTAAATTAATTATATTCACAGTGATGTAACTCATAAGGAAAGACATCTGGAAAAACTGTGAGCCACTGAGGGGTTTTGCTGCCATGATGCTGACAGGAAGAGACTGTCAGGGAGAGAATATTATTTGCAGATGATCCCTGTATCTCTCTTGGCAAACATCAAATTAAGCATTAGTACATAGAAGAGTCTATATATAATGTCATGTCCAGAAATAGTATTCTTGTCTTATCTGCCTTTGAAGCAGAAGCTTTCAAGCTTTGACTTCCATCCCTACAAAGAGGGGAGGAGTTTTTTCCAGGTCACCACAACCACATGCCATGTGCCTGAACTCATCTATACTTTCCCTTAGTTCCTTTAGATCATTCCTCTTCTCTCATGTTCACTTTGTGGCTCAGAAAGCAATGATTTTCTTTTGATTTTTCTATTTTAATAGCTTTTGTACAGCAGGTAATCTGGATACATCAGCCTTCTATTTGAGCTAGGATTATTTCCAGTAGAAGATTTGGTCAGGGAAATATAGCCAGCTTACTGCTGTCAGCAGATTTCTATAGCAAGCAATTGGTATCCCTGCTGTAACAACCATAAAAGAGAGAAATAGAGCTTTCAGATGAGTCAGGCCTGCCCTAAGCAACATAAATCACAAGAATAATATTTCAAAATCAACAGTGCAAAGCTGTCACCACTTGTCTGCAGGTACTTTGGGTAGTCACATGCATCTAGGCTCATTTAAGCATCTCTGTAGGACTACACTGGATTAAAACTTCAGTAGCTATGGCCAATTTTCTCCAAAGCCCTCTTTTTGATACATGAATTTAAGGACATTTTGCAAGCTGAGAGTGTTGAGGCTTTTGGAAAATTCTGGCCCAAGTTGCTACAAAATCCAATGAGTTCTAGAGAGGCAGAATAAATAAATTTTATATACCACTGTTTACATGAAATATGAATAATGTAAAACAGGTTCCTTTCATAATTTGAGACTGACCTTGTCCTTTCCCTGTAGATAAACACCTATAAATGATCATTTGCATATCCAGTCCCTCTTGGAGCCAAATGCTGTCCATCACTCGAATAATTTGCAGAACCAACATATCTTGACGTAGATCATCACCTATCTGTGAAAATTGCACATGAAATTCAGCTTTCTCCTTCAATACCAGACAGAAATAATGTCCCATTTAATTGGGATCTTTTTTGCCCACCAAAATGGCTACATTCATTTCACAGTAACTATGTCTTGTTTGCCTTCAAAGTTCCTACTTACCCTTCAGAGTCAGAAGAGGACAGAATAGGTGGCACATACAGACAGGAACAGTTTGGGCAGCCACTGAGATGGTAACAAATGATCCCTGCTTAACTGCAGCCTTTCTGCTTATTATTCCTATGTAATTATTAGAATTTGAAAATTTAATCTGGAGGTAGGATCCTAATTTAGTTACGTTTTAAAGTCTACCTAATGCTAGATCCCTTTTCACAAATCACAGCGTTTGTCTAATGTTAGGCCTCACAACTTGGTATTTGCAAGGGAATTTTATCACGAATTTACATTTTATCCATAACATGATTCATATTCAATTTCAAGAAGTGATGCAATGATGACCCCTCTCCCCATGGAGTTAGTCAAACAATAATCTCAGTGAAATGGGGCTTTAATTGTAGCCACAAGAATTAATGAAGAGATTATTTTCAACCATGGCTGAGTAAATGGCCTGTGAAAACAACAGCCCTGATTTTTTGTTTCCCACCCATCCCACTCCACATAAAATATAAAACTTTTACTGGTATTTTCAGTGCTTTATTATTTCATTACATTCTTTTTATACAAGTATTCCAATCTACAGACACTTGCTGCTGGGAAATGAGTACTTGAGGAGACATAAACTCATCTTAAAAAGAAAAAATATCTGAATCTATTTTTCTCTCATCAAAAGGTACTCTTGACTCCAATTAATTATTCTTAGTACCTAAAATTGCAAAAAAACCTTATTCTCTCTACTTACCTTCCCTCACATATACAGTCAGAGGAAATTTAGTAAGATATCCTTATCATTTATTGTGCTTATCACTTATGTATGAGCTGTCATGAATAAGCAATACAGCTATAGTACAAATAAAAGGTATTTTAACACAATGTTTTGCTGACAGGAGAAGGTGACAGAAGCTATAATTATTCTACAGCAACTGGACAATGAGCTGATTGCTGAACATTACTAGGTAGGAAAAATATTGTCTGAGTAGAAACAACACAATTGTTTAAAAGTCCCATGAGCAGGTATTTGCTCAAGTAGGTAGGAACCTGCTATTTAACATTGATTCTCAGATGAAACAGCATATGAAGCAGGTCTCTAAATGTTCAGAAAAACTTAAAATTGCTAATTTCTCTCCCTATCAGGCCTGGAAAGCATACTTCTATTTCTGAGAATCACGGCTGCTCTAAAGGGCAATTTAATTTAAGACAGCACAGAATCTATTTTTTTTTTAAATTTATTTATATCAATTTTTTAGATTTCTCATTTGGAAAATGATTCTGCAAAAGATCTAAGAATGCCATTGACAACCAGCTATTTTGCATCCATCAGCCATTTTATGAACTTGTGTTCTTCTCTAAAACCAATATCCACTTTTAGGGAAGACTTTTGCTCTTTTGAAAGAGAACTAACTTTAAAATGAATGTATTGCCTCTTGTGGATGGATTGTTCTGAACTCTGAAGCTTTTCTAGGTGACAACTGCAAAATAAAGCAGAAGTTTTTTTGAGTCAGTTCCTCCAAGTCACTCCAATGAGACAGAGCTCCTCTGCTGTCTCCTCCACCTCCATCCTCAGCCCATTCCCCCAGCTGGCTGATAGGGGCAGCATTAGGTCTGTGTGGCAAATGGAGTCTCTAAAACTCCAGTATTTTGATTTTTATAGACAAAGCTGAAGGGTTCAGTCATTCTGAACTATCTCTTCTCTGCTACTTGCCCTCTGATCTCAATGTTGTTAATAAACTAGGTTTAAAATATGAACTTTATATGCTAGTTTGGTTGTCTTCACCAAGGAAAAAGAAACCTGCCATAAGTTGAGTCTCTGTTGATCAAAAAGGTGACACTTCAGTGTATTGCCTCAACATATTTCATTAAAAGTTCTAGAGTCAAAAACAATAGGGATAAACAAGCAGTAGAGCCAAATCAACTATTCTCAGACCCAAGGTTTAAAACACAAACTAGGTGAATTTTAAGTCATAATTTTCTACACCAAAAGCCCTGAGGATCAGAAGAAGAACATACCTTAAAAATAACATTGATGTTTCCACTTGGAGCATTCGCATTGATGAAGGAGATTTTTAACGGAAAAGCATTGGATGTAAAGTAAGAACATGACTGCAGGGGAAAGAAGGATGAGACAGAAGAACAACAGTGTCACATACACAAAACACCAGGCCAGTACAATACCTTTGAAAAGGATTCCAGCTTTAAACACTGCTGGGGAGTTTTGCTCCCATAGCAGTGGGAGCAAAAATAAATTATTCATGATATTATTTACTGTTTCACTGGGTCTGAAAAATAAGAAATTCTTTTCCCCAGACAATCTGCTTCACTTAAATATCAGGCCATATGAACAGATAATATCTTAGATGCTAATTGTTTTTCATTTTCACCCAGGCCTATCAACGATAAGCTTTGGCTGGAAGCGAGTGGATGAATTTTATAAGACTGATGTAATGAGTCTTAAAGCATTGAAAAGCCTTTGGTCCTATTATTTTCTGAAAAAAGACAGCCCTGCCCAGTCAGGAACCTGCCAATCTCATTGATGACCTCACTCTGGCTGAGCATACAGGAAATTTTGAAAATCATGCTCTATTTTATGTGGAATTTATCTTAATTAAACTCCGACTTTCATGCTCTACAGCTCCTTCCACCTGAAGACCTCAAAGGGCTTCAAAAAGCATTAATGAGCCAAGCACTGCAAATCCTGTGAGAGTTTAGGGTGGTATCATTACCCTCATTAAAAACATCCAAGGAGGGTGGCGGGGAAACCCCTCAGCACCAGCTAAAGACAATGGTAAATTAAAGGTTTGGTTTCTGGAAATAATGAGCACCCCACAAGAGGTGCTGCTGGCCTTACAGGGCAGAGTGTAAGGGAGGCTAATTTGGACTCCACCACCACCAGACACAGCTGTCTGCTGCTTTTCATCCTAACACCTCAAAGCATGGTACAAGTGTGCAAATATTGTCTCAGCCACACCAGACCTCTGCGATGGGCCAGAGCCATTATCAGCGACGAGATCCCGACCCCCCATGGAATTTTGCCAATTGAAATGTCTCAGTGAGTGCTTGAAAGGTTCCTGTGAGATAATGTGACTCTGATAGAGCTGGGAGCAGGGCTTGCTACTGGTAAAATCAATAGATGACACCAAAATGAATTAAATTTAGGTAATTATAAGCACTTAGAAATTCTAATTTGCATGATTATACTGACATACAGCTCAATCAAGAAACTACATGTATTTATAGAAAGATAATGTCCTATAATGATATAAGAAAAATGAAAAAAAGTCCCTCTTCAGATATTACATTTAAACATTTTTGTGTCTGTCCAGCCAAGCTGGTACAGTATAAATAGCATGACTTTACAGTGAGATACCTTTCCATTAGTCATTATTTCCAAAAGCCTGAAAGCAGGCAGAAGCAGCAGGCTTCAAATCCTTCTGACTTGTATCACACACAATTCGCCCAAGTCTGTGGGGTGCTGGAAGACCTCTGTTCTCAGCCAGATCAAGGCTGAATAGCAATTACTCGGAGAAACACAGGTCAGAGGTAATTGAAGGGATCAGCACCTCTTAGAATCAGGTCCACTATGGATAATGAGCCAGAGAGCAAAAATAGAGCACAAATTGCTGTAATTAGGCAGCTATAACTGGTAGTATATATGGCTGTTCATGTTTGGTTTTTTTTCTTTGTGCTGGATACATTTTCCTTCTCCAGAGATGGAGCAGCTTACTCCCAGTATTATGTTGTTTATGAAAACTTTTTGAACAATGAGTAACTGAATCTTAGTACTGCGGTCAAAGTCAAGGCAAGTACCTCTGAGGAGAGTTGCTGTTCCCTTTATCCTTAAGTCATTTTTAACAGGGGTCATAGATACAGGAAAGCTAGTGTGAATATTTAATATTTCAGCAATTCTCAGTCATGCCCCGAGTCTCAGCTCAGCAAACAGACAGCTGGCTCCAGACTTTTAGCTGCTCCCATACCTGACATGGGAGAGTCTTGGGTGGGTAAAAATCCTGTCACCAAGGGCTACCTGGTGGGAGCCAGGTCTCAGCTTCCACGTGCCCTTGCCAATCCCAACACCATGACAGGGCAGCTGAGCTGGGAATGGGCAGCTCAGAGTTTGAAATCTCTGGTTGGTGTGACGTACAGGCAGCACCCACCCCACCCACCCTGTCACCTCTACCTCAAACAAAGCTTTAGAGGGGATTAGTCTGGATGTAAACTGACCAGACGATTTATGCTCGATATCACTATGATCATTTCCCAGTCAATGCAGGCATTCACTCCCTCTCCTCTTTATAGTAAAAACCAAACACAGAATTAAAAATGCAATTGTTCACACTTACATCTGCCTCTATGCCCTGGACAACAAGCGCGGGGTTCAGGGGGAGCCGGCAGACCTTCACCTCCTGGAAGAACTGCTGGAGGCTGCTGAGCTCCACGTTTAACACCTCCTGCAGCACGTGAATCATCATGGCAGCATGAAAGAACACAAAAGCACCTTTTTTTTTGACCATCTTTCTGTACTTTAAACAAGCAATGCAGTTTCCGGAGCCAGTAGCATCCACGTGACCTTGTAAGAGCTAGTGAGGTCACACTGAGGTATTAAAAATAAAAACTGTAGTTTTACTCCACATCGATGCTTTTTCTGCCTAGATGTGCTACCAGCTCATACTGCCCTGTGGGTTCGGATGGAAAGTGACTGCTTCCAAGGGCATGGAGTGACAGGACAAGGGGGGCTGGCTTCAGACTGAAGCAAGGTAGGTTTAGATTGGATGTTAGAAAAAATCTCTACCTGTGAAACCAGACTTGATGGGGCAACCTGGTCTAGTGGAAGGTGTCCCTTCCCATGGCAGGGGGTTGGAGCTAGGTGATTTTTAAGGTCCCTTCCAACCCAAACCATTCTGTGATTCCATGATTCAATACCCTTCATTAGGGGTTGATTAGCCTTGTATTGCTCTGCTGAATCTCAAGGGGTTTTTTGCCTTGCCTGAGAACTTCCCAATTTGGTGCTTGTTGCCTCAACACTGTGATCTCCCTTGCCTAACTCTGTTAGCTGCAAGGCTTGGGAGCTTCTCAGTATCATAGTAACTGCAGCCTTGAGATTAATCTCTAAAATCTGAATTATGCATCAGTAATGTATAATGTATCACTACTATTTCTTTTTCTTTACATGGATTTTCCTTTTGCAAATATTTTTGCCTTTTTACTTCCATGTTTGCTTTGCTGCTCTCAGTAGCAGCACTGACAGTTTTCTGAGAAACCCTTTGAAAATCTTCAAATCCTTAACAAGGCAGAAAGATTCATGATATTGTTCATGATAACCAGCAGTGGCAAGTATATTTTTATTTGGCTTTCTGCTCTGCCTTGCTGAGATTTCAACAAGAAGCAGTTTTACACATCAGGTAAGTAACAGCAGCTGTCCTGGAAAATTAACAGTTCTGAACTACAAATGTACCTATGCAGCATAAAAGCTGTACCTACTGGAGAAGACAGCTGCAAGTTTCTACTGTCAAGGAGGAATCTCTTCAGATAAGTGTTCAATGTTCATTGCTGAGTGCTATATTTGAGATATTAACTACATTCCACTCTGGTTGTCTTTGTTAAGAAATGAGGATGTGTCCAGACTGCCAAGAACAATTCTTAGTAAAGCTTTCAAGAAATACTGCAGCTCAATAGGAGTCAAATATTTTGGGATGAGGTGCTGAATGTGAGCATTTCTCTCAGTGAAATGATTATCAGCTTTGTTGCCATTACTTCTGGCCACCTCCAAGTCCATTTGAGAAACCACCGATGAAGGAATTTAAATGGCTTAAAAGATCTGCAGGCTTCAAGAGTAATAGTGATGAGAGTTGTCCCATTAAACATCTATGTGTTACCTGTTTTCAGAGCAGAAAAATTTTTAAGATGTTTAGTTAAATCTTTGGTTTATTTATGGAAAGGGTATTAAAGGAAAGAGGTGTCACCTTAGAAAAAATAAAATTCCCTAAAGAAACTTAGATGGAAGGGGCAGTAATTTTTAACAAACCTTTCTTTTTGGGTCACTGGCAGCTTTCACTTTTGTGGCAATGTCTTCCAGAATTCTGATGAGCTTTTCTTCCTTAGAAAACTCATTGTTCAGGGTTTGTCCAGCACAGAACTGGAGAGCAGCCAGTAGTTTCTTATACCACATTCTGAAATGAACTTCATTCTGTGCATTCTTCAACAGCCTGAAGGAAGGAGGGGGGAAAAACATCAGTGTATCTAAAACTGAATTTTATTTTATATCAGTTGTAGTGGAAACAATAAATGGACTCCAGACTAATCTACATTTGATTTATTTGGGCAGCAGAGAATGAAAAAAATGTTATTGCTTGTAGGCAATAAGACTCAACTCCCATTTGATAACTAATTAGATTCCAAACAAGTTGAATAAACAGAAAACTGTCATTTCTTATTGTCATATGTAGTGCAATGCCTGTATTGCTTCTTATTTCTACAAGAAAAGTTTACAAGGTGAAAAGAAGTTGCATTTTTGAAGTCCAGTGTTAAATATATATCCCTAAATATTTTTTTTTCTCCTGTCAGTACATTTATACGAGCAAGCACATCTTTCAGCAAGGAGGTGCATTTGAAGACTGTTTTAGTCTCAGATTTATCATCAATTCTAGAAATTTTCACTATTTTAAGCAGAGGAGACATTTCTGAAATTGGCTATACTGCTAAAAAGAGATGATGGATTTTATTCTTTTCTTTACTAGTAACTGTTGCTCTAAAGCAAGAGTCAGCTTTTAGTTCTTCTGAAGCCTGCAAAAGCTTTGGAAGTGGAGTTACTGCCAACATAAAAGTCAGAAATAAAACCACACCCATACTTTTTTTAATAATAATCACCATGCAGTCTTCTCTAATCACACATTTATTTGGGTCAGGAAAGCTGGGGAGTATAGAGGAGTTTATTTAGTTAATCAAATTGATCACTGGGAATTTTTTTCCTTATGTGGGCCAGAGGTTTTGTACACTGCTTGATTTATTTTTGTAAGTGTAGATGGAATCACCACCTCTATGTTGTTGTTAACATCCTGCCCATCACCTGGGATTTCTCTTTGCCTGAAGGACTGAACTGCTCTTTGCTTATGTATGAAATTTCCCCCTCACAGCTTTATCCTTAAGAACATCTCAAACCTCAAATTCCTTATAAATGTCTGAATCTTAATGCAGTTTCCCCAACCTAACAAATAATGCTACTTTTCACAGGACAGAAATCAGAGAAGCTCTTAACTTTCAAGGCTCACCACATGGATGAATCTGTCACATATGAATATGTCACATGACAAAAAGCAAGAACAAGAAATTATTTGAAGTACTGATACTTAAAAGTGAAAAACTCTAATTCTTATAGACACTTCAACTCCTTCAAATCATATATAAGGCATTACAGCATTGCTACTGCAGCACATGCCTCTTTCGGTGATGAGGGATTCTTGACATCTTTTATAAGACAATGATTCTTTTAGGTCCTCTTTTCCTATATAATTCAAGGCAGAACAATATCACCTACTGGTTTCTGAAAAGCCTTTCCAGTTACACAAAACCTCAGAACATCTGAGGATTTGAAAATCTTTGAAGAATGAGTGGTGTTTCTGTCAGAAATGCCTAGACATGAAAGGGAAGCAATATGAGAAGTTTATCATCAACACTCTCTGGAGGAGCCTGAAATGACTTTTTTTTCCCTGTAGACTAGTAAAAACAAATAATTACTTTCTGGATCCGAAGGAAATACAAGTTGTTGCAATGCCTGGTGGAAGGCAAACCTCAGCACAGAGGCTGTGTTCTTATCCTGAGCCCTTCATAAACGGAGGAAGGCTGAGAGCACATGCATACACGGCAGTGGACCAACAAATTCTTTCATATTTCGATCAGAGAAGGTCCAAGATTCCACAGGATAGGGTTCATCATGTCAATACCTCATGCCATTTTAGATATCCTAGGAAACCCACCTCCCCCAGATGCTGCCTTGCAAGGGCATGGGTCCACTAGAGGCAGCATCTCACGTGTGCCACTCCCATGCAGACGTCTCAGGTTCCCTGTGCTGTCTGAAACAGCCTGTGTTTAGGGCACTGCATCACACTCTGCAGTGGCCTTTTAGCTCAGCTGTAGGCAAACAAGGCCATTTAAAATAAAAACATAATCAGTCCACTTCGACAGCAAGTCAGGAAGAGGCTTGGTGATTATCTTCTAAATAAAAGCATCCCTGGTACAGCCCAAATTGTTATGGGCAGGGATTTTAGTCTATCAAAGCAAAGCCCAGCTCACCCTCAGTCCAGCCAAACAGTTTGCATTTTTCTTGACACACAGTCAGGATGAACTTGCTCACTTTTGTCCTGCAAATACAAATGCACCTAAGAAAAGGCAACTACCACTGTGATATCTATTTTGAACTGGACATCTAGTGCTGGTGCAGAGCCTTGACTACACTGAGGCTTGCACTGGAATCAGCTCCTGAGTATCTAAATCATATTTATTCACCTACTCCATTTTTAATAGTACACATTTAGGGAAGCCATGAAGGCTACCTCTTCATGTTTCAGATGTCCCTTTAATCCTCTCAGATATAGAGACTATTAAACCAGCTTTTATTTCCCTAAAATGAAAGGCTTAGGATTTCACATACAGGAAGCAAAATCGCAAAACTAAACTGGTTTATTATTTTAAACAGAGCTACTCCCTGCGTAACACAGATCAACTTATAGATCCATTTTTTGATTATCCTTGTGGCCGAGTGTTCACGGGCAATAAGCTTACATACACATATGATATAATGATTTCTTTTCAGCCTGAGAAAGGATTATGGGCCAGATCCAGAGAGCTTATGCATAAGGTGTACATGAGGACACAGGGTGTATGGAGTCTGAGTTCTCTCACGTGCGGCTCTTGAGCCATGGGGAAAGCTGAGGCAGTCATCATGATGTCACTGGTAAAATCCATTTCCCTGCCAGCACACGCTCAGTCTGAACACACATGGCAGCTTCTGACAGTCCATGTGCTTCCCCAGCAGCTCCCTCAAGGGACTTGGGGCTCTGCACTCAAAACGTGTCAAGCGACTGCTACGGCAGCACAGCTTCCTCTGCCTGCCCATTGGGGCAGGGGTGCTCCTAAAAGCCTGCAGACCTTCATTTGCAAAATGATTTGTATGAACTGGGTCTGACTTTTATATTCATTCTATGAAAGTGGTCCCAAAGAGGACACGAAGGACAGCTTTTAGTGTGATGACTCATTGTAGGCTTTGCTGAAATGTTTATTCAACAAATGAACGAATATGTTGTTGCAATTCTGTCTTCCCAGCTTCCTGGCACACACATCTTCACCCTGCCATGGTGAGAACTCAGCGGAGATGGGAAAATCCACAGCTTCTGAAGTTGCAGGATGGAGAAATGCTCAAGACACTAATGAAATTTTCAAGTTAGAACAGGATGCCTAGCTGTGAGAGAGGAAGACAAAATTGGAATGATTTAAAACCCAAGGCTGTCAGTAAAGAAGCACGTGAAATTGTTTTTTCCTGGTAATTTTCCCAGGACTCTGCAAGACAGAACTCAGTATAAAAGCCTGGCTTTATGCCAGGCCTAGGTAGAGCATCTTGCTCCCAACAACAGAGAGACTTCCTTACTCTTCAGGTTCTCAGATTTGGGACAAACACCCTGGTTCTCAGCAAGGCTGGTGAACTCAGACACTGTCCCTGGGTCACTTTTGGGAAATAGTGCAGAAGGAAGTTGACCTGAAATCTAGAAATGGAGTAAGTCAGGTACAGGGGTGCCCTGAAAGATGCCTCTGCCTTCTGCTAGAGCTGCTTCTCCTCCTTTCTGCGTGCACCTGCTCCATGCCTGCAAGGTGGCTCCAGCCCCATTTCCTGGCACTCACAGCTGCAGATGTGTGTGTGTTTTCTGGGTGTAGAAATGGAAGCAGGCTGAGAGATTTTTGCCACAGGGAAGAAAGGAAGGTGGAATTGAATCAGGCTGACTTGGCTGCTGTGTCAGAGAAGGAGAAACAGAGCTGCTTCTCCCAGCAGCTATAGAGAAAAGGGTAATTAAGGAAAAAAAAAGGAGAAAAAAAAGGAATGAGATTGGATGGGTCTTGGTAGAAAAACAGGTGAGCTGGCCTCATTCTCCCTCTGTGGTGCTGGAAGACAGGGAAGCTGACACAGTCAGCTCTCTGAGTAGGATTTGGCAGACAAATGAAAGAGTGAGGTGGCTCAGACAACTCTGCTGCTTGAACATCTGTTCCTTGTCTCCTTCAGAAAGGAGAGTGATGCCCGACAGGACAGATTAGCTCGCAGTAGCCTGTAAAACCACATTGTGCCAACAAAACCAAACAAGACTGATGCCATGATGAATTTTGGCTTTTCTTTTATACCCCTGTTATACCTTTTTGCAACTTCTGTATTCTTGGTGCTTTTTGCCTACATTCTTGGACTTGTCTGTTAAGCCAAGAGACTAAACATTTTAGAGGCTTCGTAGTTAGGGTGCCAAGGTGCCCAGAGCCCAAGGTCCTCTCCAGAACACATTTTGTAAACTAAGATAGAACCATCCAGGGGAAGGTTCCTTGGGAGGGGGGGCTCATTTGAGCCTCTCATTGGGGAATATTTGATAGATATGCTAATTAGTAAGACCTGGAATGTAAGACCAGAGCGAAGAGAGAAAGACTTTGCGGTGGCGATGGGGGGGTGCACAGAGGTGTATTCGACCTGTTCGTGGTGCACCTAAGGATCCTTACAATAAATACCAAGGTAAAACCCTTTTCCCCTTCTAACCGTGTTCGCCTCTTGATTTTTAAGACCAGGAAAGGCATCAAAACCCCAAGAAGAAAAGGCCAGGATTTCCAGTATCTTATTGCAGGTTTAGGACCTACCTGCTATGAAGGAACAAGGCAGTTTGAGTTATTTAGACACAATGTCAGGAGAGTGACTGTGGTTAATTTGTTTCCAAGTGCTTTTCTGGGATTTATTACACAAAAGTTGTGCCTACCAGCACACACTCTGTACACTCTGCAAAAGGTGTTTTGAACTCAGAGACACACCATGAAAATAAGGTGCCTTAGGGTTATAAAGTGAGTGCTGAAGTACCTCCTGTTGTTGGTCAGTCTTTGGCAAACCGGCCCAAGAAAGTCAATAGGCTTTGTTCTGAAGGTGTATTTCATGTTTGTTTTCTGTTTTGCTAAATTGGAGGCAGGACAAGTCACAGAAGAAAAAAACAATGGTACAAGACTGCTGCTCATTATGGTAATAATTGCTTTAAAATTATTCTCCACAGCCCTTCGTATCAAAGATTAGCACACAAAAACAGTTCTCTACCACTGTACAGCTTCTATGTCTGAGGTTGCCATCTGTCTTGATTATCCTTAGACATCCTGCAAAACTCCTAATCTGTCCTTTGTGCTTTATTGTGCCATGGAGCTGTGGCACATGCCTGAAGGTTTTAACTGATTGAATTTCCCACTCCTTGAAGAAAACATTTTACTGTTTGCATTCTTAAAGAGAAGAATGAGAAACAGGGCTGATTTGCCTGTAGAACTTCATTTAGGCTTTGCAGCTCCTTAAGTCTCAGTGCAAGTTCCCCAGAGACACATGGATGACAGAGATGACAAAAATGTGCAGCTGAAGATGAAGAACTCCATCTACCCTGTGACAGGTCATGAGGATGAGTGAGCAACTGCTGCTATTAATTAGTTACTCAGTTGCAAGTAAAACCTCTCTTCGCTTTTTCGCTTTTATCTCCCCACTAGTACACTGGACAAGGTTTTTGCCTCCCTGCCAGAGAAAATGGGAATAGTCCCTTTGACAGGGATATCATCAGAGTGAATACTGCACAGACACTCAACTCCTACGACTCCCAGGTTCTAACAAGTACCTGTCGCCCTCCATCCCCTACACCAGCAGTGCCCTCACTCCTCTGCAGAGTACAGCCAAGCATGCAGAACATGTCTTTTCATGTCTTTATCACCTGCTAGCTGCTCTGCTCAGCCTCTTTAGACACAGCCAAACTCTCAGGCAGCAGAGCACCAAGCTGGCAAATACGACTGTAGCTTTTCCTACCTCTTTGCCAGTGCCTAGGATGGATGACTGAACTTGCTGAAGCTCCCAGGAATGTGTCTGTAGGATGGCAGCTACTGCTTCAGGAAGCAGAAAGAACCACTTGCACTTGTTGCAATGTAATCTCCATTCCCAGCCTCTGTCACAGACTCAGTGAGACATTGCCCATTTCTGGACAGAAAAATTTAATTAAATTAAGCTTGCTGAAAAGCCTTACAGTGGCTCCACTCTCACAGCCCTTTGTTATCCAAGAGAAATATACAGGCTTCCTCTGTCAAGTTCCTTTAAAAAACAGATACAGGATAACATATCTGGTTTTAAACCAGTCCCAAAGTCTTGAAGGGTGTTGTTTATGTATCACAAATCAAAGGAAGGGGAACACAGAACCACAGAAACAACAGCACCATTGTGGGTAGACCTATTGGGGCATTGCAGAGAACAAAATGACAGACATGAAAACAAACTAACAGGTGAGATGCACAAAATACCCGGCATGTTGAGAACAATACAATTTCTGCAGGGGAGAATGGGGAGCAAAGTCAATTAGGCAGAAGTTACTGTACAACAAAGATGGAAGAGATATTGCAATTCTCCCAAGTGACTGGGATACTGAGCATTTTCCATAAGATTTACAGAAACACAGAGTGAGGACATCAACTTGACTGGAAGGATGAAGACCGAACTTCCTTTTGCTCTCCCTTTCTTTGACCAAGTACAAAGCCAGGAGAAAGGGAGAGGCATAAGAGGGCTGGCAAAGCTCTGCTTCATCTGCTGATCTTTCATCTTTATTTCTGTTCTAGAACAAGAAGAGAATGAAAGTTCATGTTTCTTGAGTAGACTGAGCAAAGTGTGGTACATTTTCCCTGAATCTTTGTAATCAATGAGTCTCCAAGATGAAGAAACAGCAGCTGTTCAGCTGCTTGAAGCAGCCGTCCACTTTTGGCTCTTCACTCTTCTCACATGACAAACCTACAGCCAGTTTCGCATGCTGCTTCCCATAAAAGAGAGCTGTTTTTATAGACTCATTTTTCAAAGCATTACCCCAGAACAGAAAATAACTCTACTTAAAATGAAATTTTGTTTTAACATACCATGTGATTAATTTGCTTTTGTTTTTCTAATTCTTTTTTTATAACGTAGAACAGAAGTCTACCACACTGATCTCCCTTTGACAACAAAATATTGTTGCAGATATATAAAGTATGGTGGGTAGGCTTGAGAAACAAAACATTGCCATTATTTTCTAATCTCTCAAGGATCTTTATGAACAACACAACACAATCTGCATTCAGACAAATCACTTGATTCAGTAGATTCAATCTAGGCAGCTCCTCCCACTCCCACTGAATGCCTGAACTGTGGAATGTATGTCCTGCTGACTCACAAAAAAATTAGCAGATCAGTGAAAACAAAAGCTATGCTACACTATGCAAGGAAAGTGCCAAACCCTGCTGAGGTTGCCTAGCAGAAAAATGTTTTATTTGATATGTAATATAGTTAGCTGCACACACTTTGCATTAAGAAAATGAATCCCAGATAAAACTGGTGTTGTCTGGAAGAGAAAGAATTTGAAAGTGAAACAGAAATGAAATGAACCTCGAAAATAAACTGTATCAAGAATTAATTTGAAAGTATAATGGTGCATGGGTACCACTATCACTACCAGAGATAGATGCTGCTCGATCTAAGGTCTAAGCAAGAAACAATCACCACCATAAGGTCTTCTATCCATTCTTCTTCTATCCATTGTTGAATGGATACGATAACATTAATGTAAGTGTTACAATAATCATCTACTAAAAAGCTGTGCTAACAGTGTCTGTCTCTTTCTGCTCCAGTTTGTAAAAAAAATTAAAATAAAAAAATTGTTAGCAAAGTGGGCCTTTTTGCAGTCTGCTCCTCTTCATTGGGTAGGATCTGAAAGCAGAAATTTATTAACATACTATCACAAACACAAAACATATCTCTGGCAGAATACCAACCCAACAAAATTTAGTGGTGGTTTCAAAAAAGCATCTGTGCACAACAGTACTGACCTTAGATAACTTCAGAGTCTTGAGTGGGGGTTCATGGTCCACCAAAGATCCCACCCTAATAAAACATCAATCCAAAGCTACAGGAATGAAAAGCCTACACTCTGAAGTGTCATTAAATACTGAGGGTGACTTAAGCTCAGACCTGCAACTGTAGGTCTGGCTGGTTTCTACTACTGATAAAAGAACTACCACCACTGCCTCTTTAAAGAGAGTGATTAAATGTCCTCTCCAAAAACTGCATTTGGAAATAAGAAAAAAACCCAATTGTTTAACAAAGGTATTGCATTTAATATCTGCATGAACACTGTCAATTGGACAGCATTATTTTCCATTCAATGAGGAACTTGGCATTCAAGTCTGGCATTAATTTTGAAAAGTCTGGTTCCATCTTTGCCAGTGCCTTCTTTACGTGACTGAGTCCGTCCCCGTCTGCGCTTTCCCCAAAACCACAGATTTTCTCCCCAGAACAAATGACGTATTGTTGTCAGAATTTCATGCAGTATCTTACACCAGCATCAGCAAGCCTGAAAGCGTCCAACAATCTGTCTCTGTGAGAGTTTAGAGTAAATTCATGCACAGGAACTGAAATGCGCCATTCATTCCAGGCATAACAGAAATTGTTGTGTTCCTCCCAGTGGGTAACTGCACTGGGAGCTAGCAATGAATGGGATTAGATGGGATAATCACCACTAAAATAAGCAGACCCAATGGCTTTATTGGGATGCTGTCCAACATGCCAGCAATTAATTGAATACAGGAGGTGACTAAGCTACTCTACTTCCAAACTATATAAATAAAATGCAAAATTAATTCAGATTGAAGCAGTCCTTGAGAGCCAATGGACTTGCAAAGCTTTGTGCTGTTTCTGAATTTAGGCCACAGTTATCACAGCAATACACTGAGGAGAAACTGAAAATGTTTTTCTTCAACTGCCTATTGTTTGGGTAGTTTATGTCTACCAAAATGGCTTTGGATAGCATCTGCGGCTCCCATTAGCTTCACAGCTGAACAAAAAAATCCCTCATGACACTATAAAACACAATGTAAGACACAGAACTAATTCTGTATGGTTCTGCATGCACTGGGCAATCCAAATGTACACAAAATTGCAGAATTAAACGAGTTACACTGCAGTACTTTGGTAACTTTACTTTGTTGGTTAATTGTTGGGGTTTTTTAAATTATTTTTTTAGTTGTGCTGGTTTTACCTGGGGTAGAGCTGATTTTCTTCCCAGCAGCTGTTATGGGGATGTGTTTTGGATTTGTGCTGGAAATGGTTGATAATTCAGGTGTTTCAGTTATTGCTGAGAAGTGTTTGAAGAGTCAAGGCCTTTTCTGCTCCTCACCCCAACCCACAAGTGAGTGGGCTGGGGGTGCACAAAAAGTTGGAAAGGGATGCAGCTGGGTCAGCTGACCCCAACTGACCAAAGGCATGTCCCAGACCATGTGGATCATGCTTAGCAAATAAAGCTGGGCAAGAAGGAGGAAGGGAGAAAATTTTGTATCACGGTGTTTGTCTTCCCAAGTCACCAGCACGCCCTGCTCTCCTGGAGATGACTGAACACCTGCCTGCCCATGGAATGTGATGGATGAATTCCTTGTTCCATGTTGCTCATGTGCATAGCTTTTGCTTCACCTCTTCAACTGTCTTTATCTCAGTCCATGAATTTTCTCACTTTTCGAATTCTCTGCCCCATCCTGCCCCAGGGGACAGTGAGTCAGTGGCTGTGTGGGGCTTGGTTGCCATCTGGGGTTAAACCACGACATTAATATACTAACACAGAAATACCTCCAGGGTGAGAACTGAAATTGTCTTTCTACAAGGTCATTAAGGCCCTTGGCTGCTCATAACAGGAACGGTTCCAGATTTTATTTATACGTTCTGAGCCAGATCTGTACTTTATAATCCTAGAGTTTTCAGATTACTTTTTTTTTATGACTCTGGACATGGGAAAGGAAGGGTTTGGATAGGGGGGTGGGGAAATAGGAGAAGACAATTTTGTCTTTCAAATATTATGAAACTCAACTTGTTCTGCAGAGCTGCTAATTTTCCTATTTGTTCTGCACTCAGCTACAGGAACTTGCTTTGCTTAACAATGTCTACATTCAAAGCTGTTATCTTTCAAGTAGAGTCTCAGATTTTTACAGACAAGGTGCTCAGATGTCAACAGCAGAGGAAGGATGTATGAGATTTGATACGTTTCAAATACACGGGAAGTTAATATTTCTTTTAAGGCAGCATCCCTTCTGCCTCTCTGGAGGAACCTGTCTGTAGATCCATTGTGTTTTAAGCACAGGCAGTACAGATACAACAAGAACTGATTCCACATTATTTCCTGACACGTCAGTCTTCTGGATCTTTACTTTCATCACTGCTCTAGCTAGCAGCCTAGCTTATCTTATTTTCCCAATATCTATCAAAGGCAACTTTATTCAGATCACTGCCTAACAGGAACAGAGAGGAAAAATGAGCCTCAGCAGGTACTGCTGTAAGTGTTTCAGCAATGCTGGTACCTCAGTGTAATTACAAGATGGCAAAATGCTGTTTGCAGTAGACCTCTCATATGTGACAGACTGTGCTTTCTGTAAGATGTCGAGGCTCCTTTTTGTGTCAGTTTGCTGTGTGGCAGCTCAGTGCTGCATGAGAACAAGGGATGCACGGATCAGATCGTGGGATCACAGCGCCGTGTTAGCTCTGTGCCTGTACCTGGGTGACTTTGTCAATAGAATGACTGGAGAGAACTTTCAGAGCTCACATAATGTGGCATCATGAAGACATACAATCCCTCACACTTCAAAAATAACTCATTTGTTTTCAGGAAATAGAAGAAAGAGAATCAGACTTTTCAACGGGGAAGTCTTTAGAGTCCAAATCACACTTTTTTCATCTTTTCATGATTCTGACTCTTTAAAGGGACAAATCTCTTCAGACTACAGCTCTCCTTATGCATAAGGCTACTCTGAAATCTTCAAATAAGATGATAACTACCATGTTTCAATTTAATTAAAATAGAGGAACCCATGAAAGATGGTGGCAGGAAAGAAGAACAAGCATTTACATGGTAAAGAAGAATATATCTATCTTCATATCTTTTCTAGGCCTGTTTTATTTCTTCCCCTCTGGTTTTATTTTCCTTCCTCTTTTCTTGGCCTATATTACTTTTTTGCTCCATGTTATACACAGCAATAGTATCTCCTGCAAAGGTAGGAGAGCAAAGCAGAGCTGGAAATAACTTTAGACTTCTCCTTTTTAAATACTGGTCTGGTTCTGATTTTTCCTTCCATTTCACTGCTTTATTGCCACCAAATATTGGCTTTGTAAATAGAGAACTGGGAATTTGAAGTTAAGCCCATGTACCAGGGAAAGCTTGCTTTAATATGTTAGTAAGAGAAAACTTTTCTTTTTTAGATGGCCCAAGGGTATTTTCCTAGTCGACAGCTGGCCTAGTTACCATGGAAAACAGAAGAGCTGGAGGGCAGGCACAGTAGGAAAATGAGGCAGAGACCTACATGAAATTGGGTTGGCTTAGTTTGCAGAGGCTTGGTGAAATTAATCTCTCACTTCAGACACCTTGTTGCTCTTTCATTGCTGGGAATAGACATAGAGTTTCATCTAGGTTTAAAAGTCCATCTCAGCTCTGCTGAGACATGTTCAGCTGTGGGACCAGGTCTGAATAAACTTTTGAATAAAGTAAAATCCCTTTTAATGAACCCTTGACCAAGAAGGTGTTACTTCTTAAGCTTTTACCAAAGAAATCTTACATCCCTCTCTTCAGATCAAACTGAATTTTAACCTTGGTTTCAAAAGCCATGTATTTTAATGTCAGAAGAATTTTAGGCAGATATGAGAATGAAAATCCATCCTGAATTTTACTTGATAGGTAACCTTGGCAAAATTATCTTATTTCTCTGTGCTTCTGTTTTGTTTTTCAAAAGCGGAGAGAATTATTTCTCATAGGCTTTCCACAGACTGCTGTGTTTGTGTCTAAGCTGCTCTTATGCCAGAGGTAAATGCCATTGCAAATAGGTCTTTTTAACAACATTGCCACCTCCTTCCCACGTGGGAACCCATCTAGCCAGCATCTTTCAATCATATGGGAGCAATAACAGCCCCAGGCATTTTTTTTGCTCGTAAGAAAACAGAATTAAGATTCAGTTGTTGTGATAAAAAGTCCAGGTCTGGTTCCAAGATTCACAATCACATTTGTGGAAGTATTATTGCAGCAAGCAGATGTCATATTTCCATATGTCCCGAGTCAGGTAAAGAGTGGAGCGAGCTCTCCAGGGGCAGTCAGTGCATTGGCAGAATAAATATAGATCAGCCATCTGACACAGAATGCTCCTGGGACTTTGATGCTCCCTGGCTCTGCTCTCGGCATCTTTCTTGCCCTCAAAGTGCTGTTGTTGTGCTCAGTCCATGTGAGGCTGCAGCTGGATGGAGGACTGAGATGCAGAAATCCCATCTTTCCTCTCCTCTCCCACCATATACGTGCTCAGTGAATACCCCATAACCAGCCACATTTCTTCCTAGATGTGTACTCTGCTGACAGACCAACAATCTGTGCCTGCCAAAAATTAATATGGGTAAGTGCCAGATTTTTTCTACAAGCAATACTCATGGGGTAGCAGCCATGGGTGAGCCAGGCAAATTATTGTTTAAATCACCTTTAAATTGCTGGTTTAAAAACTCCCAATACCAAAGCTAAGCAACAGCTGAAGACAGCACGTGCCAGCTTTGAATTGATGCAAAAAAGATTTAAAATGGGGTATCCTTTGAACAAGGCTCCATTTACATCCCATGACCAAGCAATGTCCTTCTGAGTGACACCCAAAAGAAAGCATTGGCAGCTCAGGAATGTTTGCCACCGTGGCTGCTTCAAACCACTTTGACAAACTGCCCTATCCACAGAAGCACATACATGAGATCTGAGTCACTCAAAAGCTGGCTAAGCAGTGCCTATTATAAAAGTTTAATGAAATTAAAGTGCTTCTCTGGATAGAAATCATCACACCCACTGAATGACACTGTGGAGAAGGTTAAGTAGAAGAATAAATACTGACTTTTAATACCAGACTCAACAAAGGAAATGTTACAGAAACATCGAAATCTTGTTTACTGTTTGACCTTTGCCATGCCCAGTGCTCACAGGAAAATTATTGCAAATGGCAGAGGTTTTTTTCCCAGACAGAACCCCACTTCCCTTCCTGATGTACAAACAAGGTCTTCCTTCAGTTAAAAATGTATAATGTGGTACAATACTCATGATGAGGCACTGTTCTTTCAGTTAATACAAGCCAATGAATTTGACTGTGGAAATCCCTGTTCAGTCCCTTCTTCATTAGCCAAGATGGCAGCTGCCACACCAAAGCTAATGAGCCTGATTAATATCAATTCAATAAATTAATTTTTTTTTCCAGACATCAGATAATTTTGTACTAATCCAGACATTTATACCGATTTAATATCAGTCGACATAACATAATTTCTCATTTAACACTAATTGAAAACTACTGGTTTCTTATTCTAAAGAGCATTTGCTGTCACTTATAACTTATGGCTTTTTATAAAGCTATTTTTCAAATAATATCATCATTGAATTTTATGTTTTCTGCCTAGCTGCAGAACCTTTATATGCAAGCATGTGACTGGTGATGTGGGAAGAATGGAATAATCAGGTAATTTCTCTTAAAGGTATTTATTTTTAACAACTTTCCTTCATATTTTCCATTATATCTTTGTAAAAGGACTGATTGAAACAAATGAACAAAAGAAAAAAGTCTTCATTTAAGCAGTGTTGAACTCAGCCCCTCTAGCTATTTTTTTTCCCTTCTAAATAATTTTGGGTTTGTTCAGCTTGCCTTCAGGCTTGGTTTCTTCAGATACTACAGAAGAAAGAGCACATCTCTATTTCTGTGCCATTTGCTTGTATTATAATGTAAACAAATGTCTATCCTGTGGGTTTCACCATGACATTCTTTCAGCTGAACACCACCTGTGTGGAGCACTGCAGAAAGTTATCAGTGAAAGTCTCCATCCAAGAGATGGCACCTACTACAGAACTGGTTATTTGGAAAACACTCATAACATTCTCAATCCTTCCAAAGGTGAGAGCACCCTTTGTGCAAGCCCTTCTCTAAGGACTGTCCTGGCTCAAGGACTGAAGGACTGTGGAAATAGAAACAGTAAAGAAGCAAAGACATTTGCAGAATTCTTTTGCAATGTACAGGAACCGGTAAATGATGTCAGGAGGGACCTCTGAAGGTCCCCTGCTCTGGCCCCTGTTCTAATCAGAGCTAGCTCTGATATTGGATCAGGTTGTTCAGAGGGCCTGCCCCTGGAAGCAGGTTGGGAGCATTCCTGGGACAGCAGAAGGAGCAGCGGTGCAACTTGACCATATGATGATGGGTGCCCAGAGCAAGAGGAGTTTCAAAAGACATGACCCAGCGAGAGGCAGGCCTGTCATTCAGCCAGGAACATGAATAAGTGTGCCAAGAGCTGCTTTTCTAAGTTCTGAGTGTCAGGCTGGTCTGTCTTCAGTCCCATGAACCACACTGAAACTGGAGGGCAATTTCTGGCAAGCAATTCAAGCCAGGGCCCAGCTGTCACAGGAACAGCAAATATCTCAAAATTCCTGTGATATAGATTAATTTTAGGCTAGGAAAAAAGACTGCACATTACTCTTTACACTGTCTAAACCACGTCTGTCAGAACTACCCTTGTGTATAAAATAGCAGAGATTGGGCTTTTGCCTATAGCACTGCCTGGGCAAAATCCTCTTATGTCTTTGCAGTGAACAAAATGTAAGGGCTCCATTCTCTGAATGAACAACTGACTATTTACCACTCTTTGGCCCCAAGTCCTCCAGGTTCTCAGAGAAGTTATGTGAGGCAAAGGAGGACAGTTCAATCAGCCTCAGGATTTGTGGGAAGTGATCAAGTACGAGTCTCCAGGGGCTTTTCCAAAAGGAGAGTTGATGTCTGTTTGTTTTCTAGAATCTGTAACTTAGACTGAGACAGAGGCACAGAGAGGTTACATTTCTAGGCACAGGGGTCTTCAGGGGAACATACAGCAATGTAGGAATCAAAATTACACTATACAAGAAGGGTAGAGTAGTGGCACAGGTTATATTTGGGAATAATGCTTTTTTATGGAACTGATTCTAGATCTCCCAGTTCTCTTGGGAAGTCACCTGAATCTGAACTTAAGTGCTGGTAAAAAGGATTATTAGAACACAGCAGAGCCATGTTACTTACAGTACTACTTATATTTGCTCTCCTCTTGCTTTTCTGCATCCTTCCTCCTACAAAAATATTTTGTTTGCTGTCCTTTAGTCCCTCAGTGATCACTCTTTGCTCTTTGCCTGCCTAAAGCATATTTTGTGTCACTTAAATCAGATCCACATTTAAACAATTGGAACATGGTGGCAATTTCTCCTTTCCCAGACCAGTGAACACTGCTCAGACTTCTGTTTCTAGGAGAAGAGTTGGGATCTTGAAGCAGAATAGACAGAGGTGTTTGCAGAGGCAGGTGGAGGGAATTCCCAGTTTCAACGCTTTCCACTGCCAGAATCTCACTCCTTTGCACATTACATCCTCTACCCACCTCCAAGTGAATCTAGAAGAATCTTGGGAATGAAGTGGAAGGAGGTCTTGGGGGAACAGTTATTTTAATTTCACTGGATGACAGACTGTGAACAATTGCTGGGGGAGGCTGAACATGAAAACTGAGCACTTATGTAAGGGAAAAAACTTTTTTTTTTTTAATCTACTTGGATATAAGCCTTGCTACACAAGCTAGAAAAATCAAGTGTAAGAAGCATAAAACAGGATTTTATTGAGAGATATGTTGAAGGTGGCTTTGCTGTTTACACTGAAATACTTAAGAGTCACCCTTTATGTCCAAGGATTTGAGCTCTACAAACCACTTAGTAGATAAGAAAGGAAATCTCATTTTGTGAAAGAGGGAGAGTGCTGATTTGAAAGGATCATCCACCTGTGTATGTGCCACTATTCAAGTATTTTGTTACTGTGCTATATTATTATAATACCTATACTACCTCTAATGCTGACAAAAGATATTAGCTTTATTTCCACCTCTGTTTATTCACACCACAGAACCTTCACCACTCTAGAGCTGCTCCACTGTGCTTTGCTTGCACAGCTTGCAGCCACTTTTGAGCCAGAAAGCACTCAGCCAGCACATTATTTTTCTACTGTCCACTAAATCCTGAACTAGAAAAAATCCTGAGTATAAAAAAGAATGAATAGGAACAAATTTGTATTCACCATTTAAAATTTCCAGTGGAGGTAATTTGCACTAGCTCTTTGAAAGATAGACAAATGAAAAACAATAGCTACTCCAGCACTGAGGCTTTGACCAAATTTACAAACAAATAATTTCCTATATATATGCTACCTGCAGTTTATCCCACTTAAAACCCGCACTACACTTCATAACACTTTTTTTAAACTTCTTTTTAGATTTTTTTCCTTAACATAAGGTTTTCCCTCAAGTAAGAGCCAGCAGCAAACAGCAGCCAGGCAACACACTGCAGAGGTGAGATACCAATGGTATTTCAAAAATTAGTATGCCTAAAAAGATGGTGTGTTTTCAAGCTAAGAAATAAGACAACCTATTAACGGAATAGGATTGAGCAACTAGGATGAACACCAAGAGAGGGAGATGTACCTGAAATAACAAACTTTGCATTAGCGATTGTCTTAAAACATGAGTTGTATATCTAAGTTGAGTTGGAAGCATGCTGGTGACTTGCTTCAGAACGGATGGGATGATTTACAACAATGGAGAGGGGAAGGTAAATAGTTCAAAACAGCTCAGTGTGGTTACCTCAGCCACAAGTGTCTGCTTTCACATCTCCAGTGACAAGCAGAAGAATCAGGACTTTTTTGACAAGCTATCTGAATGTTTGCATCTAAGCTCCACGTTTCTGTGAAAAGATTTTATTTTGATGAACATTTAAAAAAAAAGTCAGTGAAAAATTCCTTGCTACTTTACATTACTCCGTCAGCCACCCACCTTTGATACAATATTGTGATAACTCTGAATGCCTTTACATAGGAATAAAGGCCCTTCGGAGACAAAATTCAGTTCTTGTAGCCTGATTTTCTTTCTGCAACAAAAAATAATGTGCTGAACTTTACCAAACAGTATCCTGCGTATTTGACAGACACCACAGAGAAAGCTAAAGGACAATTCAGCTGTCTGTCATTTGGCAGAGATGCCTATGCCTTGTATGACCCATTGGGTGGAATTTTACAGGTTTTAGATTTGGAAGGAATCTTAATTATTTTAGATTCACTGGTCACTTTTGGTTGTTTAATTCAAGGGCCCAACATATACCAGTTGCAACCAAGTGGGCTCTTTGCCAAAAGAACACTGAAGGGGACAACATGACACAATGGTCCCTTGAATAATTCTCTTGCTTAAAAGGAGGTTATCACAACATCACAGCAATGTTGTTCAAGCAAAAGAGCCACACAAAAACAACTCATCTGACAGCTCTTTCTTTCCTCTCTCAAATGATTTTTAATTTGGTCGCCATCCAAATGACATCATTCTGATTACAGACTAATATACCATTGAGTATGAGTGAGCATTCTGAAAGCAATTAATATTTAGGGAGATATTTTCAAACAGTAAGGGCTTTATGAGTTTAATCCTGAAATAGTCATCACCTGAAAACACCTAAACATGCTGAATTATAGGAATTCTGAACTGTTATGCTGACAGGACCTTTTATCAATCCTTCCCCTCTGCTGCCTAGAAATAGTCTTTTATTTTAGTTAATTAATTTATTTATTTTAAAATGTGTTCATAATTATATTTGGGGTTCCATTAGGGAATTCTTTTCTAAGAAAAATTACCCAAAATTGAAGAAAAATTACAAAGTAATTTTCTGCTAAATCATGCACTGATGGAACATATTCAACAATGTCTCATTCATTATTCTATTTTTTCTAATGTTTCAGTTACTTAGGCAAAGGTCCAAGGCCCAGTTTTCATGCTGGTGCAGAGTAATGACTAAACCTAGAAATATTAACCACAGAAAACACACAACTGACAGCAACATTAAGCCAACCAATAACTCATTACACTGGGTGTCCTGTATCCACTTGAAGCCTCTCTCTGTTTAATCATACTTTTCCTTAAAGTTCTCACTGACAGTGTTCAGAAATAGGAATGATTTGCAAACTCCAGCCTGTCAGACCAGGCTGTGATCAACGGCCTAACTAGAAATGAGTACTCCAAACACATCAGTCCAGGGAAATCAGGGCCTGAACTACATTTATTCAAGTCATGAGGCAAAAACTTTGTGTTCCAAGAAAAATGGATTGAAAACAACTCTCTGGGGTAGCTCAAGTCAAATTTTGTCAAAAATTGGTTCAAACAGCTATAGTTAAAACACAAAAGCTTGCTAAGCTGGAAAAAGACCTGGAACAGAGAAAGACTTCTAAAATGTTTTACATAATGTGATGCAATTTTGAAACATCTGCAGATTCATTTTGAGTACAATAATTGCCATTTGTAGCAGAACAAAAGTTTCATACAAAGGAAATAAATTTAATTTTTTCTCCAAATATTCACAAAATGCAAAACCTGAAAGTGAAATCATGAAATGCAACTAAAATAAAATTTTTTTTAGATGCTACATCTGAAAAATTTGCAGTGAGGCATCCTCTCCCACTATTTCACCTGGGCACTCAGAATCACTGCAGCACAGAAGCAGCCCTCTGGAGGACCCCTCTCAAATGCAGGGTTGCTCTGGGCTGCAGCGGCAGCATTTCACCAGTGAAACACAAGAGCAGCTGCTCAGCTGAGAATCACAGGAGATTCTGTCCATGCTGTTCTCTTTTCAGAGAACAGATGAAGCTGAGGCTTCATCTTTACAAAATCATTACAACCTGATTTGGGAAATTTGCATCATCATCCTTAAATTGCAGCTACTGTTATTTATGATTTGGACATTTCACATTATTGAAGTTGGCCACTCAATATTGGCCACTCCGTATTGGCCTAGCCTAAAGAAACTTTCAGTGTAAAGAAACTACTTCTAGGGTTAGATTCAGGCATCTTTTTACAGTAGCTTTGCACAGTAAGAAAAATCAAAATAATTCCACATCCTTCAAATTCCAGACTGAAAATTATCCATGTGAAGCGACAGAGCTAGGTGAACTGACTTATTACTACTCTGGATTACATCCCCAAATGTCCCTCTGGGACAAGCAAAGGCTGTGTGAGGTATCCATGAGGAAAGGTTTTGTTTTTGAAAGAAGCAACAATGAAATAATTTTAATAGGAGAACAGAAGAAAGGCACAGATGAAAGCTGCGTGTGACACCTGCACAGAACCCTGCTCGGAATCCCTTCCTTGGCAATGCCCTCTCTGCTTCCTCAGAACTGCTCAGCTGCACAGGGGAGGCACTGCAGCATCACAGCCCAGCATCAGAGACACTGTAGGAGACCACCACAGTGCTCTGTGCAATCCTTCCTACAGAGCCCATCCAAAAGGCAAACCCATCTTGCACATTCAGCTGCATTACTGGAGGGGTTGGGACAGACAGAACTTGAAGCTTGTAGGGAGTTTTCTGGCACAGCTGAAAAGCAGATTTGTCAGCTCCAGAATTTTTAACTGTAAAAGGAGCCAAACGCAAAATAAATCAGAGAAGCCATGTTGGCACAAACAATGTACTGAAAAACATTTCCCTTAGTGCTACTTTATAAATCATGAAGCAGCTAAAAGGATTAAAGCTTTGCAGAAGTCTGTCACCTTTTCTAGTTTATCTTTGCTGTTCTAAGTAGGTTCACTTGTGCACGAACACAGGGGTGTGTTTTTTCATTACAGTAACACGCACTAATAACTGGCATTTACCTTTTATGCTTCACTTGACAATGTTAATCCTCCTTGAATATGACTTTTGGCATGGAATTCCCTCTGTTCCAAAGGTGGGACACACACAGGGTTATCTCTATGTTCAGTAACTTATTTAGTGCAGCTGAGTATTTGCCTGAACCAATAAAATTAATGATGCTTCACTCCATGCTCACACTGATATATGATCACCAGGGTACCTCACCTCTTCCCTTTCGTGCTTGCACAGGATGTGGAAAAACACGCAGCATTCCTAGATTTCTACACATTCGGGAACATGCTCACTCTACTAAGAATCACTGAAATAATTAAAAACAGACACATGCACAACTATGCTATTTATTTCCTTTTTCAGTGACTCATCAGATTCTCTCATATTCACTAAATTACAAAAAAGCATGGCTTTGTGCTTTAAGAATTTTTAAACTGATTTCTTTCTTAAAAAGCTGTAATTTTTAACAGTGTGGGAAAACTAACTCCCTCTTTATATTTTAAATGTTAAAATGTCATACTTAGATTCTTTGTTAACCTTTCCCAAGTGTGTTTCCAATTTGATTTTTTAATTCTTTGAAATTTATTTTCATTTTCCGTTTTGTTAGAATTTTGAAAGTTTAAAATGTTGCCCCACAGTCCTCTAGTCCTCCAGCTAGCACCTCCTTTAACCAATTCCAGCTGAGGTCAAAGATGGTTCACTCCTCTGTCTTCAGAGATGGCAAAAAGTGACTCTAAAATACTAAGTTTCTTCTTAAAAATCTAAAATGTGAATGTAAGATGTGGTTTTGTTGATTTAAATATACTGTTTTCTCATTAAGTCTGTAACTACTAAAGGTCAAACCCAACAGCTGTTGCTTCTTCACAACAATCTCTTTGTTTCATTTGACATCACCTTTTTCTAATACTGGAGTCTGAGAAAATGGAAAGTCTGTAAATTAGGAAACAAAATAATTATCTGTCTGCTTTACAAGGCAATAACCCAAGGCCCACACAGCTAATAATGAAGCACTTAGCACAGAAGTTGTCTGAAACATTATCTCACACAAATAATGCTCTAATGGTGTTATTTACTACACCCATATGTAACTACAGAAAAACCAAATTATTGGCATTACATAAACAAGAGTTGTGATTTCAGAACTAAAATCCCAAGGTGTGATCTATGGTTGAGGTTCTCTGCAGTCCAAAACACAATGACCACATCAAGTACTCTGACTTCCAGTGAAATTCACAACCACCACTCAGTTGAATAGAACTAAGTACTTGGACTGGCTATTTCCATACAGGTTTAAAGTCACACACATGATTAAATGTGTTTTGATTCTGCTCAGTAAGGAGGACCAAATTAACACGAAAACAGGAACAGGCATCTTTTGTATTTACATTCATGTCATTTTAATGGGCTGGGGTTTTCAGCCTGCTCTGCACAGCTATTTAGGAAGTTCATTTACTAATTAGCAGGCTTGATAACTTCTGACTGTCAGAGAAAGAGATGATAATGCAGGAAGAAAAAGATCTGGAGGATGGTCATCTGTTTAATGTTCAGCTAATTAAGAGTGTTGGACAAATGAGTATCCACTAGATTTATTCCATCTTTTGAACACTTTAAGTAAATTATGGATTATGTAGACAGGTTTTGACATTTAAAAATATATTTCCTTTCAGAAAATATGAAGCAATTGTTCCACTGCTGAAGTGATGAATGAAACAGTGGTAATGATTTTGCAGAAGAAAGCATTGAGGCAGAAACCTCCCAATATCAAAAAATGTAATTGGGGTATTTTTAAAATTTTATACGTTGCTTATGTTCTTTCTGCTTCTTACAGTCCTTTTTCTGCATATATAGAAAAAGAAATAAAATATTATGTTTTAGCCATGAAATCAATAGTCTGATTCACATTGTTTCCAGTGTGCTGCATTCCACCAAGTTCCTTTTTAATCTCACTTTCTTACTTTTCTACAAGACGTGGACTTGGAAAAGATAGAAGACTACTCCCTGTTCTCTTGTCAATCAACATGTAGCTTAGAAATGCCAAAAACTAGGAAAGTTCTACAAAGTTTTAGTGACTTAGAAGACAAACTACAAAAGGACATTTTGACTTCAGCAAGATTTTCACCTGACTTCTTCTTTTCTTGAGCTAAACAAACCAGATTCTCATGCACCGGCAAAATTTACAAACACTCCCACTCTTCCATGACGGTGGAATCTGTTCCTTAGCACCACCTTCAAGCAGCTGCCACAGATCCTGGAGGACACTGTGTTTTCCCCCATTATTCAATCCTCCTGTGGAAGGCATCCATCTGTGAAACATTCTCCTGGCCACCTGCTGCCCCAGCCAGCTGTTCTGATTCCGCCCTGCAGCTGCCACCTGTGACAGCAGCCAAAAGCCAAAAACACTCAAGCAAGAGGAAAATCGACTGGCAGGGCGCCAGGTGGATTAAAACTCCAGCACAAAAGCTGACAAAAACCCACCTGTGTGTGAAACATCAAGTAGCAAGGAGGTAAACAGCAGCTTTCAGCGAGTAGAAGGGCCCAAAAGGGCTCAGCAGGTTTCTTTCCCCTCAAGTAAATTTTTGTGCTTCGCTAGAACCAGTTTAATAACTTGTCGCCATAGCTCCAGGGAATGGGGAAACTTGCTCCAGCCTTCTCGCCTCCCAGGAGCTCTGGTGGGACTAGCACCAGAGAGAATGTCTAGAAGGTAGTGTGATAATTCTCCATGTCTCATGGACATTGGGAAGTCCTGAAATAAGACTGGAATGGGATTTAAGTGGTACACGAGCCCTGTGCTGGCACAGTATGCATGGGCAAATTTTAGTCTCCTTGGGAAGGGGAGGGCATTCAGAAGGACCAACGGGGAGCTAAAACACTGATGGATGCAGATGGCCCAGACTCTTGGAGAATTTAGAGAAGGGAAAAGACACAAATGATAAGAAAAACCCCAAACATTCAAACAGGGTGTAAGATCCTTCTCATTCTCAATAGCAGAATGAATGGAACAAATCTGCCACAGATACAAGCAGAGAACAGACTGAAACTATCCTGATTCACAACAGCTGAAGATATGTCCCAAGAACGAATATTCTCTCTGTTCTGTCCACATTTGCCAGTTACTGCCCCATAATTTTTAAATAAAATCTTCAGGCAAACTTATCACTGCTTGATGAAAAGAAACTAGCAATTTACTATCCAACATTAATATTAAAAAGGTGATGAGATGGTACACCACTGTTGGGTAGCTGCTTATCTCTGACCTGCAGGGAAATTGAGTCAATTGGAAATAATTGACATCTTATTATAAATAGTATTTTTTATTGGAATAAGTTAGCGTTGACCGTCACCACCTTTTCCAGTAATTAATTTCTAGATTTACAATAGAATCGGAAAACGTGGAGGTTAAAATCAGTTGAATTTTCCCCTGTGGCTCTTGAACCACTTCATCAGTTTTCTATGTTGCATTAGCCTTCTTTTCCAAGTTTTATTTTGGGCAGGTACAGTGTGCACATTGTTATATTATTTAACAGTAGAATGCTAATGTCATTTATTACAATTTAAAATAAATACAAACTTGTTACTAAATTTTTTTTTTACCAGTCCTTGCTTCTTGATAGCTAATTTGGTAATGAAACAGAACGTCACACTTGAGAATAAAAGATAACCTAATCACATTTCTTAAAAGAATTTATGTGAGTGTAAGTGCACACGTACTCCCCACATTATTAAATCATTGAACTTCTTTTAAAAGTCATTTTAGAAATAAGTGGAAGAGAACCTCTGTTTTCCCTTACTTTTATAATGACTGAAATTTAATTTGTGAAAGAAAGCTTTTATTAATTATTTAAGACTTTATTAATAAAAGCCACGAAATTACTGGTAAACTTTGTAAATAGAATTTATGGCTTGGGAAACTGCCTTTTAAAATATGGGAACAGGAATATGAGTAATTACATAAATTGGATTGTTAGGTAGAAAACAGTTTACTACTGAAGAACATGGTGGAGCAGAGTAACCAAAAAAAGCCCCTAAGTGTATATGATGAATACAAGCAGCAAAATTTAAAGAAACGTTTGCCACATTTATGCTCTCCATTTAGATTGAAACATTTGAACCAAACACTTTAATAAAAGAGGTACCCAGCATGACCAAGGCTACTACCAGCTGAAAGTCAGTGAGCCTTGAGAAATAACCTACTTGATGTGGATGTAGTTACCCTATCCATTAAGTTGTATATAAAATAAATTCATTTTGCCACTTTACATTGCACTGTGCCAGATAACCATATATATTATTAAGGATAGAATACCTGCTCTGTATTACCTGAGATTATAATATTAGCTTGAGAAAATATGGGGGAAAATAGGGATTTGCACTGTGAAGTAAAGAGGAAGAAGACTGCAGACAGTAATTTTTCTTCTGATAAGAAGAGAGGAGTTAAAGAAAACACAGGCAAACTAATGATGATCCCCTGTCCACTGAACCCTAGATATAATTTCTAATTGTACAGGAAAACTACCAACTCTTAGGGCATATTTAAGAACTTCAGACTGGATATTTTATATCCAGTATGGCTAAGTTTAATATTAGTAGAAATTGTCTCGGGCGTATTTCAGGCACTGTCGAAAAATGGCTTGCTAAATGTGGCTCCTCTTTATTTGAAAGATATGCTCATTAAGCACATTATCCTACTCATTTCAGTAAAACAAACACATTAATAATTCTGTTTTATCCCCACAAACACTTCCAGAGACCATGCAGGTATGAAAGTATTATTTATGCTCTTCCCAACCCCACAGTTCATCAACCAAATGACTACATTTCAAATTGTTTTCTTTCCTTTGCAGGGAGGAAAGCTTTGGTTCGAGGGATCTGAACCAGCTGAACTGTAAATGAAAGCTCAGTTCATCCATCATTACTAAAGAGGGAAGGAAAAAAAAAATAAAACACACCAGAGTTTGATTTTCAGATCTCAGGGCAGATGTTGAGACATCAGAAAGCCACGTTCTTTCTCAGACAGCCTTGAGGTCACAGCACAGCAAACACAATAATCACCTCATGCAAAAATACAGTAAGAGGACCCCTTATATTGCAGAGGTAGGTGGTGAATGGCAGTTTCTGCCAGGGCCTGGTACATCTCCATAATTATGAAAAGGAACTGTTGGAAACACTATCATCATGAGTCAGACTGATATAAAAAAGGGTAAGACATATTTTGACACACATGAGGATTCTGACAACTTCAAGAGAGGTCAGGGAAATCACAAAAGCAGCATCCTTTAAAAGTAAACTAATGCTTGTAATTTTGGGGAAGATTATTTTTGGTTCAAACCAAAAAATGCTGAAAAAAACAAATGGTATCTTACTCAGGGGAGACAAACTTCCCCCTGCCCAGGGGCAGGATGAAGGCAAAGATAAGTGGGTTTTTATACAAGTTACCCGAACCCAGTGCTGAAAGGGAAGGAGCAAAACCTAATTTTTCTGTTGATTTTAAACCAGAAGAGGGTTTGTCAGCAATGGAATAATGGATAAATTTCACTGTGACAGGAAATGAGTGTGGTAGCAATGGCAAATGTCTTACCAGTAAAGCTGATGGGCTACTTGGATGCTCTGAAGAGAACGATTCAGCAGGAGTTTCACCAGAGGGCTTTCGAGACTCCACTCAAACTTGAGCACCTTAATAGAAAAAATTCATAATAAAAATCAATTTTATGCTGGCTTTGGTGTCTTTCCTTTATAACAAAGCTGATCAGAAAGGACCCAGTTCTTAGTTTGGACAAAGCAATTGGACACATGGCGTTTGCTCTGGTGAGGCAATGAGCAGAGAAACTTCAGTTCACAAGGGTCTGCCACCACCTGTAAGACCGAGAGATACCATCCCAATTCTGTGCTAACATGCATGTAAATATGCACCTTCTCTTTCCCCACTCAAAACTATCAATGCTATATTTAGCTTTTTATCGATTGTATGGTTAGGAAAATAAACTTATTTTAGAACAGAAGCTGTGGAAGGTGAAAGGTCACAGCAGTTTGTGAATGCTAGAAAGCTGTGAAGGTTCCACTGCCTCACAGTAGTGGATTGCATGAATATATTCACAAATGCACACAGAGATATCTATCTAGATAAGCATGTATCACAAACACAGAAAGAAACCCTGAGAAACTCTGCAGTGTGGATAGTGAGTCATCCGTATGCACAGTGCTATGAAGTAAGGGAATAAAGCTTTCAAAATTCCTGCTCAACCCCAACACAGGAGTTCAATTCAATTACCAAGTGCTTTGGAAGCAGTGATGCCATAACTTGCAAAGCATTAATTTCCAGTAAAATGTAGTGTACATCTCTAAAGCGACAATTCTACACCCAAATGTCCACTTTATTTTGTGTTGACAGTGGTTTTCTCAGTGTATGTGGAATTAAAAACCCAGTGATTGTTGCAACAGCGCTTCCTTCCTTGGCTGCAGTGAAGCTCTGTCACCTGAGCAGAATTTCTCATGCTCAGAGGCACTTTCTACTTTTTTTTGTTACTTCAAAATACCTTTATGTGCTATACATGAAAGGTCAATCAGCATGCCAAATCAATTCCATTCTCCTAAACTGGAAACCATCTCTCCCTCAGCCCTGCTTTTAATCCACTCATTTCATCAGTTGACCAGACTTATTTGTTCCTCTTACAATGTATCAACCAACGTGAAAGCATCAAAAGTATTTAATGAAGTTATTGATCTGGACAGAAGACTCCCTTGGCTATCAATTTCCTCCTTACCTGAACCAGCTGTGGGAGGTATTCTAACAATTCATCATTTGACACATTTTCCATTTGTTGGACTGCTGCCCTGCGAATATCTTGATCTGGAAAACTAGAGCAAAACAAATAGGTATCATTAAGAGCTACCAGACCACTGCAACTCTCCTGAGCTCTCACTGATATAAGATGTTAGAAAAACTGATTTTCTCTCAGAACGGAACAGGAAAAAAAATCAATTAATTTGCTTTACACTAACAAGAAACAAACCACAGGTGACTTAATTGGATTGACTGTTACAGTGCCACACAGGGGAAAAAACCCCAACCTGATCCTCAAATACCTTTTCTAATTTGAACTACCACATATTGTAATTTCCTGAAATATGAAGCAAATTACAGATCTCTTGCTGCTCTTTGTTACCTGAAATGGGAAATTTCTGAGCCTTGTGAACTTTTAACAGTCACTTAAAGACTTTGCTTGATCTGAGCAGCAACACAAAACCTTGAAATTTCCCATACAAAAAGGGTTAATTTCAGATAATTTATTCTCAAATCAGCTCTTCTGTTTTCTGTCATAACACAATCAAAAACACTTTTTAAACAAAAGCAATTTTGAAATTGAAAACACAGATTGGGTATTTTTAGGATTTTTTTATGTGAAATTTGGTAAAATATTAACACCTTCCTCTGAAAGGTTCCAAGTCAGTGAAACAGACATTTCTGCTGAGAAAACATTTGAGAACTCAGCATAAGTTATATTCTCTACTATTTCTGGCTGAAACCAGGGTGGCTGTAGCCTGGTATAGATTTTTGTGATGGAGCTCGCATTGTAAAAATGATAAAAGAGGAAAACATGGTGTGGTACATGATAATGTGATAATACAGTGATAATATTACAGTGATAATACAGTGATAATACAGAAAAAGAAGGCTGGATAATATAGATGGTAAAGGTATTTTCCTTTGAAAGAGAATGAAATTTTCATGTAACCTGGTTGATCAAAACTGACTCTTAACAGAACATTTTCTCTCTTCTCAGAGAACGGGACAGATATACAAATATACAGTGTCACTTTTAGTATTTGAAAGCCAAAAGATAACCTTTTAACGACTTCTTTTGAAAATATAAAAATAATTTCTACCTTTTCATGTTTTGCAATTGTGAAATCATTACAGCTTGGAATGATCTCAGAGGTCTTTCCCAACCTCAATGTTTCTATGATTTTATACACAGAGAATTTCATGTACACAGAAGTTGCCTAGAATGGTTCAAATTTAGCTGATTTGCTGCGGTTCTGCTTTCACAGGGAGAGGAACAGATGTGCTCTTCTGTGCATGTCTGCTGCGAGGTGTCACCCTTAGCTGTGCATCAGTCCTTGCATGTTGTCCATTGCCACCCCAAAATTATTTTCTGTCTTCTCCTGAAGCAAACTGGAAATGTTTGTGGAGACCTTTCCGTTACCAGAGGTGCAAGAAGGGTCATCACTGCCTAAGGGGCAGAAATGTCTTCAAACAGCACCAGAGCCAAGTGGATATTGTTCAGAAGAGCTGGTGGGCTTTGATCCAGTTCCCTGAGGGCGAGCACCTGCCCCACAAAAAGCTGTGAATCCCTACCCTCTGAACTGCTATGGCTATTAGGCTCTTGGGAGAGGTCTCTGATTTGGCAGTCTAAACACTCAAAAAAATGATGACTAAAGGACTCGGGTTATCCTGTCAATTCACCCTGAGGAAAGTCCTTTGAAATCAGAACCTTCATGCATGGCAGGAGATGTCACAGGCCAACAGCGTCACTGCTTCAAGAGCTCAGCACAAAACCAGACTGCTCTCTTCCCACCTTCCCACCTAGCACCTTTTGCCAATAATATAGGAATAAAAATCAGATGTGAAACAGAGGAGGAAGTACCATACATGGAGCAGTGACTGCTTGTTGCTATCAAGATAAAAAGGGAAGAAACTGTAAATCTAAGTGCTCAGCAGTATAATGGCACCTGCTGCTTGAATCCTGAGCTTCTAAATTCAGTAACACCAGCTGAAGCAGAACAGTATGCACACTTTGATCAGCAAATTAACTAGAGACCATCTAATAAAAATCGGGATATTTTGATTTAAAAAAAAAAAAATGTGGACAGTTGGAATTACTTGAATTAACTAGTTTTCAGGGCTGCAACCTGTAACACTTCCCAAGCCCCTTTCCCAGCGCGGCTCAGGTCCACTTTTACTATTTTGTTTGTCTTTTATGGTCCATATTTAATGATGTTTCTAATATGGTTTATAATTCTTTGTATAATGCTGAGAGGGCCTTGATCCGGAGAGGAGGAATACATTAGAAATAAATTATCATCCTAGGCCCAAATTAGCATATTTTGCAACACTTGGTTTTTTTCACTTATTTATTCTAGGTAACCTATTAGGAATGAGAAGTTGTTACTTTAATATTCACATGGCTATTTAGAACAGAATGTATTTGAAGGAGGACTACACATTAAAAAAATAATCCCTTCCATATCATCCTATTTTCTTATTATGCAATTGCTCCTAAGAGTTGTGTGCCAAGCATGTGCAGATAATATGGAAATGAGTCTTTCCCTTCCCCTTCTTGCCTAGTTCAACAGGCTACTGAACAGTGAAATACGCTCCACACAGGCACAAGGCCAAGCAGAAAAATGTTATTACTTAGTTACAGCTTGTCCTTACTAGCAGCCAAGATCTGAATACACGCAATGCTATGAGCAGACAAACGCCTATATTTATTTCCAGCTAAGCAAAGAATGAGAATATTATTTTAATCCCAAACTTTCCAGAAAATTCAGCAGCTAACATTTGATTTATTTGGAATTGATTTGATGTAAGTCAAAACTGGGGCTATGTCTAAGTTACCAGAAGCAGTGCCAGGAGATGTGATTAGGGCAATGACAGGCACTGTGGTGAAATACCTGCAGGGTAGTTTGCTTCAGGAAACATGGCTCGTGTCATTCTTTTTGAATGAGATTTTGGTAATTTGTTGGTCTTGGTGACTAAACTGTTTCCTTCAGCTTGTAAATCTTGAGGTCAGCTTGGGGCTTTTTTCAGTCTTTTGAACAGAATGGGCAACTAGCATATTTTTTTTAACTACCTGACAATTTATTAATCCCTAGATGTAATAGCCATCACTTTTTTTAGAATTTCAGTGCTGTATAGGGCCACAGGTACAAGTACTATATTGAATTTGTATTTAAATACTGTACACAGGCACACTATTTAATTTTATTTGTTTTCCCCCTTACATTTGTATTTGAGCAAACATTTAACATCATCAGAAACACTGGAGTTACAGCAAAACTGTCATGAACTCCACTAGTATTACATGATGCTTATGCTATTCATGCTTGCACACGCCAGTTTATTTGCTAAAAGCCAATAAAAGGGTATGGCTTAGAAGCAGATCTGAGTTAAAAATCCCTTCATATGCCTGGAAACTATGCCATCTTAGTAGTCTGGTACTTAATTAGTGCTGGAAGGTTTTTTTTTCCAGTGAATAATCTTGCAAATGTTTGAGTTGCATCAAATCTGATTTTAGTAATCCATAAATTAGTCTTGATTAGAGGACAAAATTAATTGATTTTTTGACTCTAACTCAATGCAAGAGAAATCACTTCAGGCCTAAGAAAAAGAGCTTTATAGTTTGGATATTAGAGGAGAGCTGATTTCCAGGGCTTGCTGCAATGAATATGTAATTATTTATTTACACATGCTGAAAACTCTGAAAGCAGGGAAGTGAGACAACTCTATCACAACAAATTCAATATTCCAGTCTTTAAGGGTGCGCTCCTAAGAAAGAGGAGCTCATCTGTAGCACAGCCTGTCTACATCGGATCAATTTTTTGAAGGCTTTGAAGAAGAGATTGTCAGAATTCCTGACATGTGGCCTCTGACTATGGCTTCAGAGAGGCAGGACCTTCAAGGACACTTCCTAGCTGCTTTATGGTTGTTACCAAAATATCTGAGAATTTAGCTAAAAAAAAGCCCAGCTTAAAACAAAAGCTTTTAACAATGCTCATAAGATTCTTTTTTTGCATAGTTTCAAAAAGGTAATCATCATCCAGGTTTAGGTTTCCACTCACTTATAGGTGGTTTTATTTTCCCCCTCAACAAGCAAGCTATTGGTCAACAAATGCTTCAGTGAATAGAACCATTGTGTTGTGGTTCTGTGACTAGAGCCAAAGTGTTCCCCATTTATTTGCTTGACTGCACTGTAATAACTTTCAGCTTTCTTCTTTTGGCCAATTTAATTGTTCTCTCATAAGGCAATGAGTACTCCACAAAAGAGATCATGACTTTTTACATATTTGTTCCAGGTTTAAACACATCAGAAACATCACAGACTCTATGAAAAAATAAACAATATGTAAATTATAATTGTTTAGTCCTCAGTAATAGGTCACACTATGCAGGACTTCAAATGTCCCCTTCACAGCTTGCCTCACAATTTGGATTCTTCATAAGTTATGAAATTGTTTTCCTCTAATTAAACACTCACCTATTTAAACTCAACACCCTCTTAGTGGTTTTGTTCTTCCCCCTCTGCATGGTGCCAGTGATTGACAGCCACCCATTTTTTATCTTCTAAGTAGATTATTAGGTCTCCCTAGAGACTTTAAGATGCTTTTTGTAAAAGCTGAATTTTGAGCTGGATGAGCACAGACTGCCATTTGGTTTAGAAACAAGGACAACTTTCAATCTTTGATTTTTTCATACTGATAGCCAGTCGGGAGCTATTTGTTTAGCTGTATCTTTCAGCTAAATCAGATTCAAACAGAAAACTAAGCACTGCTGAGGTGTCCTGTGGATCTGTGAAATTCTCTTGAGATTTTAGCATCTGCCAGTGGTGAGCTGACTGTAAATGAGAAATAGATGTGCATTTCATTTTTAACACTTCTATTATTCTAATTTTATTGTGCTGTCTCAGATAGCCTTGTGCAGAATGTATTTGTCAGGTAGGTGAAACTGCTCAGTTCTCTACATTTTCTGGCATGTGATGATCTCTGAAGAGAACGATGCAGCTTTTCACAGTCCTTCTTTTAAGGTAGAGGTTTATATCATGCCACTTATTTCTGCATTTCCTTTCACATTTTAAGTTCTGTTGCATTTTCAAAAAAGAAAAACTTCAGTCCACAAAATCCATGGTATTAAGTCTGGCAGAAACAAGGAAAACTGAACTAGCAAACCTATTGGAATGAGGATACCAATTAAAAACACAAAACCCTTTAAGTAGTAAAGAATATCATGTCTTTGAAGGATGCAATTGGGCCAGGAGAGAAAGTATGGCAGAAGTGTTTAAAAGAATAGACAGGGAAATTTTGTGAGTCAATTTAAGTATTTTAAAAGCAATTAGACAGCAGAAGGAAGAAAGTACTAGAATAATGATTAAGGTGTATAGTTTTAGCTTACAGATAGCATAAGCAGGACTTTCTGTTGGTGATTTTTTTCACTCTTTTGAGGGCTTCTAAAAAAACCACTGTGAGTGTATGAAGGTTAGAAAATGGTAAGGACTAAAGGAAAGTACAGAAAGATAACAAATACCATCAGTAAAAAGGAAACTGCATTTTCATAATTTTTTTGTTGAAAAAGAGAAATCAACTCTTCATTGTGAGAAGTCACTTGAACCCTTCCCAACGCCATGCATTGCAAAGGCCATGGTTGTGTTCACTAGCTTTTGCTTTGGCTGATTGATTGGCAGATAGATCTGTTGAATTTACTCACAGGAAATATATTTTCAGTCATGCTCACATAGATTTTCTACAAGAAATTCTGACTGAAACAACTAGTAAGTTTAAGATGTCATGGAGACCGCATGGTGAACTGTATCCTAGGACAGGAGTAGGAAGCAATTACCAAAAAGCAGTTTCCATCTGAAACTTGTATGATCTAGGAGGTTCTTCCCATCCCAGAGACAAACTTCTCTGTTATATTAAATCTGAAAATTAAACCATGAAAAACATGATAATTTAGATTAAGCTTCCTGACCAGAGTGCACATTTATGCACAAAAAGCATGCAATATCCTACATAGTTGTCTTTTGCTATTTGTCCTACTAAAGCATTGTGCTGTAGTATCTTTATATTTATTGCCAAGAAAGCTAAAAATGGTTAAAAGCAGTGGGAAAAAAAAAAAAAAATTCATCACGTTCCACTGCTTAGACTTGTCTATTCCTAGCAATGCATATATCACCATCTAAGTTATCACTAAATTTCATGTATATTAAGCATAAGCAGTTTTAAAGCTTTATCAGTAACGTGTTCTGTACATCAAAGTATGAAATTAATTGTGGAGTGTTGCTTTGTTCTTATCTTATTTCTTTGCATAAGCCTGTGTTTGCTCTCCATATTGGTGCATAACTACAGCCAAGGAACAAGATGCAAACTGGCAAGATATGCTCTACTTCTATCTGGTTTATAAACACTCTGCTGGGCATTCCATTGTGAGCTCGAAGGGAACATTTTAAATTCTTCTTTTATTGAAACAATGACAATCTGATTCAATAATTCTAAATTAATTTGGCTTCCAAAGGTATAAGAGCAAAATCTGTCTTCGAGGTATCACATTTTATTATAATTATTGGTTAGATATCTGAACCTCTGAAATGAAATAGCCACTCTACTACATAAAGTGAAAATGAAGAATAATACTGTGACAGTCACAGGCTGAGGAGTACTATAACCAAAACTGTGTGTGACACCACTGATTTGGCACATGGTTTCAAAGGAATGTCCTTTCCTGTGCAGTTACCCTCATGGAATTAGAATTTAGCAGGAAGTTTCTAGGAAAATTTTTAAGCCTAACAGGGAGGTTACATCCTCACCTCCCCAGTTTATTTCAAAAAGTTCTCTCATCAAAATGACTGCAGCCATGCACTATGCTGGAAGAAGACACACCTTCCATGGCTGTTTCCTGATTCTAGCTCAATTTCCCAATTCCTAGCTGTGACACCTCACAGGGCTGTAAATGTACTCTAAATGTGCCAAAAAAAAAAAAACCAAAAAAGCTGAAGAAGACATTTTCTGTTTTGATTAACAAATATGCTTGGACTTTCCTTTGCAGTAATTTGAATAGCAAGATAACCTGACTAAAAACTCCAAGCAGGTTGTTCTAAACATACACAAAACATTGGTCTGCTAGCAATGCATCATAAATGGTGGCATTGCTTACCCTGCCTTAGGTTTCTTTCCGTCATCAAGAAAATTCTCTGAGTAAATGAGTGTACTGGTGTTATTTCCCTGGCTAGTGTGCCATGCAATGTAGATCCAGTTACAGAAAGTTCTAACTCACTAAAGCTTGGCTTTTCACCAAACTCAATAAGCGAAAGCAACGGCAAAATGCACAGGGCACCAAGAAGCTGTTCTGAGTGGGAGGGACCATCTCTATAACTTCTGCCTTAGGGATAATTTTATATTTCAGGCAACAGCTTCTAACCATCCTTCCCTGAAATTAGAGGTAAGAGTGTAAAATCTTTTTCTGCACTTCCCCCTCCCATCCTCTCCATTGCATCTTTATTGATTAAAGAAAACATTGATGGCTTTTTATATTCCTTTTTTTCAGCATTGGCTTCTGGGGCTCTAAGAATCAATGCACTTGCTCCAAGTACTGGATTCAAGGTTGCAACTGAATTTATCTGTGAAATGTAGTGTGATTGTGTTTTCCATTTATGAACGTTCTTCCTTTCCACTGCATAAATGACCATATAATCATTTGACTGCCTTGAGACTTGCCTGCAAAGTGGAAGAGTGAAAGCAAGAGAGACACGCTCAAAGAGCAAGAAACATCTAGTAAAGGGTGTGTTTAACTGTGAGGTGAACAAAACAACTTAAAAGTTTCAGAAAGTTGCAAGGAGCCTTCCAGTTCAGATTCCTGATAATAGGGCTTGATCTGATGGCCTGTGATACCTCTCACCAAGATCTGTAATGCTGCCTTCTAACCCAGGCCATGAGGAAACACCTCCAATGGTTTTCATTTCTTTATCCTCACCAATGTGAGTTTGAGTTTAATCATCAGGACAGATGCCACTTTTTTTGCTCTGAGAAGAAGGATAATTAAGAGTTCCCAGCCCAAAGCTTGCAGAAATCACTAGTGATTTTGAGAATCCTATCTAAAGAGTGAGCACATGCCTGCAGCACAGATTCAGGTTCTCTTTAAGGCACTGCAAACTGAAGTTCCACCAAAGAAAGCGTTCAGAATTTGGAGTGATTGGAAACTCTTGGTTTCTTTCATGATACTGATAAATGATGTTGCACAGAAATAATACAGCATAGAGAGAGCTAAGCTGCAGATCTCCTTGCTTTAGGTTGTACTTTAAGCTGAATATTTATGCAGAATCAACTTTAATTTGGAAAAAAATCATAGAATAAAAATGCAAGAGGGCTCTTAAGCAAAAAAAAAAAAAATCTGTTGGAGGAAGCCTCTGAGCTGCAGATTACTGAAAGTTGGGAGAGTAGCAGTGTCACTATGTCTGGCCCATTTTCATTGTCTTCCCTGGGTAGGTGTTGTTGGTCACCACTGGAGAGAGGATGCACTAGGCTGACTTTTGGGCTGATTTAGTGCAGCTGCTCCTGTCAGCAATACATGTGGACAAAGATCAGCTCTAATTCATTTTCTTTGTCCACAGTTTGATAGTGATGGTAACACAAATCCTTAAAATAGACATGTATATACGAGGAACATTTATTTTATATTCTGCTCATGTTTTGTATGAACTTGGATCTTTCAGCCGTGTCTCAGCAATCACAAGAAATCAGAGAACTGTTTCATGGATGATAGAAGTGAGGAACTGAGTTGATGAGTTGTCAATGCCAAACATAAAACAGGATAGTGTTGAATGAACGTTCAAAACCAGCTCAGTTAAAGAGCCTGCGATCCAAAGTCAGAGAAGGTAAGGGGGAAGTGAGGTTGGACCCTATCCAGTGCTATTGTACTTTTTTCAAAATGACAGAAATCTGATAAATAGAGAACTAAGAGAAGCAATCTCAGAAATCCATTTATATGGAAAGTACTCCTCTCCTTCAACCCACTCTCTCAATTTGCATATCCATGTGTCTCAGCAGTTAAATCAGTGACCCAAACATTTTGAAACTAGGCATCTGTAAGGAAATGTAATCTCTCTGTTTCTGAAGATTAGCTTCTCAGTTGTTCATGCACCTACAAAATATTGTGGATATGAGAAGGACAGATGTTTTTCCTTAAGAGGATTTGTTCTGTGATCCAGAACTTCCTTCTGCAGGGTTACCTTGAAGCAAAAATCTGGATCGATATTATCTTCTGTGAGAAAGAAACTAAAGGGACAAGCCATCTAAGATCCTGATCAGGAGGGAAGTTCTTGTTCTTTGGCACAACTGCAGGTGCCAGCCACTCCCAGTGATGGCATAAGAGAGACAAAGTGCTGACATTTTCCTCTCTTTCCATGCTGGCAATCTTTGTGGTAGCCAGAATGAACAGTGGGTACACTGCACCCGATGCACACTGAGAACATCCCTGCACACTCAGGGACAGACTGAGTCATAATAAATGCTCTCTGAAGCACCTGAAAGGACTGATATTCTGCACCACACCCTTGTGCAGAGCTGAATCTTCAAAGAACAATCAAGCTCTTCACTTGCAGAAATGCCACCCAGATACAGAAACAAAATCAGGCAAAAGGTCTGATCTAAAAGCCCGGCATGCTCTGACAAACCCTATCAAATTTTCTTTCTACTCTGAAGTCTGGAAGACAACACACTGCCCATATATTCCTTTCTACATGGATCTTTTATAAATGAGAATTGGATCCTTATAATTTAATAATGATAAATAACAATATTATGCTTCAGAATCTGATCTGCCAGGATCTTTGCTTCCTCCATTTTCACTACACATAAAAAAGACATGTATGCAAACATGTGAAACTGCTAATAGTTCAGATAGAAACCTGGGATGAAAGTATTCTTAGGAAATTGCATCCAGAGGGAAATAACAGAAAATAATCAGTTTTAGATTATTAAATACCTATTTCTAATAATATGACAGTAAGTCACAGTATATTTCTCAAGTAAAGCTTTACAGGAAGTTTATTTTTTTTTCTAAAGGTAGAGCATGAAACTGAGATTGCAAAACTGGTGCAGCTTGTGCTTCCCCAAGACAAGCAACGGCTTGATAAAACAAATTTGCTCAAGCATTTCAACTGCATGTGTAATGTTTTTACAGGTCACTTAATGCGAAATACCTCCCAAGTTTTTGGAGGGAATGTAACTGCTGACACAGATTCTGTCCCCTGACATCTCTGTTACATCATGGGTAGGGCTATCTCCAGCATCAAGAAAGTGTCCTGGCAAACAATCAGCTCCCAGTGTAAGAAGTGGGGGTGGAACACAAGGCACCGCAACAACATTTATTTAACTGACTTCAAAGTTTCATCCAATCTCCTTCAGAAAGATAGGCTACACGTGGGACTGGATGTCTTTACATAGATTATTGTGCAATCCAGAGACATATTTCAGTCCTCCTTATCTCCCATTAGTCACCTCATTACTGTACTGTACCTCAGTACAGTAGTTTGAAGTCATGGAGTGCCGTGTAAGTGCTAAGCATTTGACTGATCACCTGTTACCAGGAACTGCCTGAATCTGTCCTAGAGAATGAAATACCCTTTTCATGATCCTGAGAAACAGAAAACCTTCTCAGCCAAGAAGACATGGCTGGCCCACTCAACTCAAGGTCATCACAGGAGTTGCAACTGTGTTTTCACTTTGACACAGAGAGAAACAAAAGCACAGCCAGTGAGCCAAAGCCGGATACTGTGCCGAGCAAACTGAAGCACCGAATTAACCAGCCTGTGATCATTCTGTTTACTGTTACTTTCCTACCTGGGTAATTGTCCCTTACCTGAAAGTCAGCAGCCCAAGTGCATCTAGAGGGTTAGAAAACCTCCAGCTCCTCAGCAAGGCGTACATTTCTGACACAGTGGTTCGATCCCAGCTGGGTGCACTGCCCAGCACCAGAGGAAGGGAGCAGTTTTGATTATTGCAGGAGTAGCGATAAAACCATAAGATTCTTCTCTGTTGCTCTGAGAGTCTGGAAAAGAAGATTAGAAATTCAGTTTGAAATTAAAACCACCTGAAGCTTTGTGTAGGAACAAAGTTTATTGTACAGAGGGGCCAAGTCACACAGTGCTCTGCTTTTCAGCTAAGTGCATGTTTTCCTTGGGGTAGGACATCATTTTCTGCAGACCAGCTTTTATAGAAAAGTGATACTTATACTCTGGATCTGTCAGCCTTAGGTCATATAGAAATGAAGTGTCAAAAGACACACACATATATATATATATGATTATTTCACATTCCAAGGTCTCTCAATTTTCTTTTCTGCTGTTTCTCTTGTTGTGTTTTTTGTTTGTTTTCACTGTTTGGGGTTTTTTTTGACAAAGAAGGTGCAGTTGTCACTGGGTAAATTATTATTGCATCCATCTGCTACAGATCATCTCAAACTAATTTTCGTAACTAGACACACAACACTGCAAGTCATAGCTTTCATTCCTGCCCTTGCTTTGACTCTTTAATGCAGATGTGTCTATTTTTAACATTCAAAATAGTTTTTAAATAGTTTTAAAATAATGTTTAGGCACATCTATGCACATGCACAAAAACATGAGCACAGGCACATACACGCAGATTGTGATTACCCGTAGCACAGATAAGAGATTGGAAAAGGGAAGAAAAGCTCCCAACAACTTCTATATTTGTTTGAAGTCTAGCTTGCCATGCTTTACTGTACTCACAAAAAAAAAAAGGATGCAATACACCAGACTCCTCACAGAGATATTAGATATCTAAATGTCATATTGATAAAATGGTCAGTCATCACACCATATTTCACCACAGTAAGAAATGCCTCAGAATAATTTCTGCCTTATATCATCTGATTTGTCAACAATTCAAATGTCTTTGCCTCATGCATATTAAATCTCAGGTTCTGACACATTGGAAAACAGGAAAATAAATTTCCCTGGAGAGACAAGCTCAGACAATCGCCTTAATTTGATATCAGAGCCTTCAAAAGAAAATTCTGAAAGAGCAAATTGATCACCAGTTCATACAAATAATTACTGAAATCAAGAAGAACATTGTTTTCTTGGTCGTATTTGACCAGGTTGGTGATGCATCTATTTAAGAGCATAAAACAATTGTGACTTTAAACAAATGTAAATATTTCAGAATGAGGTGTGAGGAATCTAGTAGAAGGCAGTAAGTAAATAGTTTGCTTCCAGACAAGCATTTAATTATCCGGACATGTAAACAGGGCTCAAAATCCAAGTGTTTACATTCTTTCCGAGGTTGTCTTCCTTCTATTTGCAATGTTTTGGGACATTCTTAGCCAAAAAAAAATCTTATCCTCACTCTAACTGTCAAGACTGTGTCATTCACAGCTCATAGAAATGAGTTCCTCTGGCTCTGTAGGCACTAGAGAACTTTTCTCCCTTACAATTTTGAATTGCCAAGCGTTTAGGAACAGAGAGCAGCAGCACAAAGATGGGCATGTTTTTTTCCTGAGTGAATGTTAATTTCTTCCCTTTAGGAGAATAAGCTCATAAATGCATGCAGAAGATGAACTTAACTTTGATACCAATCCTGACTTTCAGTAATCATTTCAGGAAAAGTATAATTCTGGTAATGACTTCAAGAAACAACTTCAGAATTCACAGCATGTCTTCTGTGACAATAGATAGATGCCTTTGTGATCATGTGAAAAAGTCACACAAGAAAAAGAGATAAAAGTCAGCCTAAAACTTCATTGCCTGTCTGGTTATCTTATGCATTTGGATGACATTCTGCAGGACAGTTCAGCTAAAGGACCTCTTTTATATGTCAACTTTAAGCAGAGATTTCAGCTTTCAAACAGCATCCTCCAAACTAGACAATCTGTTGTTCAGATTAAAGCAGCTAAAGCTTCTACTGAGCTTGCAAAGGGAGATAAGAAATCAATCCTTGTATCATGTTTTCTAAATAACAGATTTCTCCCTCTGACTTTACTCAGAGGTAATGCCACTTTCTCTTTCCATGCTTTAAAGATCAGAGATGAAATGAAAGGGTGGGTGGGGTAGGAGTATTTTAGGTTTGGATTTTAAGTTACTTAGTTGTAACAAAAGTTTATATAAACATGTAATAAGACATTTAAGATGGTAAAAATATTTTGCATACATATAGGATCTGAAGATTGTTATGAAAATAAGGGCATGTATTTGTCTCAGTAGGGTTAAGTTGCTAATTAAGCCTCCTTTTTTGATAAAAATTAAGTTTATGTTTTTTTAGGTAGAGTTGTATCTAAATTTCCCTCCATATGAGACAAATATTAAAATATATAGCCTTCTGCTTAACACAAATAAAACCAAAATACCTTATAACCTAAATAATTCAGTCATTTTCTGTTCAGATTTTGATTAATCCCTTTAGCTAACTGAAGAAAACAGCTACTCTGAAGGTTTTGCCAGCTGGTGTTAATTGTTACTTTTTTGGTGGGAGGGGGAAAGAGCAAAAAATGAGTTTAAATGCTTCTGAGTGGCTTTTGTTGTTCATGTTCAGTACTAAAGGAGAACTAGACAAAAGGCAAAAAGAGGAGAGAGCAGCAAAGATAGAAAATGCAAATTTCTCTCTCCCAGCACTGATTTTTGCTTTAAAGTTTCTCTTCCATGGACAGACTAGAAAAGACTTCTTCCGCTATTGACCCAACTGGAAGTAGATTTTCTAATCACACCTCATCACAGCAGGACTCCTGTGACCACTGGCAGGCAAACTAGATTCTTCCCAGCTAAGTGACAAAAGGGAAGCTGGAAGAGAGGGGAAAGTAAGGTAGAAGGAAAATGATGAATGAAGGAAATAAAGATGGCAGAAACCAGACTGTCATGTTCCTGGCTTCAAACCAGTCTCCCATCCTTTCACTGGGACGCAAGGAGGCTGCACCAGGTTCAAAGAGCCTCCTTTATCTCAGATGCTGAGTTTTCTGGGGCTTGTATTTCAAACACAGCAATCCTAAAAGGAATCAGAGGCTTGCATCTGAAATGTTTTCAGAAGTCAGCCAAAGCAGCTGGCAGTAACTAACGAGTTCTCCTCTTGGCTCTCTCTTGTCTGGTTTGGTGATGATGCCAAAGATCAGAGTGTGGGGCTGTGAGGAGCACAAGATCCATGTGGGGAAGTTCATTTCCTTCAGTCCCACTGAATAACATCTTCATTAATCAACATCCAAGATATGCTGGCCATGGGGACCAGTGATCTGAGCCACCTACCACAAAGACAAGAGTCCAAGCTGCTGGGAAGACCATATGTCTGGAGCAGATACACAGGCCCAAACACCAGCAACCAAATCAGGTAGCTGTGGACCCTGAGGGTTTTCATGTCTGGGTGTCAGCAGCTGGGGAGAGCAGGGAGATCTGGGTCCAGCTACTGGATAGACTAAGCACAACTACTGGCGCAATCGATTTTTTGATACTATGTAAAAAAAATACATATATATGTATGTACGTCTTATTCCACCAGCAGACTTGGATCCTGATCCTGCAGAGAGGAGGAACAGAATCAGGCTGGCTGTGCTGTCAGTTTTGTGTTAGTGTTGCACTTATAACACTACTGGATTCAACAACCTGTAAGAAAGACACCATGCAGCTGTCTGGTTTCAACCACTGTATCTTCATTTTCTACCATTGTTTTAAGAGTTTTCTATCCATTCACATATTCCCACTGCTTTCAGTAGAATGAACAGAAGGATCCTGACAGCCTGAGAAAGGTTTTTTGTGTCTTCTGACCATAGACACCCACTTATTTCAAAGTCATATTTGAGACTTGTAAGCCTGAAGCATCATCACAGAGTGATATTGCCATTAAAAAGCTGCCTAGATTCCTCTCTGTTTCTTGACATACGGAAAAAAAAGAAGAAATCTTCAGATATCATGGCAATAATGTGTTTGGATACAAATATGCTTCAATATTTTAAGAGAAAGTATCTCATGAATGAGGAAAGTAAAAAGAATTCCTCTGATACACATACAACAAACATTACAGGCTGACAGATTCCTCTGGATTACAAAGTACTAAAAAATGGAGCTGCTTCATTGAGCCCCAGCTATGTTACCCTTCACCTTGATGACCCATTTGTTAGACCAGCTTTGCCTGTGAGATAGGAGAACAGAAAACAGCAAACTATGGGAAAACACAGGAGTACCATTGTCTTTCTTCCAAGGACCTGTAACTGAACTTAGCACAGCCTTAACTCCAAACTGGTGACTTTCAGTGGTCTCTTCCCTTCATATTCCCACAGAACCAAAAACTGTTGTATTATGAATGTTATAGGATCTACCCTTGCCTGTTCCTTTGTAAAACCTATTGATGAATCTGTTATCCATGAATTTGTGTTTAGCCTTCACTAATGTGGTGATGTTGTCTGCCTTCTGTCTGCTTTGTGACAGCAGATTTTAAAAGCTCACCACTGACTGTCTAAAGTACTTTATTCCATTCATTGATAACTGATTTCCTACTTGTTTCACTGAACATCTCTAAGTTCAAATATTGTAGGATCTGATGAGGCATTTACCTTGTCTATCGCCACCATGATTTTACAGAAATGAATTGTACATACACAGACATCCTCCAGTCTTCTCTCCAAACTGTAGTCCCAGCCTTTTTAGCTTATCTTGGTCAAAGAGCCGCTTAACCCCTTTCATGGTATTTGTTGCCCCTCTCTACACACTTTCTACATCTACCATGTCCTTCCTGAATCTTAAAGACAAGAACTGTGCAGGGTTCTCAATAAAATGGGTATCAAGGTTTTAAGCAGCAGAGAAATGGCACACACTGTCTTCTTTGACAAATTACTTTGTACTTAGCTAATTTCTTAATGATCTTATTCCTTCTTAGTGAAACCACCATTTTACCATGGTAACAGAGGTCACAGGCATTGGGTTTGAAGTTCCCTAAATCATTCTGAAGGATATTTTGCAGGTGGAAATTTTACTGGCACCGTGGCTGTTCACAATAAAATACTGACATCCCATTCACATTTTAAAATAAAATAACAAAAGCTCAAATCACAGACCCTGTGGTTAATAGAAGTAATTTTGCATCTCATCTGTCTTTGTAAAAGCTGTGTTAAACATCAACTACAACAGCAAATTTCTCTTGCTTTTTTTTTAAAATAAATTAATTTAAAAAAAACCCCTCAAACCACCAACATAGAAATCAGCACAGAAAAATCTTCTTAACAGATACATCATATCCCACTGAGAGTGCTGAATTAAGTTATTTAGTTATTGCACAACTAATGCATCTTTTGACCTTTGATGGAGCATTAATTCACACAATTAACTGATATTAGTATAATGGCTCTCTGTTAGCACCTGTGCTCCAAATTCCACTCTGATTATACCCAAAATTATTTTATACAGTACATAATCCTAATTGGTAGTACAACATTCATATAGCTGAGCATACTAATCTGCTTCGGTTCAGAGTGTGTTTGTTTTGTTTCACTGTCTTTATCTACCTTCTGTGAAAGCTGAACTTTCCACACTTCTCTCCTTGCTTATAGCTTGAAACAGATTTTTCAAAAGCCATTTAACAGCTCTATCTGAAGTCTGAGTGTTTAGTAACTAAAGAGGCCGATTTCCATAGAACCTAAAGGTGTTCTTGCTAATACTGATACAGATGTACTGCATTACCTGAAAATCTTATGTTTTGAATGAAAAATTAGTTTCTTGCCTCCAAGACATGAAAAGATGTAGTAAATAGAAAGGGAAAAACAGTCCCTTTCTAAACTGGTAAAATACACTGCCACCTCCAGGGCCTTATTAGGCCTTGCTGTGATCTATTCTTTCATTTAGAGGTGTTACTTCTCAAATCAGTCAAGCTAGGCTCCTTCAGAGGAAAATTTTCTTTTTAACGAATTGGATACATTTAATTATCATCAACAGGATAAGTACAGCACAGCAAGAATCAGCAGGGTCAGGTGGGGACAACTTACAGCAAGAGAGAACATATCTGTGAAAGTCGTGCAATGTGCTTCAGGCACTCCTGGGTTGGCTCTACAAGATCACCTCTTCTCTCTTCAGGTTCAGGTTTAATGAACTCCAAATCAGTTTCTGGGAAGTCGATCTTTATTAAAAACAAAAGACAAAAAAAAGAAAGAAGGGCTTTTAGCAATGTATAATCTTTAAAACAAGTGTCAATAAATGTTGTCTTGGATTTTTACAGGGAGTATACAAAGTATGACAGAAAGAAGAGGGAATAATTATTTGAGGATGCTCACTCTATGTAATATATTACCTAAATGTTTGGTGATGAATTCCATCCACAGAAATCAGTGGAATCTAAATTTCCTGGGATAATTTCATCCACCATATTACAATTTTATTAGAACTGCATGAATTCAAATCTGAAGCAATTTCTTACTTTTTGCCTCCTTTTTTTTTTTTTCTTTAAATGAGATGGTTCTCAAATGGAAAACTTTCATTATGTAGATTTGTTTTGTTTTCTGAAAAGTAAGGCTATTTCTGATGTGTAGTTCGTCACTGTAAGAGATGGAAATCAGATTCCTGATTTCACTTCTGGATGTTCAATTTATATTGTATAGCATCTATCAATTTTCCATTCTTAAACATGCCTGTCAGAAATTTAGGATAATGTTTTTTAAGATACAGAGAAAGTAAACATTCAACCGAAACTACAACACTCAAGGTACTTGATAATCTGAGTAGACTTATCTGAAAATTCAGATTGTTCCTCAAAATTCAGCTCAATTTGCATTCAGCTTCGGTCTATCAATGCACACCAAAATGTCCTATCTAGATCTACTTTTTAATATAAGTATTTGATATGCATCACTCTCCTAAAGGTTAACAAAGTTATTCCCTATGAAACACTCAGGCACATCATAAAACTAGATGATCTTTAAGGTCTCTTCAAACCCAAGCCTAGATTTTCTATGAAAATATATTTATAATATTTCCAGCATGTTCACAAGTTGTGATGCTGCTATGTGGCTGGGCACAACTGAAAAGGAGGGGGGGAGAATGAGAAATCCTGTTTCATTTCTTTCAGTAGATATTATAAATTAATAGCCATTTACTGTCCCAACTTCCCTGTATTATTAATAGGGGATGCTATTTTAAGGCATGGTCTTTGACTGAACTTCTCAGCCTGGAAAATCCCCATTTGCTTGTCTGTTAAAACAAGGCTATTCTTAGTCCAGGCTCATTTATCTGTATTATCTGCTTTTACATTTCATTTGCTAACAGTCATTTGGATTTTTAATAGAGAAAACAATTGGCTTTGTCCTTGAAATACCCAGTTGCTAACTTAACCTGGAAAGGTGACAAAACTACCGTGCAGACCTGAGGTATTTCTTTGAGTGGCTGTAATGGAAATGCGATTTAGAGTTTGGGTGGTCTCGGCGAGCTGTGGGAACATCCCTTTTTCTTGCACTTTGTTAGAAAACAAGCCTTTGCTTTGCTTTCTCACCTGCAGGGTGACTGAGGTTGGTGTCTCAGTGCTGCAGATGCCTGGGGTGATCATTGTTGTGGGGAGTGTGCTGTGCAGTGCCATGCTGAGCAGCACGGTTCCGTGCATGAGCCTCCTGCAAGAAGCACAGAGAGAAACGCTGCACTGGTAACAGGCTTCATTGAAATCCCATCAAAGGACGTGGAGCTGCAGAGCTTAAAAGACAAGCAAAAGGAGAGCAAACCTTTTATCTTTATGTGACTAGTACAAATCTGACCTCAACCAGTAGAGTTTGTATCCTGATGGCCTCACTGCCACAGCAGTATCTCCTCATTTGCAGGGTTCATGGAAAAATCACTCTGCCAAGACATTCTGAGTCAGCTCTGAACTTTACCCCTGGCTTCTTGTGTGACAGGGGCTGCCCTTCAGGCCAGGTGTAAAATAAGGATAATGCATTATTTCTGTCTCAAGCTTTAATTTTGAGGACAAATATGGTTGAGACTGTGAAGCATCAACACACTGCAAGGTGTAGGGCAGCATATTGATTCCACAAAAAGAAGGAACTCATGGCTATCTGCTGCAGCCATAAGGGATCCTTGCTGATTTTTTGTGTAGATGGCAGGGAGAGGGGAGTAGGATATGAGAGGCTCCAAAGAGCTGAAAGAAGTTTGAGTGGGATAGTTTGTACCACATGTGCCACATACAGTTTTTGGACAGATGAAATGTTATGGTCTGAAGTACCAGTCTGAGCACTAACACCTACAAGCAAGTCTTATCAGAAAAACAGGCATGCATGTGGCCAGCAGATAAGAAACCCAGCATGATTTGGCAGGTCAGCACAATTCAGTCCAGAGGACTTGAATAAAATCAGGAAGTTCAGGTGTAAATTCTAAGCATAACAAATCGACTCAAATTAAGAATGCAGTACCTCAATAAAGAAAGATATAATACACTGGGCTTACCCCTTAATTTGTCCATATCTTAATGATTAGTGAGGTCAGAAATTTGATAATGTTAAGCAGTCTTCTTTTACTGACAATTATTTTTATTAAGATTTTTTTAAACACTACTCAGTCAAAACAACCGAGAGAATGCACTAGATACTCTTCTGCCCACTGCAGCAGAGCCAGCCAAGGTAAATGAGATCTGAATGCCTGCCTTTCACCTGAGAGGAAGATGTTACAGGTACAAGAAACACCAGATGGATCATTTGATCCCACCATGAGTTTGCAGGTTGCTGTAAAGAAAGCACCTTTTGAATTGCAAATTAAAATAAATTGCTTAAAGTCATCTGAAGAAGATTTAAGAAACTCCCACAAAGTGACTGTTATAGTCAACACAAATGAGTATAAACCTAATTCAGGACTAATTTTTCTTTTTCACTTCTCAAGCTGTTTGTGTTGTTAGCACAGACATTTTATTTTATTTTATTGTGAGAACACAGCTCAGGAGGATTAAAGGCAGCTATTTTCTGAAGTTTCTTTTGCAGCCATAGGTGCCTTTGCAGGGGAATGGAGGTAGAAAAAGAGCTGTGATATGAACTAGATAGCACTTGGAGGAAAGCAATTGTGTGATATGAGTTCTCTCTCATTTAGGTAATTGATGTGAACGAGGAAGTGGTCAACGGTGATTCAAAGTGGTTTTCCTGTGATGTGTACTCAGATGACCTTTAATAAACGAGTCGCATCTCTTCAACCAATCCTTTGTTGACAAAGATTTACATCATAATTTGAACTAATTGGCACTTTTGTTAGAAGGGAGAGGCGCAGCTGAGAATAAATGAACATGAAGACTAAATTACCCTTTTGAGCTCTCATTACTGCTAATCACTTTCATATTGTGCTCTAGAACTATGAGGGCCTTTAAAAAAGAATACATACAGTGGGTTTTTTTCCTGGGAAACCTGTGTAGACAAATACAAGAAGTAGCACAGAACTCAGAGGCATTGTAAACCCGTTTGAGACATTTCCTGAGCTCATTATTTTAACTCATTTACACCTAGGACAGATGTGGCTAAGACTGTCCAGGAAGACAAGGAAGAATCTGAAGATGGGCTTTTCAGAAGAAACAGCAAGTAAAGCAACATGCCTACATGAGTTCACATGTTAAAGCAGACAGGACTGTGAGGAAAAACAAAGCCATTAGGACACTCCAATAGTGTGGAGATAAAATTTCCTAGTTTAAAATGAACTTGTCTTAAAAACTAAACATATTTATGCCTTGTATACTGAGTGGCCTAATTTATACCTTAACAAAAAGTGAGCAACTTATCTTCCATCAGTAAGTCACTCTTTGGACTGCAAACACAGGAAGCATTTTTTACAACATGTAAAGGGGCACTGACAACTGTGTCATACAGAGTACATTTCTGAGGCACAGCTTTCCCCAGTGCCAAGGCTTAACCCCAGCCAAAGCCCACACAGCACTTGCTCACTCCCCCACCAGCTGGGTCAGGGAGAGAATGGAAAGGGTAAAAGCTGGAAAACTCGTGGGTTGAGATAAAGAGAATTTAATAAGGAAAGCAAAAGTCATGGACACAAGCACAGCAAAACAAGGAATTAATTCACTTCTTCCCATGGGCAGGCAGGTGTTCAGCCATCTCCAGAAGAGCAGGGCCCCATCACAGGTAATGGTGACTTGGGAAGACAAACACCACCACTCTGAATGTCTCTGCTCTTTCTCTTTTATCCCCCCCCACTTTACACACTCAGAATGATGTCACTTGGCCTGGAATATCCCTCTGGTCAGTTTGGGTCACCTGTCCTGACTGTGTCTCCTCCCAGCCTCCCAGGCACCCCCAACTTCCTTGCCAGTGTGGCAGCTTGAAAAGAAGAAAAGGCCTTGGTTCTGTGTGAGCCCTGCTCAACAATAACAAAAACATCTCTATATTACCAACCCTGTGTTCAGCACAAACCCAAAACACAACTCCATACCAGCCACTGGAAAGAAAATTAATTCTACCCCAGCCCAAACCAGCACACCCAGCAAACTTCGGGGCACTACATACACTGTCAATATTCCTCAGAACAGTCAGCGTCTGGACACAGAAATGGAACAATAACAGAGGCCAAGTGGGTGAATGAAACAGAGAAAAGATGCATCATTATTTTTAGAAAAAGAAGCAGGTGAGAGTGCAGGACCCATTCAGAAAATGAAGGAATTAGCATCATGAGCATGAAACCATATCCTTTAGTGAACAGAGAGATTCTTCTCTCTGCTACTTGGTTCTGCTGATGAGCTCAGGAAGGTCACTTCCTATTCTACCTACCATTCCAGTTTTTCCATCTGTGAGGTGAGGGTAATGACCTTTTAATGACTGTATAGTGATCACAGCCACAGAAAATGGCTTTCAAGTAATAACTTCAGCATCAAGCAGATCAGAAAGTGAATATGCTGCTCTGTGCCCACTGCCATTTATTTATTTTGGAATTCCACAGATTCCCTTCTCTTTTTTATTACTGGAGCTAAAATAAACTTCCCATCTTGTTACAGAAAATGGCATTGCTATTTAAAGGCAGCTCAAGTTATCCTAACTTAACAAAGTCAACCTTGTGTCCTGAACTCACATGGCAGACTTCCCTCACCACACCCCGCAAGAGGAAAGTTTTGCTGCTTGCCCTTTATGATTTGGAAATACCAAAATAAATTGTGGAGTTAGAATCAGTAAAGCTGGAACTATGGGAACTGTGGGGGACATTGCAACTACCAAATTGCCCCAAAATGATGGATTTCTGACTTACTAATTAGCTCTGGATCACTAAATTGTTCAGCCCAAGAGACAAATGCAGTTTCTGATGTGAAGGAATGGAAGGTTGGCACACAGGCTTCCAAACACTTTTTGGACTGCCTCTAGCGTCTATTAAAACTTTTTGATACAGATGCACCATCAAAGGCTCTACTGGCACTGATTTAGGGCTACTGTATAAAGTCAACTATCTGACAAGGCTGAGAAGAGCAGATATGATGGCTCATCTACTGGGCAAGTAGGCAGCTACACTCATTATCACCGTGTTCATTCCCAAATGAAAATAAAATTAGAGTAGGGCTACTGCTTAGGCTGAATAAGCTGGGAAAATTAGGACAAATTACTGTGTAAAAATAATGTAAGTGTCCCCAAACCTGACATCATAAGTCTCAGAAGTTCAGAGTTGAGGTTAAATTTAAAGGAAATGCAAAGCTGCTAAGATATATAGAAAAACCCTCCCCATATCTTATGACCCAAGGAGTCTTAATTCTGCATTGGAAAGATATTGTGAAATAACTCCTGTATTATAATTACAAATACAACAGAGTTCTAGAAAATTCAGAATAGATACAATTTTCAACTGCAAAGTAATGCTAAATGTACTGCAGACATTTATAAGGACCACAGCCTCCATCCCCACACTTTCTAGTTTAACTTCCTTAATTTTGTAAGTGGTAATTACATCATGTACAAAATTAACAGGTTATTCCAGACTTTGAAAAAAATCTTGCAGTTATGTTTCTGATTACTTCATAATTTTTATTCCAGAAATATAAAGTCACAAAATTAGTTTACAAGCAATGATTTTACAGTAAACAACTACATTTAGGCTACTCTTGGAGAATACTTTCAGGAAGTCAGTTTGATAAGCAGGAATCCCAACACATGTTTGGCAAAGACTACAGTGCATCTCCAGCAGCTAATCATGTTATAAATCTGCACACTGCAAGAAAACTTTCAGAAGAGTGAAAGATAACACTAGAATTCAGGAAATAATGTAAATGATGCAAATTTGAAATTTGCTAAATATCTGTTCACTGACAAGTTATTAGCAACAACAAAAACCCTAAAGCTGGCCAAGTTATTGAGCAAGTTTTTAGGTATTGTGTGGTTTCAAAATGGGCCAGGTATGAAGAAGCAACTGCAATATAAAATAATAAGTATTATGCTTTAAATAAAGAGCTGGATTTGTTTCTTTATAAATATATATACATATATATACTTCTCATACAATTTTATTAGTATTTTTTTAGAGGAGAACTGGAGGGTTAAACTCTCAGAAAATAACTACAGCCCTTTGTCTGGCAAGAGACTTTAACATGGTTGTGCCCAGAAGCATGAGAAACTTCACACGTCTTGAAACAGATGAAAAGAATTTGTACACATGTTAAAATAATTTCATGGGTTTTTAACCTCCAGTTCAATTTAAACATAAAGAATTAAAATACAAAGAAGAGACATGACCATATGATGAAAAGAATTATTTGGGAAGAGAAATTAAATATAAAATTTACAAAGAGGAGTAAATTCAGAGACTTTTAAATTAGTGTTCTTTTGCCCTAACAGAACAAGTTTCCTAAGTAATACTTGGGAATAACCCATAACTGTTGTTTTGGGTTTTTTTTTTCTTCTATCTTTAACATAAGCCAAAGAAGTTTGAATGGAATTTCTGTGGTTTTAATCAGAAGATGATATAATGGGACAGAAATGAGAAATAGTATTTAAAAAAAATATTTGACATTCATTTTCTTTTTTCAAGGTTCAACAAAGTAATCTTTTTTTTTCTTTTTAGCAAGCATCTGAATAGAAAAAGAGGAGCCACACTCTGTCCTTATCTTCACTGACCCTGAGAAGAGACCAACTGGGACAAGGATTTTAACCAGGATGTTTGATGACCCAGGCAAATACCTCAGGGCAGCTGGCTTCTTCAAAGAGCTTATTTCTGTCCTTTCCCCAATAAATTAAATTCTAGACATAAGAATGTTAAGACTTTTTTAGAACTCAAATTCACCCCTGAGAAAAGTTTTATTTTGAGAAAGTGTTATTTTCCAAGCTAGAAATGTTTTGTTAAAGATTTTCTGGTCAGATTTCTTTAATCTCTTTATACACATTTACAGAGTTTGTTATTTAAAAACCCTAATACCATAATCTTTGCAGTAATACAAGGTGCTCTTGACATATTAGCGTGACACTAGAGGTACAAATCTTTTTTTGGTACCTACTTTCAAGTTCAGAAGTACTCAATTGAAATAAGCCTGGAAGTTTAGTCCAGCAGCATTCCAGCAGCAAGGGGAGTTTCAGGGCAAATCTTATTTTCAAACCACTCTGTCTATCAATTGAAATGACAGGGAATGAATAATCCTATGGAGCTGTGGTTGGCCAAAGGAGAAAAAAACATTCAGGCTTCTTTGTGGTGGTAATTACTGTAATTGTAAATGACACAGCTATCAGATTAGGGGGTGTTGAACATGCTATTCCTAAATCATTCCTGCAACAACTCAACCTTGATTTCTGCTTTGAAGGGTCATTTCAGCAGTGAACTCTACAATTACACAGCAAATGAAAGGGAAGTGGCCCTCTATCCCCTTTGCTGTGCTGATTGTCTGTTCCAGGAAAGAATGGAGCTATTTTTCAGTAAAATTTTTGAAAATGTCAGGGCGGCATGGGGATCTACCTAATGAAAGCCAGCGTGCTTGCTCTGATGGCATACATGAAAAAACATATCTCACAGGGAGCTGAGGACTTTCAGGCCTTCCAAAAGTCATTCCTTTTGGACCTGAATGCTGGAAAATAAGAAAACCTCCAGAACAATCCAGGTCCTCGAAAGTAGAATTCTCATATAGGCACCTCTGGACTTAAACGGGATAAGTGTTCCCTCATTAAGTTCTCATGCCTCAAACATATTTTATGCTTTCTTTAAAAATACACACACAACGGAAGAGTGAAGTGCACTTCTTAAGACCAGCTATGAAAGAAAAGTCATTGAATAAATTGCCCAAGCAAGCCTTGGAGCAGAGATTTGATTCCTTCTTTTTTCCTTCCTTCAAGCTAAGTGCTCTAAACACTAAGATACAAAAGAGCAGAGTAACCCTGAATTTTCTCTGGAAAGATGGAAAAAGCATCTAGCCCTGTCAAAATTATTTCCTACACCTCTCAGATTAAAAGTTCAAGGAAACACAACGTCTTTCAAAAATAGCAAATTAATACATGCAGCTTTTTTTTTTTTTTGTTTTGTTTTAAATGGTGATTGCCACCACATAGAGAAGTAGATCAAGATGTCTCAAGGTGAGGAAAGAGCAGTAGCTAAGACGTGGATGCTAATGCAGAAACTTGGGGGGTGTGAACTTATCCCTCTGTTGAACAGAGGGTATTGCAGGGCTGTGGAGTCTAAATAAAAAATTTGTATCACTGCAAAGATTCAGTCTAAATTCAGATGTCTCAGTGCTACTGACACATACTTAGAGCACTGCAGAAAATTTACCTTGGATCTCTGTTTATACATCACTGCAGAGACATTCCAACTACCAGCACCTTTAAACCACTGTTATGTTGTGTGCTGTGTAGAAAGAAGTGGTTAGAAAAGAGAAGAAAGCTTCTAAAGTGCTGTGGAGAGTGAAAAGCTCTCATTGTGGTTATCACTAACTGTCCCAATTTAAGCAGAATGTGTGTGAGAACAGAAAAAAAAAAAAAACCACAACCCAAAAAACAACCACTGTGAACAAGAAAGAAAAAGCTTTGGCAAAGCTACAGGAAAGGGCCGTTCAACAGGCCTAGGGAACCTTAAACAATCACCTAAAACAGGGAAAGCAAACAAGTGAGAGAGAGAAAGAGAGAAGGATGGGAGAAGGAAGGAAGGAAGGAAGGAAGGAAGGAAGGAAGGAAGGAAGGAAGGAAGGAAGGAAGGAAGGAAGGAAGGAAGGAAGGAAGGAAGGAAGGAAGGAAGGAAGGAAGGAAGGAAGGACGGAAGGAAGGAAGGAAGGAAGGAAGGAAGGAAGGAAGGAAGGACGGAAGGAAGGAAGGAAGGAAGGAAGGAAGGAAGGAAGGAAGGAAGGAAGGAAGGAAGGAAGGAAGGAAGGAAGGAAGGAAGGAAGGAAGGAAGGATTGATGTGGATGGGGCTCTTATTGGCACATCAAAAGCAGTTTGCTGTAAGTGACCCTCTCAGTATTATTACAGGAGCTCCTGAAATGAGTAATTTTGTCTTTTTATATTTCTCCCAGGTTGAGTGCAACACTATTCAAGAATGGTCTTTTCTTAAGCTGTCAAACAAAACCAAACTTACTCTTTTGCATACAGTGGGGAGCATGTCCAAGCAAGCGCTTCTGTATTTTTAGAGGTGCTGTTTACTCCCAGCAGTTTTATTGTCAGCATAGTTTCCCTCGGAAGAGCCTTTATTCGTAGAGGGAAGTTGACCCTAAAAGAAAATCAGAAAAGAGAAAAATAAAAGTTAAAAAAATCTGAGCATTTTTGCAACAAGTGAGTTCTTTCTACATGTTTCTAGATGTCCTAACACATCTATCGAGCTATAAATTACAGAAGTTGCACTCTGAAGGAAAATGCAACTGACAGATCCCTTCAATACACTGATGAGTATTGGCAACCATTAACTTGAGTCATGGTGTTTGAGAAGAGGTAGATAAAAACTCATTCACATCAGTGGTAACTGCTAGAGCTGGCAAAGGCAGCAAAAGCTTAATTAAACTTTGCTTTAGAATCACCTTATCAATGGAAGGCAATTTCAGAATAAAAAACCCGTTAAGGGTGAATCGTAAAGCAGTAGTTATTTGCTGTCTTGTGTCTTCAGAGGGAAACACCACTTAAGAAACCAAGAGTTGCTTCTGAGTATGATAATCATTCTCTTGTTCAGGTGTGCTTTGGTGGTGTGCTATTTCTCAACCACAATTTAAAGGCAGATGTTGTCTTAACAGCAATGACAGATTAACGTTTTTTTAACGAGAAAATTCAGTTTTCATCAATATTCATCTCAACTTTGTATTGATCATTAGCTTGCTTGGTCATTCAGTTCATTTACACAGTTTATGAAAATTGATCTAAAATCATAACTTAGAATTATTCTAATAAGCCAGATAGTTTCATGCTGTATGGAAAGATCACATGTGTAATTACCCAGACATGTGCAAGTTGGCATTTTCTTTTCCCTGAAGAGAAAATTTTCTAGCCTTTTCCACATATATTCCGTGGAAGCTCAAATTTCTCAAGTGGAGAGTAAAATTAATTACATTTTTTCTGTATAAACAAAATCAATATAAGGAGCTAGGGGCTAAAAGGATTATTCCACATTGATAATATAATCATTAAGAAAACAAAAGATCTGCATAAACTGGAGATTAGGAAAACAGACTAAAGATAAATTTGAATAATAGAGTGACGGAAGAATGCAACTCAGCATTTTAAAAAAGATATGGTCATACTTAAACAGCCAGCAATAGTAGAAACTGCATTTAAAAAGTATATTAGCCAGTAAAACATAAGAATTATGGGTGCTAGAAGTAAGGCATGGTAACAGGATAAGGAAAAATCAGCATAAGATTTTGCTCCCAGTTCCAAATCTATCAAATTTCTATTGAATTTGAGAAAGTTTCCTTGAATGTGCTGAGGAGCCACTGAAAGAAAATAGATGGTTTTCAGCTGAAAATCTGAAGTACTCCAAATTAGCATTAATGTCAAAATTTCAGATCATCAGTCTTCCAACATTTGGAAATTATGCAAATTTGCATACCTCCCTCTTTGAATAACAAAGCAAGACAGCCATTTCCCACTCTTTCTGATTACCATTAACAGAATTGAGAAGCAATTCTCAACTGTCTTCCCACGTGTCCCTATTTATAGCTTTCAAGTTTGCTTTCCCTGTCTCATGTACTCTTCCTTACTCATAATTAGCTAGAAACAGTTATTGGGAAACTGAACTGGTTTACCTCCTAAAATTAACTTGTTCTGTCTTTTTCACTGAGAGGCCAACGCCACTGCCCTTGTTACATAAAAATGTTTGACAGAGTTACACTTAACTTTAAAGAACCATTAATGCTTTGAAGAGACAAAAATAAAATATCGAGACGTGCATTTTCTGATACAGACAATTGCTCCCTGTGAATGTGGAGCAGTGAAAAAAACCTCTCAGTATCATCATCACTGTAGAAAGTATATTCTTGCCAGAGTTTCCCTAGGACACACTATATAGCACTTTTACCAGCAGGAACAGAGCCTGGAAACTCTGACAAGCTACACATCCCAAGAGTTTAAGTATGGACCAAAGAGGACCAAAATTTCCCTTCTGGTGACGTGTGATACACAAAGGAGAGGAATATCTGTATTGCTTTTAAGAACTTTAATCAATGCCCATCTGAACTTACCCAGCTGGTCTCACCCTTTGTGACTAGGACACAGAGTCATATGGATGACCAAGAAGAAGGGGATGGAACTCTGGCCAGGAATAAGACATCCCATGGGTGAACAATTTTGACAGCAGTTGAGAAAAACAAAGAAGCTGCTCACTGAGAAGATGCCATTCACAAATATCAGATAAAGTTATACAACTTATTTCCTAAGAGCACTCAACACAGAAGAGCTCTGGAGCAACCCAGGCTGTGCCCTGACAGAGTGGAAACAAAACAGACAAGCCAAACAAAATATGGAGAAGAGGGAAACCCAGTGCCAAGAAGGTATCTGAGGTGATGAATGGTAGGCTTAATGTTAATTCCATACTTCATGTCTGTAGGTTTAACGTGAATTATGAAGGATGGAAAAAGAGGAGATGGTGAAATAAATACATTAAGAGCAACCAGCTAAGACCAAAGAAAATAACTAAGAGATCTCAGCCACTGAAAAATGAAACTGATGAGAAAATAAGGGGGAAAAGTTTGGACTTTACACATTACAAGCTAAATGATACCAGCCTGTTTGGACTCTGCACCAAGAAGAAAATCATACTTTCCAAAGGTAATATACAAGTTCTAAAGCAAAACTATACTCACAAAAAGAACAAATGGATGAAACACTACACAAGGCCACTTCCTTAGGTATCAAATTATTCCTATAGTTTCTGAGAACATTCTGGGAAAGATTAAATATGATAACAGACTTTAACAGAAGCTCATATTTATACATAAGAATGCATCATGTTAAAGTTCAGATACTCACTGGTTAAAGCACTTGAAAATAGAAACTAAATTCATGAATATCAGCAAATAAAGCAAGCCTTGTCTTTGGTAGAAGCTCTCCACCTAGATCCCTAATCACCAAAACACTGCTCTCCATTTTTTTTTCCTCCTGTTCAAATCAATTCTAATGTAAGATCAGAACTCATTTTGAATTATCCAGGTTTATTTCATGGCCTGACTGATCCATAGCTATATAGAGAATATCTGACTTCTTAACATAATAGATGCCCTTCCTGGTGACTTTTTACCACATGCATTTTTAACATCTGTGGTCAGCTTCTCTGGGCCACATGTGCCAGGGCCTCCCCACCCTCAAAGTAAAGAATTTCTCACTAATATCTAATCTAAACCTACTTTCCATTTAAGGCTGTTACTGATCTAAAATGCTCACGTGGTAGCTCCATTTTGACTCAAAAAAAGCATTCATTCACACAACCCAATTTTGGATACAAGTTAAACATCCAAAAATAATGGCATACCTGGTTCCCCAGATTCTCAGCGTGGACCACAGGACACTGGGTTCAAGAAACCTCCCCTCATGTACTCAGACTCAAAAAAATCTAGGTGGTAAATATGTGAATATCTTTAATGTTTGAGGAAAATATTCAAAATCCTGCCAGACAGATAGACATTTTCAGGTTTTTACTTTTGAATCTATTTGAAATGGATTTTGAAAAATTTTTTTAAAACTCATGGAACAATAAGAAGTAAAAGGGTGCTCTTTCAAATGGATGCTATTATGTTCCACACACTTCTAGATCTGATATTAAGAGCCTCTTACAAGTGTCTATGATCTATGAAAGGATTTGGTCTGCATATTTAATTTCTTCTTTTTCCAAGAAGCTTTTGGATGGAATGGTGCACATTCAACAATGATTTTTCAAGGGAGAGGTTTTAATGGAAAGCCTGAAGCTTCAGTCTGATTGCTTTACATTTTCATGAAATGGGAGAAGACGACATTTCTGCTTCAGTTATGCTAAAAATTTATTTCTGTTCTATCTTTTGTTTTAGACAATGTTTGTAAGATGCTGTCTTGGGGTGACTTTATGATGTGTATACCCTATCACTTCTCTATTGCCCAGAAATTAATTTTGTGCCTTTTCTATGCCTCTAAACTGAGCCTGAGAGGGGAGAGAGACAAAAAACCCAGCAAACTTTCAAAGCAATTGTTCAAGGACACAGATAAGACTCCTCTGCTTTCTGCTCTGGCAGCAAGGAGGGGGGAGAACACCCTTGGTGCTTCTCAGCCAGTTTTTTTGGCTCAGATTTTTTTTTCTCTCTAGAGAGAGAGGGAGAAACAGAGAGTTGAACTTTGTTTTCTTGACACTTTGTTTTGTTTTTTTTTTTTTTCTTCCTTCTCTTCTGGACTGGTTCAACAACATCAGAACACAGCTGGAGAATTTTCCCCCGAGGCCCCGGAGGTGAGCCCATGCCAGCTCCAAGGAGGAGAGAGACCAGAGAGACCACACCTACAGAAGGACTCTAAAATCTTCCCAGGTTTTCTCTCTATAGCAAGAGGTTTTACTATGTAGCATTATTATCCTTTCCCTGTGTGTTTGTTAATAAATAGGTTTTCTCTCTTTCACTTTCCTTCGAGGAAAAAGTTTTTTTTTCCCGAACCTGGTGGGGGAGGGGTGATTGTAGCATGCTTTCTATCAGAGGATATTTTCCTCCAAATTTGTCCAAACTGGGACAGATGCATTCCAGGAAGGCATTAGCCACATTTTTGAAGCCAAAACTGCTCATAAGAAATATAATCCTGCTCATACACTTTAATGTTATCTGCCTATACGTACCCTAAGAAACTACTTGACCAAAACTGGGACACAGTGAAAATTCCTTCAGAGGAAAATGGAATGATCTGATTTTTTAAACACAAGCACAGCAGCTACTTTCCAATCATTCAAAAGACTGAGGGTTATGTACTCAAATGCTATGGACACTACAGAGGCACCAGATGTTAAGCCCTAAAATAACTTATTTGGATGCTCAGCAGAAATGCACCCATTTTGTTTCTTAATCGTAGGGCAGACACACTAATCCTCCTATATCCCTCCAGTAAGATAAATGTGTTTGGCATGAAAAGCTCTTCTTCCATTTGATCAGTTTGAAACTGTCGTGTGTCTCAGAAAAAGGCAAACAGAAGTTATGAATTACACTCTGTATTCAACTGTAATTAAAAAACCACACAAACCTTTTCAGACTTGTAGCCTTTGTTCAATGCTAATGTAATCAAGCTGCTTTCAGATTTAGAATACAGTAAACAGTGATGTAAAATACCAAAAATTACAAAGACTGTTAAGTATAAATATGTCAAGCTCAAGAAGCTGAAAGAATTCCATATCACCACCAAATCATTAAAAAAAGCGTATTTCTCTCTCACCTATTGCAAATATACTTTTTGTCATGCCATTGCCTTAAATCAATGTTGTTTGAGTGAGACAGACAGGTAACAGGTAGCCTTTACCCTAAAAATTCCAGTCTCACATTAATGTCCTCATTTTAAAACTGCAGATCCTTCTTATAAAAAAAAACCCAAAAAACCCAAACAAATAAAATAACGCCCTGAAAGTTAAACAAGCAAGCAAACAAACAAATAAAACCCCAACCCAACAACCCCCAACAGCCCTGTTGTTTTGTAAAAAAAGAAACTTGAAGAAATGTTACAGTAGGTCCTCAAGCTGGATTGCAGATGGTAGTTCCAAAAGGTGGAATTCCTCAAAAGAACACAAATACAGCCTTTGGTAGCACCTCCTTTCAGTTCCAGTACTCCTGCATGTCTCCAGTGAACAAAAGCTATTCACAGACCAGCTTAGTTTAGTTTATTGTCAGACCAGACTTACCTTAGTCCTATTCCCCTTCCTCTGGTTATCCCATTTGTTTCTCATTCTGATCTCCCTAAGTTTCTGTGACTTCTGTGTAGTTTAATTTGCTCAGAAGAACATCCATAAAAAACACGCATGGTTTTTTTTTTTTTTTTTAATTAATATTTTATGCATAATATCTGTCAGAAAACATATATTAAACATAGACCAAAACTTACTTCTCATTCCAGTTGGCCAGGAAAAACAAGGATCTTTTAACCGGAGTACTTTTGCAAATCTTCACTTGACATATTGTCTTCCCAGCATAAGTTAGTGAACAGGAAAAAGAGAAAACTTTGTAGCTACAAAGGAGAAAAAAATAATAAAATTGTGATATACCATGTCCAGAAGAGCATATTTGGAGTTAACCCCTCAAACTTATGAAGATCCATCCTTACATGAGAAAAGGAATTACAGTAATTGATCTCATATTAATGTGTGCGTGGAGGGGTGTTCATGGTTTTTTGCCTTAAAGTTCAGAGTTCAAGAGAAGTCCTAAAGACATCTGGGTTCTGTTCCATGTCTTCATCATTAAGATTAATTCTTTTTTTTTTATTATTGCACTGAATGAAAATTTGGACATAAGTTGTGAAGTGTTGCTACTTGCTCATCACACAGTCAACAAGAAATTTCCCACCTGGAGATCTGCATCCAGCTCCGGGGCCCCCAATATATGAAAGACATGGAACTGTCAGAGCAGGTCCAGAGGGGGACACGAAGATGCTCAGAGGGCTGGAGCATCTCTCCTGTGAAGACTGAGAGAACGGGGGTTGTTCAGCCTGGAGAAGAAAAGGCTCCAGGGAGACATTAGAGCACCCTCCAGCAGCTAAAGCGGGCCTACAGGAGACCTGGGGAGGGACATTTTACAAGAGAATGCAGTGATAGGACAAGGGAAGGCTTTAAACTGAAGGAATTTAGATTTAGATTGGATGCTAGGAAGAAATTCTTCCCTGTGAGGGTGTGAGGCCCTGGCCCAGGGTGCCCAGAGCAGCTGTGGCTGCCCCATCCCTGGAAGTGTTCAAGGCCAGGTTGGATGAGGCTTGGAGCAACCTGGGATAGTAGAAGGCATCCCTGCCCATGGCAGGGGGATGGAAGTGGATGATCTTTAAGGTTCCTTTCAACCCAGGGTATGCTATAATTCTATTTATACCTTCCTTTCCCAACCTGTAAAAACCAGATCAGTACTCAAAGGAATCTGCACATTTTTTACAGCAGAAGCACTAAAGCCCTCTGTGTTGGCCTTCAGAGAGTGAACCGAGCAGCTTCACAGTGAAATTCAGGTCTGGGAATATCTCTTGTTTCACATTCCTCTTACTGAAATCTTTTAAAATATTAGTCAAAATAGATTATAAATAACTAATGTTACTACTTAGTCTTGTAACTTCCAGATCTTCCTGCCACGCTCAGCTTTAGACCTCATTCTGGACAAGAATGATGATCATGGGAAACAGTCAAATGTGAACAGGAAATCTGAGGCAGTTGTAGATTGAAGGTGCCTGACTTTGCCATATTTGTAAGAATGATGGTTTATCTCTTCCAGAACATTATAACATCTTTTATAATTCTTGGGGTTTTTTTATTTTTTCTCTCTCTTTTTTTTTTTAATTAAAATAAAATGATCTGTAGTCTGCAGTACCTATCAGGTGTCAGTGCAGAGAAGGAAAAAATTTCCTTGTAGGACTCGGAAATACCTCCCCTAGAGTCTAAACTTTACAAATAGTTAGAGGATAGTTCAGGAAATAATAGGTTTTAATACAATCAAATGATAAAGTTTTGCTGTTTAAACAGCAGTATTGATACATAATACAATATATATTATAATAGGTATACTTTCTTATATAATCCTTTCTATACATTATATGCATCCAGGAATAATGACATATTAAATACGTGTTAAAACAGCTGCAAGATCATAACGTGACCTTTGGAAAAGGAACATGAGATCCATGACACTTCCAGCATGAATTCATGCAGTGCAGAAAAACAAGAATGGGGAACATGCATGTGAATGATGTTAATAAAAGCACTTGGGGAAACCAAGTGTTAGAGCAGCAGTTCATATTAGGAATTCCATGCCATGCTAGCCATGAATATTGGAAAGACTGGAAAGGGAGATTAAGGAGGAAGAAATATTCTCATTTTTATGTGCTTGAACATAGCATTGAAGTCATAAGTGGCCTTTAGGCTATGTGTAATATCACATTTTCCTGGTAAAACAAAAAATGCCGTGGGAAGGGTATAACCATCTGAAATCAGGATAGTGATTATAGTTCTGTATTTATTACCTTAACTAATGCGAAGTCTCTCAGATTTTTATTAAACTGCTAATTACAGGCAATGCTGTATAGTGCAGTCTCTTGCTCACAGTCTAATTCAAATGATCCCACAGTCATTTGGGATTGAAGGTAAAGAGGGAGCAAATGGAAAACTAGCAAAACCTTTGAGAACAACTTTTTGACTCATAAAAATAATGCTACAGACTGTGATCACCTGTCCCCCTTTCATCACACTGGAGTGGTAAGAGAAGGACACCTGTTTTGCTCAGTGTAGGAAAAGCAGCCACTTGAAGAGACAATGTTTTACCAAATTTGAGCAATGCAGAAGAGAATACTTCTACTAGCTTTTTATTAAAGTTGTCTTTTTTTTTTTTAAAGTTGTCCCCTCTGTGCTATGCTAACACTCGGTACCCTTATATCCGTAAACTTACTTTAATCCCATCTATAAAGAGCACCACCAATTCAGGTGCTTAGCCACATGACATGGTTTCAACACACCAAGAGCAGAAATTGCTGAGAAAGCCTCACTGAGACTGGGTTCAAGCACGAGCACCCCTCTGTTTAACTTGGCAAGCTGGCCTCCAACCCTTCCAGTTACTTGTCCTGCAGAAACCACACCAAGTCCTGGTCCAAACACCCTCCTTTTCCTGCCTCCTGCCGAGCAAGCCAGCCATGGAAACATTTGTACACGTACCCATCAAGGCCAGTGGTCTGATGTCCCTTCTATCACCTACCGTCCTTCCACACCAGTCAAGGACAAGCAGTTAAGGTTTCCCTCCTTGATTTTCCATCTATCTGTGAGGCTTGGATGTCTCCTAGTCAGTCAAGCTTAAGAAAATACATTTTATGCTAGAAAAACCAGTAGAGACACACCCACTCACTCAGTCTCTTATATTAGTTTAGGACCATCACCAAAGGAGCAGAGGTGAGCTGGTATCTGTGAAAAATTACTGTTGTCAAAGAGACAACACCCCTCTATGAACACTTGCTGGACCTCCTCCTACCTGGTTGCCCAGGCTTCTGGGATGTTATGGGCAGCATATACGGTGAAGCTCAGCTGGGAATTTAGGCTGATATCTGCACATAAAGGGCTTTTAGGTATGCTGGCAAGCTGGAAATTTGCATCAAAGCTGCTGCCGTAGACATGGATGAGACGAGAGATGGCCATGGAGAGCTCAGTCACAGCAGCCTCTATTAACACTGAGAGGAGACAGGAATAAATAAAGGTTAGCAATAGGTCATTTATGAAGAACTATATTTATCTTAAACCATCAGTTATGGCTTTGAAATGCTTCCTAATAAAATTTAATTAAAATGACATAATCTACAACTGAAGCCAATTAGCCATCTGTGCTTCTGAAACCAGCCTCAGCTCATTTCTGGTGTATCATTAACAGACTTTCATTACAGTGCTTTCAAATTAAGGCATTTTCAAAGTAAGCATTTTCAACTACAGCAAGCTACTGTGTACCTCAGATATGCCATTTGAGTCTTTGAATTTTTGTGCTGGAAGGATTTTTATTAAGTAGGTATTCTGTCATTTCAGCAGCTAAGTAGCTACTTACTTCAAGGGAACTGGCAAGGCAGCAGTAAAAGGGAGAAAAGGCACTGGTTAAATTTTAAGACTATAAAGCTGTTGCAACTGTAGGTAAACAATTAATAAAACATATAAAACAGCAGCCACAATCAGAAAAAGTCAGCATTCAGGTGGTCATGGGCTGGTGATGATATTACACAAAAATGGACACTGAAATACATACCTATATAAACATATATGAAATGCAGGCTGTATCCTAACCTATGCCACACCTTTATTTACATCATTCTTTCTGGCTTCAGCTCTGCAGTGCTTTTTTTGGGGGTGGTTTTTTTTGGGTTTTTTTTTTTTGTTTCTTTTTTTTTTTTTTTTTTTTTTTTTGCAATTACTGGCTTTTATCCATCTCCCCTCTCTGTTTTTGGAGCAGTTTGGGATTGCCTGATTGCCAGTGCAAATTAAAATCCTCAGTCCTGGCAGCCTGCATCATGTGAAGAGAGCTGTTAAGAGCACTCATTTCTCAAGCATGGGCTAGGTTGAGAGAGAAAGTGTCAGAGTATATTGAATTGTTCCAAGATCAGGCTGATTTGTCTTCCAAGAGGAGAACCCAAAATTCTCCTTTTTTTACCCTTGTAACTCACGTTTTCCTACATGATCAAGAACATACTCCCACTACCCGTTACAGTTCTTGATGTATTCCCTGGACTTGTCTGGCCACTGAAGTCAGCAGCCATTTATCAGCTAATAGCACGTATTGAAAGAAAAAAAGGGAACAGAAAGAAGAAACAACCCAGGAATAGGAAGCCTGAGACTCCTATTATTATACAAAAATTATTATTTTTGTACTTGGGATAGGTGCAGGTTTACTGCCCAGCAACAGATACAGACACCACCATTCACTGGACTGAGCTATCTCAGTTTACTGACAGAAATGTGTCCAAAAAACCCCTGTCCTCACTCAGGAATTTCATTCTCCTTCTTTGATACCTTTTGTGTTTAAACCAACAAATACCCAGAACTATTGAGTCACAAAATACATTGCAAACAGTGCAAAGAAATTATCTTCATTTTATAATAGACAAATGTTAATTATTCTCTTAACAATAGAAATACACATAAAATTGAAATAGTTTGATATATAAAGAGGTTAGCTTCTGAAAATACTGAAAGGAAATTATTGCATGTATGAAGGACTGGCTAGAGTACTACACCTTGTAATGTCATCATCTTCTACATATGAAAACTGAATAATTTTAGAGATCAAGAGGTTAAAAAAACTTGGTCCTTCTCTCTGTCTACCACTTGGTTTTAATTGCCTTTTTATTTATTCTCTTTAGGATTTTCACCATTTATCACCCTTCACCATAATAGTTTTGAAAAAATCTTTGGCTCTAGCTACTTTTTCCCCTAGAATACAATTTAATCCTCATTCCCAGTCCTCTTGGATGAGTAATCACTTAGTACCCCAAACTAACTGTTTAATTTGCACTGAATTCTTTTACATTCCAAGAACTTACCCATAGTCATACACATGAAACCTTCTTAAGAGGTCCAGAAGAGGACATCAGCTGACTACTATTTGAACCAGTACTTTATCTGAAAAGTGCCACCCTATTTTCATTAAGGACCAACACTCCCTGGGAGATTCCTTGTTTCCAATCTGTTCAAAGTGGTTGACAGGCAAATGCAATGTAATAGCAAACCCCTTATTTATGAAAATTGGCCTATTGAAGTCAATGATTTCTGAATGGAACCTTCTCAGCATTTTCTCTGAAGAAAATGTAGTTCAGAATCTGTGAAAATGTACAGTTGTAACATAATCTATATTATAGCTGTAAAGCAACATTTCAGACTTTGTCTCCAGAATAAGAAGAAATGTATTCTGCCTCAGCTAAGCCACAGATATAGAAGGGAACACTCCGCGAGCAAAGGATTCCCAAACAATAAAGTCAGGAGAAACACACACAATGGAGTATTTTCGTAACAGGAAATTTACACGTGCCAGACAAGGAAGTGATTAAGATGCCTGTCACTATATCCAAGCTACCCTGCCCATTGACCATGTTTGCAGAAAAATTATTTTCATGGTTTACCTGAGCCACAAAATTGATGTCAAAAATGCAAAAACCAGACAAGCAAACAAAACCCCTCAACTTGCAATAACAGCATGTGAGGGCGAAGGCAACAATGGAACAACTGGGGGCAATCAGTTCAGCTGCCAGCCAAAGGAGAGAAATGACCTTCAGCATTATTTATCTAATTAGTAAGACATACAGAATGAAGATATTTTCAGGAACAGAGTTCCTCAGGTTTAAGCAAATGTCTAAATATTACCTGGTCTGCAGGTCCAGGATTTTTTTCAACATTCATTTTCTTACTTTTGCTAGCTCTCAGTTATAAAACAGTCTGGTTTCTGTGCCAGATTCAACCCTTTTCCAACCCCCATTCTTCAGTCATTAGGACCAGTAGCAATTAACTGAATTAGAGGGAAACATCTTGGGTAGTCTGTAAACATCCATTACCCACAAAACTTGGTCAGCATTTTTTCACTGTATTTTAATGAGTTGCTGAATAGGATATGGTAGGCTGAAATTGTATCACTCATTCATGAAGTTTACTGCTTTTTATGCCTTTTATGATTAATAAATCTCAGCTGAGAAAGGACTGTGTTGTTTCACAGATTTACATAGCACAGGCCATGGACTTCCTACAGCAGATTCATACTTTCAGTTATGTCAAAACCTATTTTCTTGAAAGGTGTCCCAGGCATACCCAGTATGTAAGAGACAACGAATGCACCACATTGCAAAGTGAACTGTGACCAAGATTAATAAACTCACAACTCAAACCTTGTGATTTATTTCTGGTGTGAAATTATTTGCCATCACCTTCTCACTGAAGGTGAGGAGAAATCTGACTTGCAGAAATGAGATGAGAACAAGAGAAATGAACCTTAACCACAGCTGCCAGATACGCTTATTTCTGACACATTCCTATTCCTTGTACAGGAACTCTGAAGGAGTAAATCCTACCCTTAGTGAGAAACAGAACAATGCTCACAATCCTGAAATTGTTAATGAATACACCTGCAGGAGCCTTCAAGATTTAGTAAGGAATAGAATAGCTTATTCCTTACAAAAAGCCACTTATTTTTTTCTTCTCAGTCCAGTATTACAATTCACATATTATTTTAGTGCCAGATCTTCCAACAGAGCAGGGACTTTGCTGTTACTGCACCAGCAGATGATGTCAGTTCAATACATGTTAAACACTCTCTCTGACCTGTACACGTTTTCTCTGGGTAAAACATGACAAAAATCTGGTTTAACAGAATTTGGAATGAAGGCTTATAACCCTTTTGACAGATTAAAAATAATTTTGAGAAATGGAGCTTTATTTTTCCTTTCCAACTTATTTTCAGAGAGAAAAAGGAAGAGCAAGATCCTGAATACAGTTTAGGACACACACACACAAAACCCCAAAACCAAAACTACAGAAAAAAAACAACTTGACCTTTAGGTAAAGTGCTAAGCAGCATTAATTAGATCACTATTGTAATAGGAAAGGGAAAACATGAAATGGCTGTAATGCATATAATGATCAGATGCAGTTTCCAAGCACCAATATTTACTGGATTGTTTCATCCTACTTGTTGAAGAAACCTGTGGATTATCCTTTGAAAGCAACTTAAAAATCTCCTGCTGTCCTGGTACCAAAAATATCTCTGCTCCTATATTATTTATTATGCTTTTGTCTACTTTTTGTGAAGAACTGGGGGGTTGCAGCTATTTAAAAACTGTTCTTGATTAAAAAGCCTCTGTCTGTAGGGCCGACAGATCAGGATGCAAATGGCAAGACGTGAAGAGCCATGTTCTGGTTTGGAAACAGTGCAGGAGACACGTAGAGAGATGAAATGAAATCAGTAAAAATCCCTTAAGGCTTTTCCATATTGTGAAACAAAAGGAGTTTTTCCCCAAACAAAAATGTAATGGGTTTGTGCTAGGAAAAGAAGAAAGTGAATCTTTCAACTCCAAAGGAAACCCTAACAAAAAGCATTTCATTTTTCCCCTTTCCTCCTTTTTTTTTTTAAAGAAAGCCCTTCTGTTGGGAATGCTTTTATTATCAGGTCGAGAAGCAACTATCAAATCCCAAGCACAGTTAGAGAACCTTCATGCTCTTAAATGTAATGATGACTACATTACATGTACTGTAAGCATTACACTTCTGCATTCACTCAAAAAGATAACTCCAGCAATTCAGCTGGAAAAGACTGCTGATTCAATATCATCAGTTCCTGGTGCATACCAGTCTTTCTGGATGGGTCCCAGAGAACTACTGATCAAATTCTGAAAGCTGCTTATTATGTCTGATCTGGTGAAATCCCTGCCCGAAGTAGCAATGCTGTAGGCACGGAATAAACATTCATTCATCAGCTTTTGAGAACCACACACAGGCTCAGTTCTGTACCAGCCTGCAGCCTTTTCATACTCTATACTGCAGCAAACTCCAATGCTAAATCAATATTAATGTGAATAGTCTTTATATTGTATGAACACTCGATGCTGAAGAAAGGTACTAATGTCTAGAAATGCCTATAACTCCTCCCATTTAACAAGAAATAAAGAAAATATTTTGAGCATTAAAACTTTAATGTAATCTTCTAAGGACTTCACAGAGAGGAAAAAGAACATGATCCAGACTTAGGCATAACGTGGATAAGTACTGCTTTATTCACAGCAGTGGCATAAATTGTTCTCCAGAGATAACACTGTTAATAGTTATTGCAACACTAAATCAAGGCTAGATATTTTGAATATAGTCTTTGACTTGCTTGCTCCATGGTGAATGACTAATAATAAACCTCTGAGAATCTGTTATTAAAGAGCAAGGTTAAAGCAGTTTCTAAACAAATTTTTAAGTAAGGCTTTAATTTTAATAGTACCCTTTATCTTTTTCTCTTTTATGGTAGACAGAAGATATAATGGAGAAAAATAAAACTCTTATGATACACAGGGTAATAATCATGTCTTGGGGAAAAAAGGGGAAAGGAAAAGGAAGTTATTAGTTGGAGTAACTGATTGTTGCTCTTGCTGTTAAAATTTGATCCTGTTTTCTTCAAGATAAACATGAACACATACAAGAGACAGAAAGGAACAGTACAAATGGGAAAACCATTCTGTCCCTTCCTCGACTGTCAATTCTGACTTCATCTGCAAATGTGCTGCTTGAGGAAACAAAGCACATGGATTTTAGCTTCCCCGAGATCTGGAAAGATTTAACACCACTGAGCTAAGGCTATGATTTTCCTTTAATTTTGGGTCACAGGCTTGCAGATTTTTGCATGCCAGCAACCCTAGACAGCTAAGCATTATGAAGTAAAAAAAACGGGTGGGAAGCAAATGAGGTGGAAAAGGAAACACAAAGGTGAATTTGGCAGGAACTTACAACTCACCACTTTTTTGGCTTTTACTTCTAGCTTCAGCAGGTGAAAATACCATCTGGATTCCTCTCAAGGTTAGTGTCCCTAGATCAATTGATGGGAGGGCCCATGGCATTATTATGAAGGCAAGCACTGAGAAGACAAGGACTAAGGAAAACATGTGATGCCCAAAAGAGAAGATGTAGTACAGCTTTCCCCACTTCTGGGAGTTCAGACCTAGGCTCCTGCAGATCAGTTTTGGTCACTGCACTCACACTTGGTTTTTCTCAGACATGTTCTTAACACCAGCTTTGACATGCTAGCTCATTAGCCTAACTTTAAATATTTTGCTGACTTTTAGTCTATTTAGTTTATTTATTAGGTGCAGATGTAAGGCATGTAGCATGTTAGAACACAATGAAATGTGTATCACTGCTTGCAAAAGGGCAATTGGAAATTTGGTTACCTGAGACAAATTTGAATGTAGGCTTCTCCACAGAATGACTAATGGCCTGGCAAGTTCTGACTTGCAATCAGTAAACTGCAGTTTCTAATATTACACTGCCAAAAGGATTCTGCAATTGTTATGAAATTAGGGTGTGCCAAAAAACAAACAGAGAAATTTTCACAGTTGAAGATTTCCTGGCATAAATAAATAGGTACAGAGAAATAGGGAGTAAACACTGATTCCTTCACTGTTACTCAGTAAAGAGATTTTCCTTGAGAGAGCTGCTGATTCAATGAAGTTCAAATTTGGAAACACCTGTGAGCAGAGGAGTGTTTTAAATCCATTCCAATTACATTTTCTGAACTGTGCATGGAGGAAGATGTTTCTAAGGTAGGTGTTTATTAGTAACTATGGATTGTTTTTAACATGAGCAATTAGCTGCCATTAAGGGTGTTAAAAAATGCAGGGGATAAAGGACTATATCCAAGGACGAAGGTAAACTGCATTTACCTTCTCCCTTCTGCACCTGCATGTTCTCCCAGTCTCCTGGCCCTCCAGCTGCCTAACTTTTCCTGGCAGTTTACAAATTTAATTGCTATTTCCTTTCTCTGCTATTCATGAAGTTGAATAATGCTGAAACAAGCCTGGCATTTGGAAACCTGCATTTGAACCATCTTTGTGCATGAAAGGCTGCTGAAATCATTGCAGTTGATTCACCTTTTTTGCCTCTCCGAGCACACTGCAATCCAGAAAAGCAAACAGAGAAAAGAGAGGAAAGGAGCACCTTGGAGGCCAATTTTTTCCTCAAACAAAATGGAGAGAGACAACCCTTGCACAGCCCACCCCAGTGCTCAGCTGGAGGGCCCTTTGATGGTATCCATGCAGCATCCCCAGCTGCACTTGGGCAGCCAGAGGGGAAGAGCAGCACCTGATGTGGCAGGAGCCCTGATGTGGCTGTTCCCTCCTGGAATCCAAGCCATGACAGAGCAGACTCCTGCTCATGCTTTGGTCTGAGCGGTGCTTCACAGTCATGCTGACAAGTGCTGGGCATCTCTGAGCCAGGGAGAATTTAAAAAGGCAGAGTCTATAATTTTGTCCATCACTGTTAATTAACCTACTCTTCTTATGACAGTCTATCATTAGACAAGACACTACATATACAACAAAAGATCGCAAAGACCTAAAGCTTACGGAGGGAGGAATGGAAGTTATTGGAGTCAGGTGCAAAAGTCATACAGAAAAATAATTTTTCAGGCTTCCATGAAGCTCATTATTTTCCCTTTTCTCCACATGGAAAGTTGTGATTAAAGAAAACTACCATGACCACCACCACCTGTACTCAGTTCTTTCACTCTACTATTCATTCTCCATATTTGAATCTCCATATTATTTTGTGGAAATGCTCTTTTATTTAGACTTTTAGATCACTTCACTTTTACCTTATTGTAATTACCTTATAATACACCTAAACATGTAAACATCTGCAACATGCAACATGCCCATTCTAACAGTTTAGTAAAACAAATACCAAAACATGTGTTTTCTGATGATACATCTTGAATTAAAATATTTTAAAAATAACACTCTACCTTTGCCTGGTGTTTCCACACTTTGAAGAGAATTCTATAAAGACAAAACCAGAGAGGAAAAAAAGTAATCAGTCACTTCAGAAAAGACCAGGTAGCAGTTATAATGGTTGCAACAGCAGCACTCACAGAAAATACAGTGAAAAGGGGGAAGGATTTACCTTAACATTACGATTTCACAAGACATGACTGGGATTCAGAGCACCAGGACCTGCTTCCTCTACCACCTCAGACAAGCTACTTAAGACCTGATTTCTGACAGTATTTGGGCATGTCAAGATGCAAGGAAGCACTTATCAACATTAGAGGTGCACACACGTTCCCAGCCTCTGCAGAGGTACAACAGAGATAAGAATTTCCTCTCCATCCCTTTGCAAGCCTTACACTATCAGATGTGAAGCCCACAAGGGCAGAGTCTCGGCATCCTTTCAAAGGTGAGGAGCAGCAAGTCTCCACTCAAGTGCCCTCCATTTCACCTATGTTTCTGTGCCAGATCAGTGAAAATAGCTGTGCTCTTCGAGGGTCTGTGAGCAGGCAGCTGACCAGGCGTGGCCAACATGAAATATTAAGTGAGGGGTGACCTCAAAGTGCTCTCCAGCTTCCTCTTGAGGGGAGGTGACAGGCACTGAGGTCTTCTCCCTGGAGATCAGTGACAGGACCCAGGGGAATGACATAAAGCTGAGCATGGGGAGGTTTAGGTTGGATATCACAGAATTACCAGGTTGGAAGAGACCTTCAAGATCATCGAGTCCAACCTCTGCCCTAACACCTCAACTAAACTAAACCATGGCACCGAGTGCCACATCCAATCTCTTTTTAAACACGTCCAGGGATGGTGATTCCACCACCTCCCCGGGTAAACCATTCCAATACTTTATCACTCTTTCTGTAAAAAAGTTTCTCCTAATATCCAACCTATATTTCCCTTGGCGCAACTTAAGACTGTGTCCTCTTGTTCTGTCAGTTGTTGCCTGGAAAAAGAGACCAACCCCCACCTCACTACAACCACCTTTCAAGAAGTTGTAGAGTGATAAGGTCACCTCTGAGTCTCCTTTTCTCCAGGCTAAACAACCCCAGCTCCCTCAGCCGTTCCTCACAGGGTTTGTGCTCCAAGCCCCTCACCAGCCTTGTTGCCCTCCTCTGGACACGCTCAAGCGTCTCCACGTCCTTCCTGAACTGAGGGCCCAGAACTGGACACAGCACTCAAGGTGCGGCCTCACCAGTGCCGAGTATAGGGGAAGGATGACTTCCCTGCTCCTGCTGGCCACACTATTCCTGATACAGGCCAGGATGCCATTGGCCTTTTTGGCCACCTGGGCACACTGCTGACTCATGTTGAGTCGGCTGTCAACGAGTACTCCCAAGTCTCTTTCTGCCTGGGCACTCTCCAGCCACTCTGTCCCCAGCCTATAGCGTTGCAGGGGGTTGTTGCGGCCAAAATGCAGGACTCGGCACTTGGACTGGTTAAACTTCATCCTATTGGACTCAGCCCATCTATCCAACCATTCCAGGTCTCTCTGCAGAGCCCTCCTACCCTCCAACAGATCAACACACGCTCCCAGCTTAGTGTCATCCGCAAATTTACTAATGAAAGACTCAATGCCCTCATCCATGTCATCAATAAAAATATTAAACAGAGCAGGTCCCAGCACAGACCCCTGAGGGACAGGTTTTTCGCCTAGAGGGTGGTTGGGCATCGGAACAGGCTCTCCAGGGAAATGGTCACAGCCCCAAGCCTGACAGAGTTCTGGAAGAGTTTGGATGACAGTTTCAGGCACATGGTGTGGTTCTTGGAGTGCCCTGTGCAGGGCCAGAAGTTGGACTTCGATGACCCTTGAGGATCTCTTCCAACTCAGCATATTCTATGATTATACGAATCTATGATCAGACTTGTATCTACCAAAGTAACACAAAAATAAGTAGCGAGTCTTGACCAGAGAGACTGGAAAGTTAATTCTGCGTTTCAGTATTGTCTGTTGCTTGCAGGGCTTGAACCCACATCCCTGAAAGGTTTTATGCCCTTTACAGTCATTAATCCCTTTGCAGTGAGCTGAGAATGCTTCATGGTAGTACATAAGTATTCAGCATGATGCTTCTTAAAAATTACAATGCATGCAGAGGTGGCAGAAGAAATACAATCCTGGATGTACATTCTCCCTCTGGCACCCAGCTTGGAGCTGCCAGCATTTGTCTGGTGAAGATGAACAGAAGTAGTCAAATGCTTACTTGAGGGGAGAAAAGCAACATCCAGGCTGAGAATTATGTTTTCACAATCTTCATAATGCAGTGAGACAAATGGGAACAGAGACCTTTGTTCAGTTCTCTCAAATTTTGGAAAATAAACAACCTTTTGGCACAGTATTTATAATTTCAACATAGTATAGCATGCTTAATATATAGAGGATTAGTGCCTGTTCTGGCAGGATTTGATCTCCTAGGACATTTTGTGAGCTGCTGCAAGAAAGGAATGGGGAAAAAAAAAAAGAAGAGGTGAAAAACATTAATTGTGCATCAGGCCCAGAGCCTCCCCTGAATGGATTTTAAAATCCCAGGGTTAGGTTGGTTAGAGACTGAAATAATCACATTTACAAAGAGATGCAATCAGTTAAGAAGAAACTAGCATTGGTGCCAGTTGCTTTCATAATCTCTTAACCACGGTACAGGAATGCACAGTACTGGCAGTGAGGAGGCAGTAAAGAGGTAATAAGTACAATTTAATTAAAGACAGAAGATTGAAAGTCAGTTTCTTTGTTGGTTTTTTTTTTTTTTTTTTGAAACCCAAATTAAATACAAGCACATTCAATTTTTTTTTGTTTTTCCACGTGGGCGAGCACACATGTACAGATAGGTATAAACAAACATATCCTGGCAACCTGTGTAAGTTACATTGGAAGAAGTAAGCAGTGGTTTCCCTAAGGCTTTATGTGCACATGTGCCACATGGACGTGTTAAAAAATATTCCACACAAAACCACACCATACATCACACTAAAGCATCAGGAAACCATGTGAAAAGGCAGTCAGAACTTTTTTCTGGCACTTCTTCCTTACCTGAGTGTAATGCTGCAGCACCTGAGATGTAACAGGTAGCCTCAAAAATGTCACTTAATTAGTGGGGCAGTTTACCTGCTAATCTGAAAAAAGGCTCTCTTCCAGCTAACAAAATATTTTGGTACTACACTGATGAACATAATAGAAATAATTCAAGCAATATGGAAAAATAATATTGCAGCATTTAGTATTTTTTTCAGTACCCAAAATTCACATTAAAAATGACCCTACAATTCAGTATGAGTTCAAATCAAAAAGAGGTTTGAGGGAGTTCGTACTCCATCAAACAACTGGCTGCTGAGTACTAATTTTAAATACATATGTTGCTACAGACAGGAAAGCTGGTCAATTGTATAAATACTGATAAATAGAGATGCAATCTGATTTATTATATTTATATACTATTCTATAAACTATACTATACTATATTATATAGTATATATAATACTATATATATAAAATAATATTATATATATATTCATAATATAATATATATATATTTATATATATACTATATATAATAATATATATATTCACTATACATGTGAGGTGGTTGCATATAAGGTCTAAATGACTATTTTCATAAAATGGGAGAGTGCTCAAGTTACAAATGCAAGAATATATTTTACTGCTTTTATGACATTTATGTTTCATCTGCTGAGAAAATGAAGTTCTTTATGGAATCAAAGCCAAACCTTTTCTAGATTGCTGAGGTCTATCGACTGTCCTAGCAGCTATTTCTCAAAGGAGTAAAAAGCCAGCAGCAGCAACAGCAATTGCTGGTGCAGGAATAGTTGGGCTTTTTTTTTTCCCCACCACTTGTTTGAAGTCAGTTGTTAGTCAGGTCTGCTCCAGCACAGAGGGAGTCAGAGGGAGAGGGGTGTCAGCCAAGGTCACAGGCAGCTTTTACAGGAAGGTTTCAAGGGACAGACAACCAGCTCAGCTCACCAAGCCCGGAAGGCAGCGTTAAGAGAACAAAACCTCAATCACTTTAAAACATGAGTGACAATCTAGTCAGTAGTTTTCAAGAGATATGTGAAGCAGCTCCTTATGGAACATTAGGACAGAAAAATATTTAAGGCTATTCAATCAGGACACAATCTCTTTAACATTCAGAAGAGGCTATTCAGGAACAGTATCATTTTGCTCATTACAGACGAGCAAACGGTATCATTATCATCACCACTTATCATCTGTAGCCTCTGGAGATCACAGCCAGGACCAGCACTCTGCTGTGCCGGGGACTGTACACACAGATAAGGAGAGGCACTCCTTGCTCTGGAGGGCTTATAATCTAAATAGGTACTAGGGGAAAAGGAAAGTGTATTACTCCCTCCATGTGAGGAAGAACATGGAAGTTGTTTCAGGAGAACCTGTATATATTGGAGACAGTCAATACAGCGGAGTTGGAAATTTGACGTGCTGGAGAACGAGCAATGGCAAACAGGGAACATTTGGAGCAGTGGTTTTTTGTTTGTTTCTTTCTACAACAAGATAGATAAGCTCAATTTAATTATTTGCCCATTAATAGCTACTTCATCTTGAAAATAAAATCAATATTTGCATGAAAATGACTCTAAAGACAAGCAGAAGCAAACAGGAGCATCAACAAAAAACCTAAGACTTGAAAAAGATGACCTGTACTCTTTTGTTTTTATCCCATTATATAAATCTGCATGGCATGTTAGGTTTTCTGACTTAGGATAAGCCACACTAACAGGAACTGATTTGTCTCTTTGACCACTGCACCTATTTCTCTGCTCAAATTTAGAGAGGATGGGGCTGCAAATGGACCAAGGGATACTCAGGATATACATGCCAGTTACAGGAAGCAGTTTACACATTGGGTTCACAGGGCTGACCTGAACACTAAAAGAGAAAAATACACTAAATTTTTCTTCCCTCAATAAAAAAACCTTTTAAAAAATTAGTCCCGATACATTTCTTCTGATCTAATTCCTTTCTAAAGGAAAGTTCTGTTACTGTCCTCTCTATCTTTTACCTGGACCCAGCTCTTTGTCTACCTCTTAAGAAATATTCTGGATTGACAAAATACTTTTCTGAAGGACAAGACACTGACCATCCTGGTGCCTCTTAAAAGAGTCTGGAGTTTAACTGAAAAGCAAACCACATGAATCCCTTTTTACTTTCTTCATCTCTTTCTCTATGGTATTTGCCCTCTAATATCCAAGAAGAGCTTTTCTTAAGTGGAGATATTCTTATTTCCATTTGATCCTACATCATGCCAGATAAAATGTGAGCCAACACAGACTCATTTATGTTGGAATTTACCCTCAATAGTGACTTCTAATAATTGATGCCAAAGCAGACATTAAAAGATTTTGGACAATACAGAAGCAAGATTTGCAGTGAATCATGAACTAGAAGGGATGCAAGAGGCACCACTCAAGTGAGTCAGCTGGTCAGGTCTGAGCAACAAACCAAAAACCCTAGAGCTGTCTTGGTTCTTCCAGTCCTTGGTGTTCTTACACATATCACAAGCCATGGGAAAAACAAATCAAAACCAACAATAAAGAGAAAGGATAAAAGTCTTGGAAGCAGGTGATGGTCTGAATGCAAGCATCCCATCCAGTTTGGCATGTTTTTCTAAATAGTATTTGCTGTGAGAAAGAATGACAAGAGACCATGCAAGGAAAGAAGAGAATTCCTTAGTAACCTATTTTTTTAAAAAAAAAAGTGTGAGGAGGGAGTATACTTGGGGTGTGAAAAAATTATCACGACTTACAGGTACACCAGAGTAAATCCAAGTGATTAATGGCTTGATTTTCAAATTTGCTGAGCACCCGTATCTCCAAGATGCTGACTTCAAAAAAATCTTTGGGTGCTCAAGGCTCCTATAAATCAGGTCAGAGTGACTTGTCTAGGGTCATACCAAAGCAGCTGATGAACAAACTGAGAACGGATACTGCCCTCCAAAGTCCCAGTTTACAATTAAACAGATATCCCTGGAAAATCCATTTCAGTGGATTTCAGTGGATTCAGAAACTCCATTTCTAAGAGTATTTCACCTAAAATCAGGACTGTATGATCTTGGTACTTTTTCACATAAATAGCAGGGACATTTCAATCTGAAAAAATCATGATTTAAATGACATTCATGAAAGATTTTTTAAAATTATTGACAACCTGTACTGAATATCTGAAAATCTAATACTTTGAAATCACATGATTTGGTAAATAGGTGATGTGGCAAAGCAGAGATTTGTACATTGAGTAGAAACAAGAAAGAACTGGAGGAGAATATCAGTTCCAGTTAAACACCTGACAACTCTTCTGTTGCTCCTCTGTCACATCACACATTCTTTTTCTACAGTGCCTCTACCCAACACTTGTCAAAGGGAAAATATGTATCTAGACAGTAAAATGGACTTGATCAATCAAAAATTAAGTGATACCCATTCAAGTTCCAGTTTTAAAGAGAAGAATAGGACATGAACATGCATCTTTTACCTGTGCTTTCACCAATGCATGGAGTTTCCTGACTGAATCAGTAATGTCTCTGGTTTCCACAAAGCAGAGGACACTGCAGATGGCTTTAGCTGCTTCAATCACGTTATCAACTTTATTCTGTTGTTAGGAAACAAAGGGGGGAAAAAAGGGAAACAGTAGGCACAGAGCATTTGCCAGAAATACCTTACCATAAACTTCTTGCCAGTGAGGGTGTAGAAAATCCTACTCACTCAAGCAAAATTCAAACACCATGCTTTAGTCTGGCCACACTGAAATCACCACAGGCCAATGGTTTCCTAAGGATAGCATCATGTCTGTTGAAGTCCAGTTATCTTCCACAAAATGTACCCAGTTCAAAACTGCAACAAATTTGGTTTCAAAGGCTGATTTTAAGGCAAAATATTGGTTTTTCTGAACTCCAGGAGTGTAGAAGCACTGTAAAGAAACTTCCGAGGGAACCTGAAGCCAAGTGATTCATAAGGGTTCTGAGGTTTTGTGATTCTGTGAATTTCTCCTCACTATTGTCTCCTACCCATCTCTGTGAGAGTTGGAAAACAGCCATGTTCCTCCTAAAAATAGAGACTCTGTGGGAGGCTGCATAATCTGACACCTGTGGACTGAGTACTTCTGCAACCACTTTTCTGCAAAATTATGTATTTGGTTAAAACTATGGAATCTTATTGATGGTAAATTTAGGTTTTTAAATATTGCCATATAAAAAAAAAGTTTCTAGATGAATAAGCACGGAAATACTTTGGAATACACGGAATTAAAAAAAAAAAAAGGATCCCCGCAGGAAGGAAAACACAATCTTTAAATATCAAGTACTCTATGTTCAGGAAAATAAATAAATAAATAAAAATTAATGGGCTTTCTGCATAGTTATATCACTTCATTAAACCTTAAAATACATTCTCTGAACAAGCAGAAGCTCTCCTATAAATATTCTCCATGTTTCTCTACTGATAAATGCTCCTTTTAGTGCACTATAACATGCCTACATCCCCATAAAACCATTTCTCTAACTCATGCATTTCATGCCTGAAAATAAAAATTGTACCAAGATGAACTTTCTGTTTTCAGGTCTAATATCTATAACCAGGCTGTACTGAGAAGGTTAACACCTGTCATTATTACAAATAAATAATAAAATGTATTGAGCTTATTAATTCCACATTATCAGCCTTGAGCACAACTAAAGCAGGAATGAATTACATGAAATACCCACAAATACTTGGTGGTTCAGATTCTTTTAAATGTAAGTTGTTGGGGTAATTTTTAATAATTAAGGACAGCAACACCTTTTCATACTACAGGTTCTAGGGAGGAAAAGGCTGATTGTGGTCTCTTAAGAATTGTAGATCTTTCTTTGGGGTGAAGCTGGTTGACTGCTCAATTGTATGGTTTATGTGCAACACTGACAAACCCAAAACATTGTAAATGCTGGTTTACTCTGAGCTCTTAAAGAAATAAGTGAGTATATGTGTGTGTATATATATATTACTATATACAGTTTGTAATTAATATTAACTATCATTCCTATTTTGCATTTGTTTTAAATAAATTTTAACTTAGCATTTTTCTTCTTCACAAGTGGAGATGTATTATTAGAAGAGGGAATTTTGTGCCTATAAGTACAGCTATGCAGGGTGATTTCTGAGCAGTACACAAGCAATAGAAACACACAAAAATAACCCCTGAGTAGAAAAACAGCCCTCTGGATGGAGAAATAAAAAAAACCAAAAACACAAACCCACTAACAGTTTCTATATTTTTGTACATACATATAAATGCTATTCCATAAAGAGAAATGGTATCTTGAGGAATGTATCAATTTCTGTTTAATATGTTACTCTGTTTCTAGATAAACTACCAAAGTACTTAATATTTATAGAAGCTACTTTACCATACACTTTGGTTTTATGGTAGCTACTTCTAAGGAGCATATTGCAGATGAAGAGTAGGAACATTAAATGATGTGATACTGAGTACTATGCATGATGACTTCTTCCACACTATTTCTCTGCTGTGAAGAGTTTTCTTTTTTCATCTGTAGATGTATGACATTGATTTTTGTCCCAAAGAAGGGAAGACAGAGATTCATTTCTTACAGAAATTTTACATCTTCTGAAATTCCAAAAGGACTACAGTCAACAACTTCTAATTTTTTCCCCTCTACATTTTTAAATACAACAGAATCTTAGAAGGAAATTTTGGCACTTCAATAATTTATCAGATAAAAAATGTTATTTCATTCTAGAACTTCTGCACTCTGTATAAAAAATTTACAAAGTCCTCTCTACAGTAACAGTACATTTTGAATGGATTTCAAAATGAAGTACACATAAAGTGGTTATCAGGGCAATCAAAATTGGCTGCTTGTTTGACTGCACATATGGTCTGAGAATTACCTTTCCAAACTTACATTTCAACCCTAACAGCCCCAATCCCATCTTTGTGCCAGACATCTTAATTCTTTTTTTTTTTAATTTTTCCTTTATAGAGTCATTATCCATCTCAAAATTAATTTCCCATTTATTTACCATTATTACTAATTAGATTAATAATGATAGTGGGCTTATCCCATAAGTCAAAAGTACTGGTGTCCCCATGTCTATGAATGAATACATTTGGAAATAGGTAGAAAAATGTGCAAAATATTAATGTTTTTTGTTGTTTTTTAAACTGAGAATCTCAAGGTGTGTCTGGTTAAAACTGAATGCTTAAGAAACTTCCAGCTGAGTACAGAACTGAGTGTGTACTTAATTTACAGAATGTGAGTAGCTCCCAGTGTCTTAAATTCCATAGTGTGATGAAGGTGGATTGTGGTGAATCAGAGGAGAGTAACAACAATCCCAGTAATGTAAATGGGAATAGCTTGGAAAATTGACTTAATTACTCCTGTGCAGACTTGGGATATGGGGCAGCTATAATGACCCCAACTTTAGACTTTCTTCAAGCAATTTAATCACAATTTAGAGAAAATAAGTAAACAAGGATTCAAAGACCAAATAAAGGGTCCCCATTTTTTGCTTTCTTTACTACATTTTTATGACTATAACTTCTTACATTAGAACTCCATAATTTTTTGGGTCACTAATTAAAGCAAATCATATTTCACTACTGAAGGTTTGAAAAGCTCCACACACTCTGAATGAAAACATCCATGATATGACCTACACCATTAACTTGCAATCCTGCTCTTTTAAGCAATTCATATGAACTTTATTGAGTGTCCCTGAGTAGAAAAGGCCTTATTAAAAAAAATAAACTACAGAGAAATTTAGCTCTAGATGCACACATATTTGTTGGATGGTATGAATATTTGGAAAATGTACCTCCTTCCCTTTATAAAAAGTTAATGATTTCAAGAAATTGCTTACTCAATGGAAAGATCTTTAGCAAAAACAAATTTAGGAATGCCTCATTATAGGTCTGAGGAATATCTGCACAGTGTCAGTTGCAGAGGGTGGATTGCAAAGTCTCATTAATGTTGAGGTTATGGCTTTTTTTGAATTTAGAATCCTCTTACTTCAGGTCCTAAAATTTCAAGTGAATGTAAATAACTACCCTAGTGGGTCTACTTCAGTAAAGAAATATACCTGTGCATTTGAGCTTGGGGACCTAACTTTTCCAAATGGTTATGACTGCATCACATTTTATACACTAAACACTTCCCTTTGAGATGTTGCTTACAAAGGAAAATTCAGCAAATACCTGCACAGTATCAGACCCAGAGCTTTACTTTGTAACCAGGCACAGTTCAACACCTTCTAAATTTGTGGTTTGCATTTTGAAAAAGCATCAAAGATTTACACAAAATGTAAAATGTTTGTATATATCTATTTTAGTTTATGTATTTATATATAGATATCATATATTATTGACATATATTTATGTATTCATGTACGTCTCTGTATGTTTATGTGAATTTCTATATATGCGTGTATATGTGTAAACATTTGTGTGTAAATGTATGTTTTCCAGCTATTCAAAATAGAAATACTAATGGATCAAGAATATCCAGAGAGATTAAAATCTGAACTTAAATGTAGGTGACAGAGTTCTGAAGCAAAATAATAATTTTATGTTGTAACATATATTTCAAAGAAATCCATAATTTTGCATAACGAGTTATAACTCTGGAAGGGATGCACTGGAATATCTGCATGCTACATCAGTATTCTCTGGTTTCACTAAATCTTTTGTTTTCTTTCCAGTTTTAAACCCTAGAAAATCAGTTATCATGCCAACTTGAAAGTCAGATCAAATCAGTTATCATGCCAAGTTGGAAGTCAGAGCAAATAAACATGTGGGTTCTTCCAAGCTATGACTCAATTTGTCCTTTAGACATTTGTCCTTAAAACACTGGAGAGCAGAGAAGATTTCCTAAAAGATTTTTCCTTCAAGCATGTAGCATTCAATTGGCAGCCCACAATGCTTTAAAGTAAAGCTTTTGGGAGTTTTGCTGCTTAAACCTAATCCTTCAAACTACCACATGCTTGCATATATATCCTAAATATGTAAACACTAGGCCTGGGGGGTTTGCAAAATCAGGGACAAATTTTGCAGATACATATATGCATTATACCTCTACCAATTCCAGGTAGTATATTGCCAACCCAAACAAGACTGGTGTTATTTACAAGTTCCTTGGCACTTAGAAATTGTCACCTTTGATATTTTAAATTTGTAGCACTTTCTTCCTAACCTCAAACCAAGTTTTATTTAGAGAATTTATATCCTTTCAAAGTCAGATGAAGCAGTCGTAATTAAAAGTCTTCCTTAATTGCATCTAAGACAGATTAATAATTAGATACCTTTCATGTAGAAGTTAATGCTTTTCTGGTACAACAAACTGAGAACAAATACCTCATTTTGCAGCAGATATTCCACTTGACCTCTGTAGTTCATAATAACAGAGACAAGGTTCTGCCTGGAAATCAGAAAATAAAGGAAACAATGTCAAGTTAATAAGAATTAGATGAAGAGAACAGGTTTGGGTTTGGTTTTTGGTTCTTGTTTGGGTTTTTTTTTCCCCACATTCTAGAAATTTGAAATAATTTGACAGTGATTTTATGTTAGTATAAAATAAAGACAAGTGTGTATGTAGACATCATGCAATTGAGCCTGGAAGTCCCTGGTTTTTTGGTAGCCATTTGACACGAAGAATAAATGCAACAATCTACTTATACATGAGGATACAAATTTCCCAAGTTAAAGAACTCCAATAAGTGATTTACTGTTTCAGTTTGTATTGAAATTCATTTCCCATTTATTTTACTCTTTACAGTTAAGCAAGTGCTTAAATATTACTTTCAAGAAGGATGGACTCAAGTACATACTACATTCTTATGGCTAGAGTTGAGGATCTTAAAGATCTTTTCCAACCCATATGATTTTATGATTCAAAGACCAAATAAGTTGGCTTAAGTTGCCTAGAATCAGATAAAACATCTGCACAAGAGCTGGAAAATCTCTGCGCTTCAAAAGTACAGGCTAAGCCACAAGTACAAAAGTGTGTTGTAAAATGGTACAGCATTGCTACATAATCCATGAAATTGCATTTGCATGCAATTCTCAAATTTATGTGCTCAAATTGTTTCAGCAACTGCATTTACCATAGCATTACCTAAGTTGGGAATTTGTTTTACTTCTGTAGACTGACATACACCACTGTGTGGTTCCATGAATTTGTCATACTGCAGAAGTCGCCACAAAATTTGTACAGGCAGATTGCCAAATCTTACCAAAGCATCGCTAAATTAATTAGGATTATGAACAGGAGCATACACCTCTACACTAAACTCCTCAACCGATGCTTCGGCTGTAAATCTCACCCTTTTGGAACCACAGGCTCCAAGTGCTATCTCCAGCAGATAACCAGAATCAGATTTTTGCTTTTAAGAAGTATTTTTGTAATTTTCTGTGTTTCAAGCACTGTGAAATCCTTGCTGTTGTTTATTTGTTGGCTGGAACAAAACAAAAAAGGTGCCACCGAGACCATTGCTAAGGTATGTGTCAGCCTCTGTAGGGTCAAATCATCAGGAAAGGATATGGAAATCGTAATTTCCAGTTTTACACCTTGCCTAGCCCACTGATTAGTAAAAGTGACACATTATTACTTTGATTGCCATCAGAGGTAATTGGGGTTTGCACATGTTTATATGAAAAAGTGGAAATTGCAATTTACATTCTTTCTTCATTGTTTGTTTTACTCTATCACTTTATCCTTGGCTTTTTTTTTTCTCCTCTTAAATGCCCCAACAGTCTTTAAGATTCTCCCTCTTCAGGAGGCTTAGAAGGAATTCCCTCCCACTCTTCCATACCCATTGCAGTCTGGTAGCTGAAAGTCCCAAAAGTATTTTGATTTTTTCAGAGCTTCAAAGAAAATGAACAATTCACAGAGAAACTGTGTGTGTCCTCATGTATTTTATTTGGGCTAAATGAGCAACCAGAATTAGAATTGCAGCTACGGCCCAAAGTACAGGTTTCATGGTACATGATGAGACTTTCATTATCGATATTGCATGGCTAGAAGAGGAGAGAGAGTCCCTGCACTGAAATAACACACAGAAGAGAGAAACGTTAGGTGGCCTTCCCTGTGGTAATACCGCAGTGCCATTTCCCTGGAGATGCCAACTCTTCACTTCCTCCTAAAGATAGTTTTGCCTTTACAGCTTTTTATTTCCAATCTGCACTAGCTTTATCTAGCCAGGCAGTTTGTACGTGGAGCAGCTGCCTGGAAATTCCTCCTGTAATCCTGTTAAATCATAGCTAATACGAGTTGTTGCTCTGCTTTGACCGTGTCTTCAGGCGTAACTTCTTTTTCATAGCCTTACCCAGCTTGAAAATATTTCTGAACATACAAGTTTGCCTTGTCTTTTTCCATACAGGTGAGCATGCTTATTTAGCATGGTTGGTCTAAACACAGGCTCCAGAATAATTTCCTAAATTACAATGCTAGTTCAAAAAATTAGCATATTTTCCATCAGTTTATTGTACCCTGGAGAATTTTCAGTATAAAGTAGCCATAATTTTCCATAATTAATAGGAAAGAAATCCAGCAAGTTGTAACAATGATTGAAATACCTCTACCAATGCCATCCTGAGTCTTTGTCTGCTAGATAACTAATAATATCCATATCTTATCACACAGACGTGCCTCATCCTTGTGCATCTTTATAGCTGTGTATAAATATGGCAAGCCTAACCAACCCACGAACACTTAGTACTTCTTTGATGTTAAGGACGTTTTTTAAGCTTTTAGCAAGTCAATATGGTGCAAGAGTTTTGAAAAGGAAATAAGAAAAGCACAAACAACTTAAGAGAGTCAGGCTTTGCTCCCAGCTAGTCTTTATGGGAGGAGGATGACAAGTATATAGCACATACTTGCAGCTTTCACTTTTCAGTCTCTTGGCAGCAGCACCCACTATGGAGAAATGTTAGATTCCCCTTCTAAAATGCTGTTTATCACCAGTCTGCCTCACTAAACAGTGCCCAAGTGCATGCCTAGGCCCAGGAATTGTTGGGAGCTGATCCCATGTGATTGTCCTCAGGCCTCAGAATTGGGCTTCTCACTACAAGAAAGATATTGAGGTGCTGGAGTGCATCCAGAGAAGAGAGCAGAGCTGGGGAAGGGTCTGGAGCACAATTCCAGTGAAGAGAGACTAATGGAGATGGGATTGTTTAGCCTGGAGAACAGGGACCTACAGTAAGTGATCCTGATCTGCAGACATTCTGTGTGCCCCTGAATTTCATACAGTTGTCATCTATAAAATACCCATCTTCTAGAGATCTCTTTATAATGAGGACCAAAATGGAAATTTGGGCCATGCTCCTAGGAAACCAGATGGGTCCTCAGTAAGCACCAGATACCCACCTCAAAAGAGCCACTACCTCTCTGTTTTCCTCCATCTGCTAAATGACAGGTGTGTCATTTAAGTTTACTATTGTTGGCAAAGTACTTCATAACGCAGTGATGAAAAACATCACAAAAAGTGTCAACAGCTCCTTTATCTAAAACTGGAATTTATCTAAATGGAATACAGTGAAAGGTGAATGAGGGATCTATCTCATTTAGTGTTTTTCCATCACAGGCTAGCTTTACAATCAGCTTCACTTTGACTGCCAAGTTAAAAGCTCATCATGGTTAGCCTCTATTAAAAAACAACAACAAAAAAAGAAGAAATAAAAAAGGTTTAGAAATCACTGAACTGTGAAAATATAGTGGTAATGAAGAGTAAACCTATTATTTTTACAGTACTTAATCTCAAAAATTCTCTAACAGCAACACACAAATGAAAATTATGACAACTTCAATCTCAGGAATCTTTGGGAAATATGAAACCGCTAATGAAAACGTCAGTGATATGAAAAGGAAAGAATTGGGAAAAATTACATAGGTCCAAAAAACATTGATTTTTGCAAAGCAATAACTAAGGCCTGAAAACAAAAAACCTGAAATATCGAACCAATTGTCTTTCTCTTTGGTATCATTCCTGTTCCCAGTAGTTCTCAGAGCTTTCATTTGTAGCAAGGAGGCTCCCTACAAATATAAACAATTAGAAACATAAATACTGCCAAAAACCAGCTTACCGAGTCAGTCTCCAGGCAAAAGTGTCTTCTAACAGCTCATTCACACAGAACCTTCTTTGGTCATCCCCACACTGTGGGAGAGAGGTGTATAGTGACATAAATTATTCTGATAAGAAGCATATACATTGGAGAGATTTACATGGTATTTTCCAAAGTCAGCATGTTCTCAATCATGTTCAGGATGTTTTGATCTGAAATTTTATTTGGTGAGTATTTTATGTTACACTGAGTGGTATTATATAGGTACCAGTGGGGGCAAGAGTTTCAGGAAAACAAGTTAGCTTGACTTAGAAACTTTAAATTAGATTCAGTGGGGGAAGACGATGTGCTTGGATCCAGGCAAGGAGAGTGGAGGCAGCAGCATATACCAGCGCCCTATCTACATGGGAGACATGAAGAAGGCAGACAACATGGCCTAAGTATACATCAATTGTGCTTTGGTTTCACACTGATGTGGGCCAGAGGGAGAGATGATGCAGAGTTAGAGTTGAGCTGTGAGGGGAAACATCACCCTGGGCAGCTGAGAGGCTTTGCCTCTTGAGGGACCTGGGTATTTCTTCCACCAGCTTTTGTTGTGCCAGAAAACGAGGTAATTTATTATGTCAGTAGCAAGTGGGTGTCCAAGGAAAACATCGGATCTGTACTTGATGAAGATGGGACCCGGGAAAATAGGTGTGAAGAAAAAGCAGAGGTGTTGAGTGCTTGTTTTGCCTCAGTCTTTAATAAACTTTGGGCTCTCCATTCCTCTGAGCTGGACAAGCACAGCTACAGCAACAGAGACCTTCCCTTTGTGGACACTAGAATTATAAGGGGTCAGCTGCAACAGCTGAATGTTCTAAAGTCCACAGAGCCTTGGTGGGATTCGTCTCGGAGCACTAAAGGAAGGGAAAGAAGAAGGGAAGAACAGAAGAGAAAAGAACACAGTTCATTTGCCAGGAATCTAGAGCAATCATCTAGTGCAACTGCTGGATTATGACATCACCAATTATGGATCCAATCTGATGACGGATTCACGTAGCAATGGGTTATAATGTCACAGATGACCCAGCATTCTGTGCCAGCTCGATCAGCCCAGGATTTTTCCCAGCCCTAGCATATTTAGGCAGTGTGAGCACCCAGGAGGTGCACTCTTAGCAACAGAAGGGGACTGGAAGGGGAAACTTCCCCCTGGGAAGCTGGGAGGCTTCCCTTCTTGGAGGACCTGGGCATTTCCACCACTCCCCCTGCAGGGCAGCCTCTGTTCCTTTGCCTGTGTGACAGCCGGTGCTGCAGCACTGGTGAGAGGGAGGGGCTCAACATCCCGAGCAAGCCCCTCCTGCCAGACAAGCTCCAGGACTTTACACATCTCTCTTGGCAGGACATGGCATCCACTGCCAAAGAAAACATGGGGCAGAGCAGCTTGGCTGCAAGTGATGGCAGCCTGAGCCAGCCCCCCCAGGCGGGACTGCCGGAGGCAGCAGACGACTCCCAGTGCCCCATCTGCCTGGGACCCATGAAGAGGCCGGCCTACGTGACCTACTGCATGCACAAGTTCTGCTTCAGGTGCATCCAGCAGTGGGCCAGGGCCAGAGACAACTGCCCCGTGTGCAGGCAGCCCATGGAGCAGCTGCTGCACTCCGTGCGAGGGGACAGCGACTACAAGGAGTGTGCCATCGGCCTGTGCACCCGCCTGCCGAGGAGGGTGGCCACGGAGAGGGGCTTGCAGCCAGTCACCGCAGTGATGCTACGGATGATACAGGCAGTGCATGACCACCAGCACTTGGCTGGCAGAAGCAGGCCCATGGACACCGAGAGCCCAGACGCAGGAAGCTGCTCCAGGGCCCTCCAACGCCCATTCCCAGCAGGGTCCTGCAGCCTCACATGAGATGACCCCACTGAGAGAAGGTGAGCACCCGGCTGGGCCTGCTGCTCCTCTGGAACCACAAAATGGCACCAAATGACTTCGGCTTCTCAGCATCCCCTCTTCTACTGCATCCAATAAACTGCATGGTCCTTTTCAGGATGTGCGTTTCATGACCAAAGAATGTTTTTAAGTCCACAAGGCCTCAGTGGGATTCATTCCAGAGCACTAAAGGAGCTAATGGATCTTACAGCTGGATCCCCTCAGTCCTCTACCAAAGGTCTTGGCAGTCTGAAGAGGTCCCAGCTGTCTGGAAGCTGGTCAATGTCATCCCAATTTACATGGGCACAAGGAAATGGAACGGGATGCAATGAAATGGGATGCAATGGAATGGAATGCAATGCAGTGCAACGGAGGGGAGGGAGTTTAGTTTAGCTGGTGGGGACCTACAATATTCATGTAGTCCAACTACCTCATCTCTTGAGGGCTGACCATGAATGAAAAGCCCATTTATGAAGGACATTGTCTGAATGCCTCTTCCTAAGGGACTTATAGACACGAGGCATCAGCCACCTTTCTGGGAAGCCATATCCGGTGTTTGACCACCCAGCCTGTAAAGAATCACGTATGTGTGATTGATAGGATCCAAAGAGGATTTGATGAACTACAGCAACAGGTGGGTATACATGAATTATTTAGTATCTGATTGCACATGGTTGATTATTATATACAAGATGTGTCAACATATTCATGTTTCTATGACATCAGTTAAACTAAAAACTTAGTGGAGGCTTCTATAATGAAACATATTCTATATTTCAAAATTTCAAAGAATCATTTAGATCAGAGGTGAAATTCTCCCCAAGAGCACATTACTTCACAAAAATACACAGTAGCTGCATATGTGCATAAGTGTCTGAGATAGCTGAAGAATCTTAAAAATCCTAAAGTTTCTGTCTATTTTGGTTTTTAAAAGCATAATTTTTGCATCTTTTTATACGAATTCTGAGGGAAGGAAATTTTTTTCCTACAACCTGACTCTAAGTCTGTGACTTTCCAATGCATTTTACAGCCACATGTTCTAGGTAACAGCACCAACAAAATTAACTGTGAGCTCAGAGTAGACTACATCAGATCCTTGAATCCTGTGTGACTTGAGCAGGGTTCAGTACACCTAAAGAAACATATAGAACCAGGTCCAGAGTGAAAGAAACACTGCAGCTTTCAAGGCACTGTATCTGTCTTCTCTGCTAGGAATTTTTCTCGCCCTGATAGATTTGCTGGCACTCCTGCCTGCGAGCAGAACCTCTCCTTTCTGTACCAGTGTCCTGTCACAAACATGCCCTGGAGCTGGGGGAAAACTCTGTGTCTGTGACTTATTCCACCTCAAGGGCTGCTCGTGCTCTTCGCTATTATTAGTAACACGAAGTAACTTCATGGCCTGAAGCTTTCAGAGCTGTGTCTGTCACTGTGAAGGGGTAATCAGTAATTCACTTGAGGAGACCTTAAAATGTCACCCTTCCTGCTTAAACCCTATTGTAGGGTCCACAATTTCTTTGAGATGCTGAATGTTGTCTAATGGCCTAAACACTGCTAATTTGTCTTCCAAACTTGTTAAGTACCTGCCTAGAAGCCATTATTGTTTATTTGTAATCATGCTAGTTGGTAATTATAACCATTTCCAAAACCTGAAGCATCAGGGATGTTCTGTGACTGCTCCTGGCCTCCACAGTGCACTGGAGGATGTTAAACCTTGTTTAAACACGTCAAACTGCAACAGAGGTGAAGGAGACTTTGAACATATTAATAGAAATGCAGCATTTTACAGTAGCAAAATTTCAAGGAATACTTAAATACAGGAAAATACTCCCTTCTATCTGAAGAACTACACAATCCCTCTAGAAAGTCACAGATATTTAAATAATGGCAGTCTCCACCTTCTCATCATGATGGGTCTCTGACTTTTCTCATCTGTGATTATGCTCACAATGTTAACACTTAACTCATTATGTCTGGCAAAATATTAACACTGATATATATGAAAATAAAAAAAGTTTCTGAACTCTCAGGAAATATCACTTCCTGTCTGCTTTAGCTCAAAAATCCTTTTCTGGAAACAAGTGAAGCTCTTGTTAGAAACCTGTAAGTATTTTTTGCTGCCTCTCCACTACAAAGATTAACTCTTTCCCGAGATGATCAGAATGTGAGAACATCTGAAACTCTGAAAAAATTGGATTTCTTGGATAGGCAGAGCATTCCCTGGAATTTCAAGGTGTGGTAAGGCTGATAAATCTCATGCCTCAAAAAACCAAAATCTAATTAAAGGTCACCCACAAACTGAAAGAACGGTGATTCCATGTAAAGCAAATGGCCAAATTTCTTGCCTGTAACTGCTCAGCTGAAGAAAATTTCCTGCTCTGAATACTTCATAATAGAATGCTAACTTTCCACAAAATGAAAGAAAGCAAATATTCACCTTATTTTTTTTTCCTTTTACAAAGGAATTGTGAACATTTAGTTACTGGCCAAAGTTCGAAAGATGTCTGGTAAAAAAAAAAAAAAAGTAGTTGCTCATTACTTGTAAGTATCCACTTACATTGGTTATTAAACATAACAGTAACTTGCATGTACAACCAGATATTTTTAACTATGAAACCTGAATTCAGCAGTGTTATGTAAGGTAAGCAAAAGTCATGAAGGCAGCCTCCAGATACCCTTGGTATAGAGTTGGGCTTCCTTAGCACAGAAACAAGCTTTGAAGGTTCCCTAAGAGGCTCCTAAACATATCATAGTTGTGAAGATCTGTAGTAGTAAATGCTGACCTAGAGAAGGTAAATTATTTTTTAATCTATAAACTGGTTAAAATGTTAAATAGCTATATCTATCTATCTTTATTTATTTGTTTTGTTTATTTGACCTCACTGTAGTCCTTTTTTAATGGTCCAGGTAAGATGCTGTATAGAACTTGATGTTTCATTTCTGTTTTCCTTCTGACAAAACAGATACGGAAAGAAAGCCCCTACCCTTTTTTGCTAGACATCTGTCATCTGACCCATACATGGGCAGAGTCAGGCTATTATCAGAAATCAGGTTATTGGTACAGTCTGTGAACAGAGACAACACACTGCCAGTGAGCACTGCCCAGAGCAGAGCTTCTGCTGGACTGCAAATCTGGGGCTGGAAGTAAATCAAAAGTAAGAATTCTCTGATGACTTGAAATAAAACAGGATTAAATTCTGACAAAAGTGACTTTTTTTCTGAAGAGGTAACCCTTGGTATTTTTCAGTAGTTTCTTCTCTGCAGTTACTTACTAGGTAAGTACAGGAGCAAAGCACAAGTGTTCCCCAGGACATTTCAGCTGCAGCTCAGCAATAATATATGCATCCTCAGGAAAGCAAATAATCTCTCTTTGATTATTACTTCAGGTTGCTATGTAAAAGGATTGGTGGAATTTCTTTCCTTCAGGGATGCTGCAGGAAAGAAGAAGAAAAAAACGCTACTTACTGTTCGAGCCAAACTTCGCTTCAAATTCCCAGTGTGGTGTAGTCGCAGCTGAATGCAGGTGGTTGCCTTGCGAAGACTTTCATGGCTTCCCAGAGTACAATTGCTGTAGTTTGGGGGAAAAAACACCAAATAAATGGTTATCTCTGCTTGCCACTTCCTTCTTTTTTCCTTGCTACCTCTCCTAAAAGCACCAGCAGACTCAATTCTAAGTGCAAAGAAGACTGAATAATACAAAACCAGCTGTTGGCACCTACTTCTGTGGAAGCTGATGGGGTTGGTTCCTGCATGTTTTCCAGTAAAACAAATCCTAATTACTCAGTTGTATCATTGACCATTAAGTTCTGTAACAGAACAACAAGGAAACAGAGAAAGAATATCCTTAACCAACTGCACGTGCTCCCAAACGTTGAGATTATTTATGCATATTCTTCAAACCCAAACTAGTGCCATATCCTGGCTATGACTGCACCACTGCAAAATGACTTGTAGTGTCTGATACCCATCTCAAAAATCAAATATTAGCTGTAGGTCTGAAAATCACATACATCAACACAGGTGACCCTTGATTCTCAAAGAAGTCAAAGTTCTCACCCTGTGCAGCTCACACAGAGGCGGTAAAAGGAGAATTCATATTTTTATTTCTCAAATATTATGCCAGCTAAGATCAGACTCACTCAGCTAGAGTGGTTCCTACAAACTAAGCTGCTGGCCAAGGATGATCCAACAGCCCATGACAGGGGAATTCCTTAATTTTATTTGCCTTTTTCCATTTACCACTCTAGGCAACTTTTTTAAGTTATAACACAGCCTTGGTTTGTCACTCTTAAAATTACTTGGAACAAAAATAATTTCATTTTTTACCCCTTCACATCTTGTTTGGAACAGGTGAAATAATTCAAAAATTATTTCAGAGTTGAGGCAAACATCTTTTTACATTTGAAAAAGTCCTTCGGGAGTAATGGATAGGAAAAACAACAAGGATTTTTACAAAGGTAAATTCTTCACCAAAAGAAGTTAGTATGCATCATGAGTTACAACTTTGGTGTGTGTTCAGCTGGATTCAGGAGGCTTTGTTGAGCCTTCAGACACAGAAACACAAAAAGGGATATTCCATATTTATACAGTTTTACAGCATGGCAACTTCTTTCAGAACTCCCTGGACCATGAAGGAAAGATGATTTTTTTTAGCTCATCAAGGGTCATGGAAAAACTCAGAATTTAAATGTAAATTGTATTTCTACCTAAAAGGGTTTTTGATGGAATGTCTGAATAAAAATGGCTGAATTTAGTTAAAAAAACCCAAACAAACAAACCAAAACAAAACAAAAATGCTCACCTATGAATAAATCATGGAAAATGTGACTTAGATGAGACTCATCTCACATGAGCAGAAGCCTTCAGCATAAATGAATGGATAATCTTAAATGTAACTGCCTTTCAGCACAATTACAGGGAATTTCTACATCTTGTACATGTTATGCACTCACACTATGCTGTAGCTAAGTAAAATACAGACTGTCCATAGAGGTTACAAAAGCTCTAAATGTCTATCTAGGATTCTTTTTAAAATAAACATATTAAACATCACAAGGGACAAACTCATTTCCATCTGACAAAAATACCTAAAGCAAGGTTCACCTCTGATAGCACCTCCATACATTTGCAAAATTTCTTGATTTCAAGAGCATAAAGTACAGACGTAAGAGTGGGAGAAGCGAACACCAGCACAGTGAAACACCTGTACTGGTGAAAAGCACATCACTGTTATAGCTAAACCCTTCTCAAATCCCTCTTCAAAGCAACAGTCCAAGTGACCAATTCCCAGTTCCTGGGGCTGTACCAATGCATACGTTCTCTTCTGTTGCTCCTCAGCTCAGAAGGTTCAACTCTGTGTTCTGCATGCCCATGGCTTTCCTGAAAGTTCTTCCTCTCCTCATTTCACCTAATCGTGTCTGCCCCAAGACTAATGATAAACTGCACCACAATATTTATACCCTTTGGCTGAGGAATACATTTAGTGCAGTGCAAGCTGCAGATGCTGCTCCAGGTGGAGGGAAAGGGCAGCAGTCCTGGCAAGAGGCCATGAACTGGCACAGACTCTTTTCACAGCAGAGGGAGTGTGACTGCCAGAGACCCCCCTAACTGGTCAGACTGGGGAGTTTCCTTGCCATTTTAGAACTGCTTCAACACATGTTTTTTATTCTATGCCTCACCATTATTCCTGCTCTTTTCATTCTGCCTCACCTTCAGCCTCTGGACAGGCGTAGCATCAAGAATATTACAGAGACACATCCATGAGTCCTGAGTCACCTTTTCCTGATTCCTCCAGGATACAGATTCCTACTGCAGTTCCAGTGACAGGAATTGGTACAGCTAGACCAGTACAGAGGAGCTATACCCTCCTATGAAGTAACAATCTTGTGCCACAGATATATAAAAACTGTGTTTTCCAAGTGTAGTTTTTCCATGTCACCATGCTTCCAGGCAAAACAAGCTACACCAAGAGAAACCTAATTTTGTTATTATAACTGCTTTTACATTAGCGGTTTGTGTTAGCTTCTGCTGTGCCAAGCAGATACTATCCATCAGCAAAGCCTTTATTGACATAGCAATGCTGCCTGAAATATTGCAAGCACAAGTGGCCATGCCTTCATGAATGGATTTAATTTGCGCAAATACGAAAAGTATTGACAGCTATTGTTACACAAGAGACTAGACAAAATGGATTAATGCCTCAACAAAATAATGTGGAAACCTGGTCTAGATGAAAAGTGAGCTACAAGAAATAGAAGTGTTGTTTTGCCACAGATTGACAAACTACCTTTTAGCTGTACCCCAGGCAGGTTTGCTACCATACCAGGACAACTAAGACAAAAGTAATATATCCCCTTTGGAGAATAACATGATTATTAGTAACTGGTTTACTGCACTTTGAGCCCTGTAAAGGAAGCAAAAATGAAAGTGTTACAACTTTGTTAACTCAACAGCTTTCTCCTTATTTTTTTGCTGAAATTATATGGAGATTACAGCTCTGATGAGAATGCCATGAAGAGAAATGCAGTCTTTGTCTTTAGGAGACATGGTAATGACTGGTCCAAGTGACTTGCCTGTGGTCTCACAAAATATCTAAATATAAGAAAGGGAAAATCCCTGTCTCTTGAGACTCCCTCACTGCTTGCTTCCCCACAGCAAGGGTCTCTGATGTGCTATAAGCTCCAAATCCTAATACAGTTCAATCAGACTATTTTTTTAAGTAACTCAGCTAAGCAGCATCTCTGAATGAGAAACTTAATCTGCAGTGACAAGAGAAAATTAAGTTTATTTTTCACAAAGAACATATTCATCCAAAGGTGCTTGCTTCTTACGATTTCAATCTGCATGATTATGTCTCTGTCAGTCTATAATTAATAGCTTAAACTTCACTTTGAGTGAAAACTAATTTTTATTTAGGTTTCAATTCCCAGAGAACAGAATTAGTAAGGCAAAAAAAATGTCATCAATAAGGTCACAGGCAAGCAGGTTAGAAGAAAAGATAAGCATTTATATTTTTCAATTCCATTCCCCTGCTCACTGTGGTGGCTGAACTGCAAAGCAATAGGGAAGCTGTGCAAATTATACCATGTGAGAGTGTGGATGGAACTTTAAATACTCAGATGCCTTAGAATAAAACAGAAAATAGTTTAGAAATAAAGCTTATAAGGATTCTTGTACTACATTCTTATTAAATTAAAATGTGAAGGTTGTGGGGGTTATAGGGCTCACAGAGGTGGCTACTTGCTCCCCAAAGTGCTATGTGAGAACAGCACCTCGGGTACAGCCTCAGCTGTTGCAGCCCCTCGTTTGCCCAGCGCAGCTGGAAGCGCTGGTGGTATTCAACCCCACACCTTAGGCTGGATAGCTCAATATTACCAGAGACAAGGAGCCAAGGAGGGCCCAACGCCGCCCAGGAATTCCATGGAGCTGGTTTGTTTCATCCACAGAGGTGGACAGGCGGAGAGAGGACGGCGAAGAGGAGGACACATGGGCTGGGCAGCCCTTACAGAGTGATCTGAGGGCACAGGGGCGGTACAGAGGCATGGCCGAGGAACGCAGCCAATGGACAGAGGGAAGGGGCAGGGAGAGGACCAGGGCAGGGAGCAGCCACACAGGCTGCTGGGAGAGGTGGTTTTACATCCACGGGGGCTAGGGGTAAAGTTACATTCTAACCGCGAAGGCTTGTGGGAGAGGCTTTTCCTTTAGAGGTCAGAAGATACATTGTTAAATGCCTAGGTTTTTCCACCAGCCCATCTCAGCCCTTTTCCCTGGCTCACCAGCTGGCCCAGTGACCCCAACATAGACCCCAGAAGCCAGGCGGATAATTGTGAGAGAAACTGGTGCCAGGACAGGAAAATCCCACTGAGGGTTGCTATTTCCAGTGAAAAGATTGGTTAGACTCAAACACCGAGGAGGCTTTACGCAATCTGTGGGGAGGAGAAGGAATGATTCAACAGTGTTTCCAGTTAAGAAAGTTATTAACTGTTCCTGGCCTCGTCCCTTCATCTTCAGGGAGCAGCTGTTCAAATTCGACCAGGCAAAACTTGGGCAGCTTATCTAAACCAGGTGGCATGAAAGGAACTTCGGTGTGCAGGAGAAAATAAGTTTTGTCTCTAGGCGAACAGATTGGGGCAGGGTTTATCTGTGGCTCTGCGCTCCCATAGAGCCCGAGAGCAGCCGGGTGCTGGTAACGATCAAAGAGAGCTGGGGCCGCATCAGGCAGCCTGTTCCTAACCCAAAATACAGCATTTAGCCCAGATGAGAACCTGAGATGGGGCTTTGGGATCCTAGACTGTGATCATTGTGTCTTGTACAGCACTCCTGAGATACTCAGAATTTCTGCTTTTCCTCTGAGCCTGATTCCCAGCAGGCTGGGGCCGGGTGGACCAGGGAATGCTGAGGGGGCCATGACTCCAAGGCTGTTTGGGAATTCCTGTCCAACCGTGCCAGCCTGCCCTGGAACTGCACAGCCCAATCCTCACATGCTGAAATGAATCAAAGTTGTTTAGTCTGCTTGAGCAACCAGCATTCTTGGGGTCAAATAAAAATTCTCTGTGAAGCAGATGGTGCAGTTCAGCCCCAATTGCCCAGCTTGCTTCAGGTTTCTACAGGTCACTTTTTTGTGCACCACCAGCTTCTGAAAAGTCAAAAAGAGAAAAGGAATCAATAGATAATAAGTAGATTCATAAAAAATCGAGACGCTGAAATAACACAGTTTTATTCCTGATACCCAGAAGGCAAAAGTTTATTAAGTATCTGCTGGAGCTTCCGGTGTTTTCCTACTTAGTTCTGCAGAGGCTGTGTCCAAACCCTAAGTATGTTAATCTGCAAAAGGGTGACACAGGGTTTTCCCTGTTGTTAAGACCTGGAAGACTTTGAGGTTTATAAATATAAGGGGGAGTAATTGCAAGGCGCTGTACAGTATTTCTATTGGTGTTTTTATAAGTAATAGATTAGAGCTGGACCATGATAGGAAAATAACTTGCTGCAGGAAGAATTTCTTGGGATAGCTGGTTATTCCCAAAATCTACCACTGTAATTTAGTAAGGAGAAATGGACAACAAGCCATGTCTGATTAACAGCATGCTAATGTTTTGCTCTCTTCCCGAGTCTGCTCTCAAAAGATCTGAGACAAAGATGAAGGAATTTTAAGAGCTCCTTTGGTTATTTCAGAGGAAGTTTAAAATGGAGAAGGGATTGGGGTGATTAGAAGGCTGTCATTACCAATCGTTTTCAGTGCTGCCTTTTGTAGCAAAATGTGCCCTGTTGGTGTTGTGGTGGTGCTTAGATTTTCTGAGTCCCTCAGGCCTGAGTTCGGTTCCCATCCTGGTGGAACTGTCCTGCCTGTTGCTTCCAGGATGCCCTGGAACACATCCCCTGCCCCATCATCCACAGGCTGCTTTGCTGCACAT